>CM061157.1:3527500-4727500 GCA_030710495.1 Labroides dimidiatus
AAGAGACAGGTGGTTTTCAGGTTTGGCTGTTTCAGGATGGCAGGAGGCCAAAGTAACAATCTATCTTCAACATATTTTCATGAAGTGTTTGGTGAAAAAAGCAACTTCTTAGTATCTGATGACTTGCAGGTCATTAAAAAGACTTTTAGACTGACTTTGACTGATTTTACACCTGATTCAAACTTCTTTTATCTTTTAGTCTGCTCAGCTTGTTTTCAAGTTACATCAGCTTGTTTTTAGCTCTTCCTCTAAATTTAATAAACCTTATTTAGCTCTGCTATGAAATGAAAATAAACATTATCTTTGATACAAGGATTTTTTAAATACATGTGAAGTTGAATATATACTTCATATCTTTTTTCTAACTCGAGCTTAATTTCCCAGATAATCCCTCTTTCCTTCAGTGTTGTATTTGCTCACCTGGTTGTTCTCCAATCACAGCCCCCCTCTCACAGGCCCGTCCTGATGTTCCTGGTTTGCAGACGCAGCGACACTCAGAGCCGGTCAGCAGCGGCTGCCCGTTGTTCTGACAGGGCCGGCAGTGACAGGGATGCTCCTCAGCCAGGTACTCCTCTGTGGCTCTTTTCAGGTGGAGCTTCTTCAAACCTGCACATTGTACCTCCTTCACCAGCTCATACAGAGGACGCAGCTGGAGGACACATTCCAGTTAATCATATATGTAAATACACAAAACTTCAGACAGACAACATTATTAGAAATCTGTAAACAAAACAGAAAACCTGTATCAATCCTTGAGTTAAAAAAAATGTTTGTCTTCATTTGAAACCAAATAGAACAAAGTTAAGATGAAACAGTTAAAGTTCACATTAACAGGAAGTAGTTGTGTCTCTTCTTTCGTCTGAAATTTATTATATATATTTACTTTTCTCCAGCACCTTTGGTAGTCTATATCTGTTGTACCTGAGGAATATGAGAGAATCACAGTCCTAAATCTCATCATTGCTGGTTTAGGATTCAAGGTTGATGGAGGCACTATGTGTGAAATATTTAACTTTTTTATTTTATTAGTATTTAAAGCTTTTAAAATTCTGTTTGTAGCTCATTTGGTTTTATATCCATGTTATTTTTTTATTTTGAGTACGTTTGCAATTTGTTAGTCTCTTTATGTGATTAAAGTTGTCTTCATTAAGTTTATGGGCTGCGAGTGACTTACTCCTCAACTAGTGAACTTCAGATTCATTCTAAAACGACAGGTTTTTATGCCAGAATGGAACACTCTGCAATCGATCCACTCAGATTGTTGTGCTGAATCTTTAGTGTTACATCAGCTGATCTTACTGGTTGATTCCAGTGCTTGGCTGCTTAACTCCAGCAGAGCCTGATAATCTCCTCCCAGTGAGCCCTCTGAGAGGTAGTGAGTGCCGAACGTCTGCAGCAGCTGACGGTATGCAGAGTAGTGGTAAGTGACAGGCAGGGAGGATAGAGCCTTCCAGAAGCTCTCGGAGAGAATCAGGTACTCAGGGGCAGAGTTCTGAAACTGGGCCAGCTCCACTTTGTTCTTCAGTATTAAAAGTCTATGAGCCTGGAGGGTAGAGGTAAAAAAGTCATTTCATAAATGTTGATGATTAAGAAAAAACAAACTTTGATTCAAAAGTCACAAAGCCAAAGTAATGAGTGTCAGGCGTTTATGGCCATGATTTGTGGACACGAGATGAAGGTTCACTTCTCACCTTGTTGTCTGTGAGCTCTTTGTGGAAAGTACGTCGGTCGTGTCCTATCAAAGCGTTGGCCTGGATGTGCTGCATGTAGGACCAGGAGCTCTCATAGGATTCATCGCTCTCTTCGTTGTCAACTCTTACCTGCAGCAAACATGAAGAGAGCAAGTGCTCAAACGTGGTTTCGTGGAGCTGCTGCATTTTGGTTGCAGTAAGATAGTTTGAACTCATGACGACAATAGAAACATCAACGTGAGCCTCAGAATGGAACCCAACTCAACAATTACAGGGCAAAAAAGCAAGATAATATTTAGGTTGAGTTAATGTGAAGTAAGGGCATGATGAAAAAAGACACAACTCAGCAGGGAAGAGACAGGAAGCATCATGACTGCAGAGTGGCTGAGCTCAGAAACTGACAGTTTGCTTTAATTACAGGCTATTTCTTCCTTTCAGCACACCATGTTTAGGCCACTGCAGCCTCCCCCTGCTTCCTACTGTTGTAGTGTTGGAAAGGAAATACAACACTGACAGCTCAATAGAGAGACAACATATTATGCATATAGAATTTATGCATCACAGAAGAACTTTCATTTTAAGCTATCCATGAGCTAAGCATGCAGGTGCAGTGTAGCTAATCAGACTGATGGAAACTGCATCAGAATAGCTGACAGAGCATTTTGGATAGTTTGGATCACCAGAGTTCAGCAATGAGCGGAAACTAACCGCATGCCAGTCGACACTGTGGAAGACCCAAGTTTAACAGCTTTTCTAAGGTTGGCTCAGATTCCTTTATGTTGTTGATTTGAACTTCAACAGTGTTTTGAAATGCCAAATAATGGAAACCCAACCTGATTAATCAACTATCTGACAGCCCTTGTTAACAATTAAAACACCTAAAACGTCACAACCACAACATTAACTTTTCATTGTATTCACCTCAAAGTTGTATCTGAGGATGTTCTGGGGCAGCCTGTAATAGACTTGATGATCTCCACTGAACACCTTCCTGCACTGCCCACCAAAGCTACGAGTGTTAATCACAACTCCTCGCAGTTTGCCTGTCAGCACGTCATACCTGTAAAACATAACACAAACCCCTCCTTTAGACAGACTTTTAAAGATGATTGTGACAAATTTTTTTTTTGTAATCAAGCAGAATTTAGATATCAGATTTGCTGGTGCAGATGTAGCTTCTCACCCTCGGCCTGTGAGGTCAGAGTTTGGAGGTGTCTTGATGATGTCACATGAGTAATGACTGCTGTCTACCTCACAGTTCCTCTCATCCAGACCATCCTCACAGTCCTGGTCTCCATTACACACCAGAGAACGCCTAATACACTGGCCTGCAGCAGGGATTAGAGTAAGTCACAGAAACCATGCCAAAGGCTTTATCTGACGATAATAAAAGGTGTAAAAATGAGGGACTGATAACAATATCTGAAAATGTTGCTGAAGCACATTTTTTTCAGCATTGAAAATGATGTTGCATCATACCAGAGGAACAGCGGAACCTGTCCCCACAGCCTGTTTCCAGGAGACATCCTTTCTGTGAGACGCATGCTTGTGTTTGTGAGGCCTCTCCTGAACATGGTACACCCCCAAACTGGGCGTACACCTCAATATGGTGAGTCCTCATCTGAGGAAGAAAGTAAAATAATCACCAAACCATATAAAGACTTTCTTTCTTTCTTTTTTCTTTCTCTTCCATGTTGGGAGCCCCTGCCGAGCTAACTTTTATCATGTAACCAACTATTTAGCCTCCTATCACTGTTTATCAGAGAGTCCTGTAAGGAATCAAAACAACATGCTTTAGCTCAATGTGTGTTTCAGGAGACATAAATCTCAGTGTGACAGTTTGTGGTGTGACACTGACTTAAGATCCCAGTGTTTGATTTGAGAACAGCCTGTGAGTGTGCTCTGAGGTACCTTCGTCCTGGAGCAGCCGTCACACTCAGACCACTCTCCATAAGGTCCCCATCTGCAGTTTACAGGCTGCTGAGAGCTGAGAGAAATGGACAACGGAAAATATCAAGCAGACTCACTTTTCACATCATCAGACATTATTCAACAATGTAGTAAATGGGCAGAGAGTAATGTGTGTGTATGTGTGTGTGTGTTTGTGCAATTACCAAACTGGAGATAAGAGGACTGACAACAGTGCCAAAGTAGAAAAATATTCAACCAAATCCAACTGTACAAAAACAAAGACAGGTGTTGGATTGAATGAAATGTGCTTTTTGTAGCATGCCTACAAAGTTTGTTTGTTTTTTTTAACAGTGTACCAGACCTGTGATTAAATGCCACAAATCTCACATGCAGCTTGCACTTTACCCGTTGTTATCTTGGATTAACATTCTCCACAGTATTGCTGTTAAATAACAACCATCATTTATTCTGTACACTAAATGATGAATTTTTAATTGGTTATAAAACAGACCTCTGTCTCCTTTATATGACCTTCAGAAAATAAACAAGAGCAATAGGAATGAGTGTTTTTTTTTCACAGTATTACTCTAACACCCCTCATTTCTACCACTGGCAGGGTGTCAGATGTGGTTATTTACATCTAAAGAAATACAGACAAATAAAAGTAAGTTAAACAGTAAAAAGTTGTCAGTAAAAAGACAGCAAGGAAATGCAGGATCCTTAAAGTAGCTTTTTACAAGTTTGAATCACTATGAGAACCTCAGCGATCATCATTTATAAATACTGAAACAGACGGTTTTTATTAAAAGCACATTCAGCTGTCAATACGTCTTAAACTGTGGGGTTCACATGGCCTGCATTTTGTCCCTAAAGGCCTGTGTCTAACTTTGGAAGGGGAAGTTTGGATTCACTCTCGTCTGTTGTTAGCCGGGAGTGATAAGAGTCTGATGTCATTAAAAGGTGAGCTGAAATATTTCAACATTAATTTTTAGTTCCAGAAAAATAAAAAAAAATTTTCAGAGACATTTTTCAAAGTCAAGTTTTTTGGCAGCTCTTTTTGCTGGCAACAGGTATATTTTTGACATTATGTTAGATTAAAATAGCAGCTCTGCCTGCCTTTCATCTCTTCGCTAACAGCCACGCTGGCTTCTCACTCTCTTTGTGGAGTGCATTGCTCGCCACTGACGCCAAACCAGGCCAACAAGATGATACATCACAGCTAACTATAACTTGAAGGGTAACAGCAGAAAACATGTTCACCATTTTAGCACAAAAATCAGTCTTCACAGAGCCAAAACAGTTTTACTCAGTGATTCAAAAGTAAAATAAAATCTCCAAATGAAACATGTCAGAGTCTACAGTACCTTCATGATGTGCTCCTCAGAGGACAGCTGTCTGATTCATCCAGCTCTCAAACTGTCCGGGTCATATAATCAGCAGGATGGGAAATTTCTCAACAGATCCCAGAGTTCAGGAATTCCCACTCTTGGGAAACTCATCCATGAAATCTGAAGCAGATTTCAAATGTTCCTGTTTGAGCTCTGAGTCATGAAAGGAGATTTATTGGAGCCAATTCAAAGGGATAGATACTTAAAAAAAATCACTACAAGTAGGTTTAGATTCTTGTCTGTATGTTATTAAAGAGTGGAGGAATGATGCTACTGAATGGCCTGATGTGTCATTCCCTGACACCTTCTGCTACCTGGTTGAATCACCTGGTAAGAGACAAAATCACATTTACTGATGAATTAAACCTCACATCATTTCAATGACTGACAAGGAAATCAGCACGTTTTGGTGAATTTGTGCTCCACACAATGGTTGTTATTGCTCAATAGCCCCCATGAGCTGCCTATATATAGCTTACTGATGATCCAATATATCACACAGGGATTTACACACAGCAGCCTAGAGAACTTTAGGTCCCTGGAGGGGAAATAACTTTTAACAAGTGGTTTTGTTGGAGTTGTGCTTCATCACAAAACACCTGCCTCAGATACCCACCTGTTCAGGTGTGATGCTCTTAAAACTAGCCACTGAACGTTCATGTGAATCACAAAACAATTTAACACTGACTGAAGATACTGTTATCTTACCTGTGATGAAGTGCTGACAACAGATGTACATTTTGATTTTAGATCTCAAAGACGATCAAACTCATCCTCCTGCTGGACCGCTTGAAGCCACTGCGTTCATCCCCTCGGCTCTGTGCTTCCATTCGGTAAAATATTAAATTTAAGATCGTTTTGTTTTTTCCTATCTTATTTGTGGGGCTCACAACAGCTCATCAGCACTGTGCAAAGCGGTTTGTTTTCACCTCAGTACGAACTGGATATGACGTTTTGTGGGCGTTCCTCTTAATAACGACAGCATATCTGATGTATGTTGAGTTGATGGACTTAACTCAGTGCATGAGTTGCAAAAATAATAATACAAAAAATCCCATATAAGTAACCCAAAATGAGTTGAACCTTTCATAACACAGCTGATGAGTAGATTAAATAACCCAGCTGTTTTCTGTTTTTTTTTCTTCGTGATTTAACCCCCTGACGCATGGTCATTGCCTCAAGTGGAAATGCATATCAGCCTGTGTCAGGATTATTTTCCTGAAGTTTTTTCTTCTCACGGCATGATTTTTTTTTATTTCTTTTTAAATAGTTTTTTTTTCCTCAGATAGTTACGGACAGGCTTCAGAGGGTTAGAAAGCGTATCGAAGTTATAAAGTTAAAATGTAGGAATGTTGAAATGTTTTGCTAGTCATTAAGAAAGTTTTTTTTCAATCATGCATCGGAGGGTTAACATTTTGGACTTTTATTACACGTTTTTAATACTTTTTATTATTTTTATTTTTGTTTTAGCGTCAGCGACGTACTAAACACGCACGGGTTGCGTCTGTATTTGATTGGTGCAGATGTGTTCTAGAATCCGGAAATTCCATCGGGGTATAAAAGCACGCGGAGCGTTCGTTCCGCCTTTTTCACCAAGGCAATTGGCGAGAGGTATGTTGCACTGTTTTATTTTCAAGCTAGGCTAATAAAATAGAGCTCAGTAATATGTATCTTTAGTCGGAACAAGCTTCATATTGTTTATTTATTAAATGTATTATTGTATTTCTTGTTAAGAGTTGTGACTTTATGTAAGGTCTGACGGAGTTTGAGTTATCAGCTAATGAAACGGATCATAGTTGATCATAATTTGTGTTAAAGGGATGCTTGTTTTCATTTCACTGTGTAACACTCCGTGTGAATTTAAAGTTAAAGACTGTTTTGTAGTTTAAGCTGTGATAGTTTCAGCTGTGGACATTTCCCGCGTCGATTTGTCTGAATTTATGGAACGTTAACAAAACAGATCCTGAATCCTCCAGATTTGTGTTAAAAGGAAGAAGCGTTTTTGTGTTTAAAGTACTTAATTTAACTCGGTGTTGGTTTATCTCCCTTTTTACTGCATGAATGTAGATTTAATGGTAGAAAGGACATAAAAAAAAACAATTTTTGCGACATTCAGCAGTCGCAAGTCCGTTGCCATGGCAACACGAGCTAGCTTCTGGTGTGTTTTTACATGTTTTGGCTAAGATTTAAGTTCTAACTCGCAGCAGCACGGTGCTAAACATAGTTTTAGGACAGCATATGCGTGTAGCGTACATTTATGGGCCACAGAGATAACTTTACTACAGTTAAATATGTCCTGGTAATATTTTCAGCCGAGGTGTCCGCAGCATTTTAAAAAACAGCAGCTCACACACGGCTTCATATTTCTTCATCATCATGTGGGGTTTTAGCTAGCACTGACCAGCTCCTTTACTGTTGAAAGATTAATTAAATAACCACTAAAACACTACAAAATCAACTCTAAAAATAACACGATGGATATGAAGGATTATTTATCTTTTATTACTGAGACATTCAGAGTTTTTACTCTTACTGAACAGATGTGTTTCAGCAGTAATCTGTATTAATTTAACAGATTACACTGATGGCTTTGTGGAAATGCTGTTTGTCATTTTCTAAAATCTGAATTTCTATTTTTTTTTATTTGTGCTGACTACTGTTGGTCTCTAAATGGTTTAAAAAGTCTCTTTATTAATCCTTAATCATTTATATCAATACAAATGTGTTGACATGTCTTTAGGGACTGTTTCTATTTTACTAACATGAAAAGACTTGTCCCTGTGGTTTATAAAATGATTTAAATATCAGGCTTTGTCCTGGTGTCAAAGTAAAGTGTAAGATTTTGGTATGATTATAATCCAAACCACTATTTGTACATGGTTCATTAGTCAGAACTTGAAATACACGGTCCTTGATGTTGTAGCTTCTTTAACGTTGTTGATTCATTTTCAATACAAACAGTCATTTTGTAAACAGTAAATAAATATGAGGGGATAAAAACTAAATAAGATTTATTAAAATGGAAAGTTGAAGTTTAATTGAATTTAATATTAAACATGTATGATGAAATTATGTTTCAGAACCCTAAACGAGAGCAAACAAAACTAAACTGACACGACTGGAAGCAGAGAGGAGGACAGAAAGAGGAGAGGAGAGAGGAAGGAGGAGAGGTTTGAGGAGAGAGATTGAGAGCATGCAAAGACAAAGACAGGAGCAGGAGGAGCGAGAGAGGAGGGTAAGTATGGCAAGGATTCGACTTGAGGAGGATCAAGTGGGAGAGAGACAGAGACTTGAGGATCAGATAGGGAGACTTGAGGAGAAGGAAAAGGAGGAGAGACTTAGACTGGAGGAGCAAATACTGAGACTTGAGGAGGAGAAGGAGGAGAGACTTAGACTGGAGGAGGAAATACTTAGACTGGAGGAGAAGGAAAAGGAGGAGAGACTTAGACTGGAGGAGGAAATACTTAGACTTGAGGAGGAGAAGGAGGAGAGACTTAGACTGGAGGAGGAAATACTCAGATTTGAGGAGGAGGAAAAGGAGGAGAGACTTAGACTGGAGGAGGAAATACTTAGACTTGAGGAGGAGAAGGAGGAGAGACTTAGACTGGAGGAGGAAATACTTAGACTTAAGGAGGAGAGACTTGGACCAGAGGAGCAGAGTATGAGACAGGAGAACGAGAGACTGAAGAGGAGAAGGAGAGTGGAGATTATGGAGGTCATAATGGAGGAAGAGGAGGAGAAGGAGGAGGGGGAAGTTAAAGAGGAGTTGAGACTGAGGCATGAGGAGAGAACTAGACTAGTACTGGAGACAGTGGAGCAACTGAGACAGGTAGAAAAGGAGAGACAGAGACTGCAGGAGGAAGAAGAGGAGGAGTTAGTAAGATTTGAGGAGGAGGAGAGACAGATACTACAGGAGGTGCTAGAGAGGGAGAGACAGAGACTTGAGGAGGAAGAAGTAGAAGAGTTGATGAGATTTGAGGAGGAAGAGAGACAGATACTTGAGGAAGAGGAGAGACAGAGACTTCAGGAGGTGTTAGAGAAGGAGAGACAGAGACTTGAGGAGGTGCTAGAGAAGGAGAGACAGAGACTTGAGGAGGTGGAGAGACAGATACTTGAGGAAGAGGAGAGACTGAAACAGGGAGAAGAGGAGAGACCAGAAGAGGAGAGCAGAATGAGACGAGGACTGAGACTGACAATTAGATGGCTGAGAAGGAGACTTGGATGTTGTGGAGGAGGTGGAGAAAGAGGAGGAGAGACTGAGACTCAGGAGGGGGAGAGACTGAGACGGGACAGAATGAGACGAGGACTGAGACTGACAATTAGATGGCTGAGAAGGAGACTTGGATGTTGTGGAGGAGGAGAATAAGCAACTGAGACTGGATGAGGAGGTCCAAAAGGAGGAGAGACTGAGGTATGAGGAGAGTACGAGACTGGTACTCTTGAAGCACCTCTTCAAAATAAAGGCTTCTTTTCACAGCTGAAGGTTGGCTTCCTGGAATAGAAGAAGAAGAAAATGAAGAAGGCCGTCTACAAGAGCTACAAGAAGGAAGAGCGCATCGATGGTGGAGATGACATCCCTGAAAGGAAGGAGGTCAGAAGATGGAGGCAGCAGGCCGAGAGGGAGAAGCTGCTGAAGAAACCAGACGCAATGGAGGAGAAGATTAGAAACAAGAAGAAGAAGAAGAAGAAGGGAGGAGCATTCACACTGGAGGAGGAGGAACCCCGGAGAAGAGGAAGGAAACACACAGGAGGTGCATCAAGAGAAGGATGTGAAGGAGGAGTTTGAGGAGGTGGACAGGGACAGAGACGAGGAGGAGACTGAGGAGCCATTCACAGGACAGCAGTTTTAGGATGAAATACAAAAGTATTGTCGCGTTTCGTCCTCTCGTTTACACAGAAACTGTGTTTTAGTCGACCTAAAACGTCACCGTTGCCATGAAAACAACAAGCCCGAGTTTTCAGTGGAGACGCTGACGTCACGCTCCGTTTTCCGCGTGTGTGTATTCCACTTTTTGTTGTGGAAACTTTTTATAGCCAGGCAAAAACCAGACAACAACAACAACAACAACAACAACAACAACAACAACAACAACAACAGTTCACCGGTTTAAATCAACTTGTATGAATAATCTGAAGTCCTTGACAGCAGACGTTATAAAAACAAATGTCAAAAATAATGAAACGCCCAGATAAAGATGACAGAGTAGGTAAAATCATTTAGAACAGAGTCCGATTAGAATAAAGATTATTAGTCCTCCAGTGTGGGGGGGTGGTGGCGGGGAGTTAGATGCATTAGTCTGCATTAATCTGAGCTCATTGTAGATAAACACAGCAGTTAAGGACTGACGTAGCTTCAGAGCGTTGAGCCATCAGTAAGAGGGCTTCAAAACCTAAAATCAATAAAAAAATACATCTGTACAAGTTCAAACTCTCAGCAGCGTGGAATATAAAAGATCACTGTGACTTAAATTTAGATTAAATTTAGTCTGTTGATGAATATTTAAAAACAAGGATCAGAAATAAACTAAGAAAAGATGCTTTTAAAAGTTTAATTAAAGAGCAAAGAATGTTTGTCCTTTAAAACTATTGAGAGAAGAGTTCAGAGTTCAAATGTATTTAAAAATGAGAAGGAAAAAAGGGTCGAGTGTTGTTAAACACACTTTATGACAATCAGTTATCGTCTTAAAATAGATTTAAAACAACATAAAAGATTTAAATGAATCTGAAGTCCTTGACAGCTGACGTGATAAAAACAAATGTCAAAAATAATGAAACGCTCAGATAAAGATAACAGAGTAGGTAAAATCATTTAGAACAGAGTCAGATTAGAATAAAGATTATTAGTCCTCCAGTGTGGGGGGGTGGTGGCGGGGAGTTAGATGCATTAGAGAGACAGAAGCCTGTTGTTGTTGTTGCTGTTATGTAAAATCAAATCATATAAAATAAAATGTATTTAAAACAATATAACTTTAATCCTTCTCTGAACATACAAAGACAATCTGATGTCTTCATTTGTTCATTGTTTCTTTATACCTGAACTATTTATTGTTTACTTTTTAACTGAACTACCTGTTGCACTGAAAGGAGAAGCTCTCCAGTCTGGTTGTACGTTCTGTAGAATGATCTATGAAACCAAAAATCATTTAGAACAGAGTCCGATTAGAATAAAGATTATTAGTCCTCCAGTGTGGGGGGGTGGTGGCGGGGAGTTAGATGCTTTAGTCTGCATTAATCTGAGCTCATTGTAGATAAACACAGCAGTTAAGGACTGACGTAGCTTCAGAGCGTTGAGCCATCAGTAAGAGGGCTTCAAAACCTAAAATCAATAAAAAAAATACATCTGTACAAGTTCAAAACTCTCAGCAGCGTGGAATATAAAAGATCACTGTGACTTAAATTTAGATTAAATTTAGTCTGTTGATGAATATTTAAAAACAAGGATCAGAAATAAACTAAGAAAAGATGCTTTTAAAAGTTTAATTAAAGAGCAAAGAATGTTTGTCCTTTAAAACTGTTGAGAGAAGAGTTCAGAGTTCAAATGTATTTAAAAATGAGAAGGAAAAAAGGGTCGAGTGTTGTTAAACACACTTTATGACAATCAGTTATCGTCTTAAAATAGATTTAAAACAACATAAAAGATTTAAATTAATCTGAAGTCCTTGACAGCTGACGTGATAAAAACAAATGTCAAAAATAATGAAACGCTCAGATAAAGATAACAGAGTAGGTAAAATCATTTAGAACAGAGTCAGATTAGAATAAAGATTATTAGTCCTCCAGTGTGGGGGGGTGGTGGCGGGGAATTAGGTATATTAGAGCGACAGAAGCCTGTTGTTGTTGTTGTTGTTATGTAAAATCAAAACATATAAAATAAAATGTATTCAAAACAATATAACTTTAATCCTTCTCTGAACATACAAAGACAATCTGATGTCTTCATATTAATGAGAACAGCCGCGCGCTTTGCTCAGGACTATAAATCAGTCAAACGTAACATAACATTAATAAAGTCATCCAGAACTGGACTAATCAAACTAACAAGGCTTCAGACTCTTTATAGGTTTTCCCTGAACCCAGCTGGATGAAGTCCTCTTCAGAGAGGAACACAACACTGCAGGAGCCTCAGAGTCATTACACCTCATGTCCAGCAGGTGGCAGCCTAACAGCTTTGGTCAGCTGAACATCTGAAAAGTGAAAGAGAACAGAAGTGGACACAAATGAAGACAGAATACAGCGCTCAGGAAACTATGCTTCTGCTGCTTTCTACACATCAGCTCCCTCAGCAGCTGAACCTGCCACAGAGAGCCTTGACCAACATGAGGATGAGCCACGCTTTCTGTGAGCTGCTACAGCTTCACATTGTTACAGGTTTCTTTTCTTTTCTAATGTCTCTTTTTGTCCATTCAACTTGTTAATAGCAACAAACAAACAAAAAAAAAGTTATGGTAAAAAAAATTTCATGTTTTAATGTGACTTGTTGCTATGTTAAAAAAAAGAACTTAAGAAATAAAAAAGGAAAAAAAAAAAAAAAAAAAAAAAAAAAAACAGTAACTCCGCCAGAGTGTCTCTTCTGGGTCACTTTTGCCGGTCCCAAGCCCGTATAAAGGAGGAGGGCTGTGATTCAGACATAATAAAATGTAGTTCAAAACATTTTTAAGTGTTTTTTACTCAGTTTATCTCTTACATGAAAATAAGCAATTATGCAAATTAAGCACAGACTTCATTTAGCAGCTTCTAGAGTGAAGATGTGTCAGTGAGCACGAGTACTGAGCAGCTTCTAGAGTGTAGATGTGTCAGTGAGCATGTGTGTGGGAAATGTGGGAGGGGCTAAGCTGAAGTGTAGTAACTGTGGTAAATAGTGCTGCTTACTGAGGGTGTGAGGCCAGCAAAGGAGAAGCTGAAGTTCAGAGAATGAAAGTCTCTCAGGGTAAAACTCATGCAGAGGCATCAGCGTGAAAAGGAAAAGACGAGAGTAAAGTGATGAATGCTGAAAGCAGCTTAATGAGACCAGAGCCCGACCGGTGGGGGATTCTTGGGGCTGATGCTGCCACTGATGTTTTGGACTTAAATGTGTAAATATGAGGGACACCTGCAAACAAAGCTACATCTGAATCAGCATCTTTTGTTCATTAGTTAGTACAAAAATAGTTTAATTAAAATGTTTTTTTTAAAAAGTAAGAAAGACTGCTTTTGTATCCGAACAAATGCACAAAATGAGGCAATTATGAGGCATCTCATAAAAACACTGAATGTAGAAACACAAATCATTCATATTTGCCAGAATAGGCTAAAATATAAGACTACATTCAACAATATTTCATTTATTATTATTATTATTATTATTATTATTATTATTATTATTATTATTATTAGGTTCCGTGCCCAAGAATCGGGGTGAAGGCCCTCTTGGAACTCTAAGCACTATTTTTTATTTCTGCCAGTTTAAACTCAAATTGCGTGCCTTCATCATGCTCAAAAACTCACCAAACTTTGGTGAAATATTGTATGACTGCAGTGCTTTCGTGGCAGGTATAGGAAATAGAAAACTGTATCTTCATTGATAGTTGCTGCCATGTAGTTTAAGACAGTAGCTCTGAAGTGTCTGATATTTATTATTTCTTGTGTTGTATTTGATACCTCTTTAATCAGGTTGTGGAACAGATTCTCACGTCAGAGCCAGCAGCGATGACGGTGATCAAGGAGTAAGAGGATACCAGGAGTCTGAAAGATTCAACGAGGCGATTAATGGTGAACATCATTGTTGGTACCATGCGTGAAAAGGAAGGGTAAGAAGTTTATTAAACAAAATTAATTTACAGGGGAGGAAAAATCCCTCCATTAAAAAACACTTAATTTTGTAGGAGAGCTGTTAAAAAACAACAACAAAGGAGTTTCATCCCCTTTGGATTGTGTCACTCTTTCCATCTTTGAAGGATCTATAAAGGGATGTGAGTGTGAGTTTGGGTCGAAGAATTGGTGTGAGTTGACAACGGTTTGGATGTCTTCTTTAAAAAAGTATTTGCTGAAAAATGATGTGATTACACTCGAAGCAGAGGTACTTCTTTTTTCCAGGAACATTTCTACGACTTTCAGAGCAACACTGGATTTCTCTAGCGGAGGGTCAGACTGTTCAACGTCAGTCCAGAACTGCATCAACGTCTGAGAACAGAGTGGTGCTCAAAGGTCCCACATCATCAAGGACTTTAGATTCCATGGACATCCACCCGTCAGGAGATGATTGTATGGAGACAATGTCTCTTCTTCTTCACACAGCCGACCGTGAATTAATCTGTCAGAAGATGAAATAAACATTCTTCTATCAACAGCAGATACTCCATGACCCACAGCAAGCTGCAGACATTCTGCAAATGTTCCCTCGTTTCTTGGACACCAAGGGACTGGTAAGAAAAAAACACTAACTTGTATTGTTATTCATAATTAATGCTAGCCCTTCTCTTTACACTAGATTTCGCAAGACTTCTCACTGATGTTTGGAGCAGAGTCTTCATCCAGGTTCCTGAAAAAATGGACCACCTGCTTTAAAGACAAAGTTATCCAAGAGGCCAAGACCCTGGAGAAACACCTCTCCTGAAAAAGCACCTTCAGTCAGCGCTGAAGAGAGAATCTAACACCGCCGACGAGCCAGGTGGTACTAAGGCCCCGTTTATATGACAGCGGTATCAGGGTGAAATGCAAAAGTGTTGTTGCGTTTCGGCCTCTTGTTTATACGGAAACGCCGTTTCAGCCAGACGCTGTAGCCTCTGTATAAACAGCAAGCTGACGTTGACGTCACGCTCCGTTTTGCGCGTACACATTCCACTTTCGTTGTGGGAACTTTTGCGAATCAGACAACAACAACAACAACAGTTGTCACAGGGCTGACACACAGAGACAACCTTTCACGCTCACACTCACACCTACCGGCAATTTAGAATCACCAGTTAACCTGAGGAGCATGTTTGTGGACTGTGGGAGGAAGCTGGAGTACCTGGAGGGAACCTTCACATGCACGGGGAGAACATGCAGACTCCACACAGAAAGGAACACTTAGTGGGATTCAGTAGATGAAATAACCCAGCTGTTCTTAGTGTGTAGGCTCCCACCTGCTGGACATGATGTGAAAATGACTCTGAGACTCATTTTTTTTGGTTTGTTTAGTTCACATGTGTCAAACTCAAGGCCCGCGGGCCAAATATGGCCCGCCACGTAATTTTATGTGGCCCGTGAGAGCTTAAAAGGTTTGAGTGTTTAAAAATCAATAGGTCAAAAGTGTGCTTTGACCAAAAACTACATTTCCCACAATGCCTGTCGACTATGATACCCGCGATTTGACAGCTCACCGCCACTACACAGCAGTGTTTCTACATCAATGCCAACGAGTGGAATTGAGAAATAAATAATGATCCCAAAATGTCCAAGAAGAGAAAAGTTGATAAAGATGGAAGACTGATTCAAGAAAGATGGGAAGGCGGATACTTGTTTGTGCTTCAAGGAGAAAGACCGGTATGTCTTTTGTGTTACGAGGCGTTGTCTGTTGTCAAAGAGTACAATCTGTGGCGGCATTTTGACACCAAACACGTAGCTAAGTACGCCAAAGCTAGCCTTCAAGAAAAGCAACAAATTGCCCAAGAATTAAAAGGCCAACTGCGGTTGCAGCAGAGCGTGTTTTCGAAAGCCACAGCCTAAAATAAGGAGTATTACGTTTATTTCACATTACATTCGATTACATTTACTTACATTAATAAGTTACATCTGGCCCTTTGAGGACAGCCATTAGGCTGATGTGGCCCTTGGTAAAAATGAGTTTGACACCCCTGCTCTAAAAGATTATGAATCCTGCTATCTCACCTCACACTGATCGGCTCAGAAAAATCCTGTCCACTGTAAGACCGGCACTAAGTGTGACCGTAGACCGTTAAACATCCATGGTGTCAGCTCTAGTAGTGAGACTTCAAAACCCTGACCCTTACTCACAGGCAGGGGTGTGTAGAGGGGGCGGAAAGGGGTGCCCCGTCCCTTGAAATCTAATTGGCTATCTGAGGTGTCACCCTAAAATTCTAAACTATGATTGGCTGTTTACCTTAAATCACATTTTTTTTTCTTTAATGTAAATGGAAGAAACTTTTTAAATTAAAATTGTCTCTTTAATAACTGCTGCTTACAGGAAGTGGAGCAAAGACATGCATAAGGAAGCACTTATCCCCTCTGATGTGATCCTATGTGCGTGTTGGTGTGCGAAAGTAAGAGTATTATTTTTGTCATTTTCATGACCAGTAAAAAAAACCCTCATCCTGTAGTTATGGTAAGGTAGAAACAAATAATTCACTTAATGCCTTCGTTTTGATGCTGAGACTCAACTCCAGACCAGGCTCAAAGTACAGTTAGCAAAGGACGAGCATTTAAAGCTTTACTGTCCAAATTTGTTGTGCTCATTCAAACAGTTTCCATCTAAGACGTTTAAGAAACACTGAAAGAGAAAAATCACCTGCTCATGATGTCAGATTTTGCATCTCCCTGGATCTGTCCTGCACTCTTTGCCTCCTCCTCTGGTTCAGGCACTGGTCTGGACTCTGATCCATCTCTACCGTCTGTCTGGCTTTGATTTTTCTCCTGGTTGAGCAGAGGTGATGAAGACCCCACAGGTTTCACTTCAGGACCTGTCTGGATGGTGTCTTGCTCTTTGGCTGTCTCTGGTTGCAGCGTAGCATTGGATCCACTAGATGGAGACAGATCTTTCTTCTCAGCTCCGGGCCATGAGATAATGTTTGGGATGTGAGGTTCACTCAGAGTTTCAGGCTTGGGGTGAGGCTCAGGAGAGATGTGATGGCTGAGTTCTGAGTTAGTTTGAGCCTCTCTGGGTGAGTTTGCTGTTATTCCAGGTTTCTTTTTCTCTTGAGCTGTCGTGGGCCGTTGGCTGTGACTTCTGCTGATGCTGCTCTTGTCTTTACTCTTCTTACTGCTGCTGCCTTCTAGAAAAGACGAGATAAAACAAGTTTTGTCTTTATAGAAATTTTCATTCTATGTTAAGTCAAATGATCTTTTGCTGAGTTACCTTTACCACTCTTGTCTTTCCTCTTCATCAGGAGCCGCGGCAGCCTGCCCATGTGTGTGTAGCTCTCACTGGAGCGGACATAACTGGCTGTGCGAGGACGCATCCCATCCATGTCATCCACTGTCGTCTCAACAAGGGGAGCCAATGTGTTTGTGTGTGTGTGGCTTCTGGTATTTCTGCAGCCAGCCTCAAGCTTGATGCAGTTTTTAACACTTCCACATGGGCTTCATATTTTTAGACCGGAACTTGATGCTTGGTTTCCATCAATCAGACATTTATTAATTCCAGAAGTTGGTGACTTCAACTTTTGGCTGTGCACATTTGGAGCATTTGTTTTTGGTGAGGTCTTGTTGAGCTTTCTCTTCACACATTACATTACTGATTTAGATTTTTAGACTTGTCATGGAGCGCCATCAAAAGTCTTAAATTTATGTGTTTAAAATGATTTTTAATTGTCTTTTGTTTAACTTTATGTTTTGTTTACTTTTTTTAGGAAGCTGAATTTAGTGATTAGCACCTAAACTCAAGGACTGCATACAGAACAACATACATCACTTCATTTCCTCTGTTGTGAGCTTTGTAGCCAAACACATTCCCATGACTGCTAGCATCACGGTACTGATTTCATGTCAGCAATGTTATAAACTAAACATGGGTTAAACTTACCCATAAAACCTTGCAGATCCCTCAGGTGGGTCCACTCCACAGCAGAACAGATTCATGTGTTAATCTGAGGTTAACACTTGTGATTGTGGACTCTTGTGTCTATGTTTGCTTTATTTTCACTCTCCATTCCAGCTCTGCTAAAGCAAAATGCTGCAGGAGCCACAAGGTTGTCAATCATGATTTCACATTCCCTCTTTATAAAAATTAGATAACTTATTAAAACATAAATCACCCAAAAAACGAGCAATAAGACATAGACCAACTTAATAAGAATCAACTTTAATGACAGAAACTGTTTGAGAAACAGTGACTTCAGTGTCCTCTCTGTTAACATTACCAGAGTCAGTCAGCAGAGGGAGCTCTACATTTTTTGACTAAAAGTTTTTAAAGGCACATCTAAAGTACAGCTGCCGTCTTTAAATGAATGTATTTATCATGATGTGTAAATGTGAGAGTTCAAAAAACACTTCAGAGGACACAAAATAAAGATTAAAGTTATGAAATGGTTGAGAAAAGACAACAATTGATGCATTAAAATAATTCAGAATGTTGCATAAGAAATATTTTGGGCTTAAAGGTCAAAATAGTCTGAATGTGAAAACCAAACTTGATCAGATCCAGATCCTGATCCTGCCATAAAACCATGCTGATATATTTGTCTCATATCGCCCCCTAATGGAGAACATTTTCCTTGGTCAGAAGCAGAGTTTGCTGATGTAGCAGGTAAGACTGACCACTTGTCACCTGGGATCAAGATACACCTGAGGGACAGATGAGCTTTGAGTTCATCAATCTGTAAAGATGGCACGAGTATGTTTGACATCACTCAATGACTGATTTCTTTCTTTCTTTCTTTTTTTTTTTTTCCAAAAATCAAAAACCCTTCAGTCAGTGCCACTGTCTTATGAAAACTCTGAACGTGCACTAAGAAACATCTTTCTAAATAAGAAAAGTGTAGATGTTTGGAAGGAAAACAATGGATAACACAAATCAGGTTGAAATATTGACGGGTCAGAAGTTGAGAGGCTTTGTTTTTGGAGGATGGATGAGGGAACACTCTGTTTACCAGCTATAAAACAACATGAGTAATATGTAAAGCTCACAGATGAAGGCAGCATATTCTGTCTAACCTGTGCTTTATCTCATCCACTGTCGCAGGTGAACTATCTGTCATGACTTTGTGCACAATTCTTAATCCATCATCTTTTTATTTAATTTTTTCATATCTGAATAAATGCAATCTTTGGTTTTAAGTGTGAAGTTTTGAACATCAGATACGTTTCTGTCTAGTGTATTCTTGTCCACAGTGTTGAGCATGAATCAGATATTTATATTCTTTCAGTTGAGGCTTCTTCACTTCCTGTTTCCTTTTGCACGGGTGGCTTCTGTGTTGACAGGAAGTCATCTTTTGTCTCTGTGTGAAAACGGTGCCACAGCAGTGTTTGTGCATCATTATGAGGAGCATTATGTAAAGGAGCATTAGATTTAACCACAAACTACAATGAAATGATAGCACAATAATAGATTTCAAAAGTGACTCTGAGTGAGTCAACATGGTGTTCAAACATGAGTGAGCAAAATGTTCAGACACTTATCACCCTGCAGAAGGCAGAGACAGTTTTAGGATCAGACTTTTAGGGGTGCTCAGCCTCTAGAGAGACTGTGATAGAGAGAGTTTCTTTGAACCAACCTGAACCAACTAATACTTGAGCCATTCCACCCAATCAGTGCCATTTGCATCCCCAGGTAATAAAATGTATACATGTATGATAAAATTAACTGTAAAATACATTTTTGTATGAAGCCAAGTGTCCTGCACATTGATCAGATTTCATATCTATTAATAATAGATTTTAAAAGATTAACTTACTGGAAAAATGGCATTTGTAGTCTGTGCCCACTTCCTAAAATTAGACTTTACCGTGAACTATAATCATTTAAATCCTTCAGAAATGTAATTCTTTTACACATTTGTGTTTCTCCTTATCCCAACTAGTTAGGTGTTGAATGTGCTTATTAAAGAGAAAATAAGTAGATGAATAAATAATAAAATAAAATAAAATAAAATAAAATAAAACAAAACAAAAGGGTGAGACTTTGATTTTCTCTGGATTTAAACAGTTCATAGTGTTTCTGAAGAAGTGCGAGAAAGTGGAAAGAGTGTGATTCCTCCACTTTGATTAAAGAGGAAAAAGCTCAAACTTTGACATTTGCTTTTGGTAAATCATCATCTGGATATATGCCAAAGATGGCTGTCAAAGGGTTTGGTATAATTTGATGGTTAAAAATTTCAGAGATGGTTTGAAAATAAGATGTCCAACATTTAGTTACAGTGGGACAGGACCAGCACATGTGTAGAAGGGAGCCATGTGCAGCTTTGTATTGTCACTAGTGGGGTCAACATCAGAGTATACTAAGTTTATTTAGTTTTAAAATATGAACATTTTTTTTTACCATTTTCTTCTTTGTTTGTTTGTATTAACAAGTTGAATGGACAAAAAGAGACATTAGAAAAGAAAAGAAACCTATAACAATGTGAAGCTGTGGCAGCTCACAGAAAGCGTGGCTCATCCTCATGTTGGTCACGGCTCTCTGTGGCAGGTTCAGCTGCTGAGGGAGCTGATGTGTAGCTGGAGCTCAGCTGCTTTGACTTAAAAAGGTAAACAAGGTACTGACTGAGTCTGAATACATCAGGTTGTTTGCATTGGTGGATATCAGGACATACCGTCAACACATACAACGTTTGTTGAGAGGAGGGGTCACAGCGAGTATAAACCATGTCCCCACTGAGTATGTACTTGTGCTCATGCATGGAGTGTGATTAATGAAGTGTGACATTTAGCTATTCAGGTTTACTATTTCATCAACAGATCATATAAAAAAGTGTTTTTAAAATATAAGTTAGAAAAAGAAAATTATCTGGATGGGGGATTAAATTCTGGCATGTAAAATTAGCATTTAACTTATTGAACTGATGTATATTGTCACATTATTGAATTTATTAATTACAACAGGTTAGAGAACAGACTTAACATATAGTGTTGTGTTTACATTCTAGGGCTGAAAATGAGTCCCACTGCTGCCCTGGATAGAGGTGTGTGTGTGTGTGTGTGTGTGTGTGTGTGTGTGTGTGTGTGTGTGTGTGCGTGCGTGTGTGTGTGTGTGCGTGTGTGTGTGTGTGCGCGCGCGCGTGTGTGTGTGTGTGTGTGTTCTTCCAACACAGAGCTAGCTCTCAGTCATCCTGAGGTGTATATGGTTAGCATGTTAACCAGAACTCAGGCTTGTAAGCAGGCTGAGAGATGTTGATTTTTCTGACTCTTTTCTTGCCTCTGGTCCTCTGGTCTGAAGACAGGTTGTCGCCATCTGCTGGTGGTCAAGAGAAATGCAATCCAGAGCAGAAAGCAGTAAAACCAACCAATGCACCTGCAGTGTTACTACACCTAACCAGGGAGGCTCTCATCAGTGCTCTTAAGGGTGACTCCTCCACAGCAGAGGGTTTTGATGCTGTTCAGGATGGCAGTGTGGGTAACAAGAGACATTCTTTCCTGTTGGATGATGGTTTGTTAATGTGGAGGTGGGTGACATCAACATCAATGTCACTGTGCCGATGTCACTACGCTCCTTCCACACTGGCCGCTGCCATGGTGATCCACTCTTCTTCGTCCCACCATGTATGACAGCATATATCTTCAGTTCCTGATTATTTGCACTCTCAGGCATGATTCAAGTTGTAAACTGCATATGTGTGTTTGGCCCTCTGCACAGCACAGGAGATAACTGCACCGATGCAGACACAGAACACCTCAGCAGGTGTCACCAAGTTGGTGCATTAAATTTGATGCAATTTGCGGAATTTTGTAGGTGGGTGAGTATGACTATAATTAATGGACGTAGTCTCCGTGACGTCACCCATCTGTTCCTGAAACGGACTTTTGAAGCCAAACGGTCGGCACAGCCATATTGGAAATGAGGCGTGCTGTGGGTCTCCACAGTAACAACCATAGGGCGCTCCACAGTCACGTGATCTGAGCTGTGCCTCTGATTGGACGAACTGGCGAGCTTGATATTGTGGACACTGCCGATTTAGAAACCCACCCCCCCCCTGTTAGTGAAATTAGCGATTCAGACAGGAGACATTCTTTGTACCAGGCTGTAAATGTGCTTATTTTGGCCGTGAAAACGGCTTTTTTTGGCTTGGTGTGTTTGTGACTTCCGGTACTTCCGGAGCCAGCCTCAAGTGGACACTCGAGGAACAGCAGACTTTAGCACTTCCGCATTGCCTCATATTTTCAGACTGGAGGTTGCCGCTTGAATTAAATTAGTGCCAAAACCTCACAAACACAAAAACTGTGTTTTATTTGTGGCCAGTTATTCACAAACAAACTTAGTGTGATTTGCAAAAGCAAAATATAATTCACAACTAATGTATTTAGTTTGATTAATGAAAAAAAAGTCTCTCCAACAAAAACATCTTGATTCACAAATACAGAAAAATGTATTCTCACTTCAATGAAAATATCCTTGAGGCGCAAAAATAAAATCTTTCAAGTACAAAAAAAATATTGTTCAAGATTTAATTTTTTCTTCTGGAGTTCAAAAAAATTCTGCAAGTAGGAGAAAAAATTCTGCAAGTAGGAGAAACAGTTTTGACATGATTCTACCACGTCATGTGACTTTTGGCACGATCTTCCCGCCGTCACGTGACTTTTGGCAGTAACTTTCCGCCATTCTGATCCACATCCGCAGGACTTCGATTTATTCATGAACGCCAGCACACAACTCGAGCAATGTTCTGCAATGTGCACGCTACAACAGCAGGTGGCACTGTTGATGCTGTTTAAGACCATAGATCTACATCATAGATACGACGAGGAGCCAAGGAAAGAGGACTGCATCACTCGCCCTTGACCCCGCAAAATCACGGTCCCAAACTCACCTGTTGGCTGCTCATGCTGCCGTGATTTTCCATAGGTGAGCAAATTTTAAATTTACAAATTATGATAAAAACAAAATAGTTTAAATAGAAACTTTGATATCTTCTATAAAAATAAAAAAGACAAGTCTGTGTGTGTTTTTTTTTTTACAAAAGTTTATTTACAATCAGTTAGAAAAATATTATATAAAAGTGCTGAAAATTTACTCAAACCTGTAAAGCAAAACATTTTTACATATGTATATCATCAACCTGTCATAAAAAAGGACTCAAAGGACATCAAAGTTTCAGTTTTCTTTCAATTTGTGCCAAAAAAAGAAAAAAAAAAAAAATTCAAGCTTTGAGGCCAACCTGCGAGTACAGCAACACCTAGAGGTTGTTAAATCTATGGCAGCCATCGCAGTGCACTTCTCTGCCAGTTTAATCCAATGTTTGAAGAGTAAATGTCAGTTATGAAATAAAATTATCTGCACATATCTTTTCAGAATGAATGATAGACCATGTGTCGTCACAAAACTTATAAACATGAGTCAGCATGTCTGGTGGGTGAATGAGTCGTCAGTTTTCTCTCTTTAAACCACACAGTGAACACACAGACTGTTGAGCGAAGACTTTTTGAAGCAGCAGTGATGTTTGAAGCTTCAAACATCATCAGACAAGTGACCTTTGACCTCTGAGACCTAACTGCAAAGCACTGCAATCCACCTGAATACAAGCTCCAGAGCTTTGCTGTTTTCTGTCCATCTCTAGTTTCAGTCATTGAGAAGGAGAAACACTTGCAGTGTGTGTTCTGTGACACTCATCAGCTCCCTTTACTCCGGACATGCCTCAATACTGATCACACTGATCTTCTCCCCAGCACACCTCCTGGCCCCCACCTCACATTCAGTCATCATCATGGCAGCACTCCCAGTACCTGAGCTGACACACAAGGGAGTGGAGTCCTCTGAGCACTCGGACACGTTCAGACACTCACATCTTCCTGATGATTCTGTAAATCAGAACAATGAGGTTACCTGATGCAGCCGAACATGAAGAAGTAAAGGTCTCACTCGTCATCATGCTCACCTTGACAGACTGTCCCAGGTTTGCAGTCGTTGCAGGATGTCTCCTCTGGCCAGTTACAGTCGCTGTCGTTGGCCAACGTGAAGCTCCGGCCTATACACTGCAGGGCTCCCAGCTGACAAACACCAAGTAAACGGGTTTGGCTTGTGCTAAGTCTGGCACACAGCTGCAGCGAGGTGCTAAAAGAGGAGTGCTAAATTTAGCTCTTTGTGCTTGAGCCGTTTTAAAACAGTTATAATGATGGAGAGGATACTCACGAGCACTGAAATGGCATTTTACACACACACTCAGTTTTTCCTACAGTCTCCCAAAGTTTACACTTCAGGCCAGCTGGAGGAGGGGGGGCTGTGGGTACTGAGGTGATGAAACAGAGGATGACTCTTATAATAAATATTTGTTTAACATCAATAGATAACACAACCCAATGAGAGGGTCAGGGGTCACTTTTATCATACCTTCAGTACAAAGAGTGCTGTCTGGAGAGGGAGACCACAGCAGACTAGGACTGCACATGATCTCTGACACCTCACCATCCAGCAGTGAGCCAACAGGACAGGACAGGGACACTCTGTCTCCGATCTGATAGACTGCTTTGGTGGGCGTGGCTAAAACGTCACTGTTGAGTGGTGGAAAGGCACAGGAGGAACCTGGGACAGGAGTGATTTTAAGAGAGAAATATGTGATGACACTGCAAGTTCTAGACAACAAAAAATACGCAGAGAAAACTTTAAACTCTTGTGGAATATTTCATCTGAGTACGTTAAAAAACTAGCAAGAGGCACAGCAGATATTTTGGTTTGTTTATTAGACGTACTGCCTGAGAAAATCAATGACTGTTTGTCAGGTGGTTCTCATGCAGAGGATCCCAAACTGACAGAAATTACACCATGGGCTGGAAAAAAGATCGTGCTCATGGGTCCAGGAGCACTATCTGTCTGTCTGCCTGCCTGCCTGCCTGCCTGCCTGTCTATCTGTCTGTCTGTCTGTCTGTCTGTCTGTCTGTCTGCCTAACTACCTACCTACCTACCTGTCTGTCTGTCTGCCTGCCTGCCTGCCTGTCTGCCTGTCTGCCTGCCTGCCTGCCTGCCTGTCTGCCTGCCTGCCTGCCTGCCTGCCTGTCTGTCTGTCTGTCTGTCTGTCTGCCTAACTACCTACCTACCTACCTGTCTGTCTGTCTGTCTGCCTGCCTGCCTGCCTGCCTGCCTGTCTGTCTGCCTGCCTGCCTGCCTGCCTGCCTGCCTGTCTGTCTGTCTGTCTGTCTGTCTGTCTGTCTGTCTGTCTGCCTAACTACCTACCTACCTGTCTGTCTGTCCGTCTGCCTGCCTGCCTGCCTGCCTGCCTGTCTGTCTGTCTGTCTGCCTGCCTGCCTGCCTGCCTGTCTGTCTGTCTGTCTGTCTGTCTGTCTGCCTGCCTGCCTGCCTGTCTGTCTGTCTGTCTGTCTGTCTGTCTGTCTGTCTGCCTGCCTGCCTGCCTGCCTGTCTGTCTGTCTGTCTGTCTGTCTGTCTGTCTGTCTGTCTGTCTGTCTGTCTGTCTACCTATCTATCTATCTATCTATCTATCTATCTATTGAATTCTATTTTTCTATATTTTACAGAAAATGTGAAACCATTAAACTAAAAAAAATCTTTTTATGTGTCACTTTTGGTTTGAATCACAGTAAAACAACAACAACAACAACAACAACAACAACAACAACAATAATAATAATAATAATAATAATAATAATAATAACAGAGTAAATGAAGACCTACTTTTGCAAACCATAGCTCCTGTCCTCCACATTTGGTTTCCAGTACATTCTGCCACAGCGTCTCCACTCAGGTAATGACCATCGATGCAGGAGTATTGCACTGTGTTTCCAACCAGGTAAAAATCTCTGGGACTCTAAAAACAACATTGAACATGCTGAACTGAGCAGTGTCACTACATTACTCTTCCACAGTTTTGCTCTTTTTTCACCATGTTTAGAATCTGTGAATGACGCTTACTTGAATGAATCCGTTCCTGAGGTTTGGAGGCGGTCCACATGTCTTTGGTGGAGTCACAGAGAGACTGAAGCACTGTGGCTCCATCATCCTGCACACAACCAGTTGAACAGGGAGAAAGCCTTAGTACAAAGAGCTGCTGCTTATCAACAGTGTCTGATATTGAATCATGATGCAGGGGGCCATCAGTCATTGGTATGTGCACTGGTCTTTACTTTAAGTACTGGATTTCTTGTTCCTCACAGGGTTTCTGCTCCACTCGCAGTCCAACACAGCTTTGGCCTCCTCTGCTGGGGGCGGGGTTGTTGCAGCTTCGAGTTCTTGACCTTTGACCTCCAGAGCAGGATCCCCAGGAGGACCAGCAGCTCCAGCTGCCATGGATAACCCCTGAGGGGAAAGAAGAGACAGGTGGTTTTCAGGTTTGACTGTTTCAGGATGGCAGGAGGCCAAAGTAACAATATATCTTCAACATTTTTTCATGAAGTGTTTGGTGAAAAAAGCAACTTCTTAGTAACTGATGACTTGTAGGTCATTAAAAAGACTTTTAGACTGACTTTGACTGATTTTACACCTGATTCAAACTTCTTTTATCTTTTAGTCTGCTCAGCTTGTTTTCAAGTTACATCAGCTTGTTTTTAGCTCTTCCTCTAAATTTAATAAACCTTATTTAGCTCTGCTGTGAAATGAAAATAAACATTATCTTTGATACAAGGATTTTTTAAATACATGTGAAGTTGAATATATACTTCATATCTTTTTTCTAACTCGAGCTTAATTTCCCAGATAATCCTTCTTTCCCTCAGGGTTTGTATTTGCTCACCTGGTTGTTCTCCAATCACAGCTCCCCTCTCACAGGCCCGTCCTGATGTTCCTGGTTTGCAGACGCAGCGACACTCAGAGCCGGTCAGCAGCGGCTGCCCGTTGTTCTGACAGGGCCGGCAGTGACAGGGATGCTCCTCAGCCAGGTACTCCTCTGTGGCTCTTTTCAGGTGGAGCTTCTTCAAACCTGCACATTGTACCTCCTTCACCAGCTCATACAGAGGACGCAGCTGGAGGACACATTCCAGTTAATCATATATGTAAATACACAAAACTTCAGACAGACAACATTATTAGAAATCTGTAAACAAAACAGAAAACCTGTATCAATCCTTGAGTTAAAAAAGATGTTTGTCTTCATTTGAAACCAAATAGAACAAAGTTCAGATGAAACAGTTAAAGTTCACATTAACAGGAAGTAGTTGTGTCTCTTCTTTCATCTGAAATTTATTATATATATTTACTTTTCTCCAGCACCTTTGGTAGTCTATATCTGTTGTACCTGAGGAATATGAGAGAATCACAGTCCTAAATCTCATCATTGCTGGTTTAGGATTCAAGGTTGATGGAGGCACTATGTGTGAAATATTTAACTTTTTTATTAGTATTTAAAGCTTTTAAAATTCTGTTTGTAGCTCATTTGGTTTTATATCCATGTTATTTTTTTATTTTGAGTACGTTTGCAATTTGTTAGTCTCTTTATGTGATTAAAGTTGTCTTCATTAAGTTTATGGACTGCGAGTGACTTACTCCTCAACTAGTGAACTTCAGATTCATTCTAAAACGACAGGTTTTTATGCCAGAATGGAACACTCTGCAATCGATCCACTCAGATTGTTGTGCTGAATCTTTAGTGTTACATCAGCTGATCTTACTGGTTGATTCCAGTGCTTGGCTGCTTAACTCCAGCAGAGCCTGATAATCTCCTCCCAGTGAGCCCTCTGAGAGGTAGTGAGTGCCGAACGTCTGCAGCAGCTGACGGTATGCAGAGTAGTGGTAAGTGACAGGCAGGGAGGATAGAGCCTTCCAGAAGCTCTCGGAGAGAATCAGGTACTCAGGGGCAGAGTTCTGAAACTGGGCCAGCTCCACTTTGTTCTTCAGTATTAAAAGTCTATGAGCCTGGAGGGTAGAGGTAAAAAAGTCATTTCATAAATGTTGATGATTAAGAAAAAACAAACTTTGATTCAAAAGTCACAAAGCCAAAGTAATGAGTGTCAGGCGTTTGTGGCCATGATTTGTGGACATGAGATGAAGGTTCTCTTCTCACCTTGTTGTCTGTGAGCTCTTTGTGGAAAGTACGTCGGTCGTGTCCTATCAAAGCGTTTGCCTGGATGTGCTGCATGTAGGACCAGGAGCTCTCATAGGATTCATCGCTCTCTTCGTTGTCAACTCTTACCTGCAGCAAACATGAAGAGAGCAAGTGCTCAAACGTGGTTTCGTGGAGCTGCTGCATTTTGGTTGCAGTAAGATAGTTTGAACTCATGACGACAATGGAAACATCAACGTGAGCCTCAGAATGGAACCCAACTCAACAATTACAGGGCAAAAAAGCAAGATAATATTTAGGTTGAGTTAATGTGAAGTAAGGGCATGATGAAAAAAGACATAACTCAGCAGGGAAGAGACAGGAAGCATCATGACTGCAGAGTGGCTGAGCTCAGAAACTGACAGTTTGCTTTAATTACAGGCTAATTTTTCCTTTCAGCACACCATGTTTAGGCCACTGCAGCCTCCCCCTGCTTCCTACTGTTGTAGTGCTGGAAAGGAAATACAACACTGACAGCTCAATAGAGAGACAACATATTATGCATATAGAATTTGAGTATCACAAAAGAACTTTTATTTTAAGCTATCTATGAGCTAAGCATGAAGGTGCAGAGTAGCTAATCAGACTGATGTCAGTGGGAAACTGCATCAGAATAGCTGACAGAGCACTGTTTTGGGTAGTTTGGATCACCAGAGTTCAGCAATGAGCGGAAACTAACCGCATGCCAGTCGACACTGTACAAGACCCAAGTTTAACAGCTTTTCTAAGGTTGGCTCAGATTCCTTTATGTTGTTGATCTGAACTTCAACAGTGTTTTGAAATGCCAAATAATGGAAACCCAACCTGATTAATCAACTATCTGACAGCCCTTGTTAACAATTAAAACACCTAAAAGGTCACAACCACAACATTAACTTTTCATTGTATTCACCTCAAAGTTGTATCTGAGGATGTTCTGGGGCAGCCTGTAATAGACTTGATGATCTCCACTGAACACCTTCCTGCACTGCCCACCAAAGCTACGAGTGTTAATCACAACTCCTCGCAGTTTGCCTGTCAGCACGTCATACCTGTAAAACATAACACAAACCCCTCCTTTAGACAGACTTTTAAAGATGATTGTGACATATTTTTTTTTTTGTAATCAAGCAGAATTTAGATATCAGATTTTCTGGTGCAGATGTAGCTTCTCACCCTCTGCCTGTGAGGTCAGAGTTTGGAGGTGTCTTGATGATGTCACATGAGTAATGACTGCTGTCTACCTCACAGTTTCTCTCATCCAGACCATCCTCACAGTCCTGGTCTCCATTACACACCAGAGAACGCCTAATACACTGGCCTGCAGCAGGGATTAGAGTAAGTCACAGAAACCATGCCAAAGGCTTTATCTGACGATAATAAAAGGTGTAAAAATGAGGGACTGATAACAATATCTGAAAATGTTGCTGAAGCACATTTTTTTCAGCATTGAAAATGATGTTGCATCATACCAGAGGAACAGCGGAACCTGTCCCCACAGCCTGTTTCCAGGAGACATCCTTTCTGTGAGACGCATGCTTGTGTTTGTGAGGCCTCTCCTGAACATGGTACACCCCCAAACTGGGCGTACACCTCAATATGGTGAGTCCTCATCTGAGGAAGAAAGTAAAATAATCACCAAACCATATAAAGACTTTCTTTCTTTCTTTCTTTCTCTTCCATGTTGGGAGCCCCTGCCGAGCTAACTTTTATCATGTAACCAACTATTTAGCCTCCTATCACTGTTTATCAGAGAGTCCTGTAAGGAATCAAAACAACATGCTTTAGCTCAACGTGTGTTTCAGGAGACACATAAATCTCAGTGTGACAGTTTGTGGTGTGACACTGACTTAAGATCCCAGTGTTTGATTTGAGAACAGCCTGTGAGTGTGCTCTGAGGTACCTTCGTCCTGGAGCAGCCGTCACACTCAGACCACTCTCCATAAGGTCCCCATCTGCAGTTTACAGGCTGCTGAGGGCTGAGAGAAATGGACAACGGAAAATATCAAGCAGACTCACTTTTCACATCATCAGACATTATTCAACAATGTAGTAAAGCGGCAGAGAGTAATGTGTGTGTGTGTGTTTGTGCAATTACCAAACTGGAGATAAGAGGACTGACAACAGTAGAAAAACATTCAACCAAATCCAACTGTACAAAAACAAAGACAGGTGTTGGATTGAATGAAATGTGCTTTTTGTAGCATGCCTACAAAGTTTGTTTGGTTTTTTTTACAGTGTACCAGACCTGTGATTAAATGCCACAAATCTCACATGCAGCTTGCACTTTACCCGTTGTTATCTTGGATTAACATTCTCCACAGTATTGCTGTTAAATAACAACCATCATTTATTCTGTACACTAAATGATGAATTTTGAGTTGGTTATAAAACAGACCTCTGTCTCCTTTATATGACCTTCAGAAAATAAACAAGAGCAATAGGAATGAGTGTTTTTTTTTCACAGTATTACTCTAACACCCCTCATTTCTACCACTGGCAGGGTGTCAGATGTGGTTATTTACATCTAAAGAAATACAGACAAATAAAAGTAGGTTAAACATTTGTCAGTAAAAAGACAGCAAGGAAATGCAGGATCCTTAAAGTAGCTTTTTACAAGTTTGAATCACTATGAGAACCTCAGCGATCATCATTTATAAATACTGAAACAGACGGTTTTTATTAAAAGCATATTCAGCTGTCAATACGTCTTAAACTCTGGGGTTCACATGGCCTGCATTTTGTCCCTAAAGGCCTGTGTCTAACTTTGGAAGGGGAAGTTTGGATTCACTCTCGTCTGTTGTTAGCCGGGAGTGATAAGAGTCTGATGTCATTAAAAGGTGAGCTGAAATATTTCAACATTAATTTTTAGTTCCAGAAAAATAAAAACATTTTTTCAGAGACATTTTTCAAAGTCAAGTTTTTTGGCAGCTCTTTTTGCTGGCAACAGGTATATTTTTGACATTATGTTAGATAAAAATAGCAGCTCTGCCTGCCTTTCATCTCTTCGCTAACAGCCACACTGGCTTCTCACTCTCTTTGTGGAGTGCATTGCTCGCCACTGACGCCAAACCAGGCCAACAAGATGATACATCACAGCTAACTATAACTTGAAGGGTAACAGCAGAAAACATGTTCACCATTTTAGCACAAAAATCAGTCTTCACAGAGACAAAACAGTTTTACTCAGTGATTCAAAAGTAAAATAAAATCTCCAAATGAAAGATGTCAGAGTCTACAGTACCTTCATGATGTGCTCCTCAGAGGACAGCTGTCTGATTCATCCAGCTCTCAAACTGTCCGGGTCATATAATCAGCAGGATGGGAAATTTCTCAACAGATCCCAGAGTTCAGGAATTCCCACTCTTGGGAAACTCATCCATGAAATCTGAAGCAGATTTCAAATGTTCCTGTTTGAGCTCTGAGTCATGAAAGGAGATTTATTGGAGCCAATTCAAAGGGATAGATACTTAAAAAAAAACCACTACAAGTAGGTTTAGATTCTTGTCTGTATGTTATTAAAGAGTGGAAGAATGATCCTACTGAATGGCCTGATGTGTCATTCCCTGACACCTTCTGCTACCTGGTTGAATCACCTGGTAAGAGACAAAATCACATTTACTGATGAATTAAACCTCACATCATTTCAATGACTGACAAGGAAATCAGCACGTTTTGGTGAATTTGTGCTCCACACAATGGTTGTTATTGCTCAATAGCCCCCATGAGCTGCCTATATATAGCTTACTGATGATCCGATATATCACACAGGGATTTACACACAGCAGCCTAGAGAACTTTAGGTCCCTGGAGGGGAAATAACTTTTAACAAGTGGTTTTGTTGGAGTTGTGCTTCATCACAAAACACCTGCCTCAGATACCCACCTGTTCAGGTGTGATGCTCTTAAAACTAGCCACTGAACGTTCATGTGAATCACAAAACAATTTAACACTGATTGAAGATACTGTTATCTTACCTGTAATGAAGTGCTGACAACAGATGTACATTTTGATTTTAGATCTCAAAGACGATCAAACTCATCCTCCTGCTGGACCGCTTGAAGCCACTGCGTTCATCCCCTCGGCTCTGTGCTTCCATTCGGTAAAATATAAAATTTAAGATCGTTTTGTTTTTTCCTATCTTATTTGTGGGGCACACAACAGCTCATCGGCACTGTGCAAAGCGGTTTGTTTTCACCTCAGTACGAACTGGATATGACGTTTTGTGGGCGTTCCTCTTAATAACGACAGTATATCTGATGTATGTTGAGTTGATGGACTTAACTCAGTGCATGAGTTGCAAAAATAATAATACAAAAAATCCCATATAAATAACCCAAAATGAGTTGAACCTTTCATAACCCAGCTGATGAATAGATGAAAAAACCCAGCTGTTTTCTGTTTTTTTTTCTTCGTGATTTAACCCCCTGACGCATGGTCATTGCCTCAAGTGGAAATGCATATCAGCCTGTGTCAGGATTATTTTCCTGAAGTTTTTTCTTCTCACGGCATGATTTTTTTTTATTTCCTTTTAAATAGTTTTTTTTCCTCAGTTAGTTACGGACAGGCTTCAGAGGGTTAGAAAGCGTATCAAAGTTATAAAGTTAAAATGTAGGAATGTTGAAATGTTTTGCTAGTCATTAAGAAAGTTTTTTTTCAATCATGCATCGGAGGGTTAACATTTTGGACTTTTATTACACGTTTTTAATACTTTTTATTATTTTATTTTTGTTTTAGCGTCAGCGACGTACTAAACACGCACGGGTTGCGTCTGTATTTGATTGGTGCAGATGTGTTCTAGAATCCGGAAATTCCATCGGGGTATAAAAGCACGCGGAGCGTTCGTTCCGCCTTTTTCACCAAGGCAATTGGCGAGAGGTATGTTGCACTGTTTTATTTTCAAGCTAGGCTAATAAAATACAGCTCAGTAATATGTATCTTTAGTCGGAACAAGCTTCATATTGTTTATTTATTAAATGTATTATTGTATTTCTTGTTAAGAGTTGTGACTTTATGTAAGGTCTGACGGAGTTTGAGTTATCAGCTAATGAAACGGATCATAGTTGATCATAATTTGTGTTAAAGGGATGCTTGTTTTCATTTCACTGTGTAACACTCTGTGTGAATTTAAAGTTAAAGACTGTTTTGTAGTTTAAGCTGTGATAGTTTCAGCTGTGGACATTTTCCGCGTCGATTTGTCTGAATTTATGGAACGTTTAACAAAACAGATCCTGAATCCTCCAGATTTGTGTTAAAAGGAAGAAGCGTTTTTGTGTTTAAAGTACTTAATTTAACTCGGTGTTGGTTTATCTCCCTTTTTACTGCATGAATGTAGATTTAATGGTAGAAAGGACATTAAAAAAAAAACAATTTTTGCGACATTCAGCAGTCGCAAGTCCGTTGCCATGGCAACACGAGCTAGCTTCTGGTGTGTTTTTACATGTTTTGGCTAAGATTTAAGTTCTAACTCGCAGCAGCACGGTGCTAAACATAGTTTTAGGACAGCATATGCGTGTAGCGTACATTTATGGGCCACAGAGATAACTTTACTACAGTTAAATATGTCCTGGTAATATTTTCAGCCGAGGTGTCCGCAGCATTTTAAAAAACAGCAGCTCACACACGGCTTCATATTTCTTCATCCATGTGGGGTTTTAGCTAGCACTGACCAGCTCCTTTACTGTTGAAAGATTAATTAAATAACCACTAAAACACTACAAAATCAACTCTAAAAATAACACGATGGATATGAAGGATTATTTATCTTTTATTACTGAGACATTCAGCGTTTTCACTCTTACTGAACAGATGTGTTTCAGCAGTAATCTGTATTAATTTAACAGATTACACTGATGGCTTTGTGGAAATGCTGTTTGTCATTTTCTAAAATCTGAATTTCTATTTTTTTTTATTTGTGCTGACTACTGTTGGTCTCTAAATGGTTTAAAAAGTCTCTTTATTAATCCTTAATCATTTATATCAATACAAATGTGTTGACATGTCTTTAGGGACTGTTTCTATTTTACTAACATGAAAAGACTTGTCCCTGTGGATTATAAAATGATTTAAATATCAGGCTTTGTCCTGGTGTCAAAGTAAAGTGTAAGATTTTGGTATGATTATAATCCAAACCACTATTTGTACATGGTTCATTAGTCAGAACTTGAAATACACGGGCCTTGATGTTGTAGCTTCTTTAACGTTGTTGATTCATTTTCAATACAAACAGTCATTTTGTAAACAGTAAATAAATATGAGGAGATAAAAACTAAATAAGATGTATTAAAATGGAAAGTTGAAGTTTGATTGAATTTAATATTAAACATGTATGATGAAATTATGTTTCAGAACCCTAAACGAGAGCAAACAAAACTAAACTGACACGACTGGAAGCAGAGAGGAGGACAGAAAGAGGAGAGGAGAGAGGAAGGAGGAGAGGTTTGAGGAGAGAGATTGAGAGCATGCAAAGACAAAGACAGGAGCAGGAGGAGCGAGAGAGGAGGGTAAGTATGGCAAGGATTCGACTTGAGGAGGATCAAGTGGGAGAGAGACAGAGACTTGAGGATCAGATAGGGAGACTTGAGGAGGTTGAAAAGGAGGAGAGACTTAGACTGGAGGAGCAAATACTGAGACTTGAGGAGGAGAAGGAGGAGAGACTTAGACTGGAGGAGGAAATACTTAGACTGGAGGAGAAGGAAAAGGAGGAGAGACTTAGACTGGAGGAGGAAATACTTAGACTTGAGGAGGAGAAGGAGGAGAGACTTAGACTGGAGGAGGAAATACTCAGATTTGAGGAGGAGGAAAAGGAGGAGAGACTTAGACTGGAGGAGGAAATACTTAGACTTGAGGAGGAGAAGGAGGAGAGACTTAGACTGGAGGAGGAAATACTTAGACTTAAGGAGGAGAGACTTGGACCAGAGGAGCAGAGTATGAGACAGGAGAACGAGAGACTGAAGAGGAGAAGGAGAGTGGAGATTATGGAGGTCATAATGGAGGAAGAGGAGGAGAAGGAGGAGGGGGAAGTTAAAGAGGAGTTGAGACTGAGGCATGAGGAGAGAACTAGACTAGTACTGGAGACAGTGGAGCAACTGAGACAGGTAGAAAAGGAGAGACAGAGACTGCAGGAGGAAGAAGAGGAGGAGTTAGTAAGATTTGAGGAAGAGGAGAGACAGATACTACAGGAGGTGCTAGAGAGGGAGAGACAGAGACTTGAGGAGGAAGAAGTAGAAGAGTTGATGAGATTTGAGGAGGAAGAGAGACAGATACTTGAGGAAGAGGAGAGACAGAGACTTCAGGAGGTGTTAGAGAAGGAGAGACAGAGACTTGAGGAGGTGCTAGAGAAGGAGAGACAGAGACTTGAGGAGGTGGAGAGACAGATACTTGAGGAAGAGGAGAGACTGAAACAGGGAGAAGAGGAGAGACCAGAAGAGGAGAGCAGAATGAGACGAGGACTGAGACTGACAATTAGATGGCTGAGAAGGAGACTTGGATGTTGTGGAGGAGGTGGAGAAAGAGGAGGAGAGACTGAGACTCAGGAGGGGGAGAGACTGAGACGGGACAGAATGAGACGAGGACTGAGACTGACAATTAGATGGCTGAGAAGGAGACTTGGATGTTGTGGAGGAGGAGAATAAGCAACTGAGACTGGATGAGGAGGTCCAAAAGGAGGAGAGACTGAGGTATGAGGAGAGTACGAGACTGGTACTCTTGAAGCACCTCTTCAAAATAAAGGCTTCTTTTCACAGCTGAAGGTTGGCTTCCTGGAATAGAAGAAGAAGAAAATGAACAAGGCCGTCTACAAGAGCTACAAGAAGGAAGAGCGCATCGATGGTGGAGATGACATCCCTGAAAGGAAGGAGGTCAGAAGATGGAGGCAGCAGGCCGAGAGGGAGAAGCTGCTGAAGAAACCAGACGCAATGGAGGAGAAGATTAGAAACAAGAAGAAGAAGAAGAAGAAGAAGGGAGGAGCATTCACACTGGAGGAGGAGGAACCCCGGAGAAGAGGAAGGAAACACACAGGAGGTGCATCAAGAGAAGGATGTGAAGGAGGAGTTTGAGGAGGTGGACAGGGACAGAGACGAGGAGGAGACTGAGGAGCCATTCACAGGACAGCAGTTTTAGGATGAAATACAAAAGTATTGTCGCGTTTCGTCCTCTCGTTTACACAGAAACTGTGTTTTAGTCGACCTAAAACGTCACCGTTGCCATGAAAACAACAAGCCCGAGTTTTCAGTGGAGAGGCTGACGTCACGCTCCGTTTTCCGCGTGTGTGTATTCAACTTTTTGTTGTGGAAACTTTTTATAGCCAGGCAAAAACCAGACAACAACAACAACAACAACAACAACAACAACAACAACAACAACAACAACAGTTCACCGGTTTAAATCAACTTGTATGAATAATCTGAAGTCCTTGACAGCAGACGTTATAAAAACAAATGTCAAAAATAATGAAACGCCCAGATAAAGATAACAGAGTAGGTAAAATCATTTAGAACAGAGTCAGATTAGAATAAAGATTATTAGTCCTCCAGTGTGGGGGGGTGGTGGCGGGGAGTTAGATGCATTAGTCTGCATTAATCTGAGCTCATTGTAGATAAACACAGCAGTTAAGGACTGACGTAGCTTCAGAGCGTTGAGCCATCAGTAAGAGGGCTTCAAAACCTAAAATCAATAAAAAAAATACATCTGTACAAGTTCAAACTCTCAGCAGCGTGGAATATAAAAGATCACTGTGACTTAAATTTAGATTAAATTTAGTCTGTTGATGAATATTCAAAAACAAGGATCAGAAATAGTTAAACTAAGAAAAGATGCTTTTAAAAGTTTAATTAAAGAGCAAAGAATGTTTGTCCTTTAAAACTATTGAGAGAAGAGTTCAGAGTTCAAATGTATTTAAAAATGAGAAGGAAAAAAGGGTCGATTGTTGTTAAACACACTTTATGACAATCAGTTATCGTCTAAAATAGATTTAAAACAACATAAAAGATTTAAATGAATCTGAAGTCCTTGACAGCTGACGTGATAAAAACAAATGTCAAAAATAATGAAACGCTAAGATAAAGATAACAGAGTAGGTAAAATCATTTTGAACAGAGTCAGATTAGAATAAAGATTATTAGTCCTCCAGTGTGGGGGGGTGGTGGCGGGGAGTTAGATGCATTAGAGAGACAGAAGCCTGTTGTTGTTGTTGCAGTTATGTAAAATCAAATCATATAAAATAAAATGTATTTAAAACAATATAACTTTAATCCTTCTCTGAACATACAAAGACAATCTGATGTCTTCATTCGTTCATTGTTTCTTTATACCTGTACTATTTATTGTTTACTTTTTAACTGAACTACCTGTTGCACTGAAAGGAGAAGCTCTCCAGTCTGGTTGTACGTTCTGTAGAATGATCTATGAAACCAAAAATCATTTAGAACAGAGTCAGATTAGAATAAAGATTATTAGTCCTCCAGTGTGGGGGGGTGGTGGCGGGGAATTAGGTATATTAGAGCGACAGAAGCCTGTTGTTGTTGTTGTTGTTATGTAAAATCAAATCATATAAAATAAAATGTATTTAAAACAATATAACTTTAATCCTTCTCTGAACATACAAAGACAATCTGATGTCTTCATATTAATGAGAACAGCTGCGCGCTTTGCTCAGGACTATAAATCAGTCAAACGTAACATAACGTTAATAAAGTCATCCAGAACTGGACTAATCAAACTAACAAGGCTTCAGACTCTTTATAGGTTTTCCCTGAACCCAGCTGGATGAAGTCCTCTTCAGAGAGGAACACAACACTGCAGGAGCCTCAGAGTCATTACACCTCATGTCCAGCAGGTGGCAGCCTAACAGCTTTGGTCATCTGAACATCTGAAAAGTGAAAGAGAACAGAAGTGGACACAGATGAAGACAGAATACAGCGCTCAGGAAACTATGCTTCTGCTGCTTTCTACACATCAGCTCCCTCAGCAGCTGAACCTGCCACAGAGAGCCTTGACCAACATGAGGATGAGCCACGCTTTCTGTGAGCTGCCACAGCTTCACATTGTTACAGGTTTCTGTTCTTTTCTAATGTCTCTTTTTGTCCATTCAACTTGTTAATACGAACAAACAAAAAAAAAAAAAGTTATGGTAAAAAAATTTTCATGTTTTAATGTGACTTGTTGCTATGTTAAAAAAAAGAACTTAAGAAATAAAAAAGGAAAAAAAAAAAAAAAATTTAAAAAAAAAAGAAAAAAAAAAAAAAAAAAAAAAAAACAGTAACTCCGCCAGAGTGTCTCTTCTGGGTCACTTTTGCCGGTCCCAAGCCCGGATAAAGGAGGAGGGCTGTGATTCAGACATAATAAAATGTAGTTCAAAACATTTTTAAGTGTTTTTTACTCAGTTTATCTCTTACATGAAAATAAGCAATTATGCAAATTAAGCACAGACTTCATTTAGCAGCTTCTAGAGTGAAGATGTGTCAGTGAGCACGAGTACTGAGCAGCTTCTAGTCTGTAGATGTGTCAGTGAGCACGAGTACTGAGCAGCTTCTAGAGTGTAGATGTGTCAGTGAGCACGAGTACTGAGCAGCTTCTAGAGTGTAGATGTGTCAGTGAGCACGAGTACTGAGCAGCTTCTAGAGTGTAGATGTGTCAGTGAGCACGAGTACTGAGCAGCTTCTAGAGTGTAGATGTGTCAGTGGGCAGGAGTACTGAGCAGCTTCTAGAGTGTAGATGTGTCAGTGAGCATGTGTGTGGGAAATGTGGGAGGGGCTAAGCTGAAGTGTAGTAACTGTGGTAAATAGTGCTTCTTACTGAGGGTGTGAGGCCAGCAAAGGAGAAGCTGAAGTTCAGAGAATGAAAGTCTCTCAGGGTAAAACTCATGCAGAGGCATCAGCGTGAAAAGGAAAAGACGAGAGTAAAGTGATGAATGCTGAAAGCAGCTAAATGAGACCAGAGCCCGACCGGTGGGGGATTCTTGAGGCTGATGCTGCCACTGATGTTTTGGACTTAAATGTGTAAATATGAGGGACACCTGCAAACAAAGCTACATCTGAATCAGCATCTTTTGTTCATTAGTTAGTACAAAAATAGTTTAATTAAAATGTTTTTTTTAAAAAGTAAGAAAGACTGCTTTTGTATCCGAACAAATGCACAAAATGAGGCAATTATGAGGCATCTCATAAAAACACTGAATGTAGAAACACAAATCATTCATATTTGCCAGAATAGGCTAAAATATAAGACTACATTCAACAATATTTCATTTATTATTATTATTATTATTATTATTATTATTATTATTATTATTATTATTATTATTATTAGGTCCCGAGCCCGAGAATCGGGGTGAAGGCCCTCTTGGAACTCTAAGCACTATTTTTTATTTCTGCCAGTTTAAACTCAAATTGCGTGCCTTCATCATGCTCAAAAACTCACCAAACTTTGGTGAAATATTGTATGACTGCAGTGCTTTCGTGGCAGGTATAGGAAATAGAAAACTGTATCTTCATTGATAGTTGCTGCCATGTAGTTTAAGACAGTAGCTCTGAAGTGTCTGATATTTATTATTTCTTGTGTTGTATTTGATACCTCTTTAATCAGGTTGTGGAACAGATTCTCACGTCAGAGCCAGCAGCGATGACGGTGATCAAGGAGTAAGAGGATACCAGGAGTCTGAAAGATTCAACGAGGCGATTAATGGTGAACATCATTGTTGGTACCATGCGTGAAAAGGAAGGGTAAGAAGTTTATTAAACAAAATTAATTTACAGGGGAGGAAAAATCCCTCCATTAAAAAACACTTAATTTTGTAGGAGAGCTGTTAAAAAACAACAACAAAGGAGTTTCATGCCCTTTGGATTGTGTCACTCTTTCCATCTTTGAAGGATCTATAAAGGGATGTGAGTGTGAGTTTGGGTCGAAGAATTGGTGTGAGTTGACAACGGTTTGGATGTCTTCTTTAAAAAAGTATTTGCTGAAAAATGATGTGATTGCACTCGAAGCAGAGGTACTTCTTTTTTCCAGGAACATTTCTACGACTTTCAGAGCAACACTGGATTTCTCTAGCGGAGGGTCAGACTGTTCAACGTCAGTCCAGAACTGCATCAACGTCTGAGAACAGAGTGGTGCTCAAAGGTCCCACATCATCAAGGACTTTAGATTCCATGGACATCCACCAGTCAGGAGATGATTGTATGGAGACAATGTCTCTTCTTCTTCACACAGCCGACCGTGAATTAATCTGTCAGAAGATGAAATAAACATTCTTCTATCAACAGCAGATACTCCATGACCCACAGCAAGCTGCAGACATTCTGCAAATGTTCCCTCGTTTCTTGGACACCAAGGGACCGGTAAGAAAAAAACACTAACTTGTATTGTTATTCATAATTAATGCTAGCCCTTCTCTTTACACTAGATTTCGCAAGACTTCTCACTGATGTTTGGAGCAGAGTCTTCATCCAGGTTCCTGAAAAAATGGACCACCTGTTTTAAAGACAAAGTTATCCAAGAGGCCAAGACCCTGGAGAAACACCTCTCCTGAAAAAGCACCTTCAGTCAGCGCTGAAGAGAGAATCTAACACCGCCGACGAGCCAGGTGGTACTAAGGCCCCGTTTATATGACAGCGGTATCAGGGTGAAATGCAAAAGTGTTGTTGCGTTTCGACCTCTTCTTTATACGGAAACGCCGTTTCAGCCAGACGCTGTAGCCTCTGTATAAACAGCAAGCTGACGTTGACGTCACGCTCCGTTTTGCGCGTACACATTCCACTTTCGTTGTGGGAACTTTTGCGAATCAGACAACAACAACAACAACAGTTGTAACAGGGCTGACACACAGAGACAACCTTTCACGCTCACACTCACACCTACCGGCAATTTAGAATCAGCAGTTAACCTGAGGAGCATGTTTTTGGACTGTGGGAGGAAGCTGGAGTACCTGGAGAGAACCTTCACATGCACAGAGAGAACATGAAAACTCCACACAGAAAGGAACACTTAGTGGGATTCAGTAGATGAAATAACCCAGCTGTTCTTAGTGTGTAGGCTCCCACCTGCTGGACATGATGTGAAAATGACTCTGAGACTCATTTTTTTGGTTTGTTTAGTTGGTCTGGTTTGGATGACTTCGTCTCCCTCAGGATTTGTTCTTTGATTCCTCATCAGGGTGAAGGGAAGCAGTCAGATCTGATGACTTTTTGTGGTTTGCTCAGTTTGCTTTCTCACCTTTTTTTCTTTTCTCTCTTTTTAAACGCTTCATCGATTATTTGGCAATTATTGTTGTTGTAGCTGATTTTCATTATTGTTTCTGCATTTTTCCAGGGATTTTTATTTATCTATTTATTTTTGTTTGTTTTTATAAAAAGAGAAGCAGACCGGTGCATCGACCACTGGTGAATTTGTCTAGTTTAGCTGCCCTCTCCACATTTCCTTTGAGCTGGTCCGTCAGTCTGCTTGGTACTCTCTGAAGTTGATTTTTATTTTAATTTAATTTGATTTAATATTAAAATGTAATGTAACAACCAAGAGGGCTACAAATCACACTGTTTCTCTCTTTATGATGATTGATTGGTGTCAATGGAAGGATCTTAAGCCTTAATTTACATTTGAACCCTCTGTTTTTCCCCCTGGTTACTGGCCTTTTGGACGACTGTACAGCGTCACTGAGTATTTGGAAAGGTTCTTTAAAAATATGATGTATTATCATTATTAAAAAAGTGAAACCTGAGCACAGCATTTTTTTGTGAATTAAAGGAAAACATACCACATATTTCAAATCTGCTGCAATTTAATAACTGTTGTGACTGAAGATCCCAAACTCAGTCCTTCACACTGACAGACATCCATGAAAAGCTGCTTTGAGGATGATTTCTGCAGGATAAGACGTCTGAAAACAGCAGTTTACTCACACAGCAGAACTTTTTTTATTACCACAAAGAGTTATGATGACCCTTCTTCACATTAACTGTCTCAGTCTGGACTGAGCAGAAAACTGCTGAATGTGGTAACAAAATCATTTCCCCAAACATGTGTGTTTGCATCCAAGCGCACATGCAGCTGGTCTCCCTGCTGCAGCTGCAGGATCACGGCGTTGCCTCCGTTATCGGCTGTGTCGTGTGCTGACTTGTGGTCATACGTCTGCACAATAACTTCATTGTTCTTCATGAGGCAAAGACTGGTTATTTGGTTTCCTCCAGCGTGATGGAACAAGGTGAAGAGGTAGGTGCCTGCTGCAGGTGCAGTGAAGATACCTGAAAAGCAGATTTTCAGACCGTTTCTTTGAGATAATGTTTGCACAAAGTTTATCCTGCTATCAGGTACCTGATATGGATTTAAAACGTGGTGTTAATGTTCATCGTCTTTTGACCGTACTTACCCGTGGTGGCATCATAGGCCTCTCCGATGTTCGTGTACACTTTCTTAAAGATCAAAGTTGTGTCTCTGCTGAAGGGTCCAATGGCTTTATTTCCTCCTCCTGTTGCAGCACTGAACGCCACCTTGGTCGATTCTAAAATTAGGGCACACACAGCTGAGGTCACACATTTGAATCTGCGTTTCCCGCTTTTTGTTCTTTTTAGTTCGTTAACCAAATCTGTTCTTGACTGTAGTCCAAATATGGAAAGATTACCTCTGGCCTTCAGCTTGGTCTCCATGGCTTCAACTCTTTCTCTTAAGGCACTTAGCTCACTCACCAGGTCACACACAGGAAAGCATGGTTCATTTGTTCTTTCTGTTTCAGGAGTCTGAGTGTCACTCTGGGCCAAAGCCAATCTGTAAAGCAGCATCATGGACAGCAACGCATAAAAAGCCATCCTGCAGGTTTAATGTCCCTCAGTCGACTGCTCCACCCTCTGAGGCTGTTGCTGCAATTTAAGCCTATACTGTTAATGTTTAACATAGCTTCAATAAAGGACAACTTGTGCAATAAGAAAACAGTACTGACTCTGTTTACTGGCTGTCAGTTAACCTTTAATACCTCAGTAGAATGTAAACATGAACATTCGTCCACCTGCAGTATCTTATTATTTTTCTGTAAATCCATGATCAAAAGTTCCCTGAAGAAAGCCACAATTTTTAATGTAGTGTAGACATTAATATAAACTATTATTTAATCTCACAGACTATACCAGGGGTCTGCAACCTTTACTACCAAAGGAGCCATTTTGCATCATCTCACCTGGATTTAAGTCATTTAAGAGCCACAAGATCTACTTTACCTTCACAATAAAGACAATAAGGTGTATAACATTCTATACAACCCCAATGCCAATGAAGTTGGGACGTTATGTAAAATGTAAATAAAAACAGAAAACAATGCAAATCCCAATTTGATGGCTGCAACATGTTCCTAAAAAGCTGGGACAGGGTCATGTTTCCACTGTGTTCCATCACCTTTCCTTTTAACAACACTCAATAAGTGTTTGTGAACTGAGGACACTAATTGTTGAAGCTTTGGAGGTGGAATTCTTTACCATCACCACACCAGGAAGTCTTAAAAGTTCTGTTGTCAAATTTCCCACCACCACTTTTCCTCTGGATTGGGATTCCTTCTGCACCTATACGCACAACAACACTCCTACTGCTCACATTTTTCTGCACATATTTCCTTCACTTTTAAAGTGACATTACATGTGCATTGTAATCAGCAAAAAAAAGTAAGCAGTTAAAAAAACGACAATGTGTTGTTTAATGTGCACAGTAAAATATGCTTTATAAAAGCACTATTTAAAATAATATCTTTTTTTATCTTCACAGGTTTATTATATCAGTTTGTACAATACAAAATAAAAACTAAAATAAAAATACAGAGATGGAGTATGCAGCCAAACAAAATGCGGTTTGACTCTTCATTCACCCACTGATCCATGTCCACAGTGACTGAAACATTTTGTTTAGTGTTTTTTCTCTTAAAGAATTCAGAGTCACTGTGCAGTGAACGAACATATATCCCAAGAAAATCTCCCACATGCAAATCAACACAATAAAACTTCTCTCCATCTGGTCACTGCTCATTCGTTTTCTGCAAATCTTTTCCCACTCAGTTATCATAATGTTTTTTTTAAATGGTTTTCAATACATGGTTGGTGTGGGAACAAGTGGGAAAGTAAAAAAAAAAAAAAGGTGCCATATTGAAGGATGTCCCAAAGCGTTTATTGTACTCAGAGGAGAGAGGAGAGAGAGCTGGCTTCACAGAAGTCTTTTCACTGACAGACACGCCCCCATATGGGATATCACTCACTGATTGGACGCTGCAGCGGCTCAGACCTGAAACTAGGAAACTTCTGATCACCGGAGTTTAATGAGAGCGAAAAGACGGAGCTGAAAACAGTCAGTATCCAGAGGATAATCCTGAAACAGCTCATAAAGCTGGAGTTAAAAAAGACTGATGTGAGTTTAAAGCTCAAAATACTGAAGACAGCCGTCATAAAATCAATATAACAGAGGATCACTGCTGAGTTTATAAAACTGTTCAGGTCAAATTCATCATCTAACAGAAAAATAATTCATAGAGTGAAATAAAAAAGAGAAAATAAATATTCATGATCAGTTATTTCTCTCCTTCATTTTCTTGTTGATTCTTTTTTTCTTTGTGAAGAGGATTTAAGTCTGAGAGAAAAAACAGCTGTGAGGTTTGTAAAGAGTAACAGGATTTCTGTTTTCACTGAGAGCTAATAAATAACTAATATCCAGAGTTCCTCAGACATCATAAACTAGGTTATATTAATTAGTTTCAGGGTTCACCGTCAGATATGCTCCAGATAAAGGATCAATAATCAATAAATAATCTAATAATAAAGTAAAGTGATCAGTGTGTTTCTAAACAGGACTCAGAATAATCAGAGGTCAGGTTTTCTTCATGTGAAAGTGTTTGTTAAACAGGTTAAAAACACAGACAAAGCTCTGTTACTGTTTTTATTTGGTTAGAGTTATTACAGCGCACATGAGCAGACACACAAACAGCTGTTAGAGCTGACTGACAGATGATCCAGAGGAGATCAGCTGTTAGAGCTGACTGACAGATGATCCAGAGGTGATCAGCTGTTAGAGCTGACTGACAGATGATCCAGAGGTGATCGGCTGTTAGAGCTGACTGACAGATGATCCAGAGGTGATCGGCTGTTAGAGCTGACTGACAGATGATCCAGAGGTGATCGGCTGTTAGAGCTGACTGACAGATGATCCAGAGGTGATCAGCTGTTAGAGCTAACTGACAGATGATCCAGAGGTGATCGGCTGTTAGAGCTGACTGACAGATGATCCAGAGGTGATCGGCTGTTAGAGCTGCTGTTAGAGCTGAGTGACAGATGATTTGTTTGTTGTGTATTGTTGCTGATTAGTGGACTGGTTTGTGAGAAATCAGTGAGAGAATGGAAAACATCAGCAAGTGGACAGACATTCAGAGGACAGACATTCAGTGGACAGACATTCAGAGGACAGACATTCAGAGGACAGACATTCAGAGGACAGACATTCAGAGGACAGACATTCAGAGGACAGACATTCAGTGGACAGACATTCAGTGGACAGACATTCAGAGGACAGACATTCAGAGGACAGACATTCAGAGGACAGACATTCAGTGGACAGACATTCGGTGGACTGACATTCAGAGGACAGACATTCAGTGGACAGACATTCAGAGGACAGACATTCAGTGGACAGACATTCAGAGGACAGCTGATGCTTTTCATCAATGCTTATGACTGCATTATCTGTGGACTCTGAGCAGACTGTGAAATGTAAAGACATGAACTGTGTCAATAAAGCAGAAACCCTCCCAAACCAAAAAGAGCTCACAGAGAGCTGAGTCTGAGACCTGGGTCAGAATAAAGGATCCAGAAAACCAGGTCCAGACAGAGAACTGCTCCAAATCTATCAGAATATGAATGCTTTGATATTTTCAGATTACTAATCAGACTACTTCATAGTTTGATAATATACCGTAGTTTAACATTGAACTTCAAATCTGTTTCTGTTCATCATCATTTATAGCTTCACTTATTATTTCCTCTCCATAGTGAGTCCATATTTGGTCAGAACCTCGGCTCCAAACCAACTTTTTCATCAAACACTCAAAGTAAAATCTGAATTTAGAATATCAGCAGTTAATATTGATTATTGGTGCTCAAACCTGGTTCACTGAGGTTGGATAAAGAAGACACATTTAATAACACAGCTGCAGACGGCGCTGGTGTTTCAGTGTAAAGTGTGACCCTGTTAACTGGTGACTTTCAGCTGACCATCACTGACATGTTCAGCTGAGAGTCACCTGTTAGCATGGTCACTCTTTACTCCAAAATACCGGTCTCTCTGTAACAGTCAGACCCATAGACTGTATAAAATATGGACGTAGTCTCTGTGACATCACCCATCTGTTCCTGATACGGTCAAATGAAGCCGATCATTGGACAGGGTCATCTTTGAGCACTTTGAGCTTCCGTTCTAACAGCTATAGGGCGCCTGTCAGTCACGTGAGCTTAGCAGAGTCTCTGATTGGACACACTCGTAATCCTAATATCATTTAAACCGCTGAATTAGAAAAAATTCACTCACTGTACAGTGTGTGCCGTTAGCCGTTAGAATCAGGCCGTTTTTGTTTTTCTAACCAGGCAGTAAATATGTTTTAATAAAGTCAATTTTTTAAACTTGGTGTGTTTGTGACTTCTGGTCTCTCTGCAGCCAGCCTCCAGTGGATTCTTAATAAACAGCAACTTTTAGCACTTTGGCAGAGGCTTCATTTTTCTCTACCGGATGTTGCCCCTTGGTCAGACCTCGACAGTATTGTTTCTCACAATTGGCCCACAGAGCAACCGGACATTTTTTATGATGCTTACAATTTCCTTTATTTAAACTCACTGTGTTTTATGTCACTGCAGACAAAGTCTGACATGTCACATTAATCTGCGTTTTTTTCCCTGTTCTGAAGAATGACTTTATATCATTACTCTTAACACCACCTTTACCCATTCTTTACAGAGAAAAACAGTTTTTATCACAGCATTGATACAAATCAGTTTCTCCCTTTTTATTTGACCTCCTGCTTTCGTTTCTTTTGACACTACTTTTCTAATGTGTCACTGTCACATCATCACACCATTATGTAGCTGATGCAGCTATCAGCATCCCACGCTGCCCACCAAGGAGGGCATAGTTGGCTGTGGAAATGCAAACATGATCAGGCTTTACCAACCTGACCCGTACCAAACAGTACTGATCCATACCAGACCACTTTGTGGAAACAGGACTAGATAAACTGCTGGGTGGGTTACCAATAAGTGCTTGTAACAATATGAACAGAAGATAAATATATCTGCTTGCTAAATGATTTGATTGATCATAAGTGTTAATCTTCTCTTTCTGCATGTTTTTATCTTTTATACAGGGGCATTCTGACTCACCCTATCCAACTCTACAACTGAAGAACATCGAGTGGAAAATGGCAGTCTCTGGAAGAAGGTGAACGTGTATGAAGCCTTCAGGACTGCCCTTAGTTTGTATTTGAAATGTATGGAAGTGTCCTCCAGAGGTGCACTGTCTGCTTTGTAAGTTTCATGTTCAGACTGATGGCAGATGGGTGGAAAATTCACTTATTTTCCACTAAACTAGGTGCTGATGGAAAGTCAAGTGAAGTTTCTTAGTCCATAAAACATTTTTGAAGGTTGAAAGCAAATCAGTAATGCAGTATTCTGCGAAATAACTGAAGCAGCTCAAAGACTTGAGTTAAGAAATTAAAAAAGCTGACATTTGTAGACAGGCTCTACACATCACTGAAGCCTCTGGGATCCCAAACTGATAAGAACATTGTTTAACCTAGAGGTATGTATTAAACTGAGTTATATGAGATTGTTTCACATGTAGAGCTGACTTATGAAAAGCTTCTCACACCAGATGTGTTCAATATATGAAGAAATTGGGGAAAAACAAGTTACTTTACCTAAATTAACCTTTCTTTCTTTCTTTCTTTCTTTCTTTCTTTCTTTCTTTCTTTCTTTCTTTCTTTCTTTCTTTCTTTCTTTCTTTCTTTCTATCTGTCTTTCGTTCTTTCTTTCTCTCTTTATTTATTTGTTTATTTATTTCAGAAATAATATCTTAACGCAAGTTATGCAATCGATTTTTGGGAAAGGATTTGTGCTGTGTTTATACTCAGAAGACTGTTTACAAGTTGTGAAGTCTGTTCTAGGTTTTTATGTGTAAAACCACGTCAAGTGAATGTTTTCAAGTTCTGGTGTTTTATGGACAGGTCAGTTGTTCCAGAACAAACATTGAACTGAACTTAAAAAGTTTGTTTTCATGTAAAATTTTGATTTTGAGATGTGTAATAATTGAGAGCTCTTTCAATAAAGTCATTTGAACAATGTGAATGTTCCGCGTCTGAATTTCAGGGAACATTTTTGCCACCTTAATAAAGTACCAGTTCTGTGCCTTCACAAAGGAAGGTACAAGCTTGTAGCTGGATGAAAAGGTTCATTTTTGTACCAGGAAGGTAAAGAGATTTTCCTTTAGAGGTCCAAAGAAGAAGGTACAAAAATGTACCATTGTAAAAGGTGCACCGCTCACACCCTGATAGAGTACTGTGACTGCACCAAGGTAGATGTAGGTACACCTTCATTTCTGAGTGCGTACAGCCACTCATACAGACATACAAACAAACACACCAGCAGAAACACAGACCACCACCGATGTTTTACTGACACTTTCTGATCCATCTTTGTTCAAAAAGGATCCAGTAGGGGGCAGTATTGAAACACAAGTGCTTTTTATTGTGCTGTGTAAGCACTTCCTCATAGATTTACAGCTGCTGGTTGTAAGTAAGGTGTGTAAATCATAGTGAAAGTAAACTTCAATCATCATACATGTTGTACTTCTGGATCACTGCAGAGCTGAAGCAGCATTGGAACAAGTTACTTTAATCCAGCTTCATGGTTCTCTTTTCAACTGTTGATCAGGTGTTTTGCACTCGTCTTGTTCCCCTAAAAATGAAACACCTTGCTTTTGGTGAACATCAGTTTGTCTTCCTCCAGTTGAAGGGAAATGATTATTCATTCCACCTACATAGTCACCAACTGTGTTCAGCATAAGCAGATCACAAAGCTTCATCTCTGAATCAGCACCATGGGGTCATGCTCTGCATCTTTCTAGGGCGGCTTAGACAAACATGTCACAACTGTTGAAACCACCACTTCCTGTGCCTGGTGATATTTTTACTGCAGCAGAATTGATGCATTCCACGAATCAGATGTAAGACAGAAAACACACACAGCTATCACTCCTAACCTTACAGAAGACGTGTTGCTTTAACAGACAGTTGGTTTATCCAGTGAATAGAAGTGACTGTTATACATTTCCCATTATAACCATGTCTAATAATGTTTAAAGCACCATTAGCAGCAGCAGATGTGGGTTCACAAGTTAGACTCTGTAGCATAGTTGCAGTGGTGACACATGCCGCTGGCAGGAACACACCAAATTCCATCTTCAAGCCTGAAGTTGTTTGAAGCAGTGGAGAGATGTTTCAACATGCCTATCCAAGTGTGTGATCAGAAAGACTCAGAAGGAGCCACTTTTTTCTCAGAGAGCTGAAACATCAGGAGAGCAGGATCATTCTGATCTGTGTATCCACACATACAGCTTACAGACTCGAGTGCACACTCGCTTCAGAACAACTGAACCACAGGCTCAACACCCTCTTACCCCAGCGGCTGTCACACCCTGAACTCTGAAACGACTCTAACTCTGTCTTTCTGACACATTTAGTCAATCCTTAGTTCACATTGTCAAAACAATAGCTTTGGTTTATTTACTCTTTGCCCCACCATCATACACTCAAAACATTGTCACAGACATAATGACCCTTTTACATATTTTTTTTCTCATTAATCCATAAAAAGTTAAACACCAACAGACCTACAAAGTTACTTGTCTGCAAAATGTATTAGTCTCAGCCTCTTGTCTTTCAGTTTCACATTTACTTTAGTTACTTTCAGGGTTGAAATTTTCACTACCTTCATCATCATCTTGTTTTGAATTTATAGTGGTCTCTGACTTTGTGCACAATGTTTTTACCACCTTATATGGTTAGTTCTGCAGGTTTGGCAAATGATTTCATTAACATTTCTACCTAACGTGAGAAGTCTTTGAAAACTTTTACATTTCAGATATCAAACTCTGTGGATTTTACCAACTTTAATTCACTGGTGTGTAAACTTTGAACACTGTCCTCTCAGGTCCAGACGGCCTCTTTTCCCTACCTCCCATCACTCTTTCATGTGAACGGGCTGCTAACTGCTGCTGGCTCTTTCAGAGGGCCCAACAGAGGGCCTGCAGGTAACATGAAGAGCCCTTCATGTTACCTGCAGAGGGGGTGATGGCCGAGCCAAATGGCCTCATAGGATTAGTAGCATTGCCAGCCATTGTCAGTGCTACGCCCACACTACCATCACCACTGTAATCTCCTGACTTGTTTCCAATACACAAACAGGGCTGCCAGGAAGGGGCCTGTTTGTCTGCTCTTCCATCCCCCCAGGCATTCAGCTCACTGTCCTTCAACTTGGACAGAAGGGGAGTCAATCTTTGAGGTATTTCAGGCCACATACATGCAAGCTGTAGTAGTCCATAGCTGAGCACTACTCTATCCATCACAATCAAGTCTCAATTAAAGTGTATTTCATGGCATTTTGAGCCATGGAAGTAGGGTTGCATTTTCTGGTAAATTTCAGGAAAGTTTCCTGAAAATTTTCATGGGAATTTTAGCTCAGGAATATTAGAATTTTTTCCGGTTTTGTTACTGTTAACGTAAATGATTTTTTCCTGAAATTTCAGGGAAATTTTCATTTCTTTTCTTGCTTGTTATCAGCCTGAATGAGCTTCTCTAAAATGATCTGGTTTGAAACAACATGATTGAATGCAAATTCAACTGTGTATCATGAATCACAAACAACTCCAAGCACATTCCAGCATCATCAGTCGCTGCTTCCCTAAAGCTCACAGCTACAGCCTGCAGCTTTTCCACACTGAGACCACATTTCTGGATTTGGAGTCTAGAAGTCCTGTCAAGGTAAGTTTTGATGAAGTACTGAGGGTAAACATATTTGATGGCATGATTTAACTTTAAGTAATGGACACATTTAGTTAGACTCAGTTAGGGAAAAGTCAGAAAAATGTACTGAAAATTCATCCATAATGTCATTTAAAGACATGGCATTAGTCATGTTTACATGCATGTCTGCTTACAACAAACCACAATGTTTGACATTTATACATGTAAATGACCAGGTAAATGCAGTTAATATAAATTCCTGTTAATTTCTAAAAATCTCCAAAGAAAGTTTCCAACTTTGAAAGTTCCCAGACCTTTGCAGCCCCACACAGAATTCATTGCTATGATTAAATCTGAGTATAACAGGATGTGCTCACAGATCACAGATGACTTAAAAACATGGTTTCTTCAATCGTATCAGGTGAAGACTCTTAAAGGTTATTGTTGCTCTGGATCATCTTCTTCAAAGCTTATTTTGTGCATGATTTTTACCCCTATGACAAAAGAAATGATTTAAAAGGAAAGAACATCTGATTATTCGCATCAGTGTTGAGTCAGCTCATATGTGATAATATCTCAATATGAATCCATATATTGGACTTGCTCTGATAAAGTTATAAATTAACCTACACACCCATATTCTTACCTGCCCCCTTCAGTCTGCTGTAACCACACCCCTTTTCATGTTTAGGCCCCACCCTCTCTGCAATGACCAATCAAGTTCAAGGCTCAGGGGTCCCTCTGTCTCCAGGGGTAGAGACCCCTGATGTGAGTGAAGTAGCAGTGTACCTGTGAGCAACACTTCACCTCAGACCCTCTGTGTTGGTGGTCACATCAGAGGACACAGACATATTCATCACACTTTGGGTAAGTTTAAACATTAAAACTGGAAGTATGTCGTTGAAGCTGCACGTGCACAGTGACATGGGATTTTAATGTTAAAAGAGGTAGACATATACATCAGTAACTCAGTGATATTGACTGATAGTAGCATATTTTAAAAGCATTGAATAGTGAATTAAAGTTCTTTTAGTCAACATTTCTGCAAATGCACATTTTACAGATATGGTCACAGAGATCATCCGTCCGGTATTGTGTATGAAAATACATTGAAATGTCAAACTGTGTGAAATGTGTCTTGATTTAGCAGAACTGTTCATGTGTATTTTTGCTTTCCTTATAGACTCCAAACTGAGCCAAAGCATGTCTCCTCCAGCAGCTGACTCATACCAGCAAGGCTGCATCAGGATGACGCTGGAGAACTCTGATCTCTGGAAATCTTTTGACAAAATAGGAACGGAGATGATAATAACAAAGCATGGAAGGTAGCATATATATATATCTGTTATAAATTTTCAATTGCTGTGAGTGTGTCTGCAGCAAAAATATTTGTCTGCATGAAGCCTGGAAAGAGATTTTTGGTATTTGAAATCTCTGTTAACTAGTTCCCGTATATGGAATAAGCTGCTTCAGAAGGAAACAGAAAAAAAAACAAACTTGGTCATCTTTCTGTGTTCCAGGAGAATGTTTCCTCACTGCAGCATCAGTGTTTCTGGGCTCCACCCTTTTGCCAATTATGTCATCATGGTGGACATGGTTCCTGTGGACAGTTTCAAATACAAGGTAAACTCACATGCATCACACCTCACCTCTCTTTGCACCGTATGACTCCTCTGGTTTGGGCTCAACATCTTCAGTTATCGATGAGAGTTTCGATGTCTTAAATTCCTTGTGTTGTTTTGCTCGCAGCAGACCGAGCTCAACAGATTACAGTATGTAAAAAGCAGCAGTCTGCCACCGCTGCATTTCAAAGCCTTTCATTGCTTCCTGTTTGTGAGTTCTCGGCTGGAGGCCCAATCAATTAGCATCCCTCCTCATTCACAGCGGCTGAATGAGGAGCATTCAACTGTCCATGCACTCAACGGCTCGCTCATCAACTGCTGTGGCCCATTTGGTCACAGACATCACTTTTGGCTCACACTTGGAAACAATGAAGTACATCAGAAGCTCAAAGAACTGTAGCAGAACACTGGAGAAGGTTGGATTCTGTTGGGAAGCATAGAAAAAATGAGAGTTTAACTTAACTTTCCTCCTACAAATCTTCCATCAAGGAAGTTTTATAGACCAGTGTTTTTCTGCAGTAGAACAGCTGTTTCGAAGTACAAACGTGACTCCTCTCCATCTCATTTTCTCTGTAGTGGAAGAAGGTGCAGTGGGAGGTTGCTGGGAAGGCTGAGCCCCAGCCCCCGTGTCGAACATACGTGCATCCTGACTCCCCTGCCCCAGGAAGCCACTGGATGAAGCAGTCTTTGTCTTTTCTTAAGATGAAGCTCACTAATAACACCTTGGATCAGCATGGCCATGTAAGCCTCCATCAAGCAAAGCTAAAACCCTGCAGTTCATGTTGACCTTTGCTGTATGAGGGGTTTTGCTCATTCTGCTGTTTTCCCCCTCAGATCATCCTTCACTCCATGCACCGCTACTACCCCAGATTCCACATCACCCAGGCAGACAGTCCTTACACAGTACGCTGGGGTCCTTTTCAGACCTTCTCTTTCCCAGAGACAGTCTTCACTGCAGTCACTGCTTACCAAAACTCAAAGGTAGCCATCAAATACTTCCCCCTCAAAGATGTGTTGATGTAAAAATAAGGTCATATTGTGCTGAATATATCTTCTTTTCTGTTTGCTTTTGTGAGATTACCAAATTAAAGATCGACCACAACCCCTTCGCCAAGGGATTCAGGGAGGGAGGAACCCACTCCCACAGTAAAAGGTAAAGATGAAAGTGAGGATCGGCTGTGATCAGTTCTGTGCAACTTTTCAAGTTCATTTGAACAAAAGATGAGTCGCTCGCCTGAAATTTTAAAACGTCAAACTCTAGACATTTGGTATTTGCTTATATCACCATTCTTATTATCAAGTCTCTTTGCATGTAATTAAACATACAGTTACATGTTTAACATTTTTTTAATTTGTGTGATCTTCATAGATGTCGCTCAAATGGAAGCCCTGCAGCAAAAAGACCCACGCCTGAGAGGAATGCTCTGTCCAGAGGTCCTCAGTGTAAGCTTTTGAGATGCACACTCTTCTTATCCGTCCAACCACAGCAGGAAATAACTATACCAGCAGGGAAAAGGCAACTCTCCTCAGACCCTGTCCAAAGACCTAATCATCACTGTATTTCCCTCTCAGACCTGCAGAGGATGCCCTCCACCTCCCAGTTAGAGCAGGCAGAGAAGAGCCAGACCTCCACACAGCAGTCAGTGAAGGGTTGTAACCCCTCAGGCTGGGCTCTGGACCCATGTGAGAGTCTCCACAGTGAGCTCCTGGACCTGCACGAGAATGACTACAGCTGTGAAGAGCAGATGGTGCCGGCCTCTGTGCCATACCAGCCTTACAGGTATAACACAAGACATGCATGAGAAAACTTATCAGTACAAATAATTAAGCAGAAACTGAACATCAATCATGTTACAGTTAAAGCCCTGAAAGCTTCACAACTTGTTAAAGGTAAAGACATGTTGTTTTTTTCCCCCTCTTCAGATCCATGGAGTACCCCAGATATTCATTGCCTTCCAGTGACATAAATACAGCTCATACTCCTGTCCACCCGCCACCTCATCCACTCACTTTAGCTGAGCGCAACAGCCAACAACACGCCTTCTACAACCATCCTCACCAACACAACCCTGTGGCAGACTGGAGCCAGTACCCTCTTTTCTCATACTCCTGCTGGTGACTCTGATCCAATGCTTTGGTTGAATCTACATCAAGACTGCATGATGTAACCTCACATGGACCAGCAACCGATGGAAAAAAAAGACTCCTGTTGTTTTTACTGAAAGTGTATAATTATGTATAAAGTTTACATCTTACTGCTTTTATTGTAATTGGAGAGTCTTTTTTATTTTCTCCGCCCCACTAGAATGATTTTTAAACACACTCACACACACACAGGCTGGTTTAGCTTGAGTTGGGACAGATGTGTGTTAAGAAGATGAAGTAGGCTATGGCTTTTCAGACATACAGTATATCTCGCCACCTGGGAAATAAATGTAATATCCCCGTATACTGTACCAGACTTTTAATAAGACCGAAAGTATCATATATGGTGTCAAAGATTTCCCTCTGTTAGTGACTTTGTCTTCATATAAAGCAGACGGTTGGAATTGCTTTATTACAAACACATCTTTTAATCCAGCTCCAGTCTGTGAGAAATAGATTCTGAGTCAAATCAGACGAGTCATGTTTTGTTTTAAACAGTACCTGCATGTAAAGAGAGAGTTGTATATTGGTATTACGGTTTATTATAAAACAGAGAATCTGATAAATAAATCTGAAGTTGTATAAATTAATGAATTAGCCATCCTATAGAGCTGTTTTGATAGCACTAGCAAAAATTTGAGCAAAATGTTAGCATTAGCATCTGGACATGTTTGGAATGATCATGCTAACTTGTAAATATTAGCCAGGAATAATGTTTGAGCATGTGAGAATTTGTTAGCACTAGCACTGTGTTTAAAGGACAGCTAATGCAGCAAGCAGGAATAATATTTAACCAAGAAGCAACATCTGAAGTGGAAGTGCTAAAAGTTGCTGTTCATGGAGAATCCTCTAGAGGCTGGCTGCAGAAAGACCGGAAGTCACAAACACATCAAGACAAAAAAACAGACTCTTACAGCATTAAAAAGCATATTTAAAGCCTGGTTCAAAAGCAGGGCTGAGCTCTCGTGACTGACAGGCGCCCTATAACTGTTTGAAAGGAAGCTCAAAGCCTGTGCGATATCCAAGCGGCAACCTCTGGTCTGAAAATATGAGGCAATGCGGGAGTGCTAAAGTCTGCTGTTCCTCAAGTGTCCGCTTGAGGCTGGCTCCTGAAGTACCGGAAGTCACAAACACACGAAGCCAAAAAAAGCTGTTTTCACAGCCAAAATAAGCACATTTACAGCCTGGTACAAAGAATGTCTCCTGTCTGAATCCTTAATGTTGCTAACAGCATGCACTGTACAATTTTTTTTCTAACTCAGCAGATTCAACAATATTAACATTGTCACATCCAATCAGAGGTACAGCTCAGATCATGTGACTGTGGAGTGTCCTATAGCTGTTACTCTGGAGACTCAAACCCGCCTCATTTCCAATATGGCTGCGCCGGCAGTTTTGCTTCAAAAGTCTGTTTCAGAAACAGACGGGTGACGTCGCGGAGACTACGTCCATTAATTATACAGTCTATGTGTTTAACCCAACTCCTTGCTTAGCTTAGCATGTGAGCGTTTGCATTGTGTTTAAAGAACAGCTAATGCAGCAAGCAGGAGCAGTATTCAACCCATCACCTCTTTTAGCATAGCATTTGAGCATTAGCTAGAATTAGCATCGTGTTCGACTGCTGATGTAGCAAGGCATCCAGTCTTATGTGATAACTCACCCTGAGAAGCAAAAAGTAAAAGAATGTAATTCAGCTAGGCATTCTGGGAACTAGAGTTTATCAGAGTGAGAGAAAATATATCCATCTAATTATTCTAGGAAAACTGAACTAATGATAATTATGCTAGACTCAATCAGGACTGCATGATTTGTACAAAATTTTTAAGAAGATCCAGTTATTAGTAGAATGAAAAGGCATGTGCATTTACCTTGTATCATTACTGATACTGATAAAGTTAACATGCTGCTCACTATTCCTTTAAACCTGTTTGTAATCTGTTGATATCAGTGCACCAATTCATTAAACATGCTGACAACAAGCTGCCCTCATCAAATCATTACATTTGCATTACACAACACATTTAGGGGAAAGAAAGATCAGGAATGATTCGGCTTTGAGAGACTGTCCCCAAGCAGATAGTCTGACCTGATAAATCCATGACAGACAGTGAGCGTGGAATTACCATCACAGTCTGGCATAGTTTCCCCAGCAGAAGGCAGGAACGTCTGCGCTGTAAATGTTTTACGAGAGAGAGAGAGGAAAGCCATATCTGGGACATTCATAAAGCTTCAGGGAGCGTGTACTGCACGGGAATTTTCTAGAGCACATCAAATGATATGATGTTTTTTTTTTGTGTGTGTGTTTTAAACAATGAACAAAACACTTCAGAGAGGAAAGGTGAGAAGTTTAAAACCTGGAATCACCTGGAATTTTTGATTGGACGGTGTGGTGTTATCAGACATGCTGGAAGTAAAGATCAAAGTCTGACATTCTGTTCACAGGATAATTGTTCTTCCCTCCAGCGTTTCCTGAGGTAGCCCAGGTCATCTGGGTCACCCACATAGCTCATCCTGGATTCCTCTCACCTCGCTGTAAAATGAATTATGGGCCGCAGATGGGGTCAATTAGTGTGCTCGAGTTATCATTCTCGCACCGCTGGGCATGTGAGCCATGAGCCAGGCTTTAACCACTGCTCTTTGTACTATAACTGAAACCTACAGAGGAAAAGCTACGTTAAAGGTTAAAAAGCAACAATGTGGAGGTTTTTCCTTGGCTTGAACAAGCAGCTTCAAATTCTTTTGCATGTTTCACTGATTTGTGTCTGAAGCTGGTTCGTTTCTTTTGCATTCAGTTCCTGTTCTTTGAGGATGTGCCTGGCGATGAGTGTTCACGATCTTTAGCAGAGTAAGTTACTCCTTCTGGCAGAGCCCTGGGGTAAACTTCTTGTGATACTAGTTTCTGCTCAGTGTCTAAGTTGAACAGGAACTACTTCAGGAGTCTTTGCATCTGCAAAGATGAACAGCAAAAGCTAAGAAAAAAGAAGAAGAGCAGACCTCTGACAGGCTTTTCAGTCAATGCTGCTGGGGCATCAAACTGCAGACAGCTTTAATAGTTTGAAGGTTTTAAAACAAGATGCTACTGAAATTGTCCACTGTGTATGTACCGTCGGTTTGTTCAGTTAGTGTGATAAGTCCAGGTGACCTGGAGTAGTTGGGATTAGACCATGAGATAAGTGCGTATGCAGTACATCTACAAGTATAAATGATGTAGCAGTACTGATGATTCATTACTTCTTCAGTGAGATGTCTGGATATGTAATCCTGAAGAAATGTCAGGGGCAATATGATGAAAAAGCATCATCTAATCCACAATGAGCTGTTATTTATTTATTTATTCATCTGATAAAAAAATACACAAACTGATCGTTACGTTCCGCCTTAAAGTGGCCCTATGAGGTAAACAACAATCCACAAATGATCCATAGAAACACACCTTAACCCTTCAAACCCTATGGTCCCCCAGTTGGGAGACTTTGATGTCAAACAGCATCAAACAGAAGAATATTGTAATTTTGCACAACAAATTAAGAGATCAGAGATTGTCATCCTGAATGTCCTTATTTTTTGGCAAAGCTACATTTTTTTTAATTTTTGCTGTGTGCCATCTTTATTTTCTCTTTACCAGTATCACATATACTCATATTAACACATCTCAAGAAATCTCACAACTTTTCCCTTCACTATGACACCAGAATTATTCAGACAGACCATGTGGTTACAGAGATAAACTCATTTTATTACAGGTATGTAGTTCTGAGCAGAGACCTGAAAAATCAACTCAACTGTCTTCAAATTTCAAATCAACGCTCTTGAACATGAAAAATATTTTCATTAAAAACCTTTTTTGTGTGTTTTTATTATTATTATTATTATTATTATTATTATTATTATTATTATTATTATTATTATTATAATTATTATTATTATTATTATTATTATTATTATTATTATTATTATTATTATCCATCCATCCATCCATCCATCCATTTTCTATACCACTTCTCCTGTTCAGGGTCGCGGGTGGCTGGAGCCTATATTATTATTATTATTATTATTATTATTATTATTATTATTATTATTATTATTATTATTATTATTATTAAGTATTCTACCCTGGGCTGAAGAGTGGTACAACACTTAGCGCTGCAGGTTCACAGAAAGAGTTCACCAGATTGAATTCCGGTTCGCCTGGTGTTCCTTTCTGTGTGTAGTTTGCATGTTCTCTCCCTGTGCATGTGTGGGTTCTCTCCAGCTTCCTCCCACAGTCCAAAAACATGCTCATCAGGTTAACTGGTGATTCTAAATTGCCCGTAGGTGTGAGTGTGTGTCTGTCTCTGTGTGTCAGCCCTGTGATTGGCTGGAGACCAGTCCAGGGTGTACCCCACCTCTCACCCTAAAACAGCTGGGATAGACTCCAGACACCTACAACCCTGAACAGAAGAAGAGGGATAGAAGATGAATGAATAAATGAATGAATAAATGAATGAATGAATGAATGAATGAATGAATGAATGTTTTCTACCCCCTTGAGGATTATCAATCCACTACAGGCAGCTGAAGTTGTATTTTGACCCTTTTCAAAATGGCTACTCCCAGGATATTATCCACACACAAAATCATTGTTGATTTTCAAGAAGTTATGATAAGAATAATATCTACATTGGTTCACATTTTTTTAAAAAATCAGTATTTTCTGCATTGAATGAATGTATAGTTACCAAAAACTTTACCAAAAAGTTGCCCAAACCGCTAAATTTATCAAATTTTGATACAAGAAAAATATATATCATCAACAAAATGATATAGCATTACTTGTTAAGAGGTTTAATAAACATCTCAGTTCCAAAAAGGAGAATTTAAAGACTGAGGCTGGTTGAGCCTTGATGATTATCAGTGGTCCCACCTGGAAATGGACAGAGGAGACACTGGGAACACAGAAACAATCAGCTGTGACACCCATTACAGGACCAAACCTATGTAAGGCCTAAAGAAGTCAGCACAGAGACTGATGTGTGCATGTTGTTCTCCATGTTCACTGGCACAGTGGCAGTGATGATAACCCCCCTGGTGGTATCATCTGTCTCTCTGTGAGAGCTTCTGCAGTTCACTCAGCAGGTTCAGAAAACAGACTCAGTGGGTTTCAAGTTCAACGGCTGCTTCATAACTCCAGATGCACAGTTTTGTTATTGATTTACTTACTTAGTTCCTCCATCAGGAAAATTCATGTCTACTAAATAAATAAATTAGAAATAAATAAATAAATAAAATGTGCATTAAAAAACTTCAGATGTCCTTTGTGACAGTGTGTTTGGATTGTATGTCTTATGTCTTATTTTCTACTGAGAGTGTTTTTCTTTATATGTGTAGATAGAACAGACACACTACAGATGCCATCACAGATAGCTTGAGAGTGGTGATGGTGGTGGACTGTAGGTGGACCATCATCTACCACGCTGCACATCCATTTACACCCACACAGTGCCCCGAGGAGAGGTCAGCTACGTTGGATTCATTATGGTCCTTCTCTCTGCAGCCAGGGCCTATCACAGCCCAGAGGAACACATCGACTGGCTCTAATGGCAGTTTAACCAGGCGCACACGCACATGCACACGCACACACACACACACACACACACACACACACACTTAACAGAACCTAAAGTGTTGATCTATTGTGTCTGAAATTTGTGACAGGTTTTCAAATGTATTCCACAATGACTTGATCAACCAGGTGATGGATGTCGTGTTCAGCTACAGGAGAAGAGACTGAAAATTCTAAGAGTTGTGGAGTTGGTTTCACTTTCAGAATAGAGATCTCATGGGACTTGATGCCATAAATATGGTAATGGAAAAGCATGTAGTACTAGGCTGCTTTATGTTTCGTGAGTGTAGATTTTAGTGTACTGAAACACGCTACATGCGCTAAGGCCTGTTGCTAACTGTAGAAAAGTAGCAGACAAGAGTTATACATCTGCTATGCATGCATTTACTTCAACAGGGGACTCAACATGCAAATGCATGAAAGTAGCAAACGTGAATGTAAAAAATAAATGAATATATAAATAAATAAAAGCCTCTAAAAAGTGGTTTGTGACAGCCAGAAGTCTTTGTGTTTAATAACCAAGGAGTGGCTGAAGTTGTGTTATTTATACCTAGTTTCAAGGTGCTGGACAGTCACAGAACATGCCCATCTGAGAGACTGTCCTTGAAAAGTTTTCCACTCCCCATCTGTACATCAGCTGACTTTCTTTTATTAGCACTTCATTAAAATTCATTAATTGCTTCCTTTCTCCAGGGCACAGCCAGAATCAAAACTGGAACTGTCAAAAATGAGAGCAGAAGCAACTGTCCTGTGCTCTAGATACACAACCTGTGACGCCAGGCTGCTGCAAACACATCCACACCCACCCATCTGTGCTGGGAACACAACATGTAAGGAGAGGACAGAGACACCCAGACCAGGAACTTAAAGAAGTAGACGTAAATTTTATTTACTTGTTCTGTACATAAAGGGTCAATACCAGCACAGGTGTTAACCATGGGAAATATTAACACATGTAAATGGTATCAGAAAATAAAAGGCACAATTTTCAATTCTTAAGTAAATGACAGGCTTCCTAGAATATGAGAAGAGAGCACAGTAATACTGTTAATGCCAATACAAAAACAATTTAGAAGCATGAGAGAAGCAAGTTCACCTCAAGAAAAGAATCAAAAGGGTGTATTGCTTAATAATTAGTAGATTTCATTATGTTTAATGAGGAAAAGCCCACGCTGGTTTGTTTGCACAGACCAGGTGAGATTCAAATAAAAGAAACCTTTATTTTATTATGACAAATGACATGAAGCAGCATTTGGCCGGGTCCAACATCTCCCCGACCAAGAGGTCATGCACAGAGGCAACCAGCAGGCATTTTCCCTTTTGTAAATGTCACCATAGGTACATTTTAACATCATTGTTAACAACAACAAAAAAAAGCTGAATAGAACCTTTCAAAAAAAAAAAAAAAAAAGAGAGAAAAAGAAACCCCTAAAAGCTGCACAGTAAAACTCTGAGTGCCTTGCTGTTCCATGATTTCAAACCAAAGCATTAACAGAAAGAGGATCAGTTCATTTTTACAGCAGAACTCTGGAGGTCAATACTGTTTGCACAACTGTTCGATGATGGGCCGCGGCTTATCAATTACAAGTTTTCCTGCAGCACAAAGCAAATAAAGATGCTTTCCAGCCCTCCAAACAGGGATCACACATCGAGCACTGACGGACATTTAAGGGAAAAGCTGTCTGAAATATTAAGTTGTGTAACATCACATCAGAAGAGTTAAAGGGGGTGCTGCATGCGCTAAGATGCATCTGTGTCACCCTCTATGAAAGGCATTGATGGGATCTCATTGGCTATGCGGAAATCTCTCCCTTTTCCTGACCTATGCCACTGTGTTCGACGATCTGTGGTTCTCGCCTCAGTATAAACCTTCGCTTGTCATATCCACACTGCGTTTTTAACTAGCCTTGTAGTCACATGCTTGTGGGAAGTGCTGGCGAGGGCAGCTGTTCGACTTTTTTAATCGTTAAGCTTTGCATTTCTTTGCAGAGTGTTGAAATTTTTCTTCTAGTGCTTGGTGCTGTCGGCACTACAGACCTGCTAATCTCTAAGCAATGTCCGCTTAGTTGACAATAACGTGGCAGACGGTAAAGAGAGGACATGCAAGGTTACCCCTTTCCTAAACATCTTTTCTATGTCACAAAAAAAAAAAAAAAAAAAAAAAAAAACAGAAAAACACAAAAGCAAAGAGAACTATAGTTGATCATGTGGCACAAACAAGAAAAAGATGAACTCACATATGGCCTTGTCATGTCTTAGAACAAAAGATAAATAACTCTTTGACAGCCAGGCTTGTGCCAGGGTTGAAGAGCAAATAATCACTCCAGCTCCGACTCCAGTCACACATCACATACACATCAAAGCCCATCTGCAGCCTGACTTACTCATGGCTGATAAATGTGTGTCTGTGTCTGTGACTGTGTGATGGTTAAGGTACAACAGTGACTTGATTGTTTGGAGACATAACATTTGACTGGCTGGTTAGTTCCTTGTTGCCTCAGTGCTCTCCCAAGTCCATAGGGATGTTGCATTTCCCTACTCTGTACAATGTCCTCACATCAACAAAACAAACGCGCATCAACACGCTCCAAATTCCCCAAGACTTCAAACAGAACATATACAGAGTCAAGTCAAATAAAAATAAGAAAAATGTGATGGTGAATATCTAGTAGGATCACACACACACACACACACACACACACACACATGCAATTATACACACTCGTACACAGACACACTCACACTGATGCCCAGTGATCTGGAAATGAAAAGGACACTAAAATGCAAAAAACACTGCCCAGCCTGGAACCGAGACATGAGGAAAGGAGCGGGGAGAAATGGGGTCAGGTTTTAGTTTGGATCCAACGTCCAAAGCTGTAAACAGTCAGAAAGCCTTATGACGGTTGGCAGAGGGATCGTTATCATTGTACCGCAACAAGCAGACAAGCACGTAACCGTTGTGACACTGGCGGGGAAAGGTGGAGACAGCCAGCACATTCAGGTACAGGTCGATGCTGGCTTGAGGGTCCAGTTGGACTCTAAGGTCAGTCACTCTCATCTGGATTCTGGGGGTCTATGATTTTGACGTGGGTGAAGGGGAAGAGACCCCTTCGCCCGTTCACCTCTCCCTCCCACTGACCGCTGATGTTCATCCGTGTCACCTTGACGATGTCACCCACCTGTGGACAGAGACCAGAAGAGAAAGAAAACAAACTTTTAGAGAAGACATCTTCATGCAGAGGCATAGAGTATAACCATGTCTGACATGTTTAATGATGAAGTACAAAATCATGTGATCAGCATTTTCATGTAGTCAGCAAAGTGCTGTTAAATCAAATAATGAAAGTACAACAGTATGTAGAAATCTTCAGTTTTTTAGGGAAAACAAAAGCTGCGTGAGTTTTTCTCTTTTCTTCTTCATCGCACTTTGAACTCTGACTTTGATGAGTTTGTTCAGAGGCATGGCTGACATGACAGACAGGTTGGAAAACTGTAGCTGTTAGCAAGGTGGTAAAAACATGCCCCTCAACCTCATACAGGGGCGGCTGTGGCTAAGGTAGAGTTGCTGTTGTTCAGTGGTGTATGAATGTGGTGTGAATGTGTTAGATATAGCTGATGGCTTCTGCATTAGTTTCAGCCGGCCATCAGTGTCTGAATGTGGTGTGATTGGGTGAATGAGGTTAGCAGTGTAAAGCACTTCGAGTAGTCGGGAAGACTAGAAAAGCGCTATATAAGTACTGGTCCATTTACCATTTACCATACAACCAATAATGAAGTTTAGTATTGAGTATTTCCAATATGGCACCAGAACTAATGGGTGAGTTCGCAGAGACAATATCCATGTACTATACAGTCTTTTGTTTATAAATCATGGTGATGAAGATTAAAACACAGAGAGGCCTCTTTGTGTTAAACGAAAGGAAAGGACGAACATAAGAGTGTTCCCTCCATCGACTTTTCTCATGATACATTTTTCCTCAACAGGAAAAACATTTTTCTGTCAGTACACCAACACAAAACACGTTAGACTTATCAGAATACAGCACAAGGTCACAGTGAGATAGGATGGCAATCAGCCAATTGGTGACCCTTGTATGAAAGTTTTTTCATTTCAAAATAAATGCAGTTTTTTGGGTAAAACATCTTGGTTGCAGTTTTGAAACGCTGAAGATTGAAAGATAAGTAATATTATTGTAAAGTCAGAAAATACTGAGGAGAAATGTAGGGCTGCAGTAAAAGATGATTTTGGTGCTCACCAGAACAATCTATTGGTCATTCTGGTGAGTAATCGATTAATATCTTAAGCATTGCAGTTTCTTTATTCATTAAATCTTATTTCCATCACTTTTTAACAATGCAAATGTCCCTTTTGTAGTCATAACTTATCCTTTACTGCTCAGCTTAATAAAAAAAAATCAGACTAGCTGATGCCTATTTACATGTAACTGATCTTCTACACTGAAATCATACAGTGGAATATAATGTCTGCACACCACCACCGATGTACACTGTAGCTTTTAAAGACTGTTTTTGTTTACAGGTGAGCAGGATTAGAAATCTGAGCAAATTTAGCTAAAAAAAAAAAAGTTGGCGATCAGTCGAGATGACTTGACTGTAAACGAGTATTATTTTAAATTTCTGCACTTTTATTTTTTAAGCTTCACTGTAACATTACAATTTCAAACAGAGCCAGCGTTGCCAGATATACGATAATTATCGTATTTGTACGATAATTTAGCCCTCTGTACGATGTACGATCAATAATTCCAAAAAAAGGCTAAATGTATGATAATTTGACAATTTCGTGTGGTTGTCACAGATCTACTCCAGTCTGACGGATTTATCTGTAAACCCTAAATGCATCTTATATCATGTGACGTTTCCAGCCAATCATAGTTTAAGTGTCATTCGTCTCAGAACGATTGACAGCCAATCACGGTCGTAGGAGCTCCGTCAGGAGGAAGTCAGTCAGTTGAGAGAAAAATGAGCACCGGAGCCTCGAGCTGCTGATCAAATGCTGCTGATGTGGGGCAGGGCGATGAATGCCCACAAAAGTGCCTGTAGTACACTAAACAGAGTGATCAACTGTGATTTTCACACAACAATAAGACAGTTGTTTTGATCATTATCAGTTATTTTGATTATTTTGTCAGGTGTACGATAATTTCCCCCAAAATACGATCATTTTGAGGCTCTGGTATGGTAATTTTATATTTCCCATCTGGCAACACTGGACAGAGCAGGTGATTCCCTTTTGTCCCCTCTCTAACCACGACATGGTCTCAGCAGGTGGCTGTCTTACATTAGTATGGCTCTGCTTGAAGGTTCTGTCTGTTTAAAGAAGTTTTTCCTTGCCATTTTGACTCGCTAAATACTACAAAGTGCTCTACTCACTGTGCTCTGCTGGTATATTAAGAGGAGATCAGGATCATTATCTTGTCTTGATGTTTGGTCTTTGTTAATAACATAACATTAGTAGGTCCAGACCTGACAATATTCTTGTGAAGCACCTTGAAGTAACATTTTTTAAGCTTTGTGTTTCAATAAATAAAGACTGAGTGATGGTTTAAACTGGTAAAGATACAAAATAACCAGTTTCCACAGTACAAAACAAGCATTTCTTTTATGAGGTGCGGATTTCTTGTCATGTCAAAGGTTTTTAAACAGGAGCTGAGTTATACTTTTAGGACACAGGAGTAGTAAAGGATGTTAATTAATACTCTGTGGGTCTTTGGTGCAGCTCCTCTGGATCATACAAACTTGAGCATCACAAGCTGATTAAATTATTTTATGCAGTTTAAAGCCTGAGATGAGACTTAAGAGACAAAAAGTCTGAACAGATGGAAACAGGGTGCTTCTGTGGGCTGATAATATACGAAAGTGTAATGTTTACAGCACACTGCACAAAAAAAGGTCAAAAAAAGGTTCATTCAGTAAGTCAGTGCTGCACCTGACCATTTCTAATACACACTGAAAATGGAAAAAAACAACAAAAACAAGCAGCATTAAGAGAAGACATTAATCACAGCTCATGGAAAATATTTAAAAGACTGTAAGCTCCAAACCACCACCTCCTTGAAGACACAGTTGTAATAAGTGAGTTCATAAAGCATCCAGAGTGATGAATTCACAGCATTTAAAAAAAAATACAGTTTAACTGATCTACACACCAGCACAAAGCGGTTCAATCTGTCCACAGAAGGGCACCCAGCTTTCACTCAGATGGCTTTGTGACACTGAATCTGACCCCAATCTGTCAAAGCCATATGTTCCTTATCAGGATTAAAAGAGAAAAGAGTCCATCATCAAAACATGATTGAAGTGGGAATGTGAAGCCACGCTATTTGTAGCTTTTACTTTAGAACCACGCTTCAAGGACAAATGGTCCCACACATTATTTGCAGCAATAATCCTTTATGCAGCCCTGGAATGACAGGATTCTTTGTCATTACCAGAGTCTGTATGTCAAATGATTTTCAAAACCTTGAAACAGACAGATTCATTCAAGAGACTCTCTGTGCTGAACAAAGACACTGATAACACCTGTATGTACAACATGTCCTTGTTAACTTAGTGATTCTCAGTACTCTGACAGAAGAAAGGTAACAAAAAGCTGCATCAATACAAGGAATATACACTCGCTGCCCACTTTATTAGGCACACCTGTCCAACTGCTCGTTAACACAAATTTCTAATCAGCCAATCACATGGCAGCAACTCAATGGATTTAGGCATGTAGACATGGTCAAGACGTGGGTGAACGGGACGGAGCTACGACAAAAAGTGAGTTTCTTTAGTTTCTCAGTAAGTTGGTCACTCAGTTAATTTAATGATGGCAGAGAAAAAGTTCCTGTGCAGACACAATTTGGATAAATCTGATAAAACATGTTATTCAGCTCATTCAGTAAAGTTTGATACATGAAGAAAAACAAAACAGTTTCTCAAATAAATCAGTTTTTTTTTGCATGTTAACAAGCAAAGAGTGGATCAGGAGGTTCAACTTAACGTAACCAATGAGGGACAAATGTTCTACTGGCTGTGCTCTGAAGTAAATGATGGTTAAACTGCTATGAAACCAAACTGAAATGTTAAACAAAGCACATAAAAAATAAATGAACATCACACTTATCATGTGTTTTAATTCATGTAATTACATCTAATAAATAGACCGCTAGTAAAACACTTGATTGAGCCAGCTGAAGGCGCGGTGCACCTGTGAGCACACAATCAGGTACCACCATCACCTCATCTTCAGCCAGGAAAAACCCTGCATCAGTAATGTGCCATGACACTTTCAGAAGATCAATATGACCCAATGTCATTTGATGAACACTGCCTGTTTCAAAAATGAATACTTTATGACTCATAACTTCTGCTTTTTGGACTGCAGAAGCCCTAAAATAGCCACAGAACTAAACCAAAGAGTATCAACTGTAAACCGTAATCTATACTGAGTCAAACATAAGAGGCAGAAGAGGCAACACAAAGCAAGGTATGGTGAGCACCAGGGATGGGAGGAAAAATCGTTTCACATACGTATCTGGATTTTTTGTTTTACAATTTTAAAATCAACTTTTTGCTTAAAAATATTATTTTTTCTAAATTTTAACTCTTCATTTTAGTCTGTTTATAAGCTGGGTTGAAAAAAAAAAAACTGAAAAGTTTTTTTTGACTATCTAGTAACATGAAGTCAGATCCCTTAAATACATCTTAAAAACTGACTCACATGTGATGTTCATTTTTTGGGAACTATGGCTCCTGATATAATCTGTAGACATCATCATCATTCAGCTTTACATGGGCTGGTGTTAAATAAGGGAAGTACAATCACAAAAAACCTCCAATATCGAACAATCACAATTTAAATCGAATCAGCACCCCAAAGATCTAAAAGAATCAAATCAGGAGAAAAGCATATCATTCCTGCACAAGTTTGTAAACCAGCAGAGAGCAGGTTTGAGGCAATTAAAAAAAAAAAAATCTAGAAACTTTTCAGAACTTCCTCTTTTAAATACAGAAATCACAACTTTGCATGTATGATCTACTGTGCGAACTATAAAAAGGCATGTTCTCTCTTTTGTTTTTTTAGATCTTCAAATTAAGGCCACATTTTTAAAGCAAAAATAAACAATCGTGGTCTCAGTTTTAAAATACTGGGTATCGAAATAAAACCACAAGCCTACTGTGAATTCAGAAAATGCTGAGAGAAACTACGCATATTCAAGTGAAAGAAACAGGGGCAGACTGGAGCAAAAAGATTTCTTGGGGAAAACAGTAAACAGTTTTTAGATTTGGATGTAACTGTTGCAGAAACTTTGAAATGTGATGAAGTATTTTTTCCTCTAAATATAGCTGCATTCACATTTCACACATATGCACAGAGTTTCTGAAAAGATCCAAAAATTCTTCAGGTAGAGGAACATGTTTTAACACAAACAGACAGAAACCATTACCCTGACTTCATCAAGAGTATTTCCTGACAGCTCCCCAGTTAAATGTCCATGTGAAGATGGTGTGAGTTGCTGTGAGAGTCCAGCAGGTACAGATTCTATAAAATTAACCACAAGTGAGCCATATCATAGGACTAGTGTTTACCATCAAGTCTAATGCACATAAAACCAGGCGTACAGATTATAAACATCTGAGTTAGAGGAGTGGAACTGTCAAGATAAGATCAGCAAAGCTGTCATCATCACATCTGTCTGTTTGCATTAATGAAAATAAAAAAAACAGCAGGTCTATAATTACTATTAACCTGTGGCTTTTACAGTATTGTAGTGGTGTAATGTTCAACCAGCTGAAGACCCGCCCCCTGCTCTGGTGAAGCTGGGGCAAATGAGCAGCAAGTGTTTTTGATCCAAAAAGTAAAGCAACTAAAAAATTCTAGAAGAAGCTCTATTGTGACGGTGCTATTTTAAGAACATGCCTCACAGGTGCCTTAAGTGGTCTTTGCAGGCAACAAGGTGCTCGTGGGCACCACATTGAGGACCCCTGGTCTAGAGGATACATAAATCCACGTTTCAAGCCAGGAGTACAATACTCCAAATTTATGTGCAGCTATGTAAAAGTCTTCAGGAACCACCATCAGCAGTGTGAAAAGCTGCAATGAAATCTCAAATTCATGAATATTTCCCAGCAAAGAAAGCCTGTCATACATCTTCTACAACACTGATTTTTTTTTTCAAATTATCAAATTATATTAGTTTTGAAAGAAAAAGAGTGATTCTTCCCCTCTGCACTATTCAGTAGGAACAGCCAACATCACTAGAGCTAAAAATAAAAAAAGGGAAACACTGCTAAAAATAAAATCATCAGTCTGAATGTAGACTAAAACTTTTCTATCACTTGAAAAGTGAAGACAACATTGTCTGACACAAGTCACTACTACAAAGTGGAGTCATGGCAAAACCAAGAAAGCCAAAACAAGCAAAAACTAAGAGCAACACTACTTTAAGGGCTGATTGTACTTTCTGCACAAAACCGATGCGCTGAAACAGACACACGAGATCCGCACAAGAGAACACGTGTGGATTTTATTCATAGTCTGTGAGGTGTCCATTCCCAAACTGCAGGGGGCGGTGTATCACAACATCTTTTTCACAAATTCCTCTTCTTTGCCAAGTTTGGCCCCAATTTCATGCCAGGAGTTGTTAATCTTGCTGTTATCACAGGGATCTCTGTGTGGTAGAACATAAATGCCGGCATTTGTTGTACTTCAGACACGAGGAGCCCCTGCTTGGCCATGCCTCTCCACATGGAAGTTAGAAATTTTCAGAGGTGCGTCAAACATAAATCAGGCTTTACGTTTAAGGGGAAAACCCCCAAAACAACAGTTTTTAGTTAAGAGGCTTAAAGAGAGAGGGGCTAAAAGACCAGATTTAGAGGACCCTTTTCATCAAATCTAGAATAAATTCACATGGGATTTGAACACATGATGAACTATTAACTATAAACAAACACAGTATCAAGTATCAAATCATCTACAGCCCTTTTCCCCTGGTGTGCAATTTTCTTCACAGCAGAGGAATATCGGAAGAGTGAAAACAACAACAAAAAAATGTCCCCACATGGCGTGTGACCTTAACCACCAGGCCATCCACACTCCACTTCTTGAATATTTATCTGAAGACGCACATTCCGCTTGACGATCGTTTTAAACAATGACAGTGTTAGAAGGCCGTGCTGGACCAAAACAACTTGACGTAAGCCAAAAAGTACCCAAAGTTGTGGCTGTGTTCTCTATGTTCTCCACTGTGCTGACTCTGATGAGATCGTGCTTCTTGATGCTTCATGATGACATTGGCACTTAAGTCTGGTTCAGATTGGAGTAGTGTGACTGCTGGACAATTGTGCTTGAGAGCAGCACAGTATAGATGGCCAGTATGGCTGCGCCCTTACAGAAGCAGAGGTAACAGGTACACTTATATGGTGCCAGGGAGAAGATTTGGCTGAATTCAGCTGGAGGCCCTTTTCAGAAGCTGGTTAAGCCTTGGTATAATGAATAAACACAAAAGATCCTAATGGACTTGATCTCTGTTTACCCATTAACAGACTCATGTCTGTAACTGTAGCTCCATGCTCTTAGCTGTTTTAAATTCATATTAAGTTTAAAAGGATGTCATATCTTAACAAGTTTGAAAAAATATTCACAATAACAGGCCGCAGTTAAAGCAGGCGCAGGCTGGCCTTGTGTTGCGGACTGTTTTCAGATGTCCTACAACCACAGTCTGGTAGTTACAACACATTGAAAGATGAGACAACGAGATGACTGTCACTTTAACGTTTTTGTTTTTTTTAATCATTATTATTAAGTTATTAGAAAACCACAAATCATCCCTGACTAGTGATGTGATGTATCTGCCTGTACAGCACCTGAAAGCTGTTTGTTTTTAGCCATTAAATAAAAAAGCACTTCCATAAAAAAAATATTCCAAAGCACAAGTGCCAGTTAAGGATAAGAAAATAAAAAACCAAAGACTCCAACAAACATTTCAAAGGAATGAGGTTAAGTACAAACTTTGCGAGGTAAAACTAGAATTATATACGTAGATCATATCCACAAATAATCAGCCTATTACAGTCATTCAATGGATTTCCATCTTCTTATGTCTGCAAGGGTGGTGGGGAACTATCCAAGTAATCGGTGATATGTTAGCAGCAAGTATTGAATAGTTACTTTACATGACATGCTCTCTCTGATGAGACAAAAGCTCTGCAAATCAAGCTGTGTTTTACAGCTGACAAAAAAAGGATCCAAAAACAGTGATGATAAAGAGGAGAGACAAGCTAACACGTCTGTTCAGGTCTCAGAGATACACTTTTATCAAGTGGGAATCTCACAGTTAGTGTTTTGAGTCATGTGCTGGGAACCAATAACGTTTCACAGACAGTACACAGGCAATGAGCAGAAACCAGGACTAATGTTGTTAAAGGGAGCTGAGCGTCCTCATCTTTAGCCTGAATATCATTCACAAGGTTTCCCACAGTCCAAAACACACACCACTACTTTATACAAGAGGCATGAAGAAGACTTCTGAGCCTCTCCAGCCACAGACAGACCTGTGTCAGTGTGAGAGCAGAAATGTGCTCTGTCTGCTATTAGAGTGGAACATTTTGGAGCTTCTCCAATGTGTGTGTGTGTACTTTATGCATTACATCACATGCTTCAACACGTTACCACAGTGAAGGCGGGCAAAGTTTGCATTAGCCATAGAGTTCACTGCTGAGAAATGCAACAGAGCTGCTGCATGCTGAGCAGTTTGCAGCCCAGCAGGAGCTGGATCCAAATGACCTCTGGGACAACTGATGCATTTGGGCTTCGCAGCAGCCCAGTGGCCAAAACTGAGTCACAATATTGTGGTCAGTCTTGGCAGAGTCCATGCACACATCTATTAATTGCAGAAAAAGCACATTTCAAATGTATTCTAAATAGACAAACAACAAGTTTCCAACACTGAACCTCCACTCAGACATGACCCCCAGCTTTCAGTGTCTATTAAACACTAAACAAGTCCCGCTTTAAAACGGTATCAAGGTATTCTGGCAGGAAGTAGCTTCCTAACCAAACAGAGTGGTCTCACAGCAGGATGAGAGCAGGGACCAGAGCAACAAGAAGTAGATGTCGCATGGACAGAGCCCAGGTAAACACAGAGGGCAGGTGGTTAGAGTGGCTGCCTTTTGGTTTCAGTGTTTGGGTGTGATCACACACTGAGAGCTTGTCTTAAGCTTATAGAGGAATGTCATCCCTCACACATCTGACCACCAACATTTCTGTGGCTTCCCCCCACTGTCATTTCTAGCTTGTGATAAGTGCACTTCAAAGCACAGTGCATTAATGCCCGACTAGAAATGGGGTAGTGCTACTTATGGACATGTCACGGGTAAATTCTGTCATATAAATTCTGTTTCAATGTCAGATGGCTTTTCAACGAGAGTTATTTCTGGCTTTCCAGAGTTAACACATCCACAAGATTAAGGATACAATACAGTGATAAATCCAGTGGATACCTTTGCCACAATAACTTGTATGAGCAGTTGGCAAAAAATGTCGAAGTCTTGTTTTCTGTCCAACCAATGACAACTGAGGCAGATATGGCTAAAATAAGGCCCTGTTTACACGACGACGGTATTGTTGTGTTTTGGCCTCTTGGTTTAACAGAAACAGTGTTTTAGCCGACCTAAAATACAATTTTTGAATACGCCCCCAGAGTGGAATTTTTCTGGTACGCTGCAGACACCATCGCAGTGTAAACAGTAAGCCAGAGTTTTCAAGCAGGAAACACTGATGTCATGCTCCACTTTGAGCGTGCGCATTCCACTTTCATTGTGGGAACTTTTAATTGCCATGCATGATCTGGACAACAACAACAGCTCAATGGCGGACTACCATGTTGCACCTGTGCCGCTGAATCTGCTGACTTTCATCAAACTGTGCATCTGTTGAACCACTTCTTCATTTAGCGAGTATGTATTCAGTATACACTCTGGATGATCAGCCAACCTCTTCTTCTACAGAGCGCTACCAAAAGACTCTACAGTTACATCACCACCTACAGGCCTGGCATGCATACTACAGTCTTCAGTCCCTCTGTGTTTCCGTGTAAACGCATATTTTTCCCACTGTGGTTTTAGTGCTATAGAGTGAAACATTGTGAAATATATAATATATATAAATAGGACCTGAAACATTAATGCCCAAAAAACTGTAAAATCTGTTTGAGATATTTTGTGTTGCCATATTACTAAGGAGTAATATAAAAACATACTACATGGTCTTTACACTGATGCTGTTTGAAACAACATTTTTGTTGTTGTTGAAGTGGAAATGTGCTGCTTCAGTTAGAGATTTAATTAGAGGGTTGTTAGTGGGTTAAACCAATCAGGATAAAGTATTTTATACAGATAGTGACTGGTGAGAGGCAGGGACAAAAATGAACTTTAAATAAAGTGGATTCTTATTTGTGTGGACAAAGCAAAACTGGATCCTGGTATTTTATAAATTATCTTTGGTACATTTCTAGCACTGTCATCATGAGTTTTAAATCAACTGTGCCTGAAAATCTTGATTTTTGCTGTCTTGGTCGACGGCCTTCAGGGCGTGGTAACAGGTTCAAAAGAAAACAACCGCAGACATCAGAGGTGCGACGGGTTAAAAATTCTAACCCAGCCTGTGAGAGAAGCACTGATTGTTAACCTGCTGTTATAGGCTGTGCAGATGTTCACGTGAAAGATAGAGGTACCACAAAATAACAGACCTACATATTGGTACTAATAAATTAGCTCAAATCTAAAATAGTACGCATCCTAAAACTTCTGCCATGAATTGAAAATGTTAACCAAGGATGCTGTTATTTGCAATGAACTTAAATTTTTAAGGCTATTTGTTAAAAAAAAGACTTTGTCTCAAGACTTGGGAAATAATAAAACCAAAACGGCGCTATCAACATCCATACTTGAGAAAGAAAAAAATTTAAGAATTAAGAGGGATAATAAGATATCCCATTCCACAATACCTCTAGAGCAAGAGCTGTTTTGTCATAGGCGCATGGCACACGTTTCTGGATGGCCTTCGCCATGACTGGGCCATTCTGCATGGATGGTAGAGGGGTGATAACTGCTCCAGGTGTTCCCGGGGGCAATGGCGTAGGGGTCTGTGGCTGGGCGTAAGCGTGGACAAGTGCGTGGGAGGGTTCAGGGATCCCGTAGCTGTTGGAGTTGCGCGATCCATGGGAGGGCTGGCCAGGATGAGGGGAGGGTCGTACCAGTTTCTCCACATAGGGCACAGGGATCATCCCGACACGCCCCTCTTTGCTCTTGGCACTCCACCACTGCTCCTCTGGCTTCTCCAGGATGATAAGGATCTCCCCTTTCTTAAAGGGAAGGTCCTCTGCATCGCTGCCAGTAAAGTCATACAGAGTCCGAACATACTCCTGGTTCTCATCAGGACCACCCATGGGCTGAATGGGACAAGGAACTGTGCTTGGGTACCTAGGGAAAGAGAAATAATGAAGAAAGAGAAACACATGATGAGAACTAAAACATCAAACAGCCACCGTCAAATCTATCAGTAAACGTTAGTAAAAAAAAAAAAAAAAAAAAAAGAGTACATGAATATACAAACTCAAACATTCATATGCATCAAGGCTGACCATTGTTACTTTCTCTTAAATGATGTGTCAGGACACAACCTGGCTGAAAACTCAAAACTGCAAGTTTGTTTTCAGTGCTGGTGTGTGCACCAGTTTCACCTTGGAAAACTGGGTGCCTCACAGCAGGCTGAGAGAAAGTGGGTTAGTTTAGATAAAAATAGAGACCCCTTGTACATCCTACAATTACGTAGCAGAGGGATATGGATGAGTTCCTTACCTGGGTGCTGGCTCTATCAGCGTGGTCGTATCCAGGTAGTGGATCTTGTAGAAATCCAGTAGAGCAGGAAGGTTCTCAAATTCTTGATCACCTATCTTAAACCTCTTACTTGGCAAAGAGTTGATAATATAGTGAGACACTTTGGAGTTTTCAGATACTGAAAGCACGTAGTCGCCAGGGCAGGTCGAGGAGTCTCGAACAAGAAACATGCCATGTCTCTGTCCTTGTAATCTATTCTGTGCCTCTTGTCGTGACACGGGGCCAAAATACCAGGCAGACCGATCAGATGACTCAAACCGAGCAGTTGACATTTCTGTTCAATATAAGTTAAATCAATCGACAGATGAGTAAAATGAATATATAAGTCAGGTTGGACAATAAGTTAAAACGCGTGTGTGTGGTTGGAATTGGCCAATCAAAGCAAACTGTGGGATTTGGAAGATGCAGGGCAGGGCATTCTTCGCCCTGTGAGGTTTGAGACAGATCACAAACGCTGCAGGCTCCAGAGACCTCCGTTGGGAAAAGGAAAACACAAAAACAATCAGACGTTTTCAGACACAGGCTGTGACTGACTCGATCCAACTTTGAAGCATAATGTGGTTACCTGCCTTCACCAGTCAATGGCAGAGAAACAGTTTGAGCGGTCAATGGAGAAATATTACAAACTAGCGACGAATATCGACTGAGACCAAAGCAACAAATGATCAATGAAGCTTCCCTTTTTTGTTCCGCCTTCCGAGAAAACACCAGGCTTCTCTTCTTATAATTTGGTTCCTCCAGTCAGTGTCAGTAATGAGAACGGAAAGGGTGGCCTTACTTTTTCATTTGTCAAATCCTCATGCCTGCTAAAGGTTGCCAGTTGCCATTGGTAGGGGTCAAAGTGGAAACTTTGTGTCTTCTTGTTCTTAAGATAAGGCACGCGTCATGGAAGTACGATTTTCAATATCCTTTCTTGAGTCGGAGCAGACTTTAGAGGCAGCACGGCAAAAAAATGGCGGCCCGCAACACGTCTTCACACAAAAAATTGTAACACAGCAGCGGCTTGATTCTTGCGCGTGCATCTCAGGTGCTGCTACGTTAAGTTGTAGCGCCCGCGTGCAACCCTTGGCCACTCACGAGGGATTCCGGCGTAACGATTCTATATTTTATACTTTCCCCTGTCTCTACTCGTTCCCCCCTCATCCAAGCCACTAGAAGTGCGAGTACGAGACCGAAAAATGGCGTCGGGAGGGCAGGTCCCGCTTTCTATCTGTACGTCACTGACGCCTGGAAGGGGAGGTGGGAGGAGGAAGGGGGTGGGCGGGTTACGACTACACAAACAGCCCCTAACCCCTATGAAGAGAGCAAGGTGTCAATCATGTTTCCATGACACAGTTACTAAAGGGAACATTATGTATGTCAAACATGTAAACTGTAGTGCCGTGAGCTCTAATCGAACAACCAATCTGAATGAAGGGAAACTATAGACCTATTTATATGACCATTCAAAGCCTGTGTTGTTTTTCTGGAACATTCTGAAAAGTTTACCCCTTATTAATTAACTGTTTTTCTAAGTTCAAATCTTACCTAGGAATATTAATTACATTTTTACAAATTACACCAACATAGCTGAATCCCAAGCAGTAATCAGTCTTGATTAAATACAGTAAAGGGTGGTTGAAGAAGTTATCTGTCCCAAGAGAAGCAAAACAGCTATAAGTAAGGCATAATTTATCTGCAAAAACAAAAACAAGAAAAAGTTAGGATGTTAGATAAAAAGTTAAGCAGCCATTGATGTCTCAATGTCCTATGTTAAAAAGGACTTTAAATTGTTGGTTCATGATAAATTACTGTTTTGTATTGCCCTGATGGACACCTGCACTGTTCATAAAGATAAAACATAGGCATTTAAGTGTCAATTTGTTGCCATTTATTTCCATTATTTTTTCACACATATAATTTATATTTCATATGCCGAATAGTGGCTTTTTGGGTAAGAAAAAAAAGTTGTCAACAGATGCTATGCTGTCAAATTAATAACATAAATTAAAAAGTGATGTAAAAGATCTCAAACATAGCCATAGTATGAATATGGATATGGATGCCTAAACTGTAAATCTCTGCAATGATGATGTGGCATAATTCTTGTATTTGATGAGTCATTACTGACAGCTGAGCTTCTCATGTAGGTTCCGGAAAGACACAGGGTGTCCCATTAAATGTGCATGCTACTTTGAATTTGCAATTGTCATGAGAGAATTTTATAGTTGACCCTTTATATTCATCATATATAGGCTCTGGCACACAATGAACGCTAAATTTTTGTGTCTTTTGATGAGTGAAGTACAGGGTAGCGTTTGCACAGTCAACAGATGTTCCAGCCACCAATTAAAAGTTGACATATTTCCTTATTTTCATTTCCCATTATCTCCAGCTTCCTCTTTCTTCAATCTCACTATTATCTGGCACTGAACTGTGAAACATCGATTCTGAGCTCCTCAATCTACCCACCCTACCCACTACACAATATGCTGAGAGAAGGGAAGTCAGTTTAAATGCAGGGGACAGTGCCTCAAAGGAGGCCTTAATGAAGAGTAGAACAACAGAAAGAATGTTTTCAGGAGCGATGACTGGGCATAACAAGCCGCTCAGTGAGATGCGGAAACTTTTTCTTACTGATGAAAATAAAATATATGAAGCAGCTCTGTTCCTGTGGTTTGCTAAGGCTTTAGTGACCATGCCTCACGAGGCTGCAGCTGGCACAGAGCAGCTCTCATCACTGCAGCACTGTCTGAATGTTAATAGATTTGCACCCACTGGGTCTAAATGGCCTTGCCTGCCAATTCCCACTTTTCTACAAAGATGCAGTGATGCAACAATGTGTGTATGTGTGTGAGGCCAGACATACTTCCATTTAAAATTAGGTGGAAAACAAGTTAAAGAGTCGATATCAAGAGTCAAGTTGTTCAGCTCACACAAAAAATAAATAAATTCATAAGGTCAGGGCAAACCTCTTTTAGCCTTAGAGTTCATATACAGAATACTGTAGTAACATTAACTACATGTGTGTTCTTTGGAGGTCATAATTTGAATAAAGTAGTTTAATTCTTTAAATATTTTAAATAATAGAATTAAATGGAGAATCTAAATAAAAAAAACTTAAAAGATATTTATTTGGAAAAAAGAAAGGAGCTGGAGTAAGTCGTAAGCTTCATATGTGTATCCTGCTGCTGTAAAGTTTGGGCTCTGAAGTAACACATGCTCACGTTTCTACAGAAACACCCCCATCTAGTGGGTGCATGCACAACACAATACACACCTTCAATTTAAACGGGACATTTTGAATGACTGGGACAGCTTCAGGTTTGATTGGATATCACAGGTTAGTTTAATGAGTAGAAGCTGAGCTTCACACTGAGACACTAGGTGGTAACAGACGATTGCTGGGTTTAGCCTCAACTGCAGTCCAAGATTGTTCAGGCTTGACAGAATGCTGGATAAGTGGAGGTGTGCCTTTGGAGCTTGGTGGGAATTGTAGATGGATATCAGAAAGCTGGCAATGACATAAGAATGTGTGTGCAGCATTTAGTGTCCACATGTATGCTAAAATTACCAACACATCACTGTGTCATCATTTCACTATAAATCTTCTCACAGGTTGCTGAAAAAGAAAACTATTCAGTCATGTTCAGTCTAGGCAGGGAGTTGCCTGCCTTACCTGGCTGTGGCAGTTCTTAACCTGCCCTAAGGTATTGCTCAACTAGGAACTGATGTGTGCTAATGTTTTTTGAAACTGAGCCAGGTGCTTTTTCAGTTTGTTGAGTTTTAATATTGACACCAATGCATCACATCATCGGAGAACATATTTGTTGTTCTGACAGAACAGAATTTCAGCAGGTAAATAAGACAAGTAATGTATTTAACATTTATATCTATCTATCTCTATATGTATACTGTACTTAAAAATATGCCTGTAAGTGTTTGTATTTAGATGTGATGTGCATGAACTATGACTTTAGTGTGTGGGATTTGAATTGTTAGCAGAGGAAACCCGCTGTATTGTAATAATTATTGCAACACTTACCACCGCTAAATTTGAGAAGATCCCCAAGAGACCCCAACTTTAAGTTTTATAGATCCCCTCAGTGTAAGGAAATAGTTACTTAATAACTCGAACTAAAATGAACATTTTGTGGAAAAAGTAAATAAGTTACCTGGTGTACTTTACGTGTCTGTCTGATGACATTTGCCCAGTTAAAGCACCCCACTGCTACTTACAATATAAACGCAAACCAGTACAAAAAAGTCTCGAGCTATGTGCCTTTAACTGTCTTGATTAAATAATACATTTGTTTTTCAACACTTAAGTTTTCTTTTAGTGCAGGTCAGATGTTTGAATGCTCTGCTGCTTTGAAAGTGTGTAGTCAGGTGATAAAGAAAATCATGCCTTTGATTTGGCAAAATAACAGCAAATGTGGCAAAAAACTTTCTGAAGTAACAATTTCTTAATAGTTCAAATGTCCTTAAATGCATCATTTGGTAACAAAACTAAAATAAATACAATTCCCACTCGCTCAAGTTAAATTTTCCAGCTTTCTTGTTTGTGCAAAACAATGAGTACATTTCTGAAACATTTATAGACATTTTTAAACCATACATGCTCCATGTGGATACATGTTTAAATAGTCACATTCAAAAGTCAACAAAATACTCTGATGGAGCCTTTTTAATTCTTTTTTCCAGATTAGCCTTGAAAGGCTCTAGTCCTGAGATCAAATAAAAAAAATCAAAACTTTATTTATAAAGCACTTTTCATACATTTAAAACACACACACAGACAGACACACACACACACAGACAGAAACAGACAGACACACACACACAAACTCATGCATACTCAGAGACAACTTGGTTTTAGAAATGTGTGGCTGAACACAGAGGAGCCAGGACAGGAAACACAATCACAGGAGGCCGTCTGTTCTGGGTGCTGCTCACGGCTCAAGACCAGGACGACTCCACCCGGGTGCCCACCTTGCTCCATGCCAGCAAGGGGCCCACAGCAGTGAGACTCTGCTGCAGCACCCCCACCTGGCCAAAGCCGATGATCACCACAAGACAGAGACGTACCACTCATAGACCCTAGTGCAGAGCGGCCCCCACTGAGGAAACACTGAAGATTGGAAATGAAAACATAAAACTATGTAGGCTAAGGCTAAATAAACACATATAAGCACATGTGCTGCTGAGTTCTGTAAAAGTTGTAAAACTGAGTTTCTTTTTGAAAGACCAGAAATCAGGGCCTTACAGTAGTTAATGTGACTGGAGATAAAAGCATGCATTGGTGTCTCTGTTAGCACGGGAGAGAAAGGGGCAGATTCTGGCTATGTTCTTTAAATGATAAAAACCTGTTTGATAGGTGGAATCAAGTTCAGCTCAGAGTCAAAGATGACGCCCAGATTCTTTATCTGCCCAGATGGATTTAAAGACAGTGTTTGCAGTTTTGATAAACGTTTCTCTCCCTGTGCCTTGGGATCCATAATTAAAACCTCAGTATTGTCCTGGTTGAGCTGTAGGATTTTTTTTGTCATCCAAGATTTAATTTCTAAAACACATTTAAAAAAGACATCAATTGGCCCTGTGTCATCAGGAGACATGGATATGTACAGCTGTGTGTCATCAGCATAGCTGTGGAAAGTGATGCCATGCCTCCTGATGACATTTCCCGGTGGGAGCATGTATAAATTAAAAAGAACTGGGCTTAAAATTGAGCCTTGGGGAACACCACATTTAACTTCATGGAGCCTTGAGGAGCATGTGTCCAAACTTACAAGAAATGTTCTATCCATTAGATAAGAACCGAACCATTGAAGGACAGTACCATAGAGGCCGAGGAGGTGTCTTAGTCTGTTTAAAAGAATTGTGTGATCAACTGTATCCAAAGCAGCGCTTAAATCCAGTGGCTTGTGTGAGTCTAAGTTGCACCTAAGATCATTAACACTTTTCAGTAGGGCAGTCTCAGTACTGTGGTTCATCCTAAATCCAGATTGAAACTTCTCAAAGATGTCTCTGAATAAAAACAAGTTTTATAAAATTTTGCTTAAAAATGATAAGTTGGACACTGGTCTGTAGTTATTAAGAACATTAGGCTTTAAATCGTTCTTTTTTTATAAAGGGTCTCACTACTGCTGTTTTAAGGGCAGCAGGGAAAGTACCCGTCTGAAGAGAACAATTCACAATATTTAGGAGCTCACCTTCAAAGAATCCATGACACTGTTTAAAAAGTGATGTGGGAATTGAGTCTAAAGGGAAGGTTTTTGGTTTTGTTTGGGAGAAAACTCTACCAACTATCTCAGTATCAACCAGGGCAAAACTGTCCAGTGTTTCCTCAGGTAAAATCAAGTTTTCTAGGTTATTAATAGCAGTGTTTTGATCAGTCGAAATGGAGGATCTTATAAATTTAATTTTACCCCTGAAGTGGTCTGCAAAGTCCTCACAAAGGGAGTCTGAAGGTGTGATTTGATCTCTTAAAAGCAGGGTTCATTAAAAGATCAATAGAATGAAAGAGGATTTTTGGGTTATTTTTGTGAACACAGATCATGTTTGGAGAAATGAGTAGTTCTTGCGCGCCTGAGAGCGCTATTATATGTTTTTAGTTGCTCACAGTATATCTGATGATTAATTTTTATTTTATTCCAGCTGCCCTGCGATTCCTCTTCAGTTTCTGATTTCTTCATTTCTCCACGGGGGTGTGAGCTTTGGCAGAACCTTCTTTGTTTTTAGTGGAGCTATGAAATCTAATGTTTCTTGAAGTTCATTGATAAAATCTTCAACAGTAAAATCACAGGATGCAGGTGTAGTAGCTGAAGGATGTTTACCGAGAATTTCAATACAATTTGTGGCCACTTCTGAGGTAAGATAGTGTTTCCTGACAGTTCGCACCGAGGTCTCCCGCTGTATAAAACTGGTGATATTAAAAAACACACAGTAATGATAGGTGAGGACTAAATCAAGAGTGTGTCCTCTGTTGTGAGTTGGCTGTGTGACATGTTGTGTGAAGTCCAGGAAACTAAGTAAATTTAAAAACTCTTTTGCCGTGGAATCAGAAGGATTGTCTCTGTGAAGGTTAAAATCAGCAGATATAATGATAAAATTTCAAGTGGCATGGAGTATTGATAAAGATTCAGAAAGTTCACTGATAAAAGCAGCACCATGTTTTGTGGTCTGTAGACAGTGACCCAAAGAACTGAGGGACAGTTAAAAACAACTGCATGATGCTCAAAGGTGGTGAACTGATCAAAGTGTACTTGTTTGATCTTTAGTGAATTACTGTCTATTGATGCAGTACCACCACCTTTCCTGCCACCTCTCAGGGAGAATGTAAAGTTAAATTTGGTGGGGAGGCCTCAGTGAGAGTAGCTGGTGCGTCTGTGCTCAGCCATGTTTATGTTAAGAATAAACAGTCAACCTTATTGTCTAAAATCCGGTCATTGATAATAAAAGATTTGTTTAAAAGAGAGTGAACATTTAAAATAGCCATGTTGATGGTGACAGGTGACAGACTGTGGGTGGATTGTTGGTGTTTTAGGAGATGTCTGAGGTTATTAAAGGTCACAGAGTTAACATGGTGAAATCCAGTTTTCTCACACTGAGTGATGATGACGGGATTGGCGGGTTATTAATGAAATAGAAGGTCCGAGTCCAGTATTGTGTGTGTCAGACTAAATGCATAGGAACTAGGACCTGGGGGACATCAATCAGTGGGGGACAGGTTAGTTGGTGTAGGTTTGGGGTGGTGGGGTGTGTCAGCTCTGTTTATGTAAAGGCCATCTGATCCAAAAAGATGTCTCCTCTCCAGAATCCAGGATGGTTGAGATTTTCTTAGTAATATCTGTAACAATGGCGCCGGGAAAGGACTGGGTGAAAGCCCCCCTCAGGCGAATGTACTGGATGATGAAGGTTGTAGCCTGTTGTCCGACGGGGGTGGTCGGTTCGGTGACCCCGCTGGACGTTGTTCCGCTGGGGCACGGGCAGCAGTGAGTGGAGGGAAGGCTGTTGTGTCTGCCAGCGGGGTCACAACATCCATCAGAGGGGAGGCATCAGAATGAGCAGGGGGATGTCCCCTGATCCGGAGCCCGGACCAGTGGCTCCATGCTCGTGGATAGAGCTGAATATTTGTTGGTGAGAGGGAGACTGACAGAGAAAGGAGCCCCACCAGGAGCCCTCTTCCAACTGCAGACTACTACCTCAGACCAGAGACAGAATGCAGTGACTGTGTTGATCCTGTCAGTGATCCGTCCTTTTGAAGCGGCCCCTCTGAACAACGCGGGTCCTCCTTTGTCTTTCTGCAACGGTGGAGCTGAGGCCTTGTTTGAGGGCTGGAAGGCTCACTCCAGACTGAGAGGGTCCAGACCTGGAAGAGGAAACATCTGTAAATATGGTGTTTTCACTTCAGTGTTGTCAACAGAAGCAATTTATATACATATAGAAGCATTTATATAAACAAAGTAAGATATAACATACACTTTTTCTGGCATCGGCAGTGTCTGAAGACCAAGTTTTGGTAATTTTTTTTCTTCATAAGATTGCCTGAAAAACATTGAAAAAAGGAACCAATCAAAACTGTACTATGTTTTCCCAGGTAATTCTGTTTGATGGGTGACAATAACATAATATTATTCCATCCCTTTACCTGGTACTATCAGTAAGGTAGGTCTTAGTCAGAATGAAGTTTTCTGGTGTGATTTTCCTGCTCAGAACAATGTCTCTCAGCAACGCCTTCACTCGCATTATCTAAACATGACACATATTTCATAAAACCGTAAATTCATGATACTATATTTCCACAGTCTTCAGAGTGATGTTAACAGACACCTTCTGGGTGGCACTTACTTCCTGTGACTGCAGACTGTTAGCATTGTAGAGCTGTCGTATGATGACCTCACACTCCTGTAGTGTTGGCGCACGCGGTGGGAGGTGGGAGGGGCCGCTGTGAATTCGTAGAGGCTGTAGCGAAGTAATCAGACCTCCTTTCACTTCTGGAACGCGGTCCGTCCTCACAGATTCCAGACCTTCACTGCTGTCTCCGATGCTTCTCCCAATCAGTCAGTAGATTCAATGAAAAGTAACACATACACTGTTTGAGGCAGTTTTTCTTGTGCTTTTCCAGGTACTGCGTTTGAATAATTTAGATTCTTGGCCTTTTTTAAAAGGAAAAAGGATAATTGGAGTTCTTTTTGATCAATTTAAGTCTAATAAAACTGGTAATATAATTCTAATCAATCTATAAGGACACTGGAACCAATGGGAGATGTATTGATTGTTTTTAATGTGTCTTGATGTGATGATGATATATAATTATTCATACCTTGCAATAAAAAAAAAAAACATAAAAACATGGTATTTTCTGCTTTCTTAATTGTAGAAAATATACAACCTCAATTCCAATAAATAAATAAAAAGTAGAATACAATGATTTGTAAATCCTGTTTAACCCATATTCAATTGAATACACTACAAAGACAAGATATTTATTGCTCAGACTGATAAACTTTGCTTTTTTTGCAAACATTCACTCATTTTGAATTTGATTCCTGCAACATGTTCCTAAAAAAGTGGGACACAACAATTCACACAACGTCCCAACTTCACTGGAATTTGAGTCGTATGTCCCTATACGGCCATCTTTTTCTCAGCATGACTGTTTCACAAAGTGGTTGCACAAGAGTAAAACTCGTCTTTGCACAAGCAGATGATAGAAATCCAAGATAAGATCAATTTTTATTATAATAAACTATGGTATTCTCTGTCAACAACACACAGTATGGACCCTTTAATAAGACTCTTATTTGAGCTAAAGAAGAGCTAAACAGTTACTGCATAGCAGCGAGTTCTCCAGACTAACTGAAGACGCAAACAAAACACACACAGGTTGTTTACTTCAAATAGCTGTTAAAGATACAGTTTGTTAACCTTATATTTCTTTAGATGCTGTAATAAAATGGAAACAACTAAATGCTCAGATTAATTTGATTCACATCCTCTGTGGCATGATTAGTGTTGTCATTTTACATAAATCTCTGTTTTTCTTTAAGCCCCTGAAATACATTTATCATGTGCCGGCAGTGGTTCCATCAACATGTTTTTTTTTTTTGTTGTTGTTTTTTTCCAATTAATTCAGGTTTTCTTAAAGTCTTGTTAAAACTCAAACTTCTGTTTTTACAGCAGTGGCTATATGACGGATGAGAGGAGAACAGAAGTGAAATAAAGAACTAATATTAAAACTCTTGCAGTGTCTGGGGTGCCTGCTACATGTTAGTGTGACTATCATCCAAAACAAACAGACGAACATTTAAACATTTAAAATCATGATCACCGTGTGTCAGTAATACTGAAATAAAACCAGATACAGCTGGACTGGAATTCACCTTAGGGCTTGTTCCTGTGAAGAACACAAGTCTTGCAGTGGCTCCTCCAGATAGAGTCCCATATGGGCTTCACTTCCCTGAGCAGGAGGTCTGACGCCTCGCTGATGGCGAGTTCCTTAAAAATAACAGTTTCCAAATGAGGACAGTAAGTTTATGAGCTCACCAACAGTCGACAGCATACAGCTCAGCTTTAAAAACTGCAAACAGAAGCAAACAACAAATAGACAAATCTTACCTTTCCGACCTGTCATGGGGGGCTCCATTATCATCTTATACTGCAAATCTGAAACATCCATAAAAAGAGGATTTTTGGAGGGATTATACAGAAGGGAGGCACATAAAAGGCACAATCATGAAACACCACGCCAGCAAACAGCCCATGTTTTCATGGGGGGGCCTGACTGCTGTGATGGCAATGAAGACAGATGACTGGAGAGTCTCCTGGTGGGTGGTGAGATGTGGTCCTATGGAACACAAGGTGCCCTGTTCAGAGGAGTGACACAGGATCTCTGTACACCTCCCACTGAGACAAAAACCTTGGAGTTGCTATGCTACCAACATAGCTAGACTGAATGTCTCATTTTTCAGCAACTTATCAGGAAAACACACAGGTCCTTGTCATTGACATAAAGTCTTTACATTATGGGTGTTGACAATTTGGCACTGACTTTAGCTTATGTTCTGGAGAGATGATGGTTTGGATTCTTCAGATCCTTTTCTGTCCTTGTACTCCATGTGGATATGAGAGTATAATTCAGTGATACATATTCCATAAGGGTCTTGATTAATGTTTTTATCACTACATTCCCATTTCTCATACATATTCATTCAGTCTTGCTGTGCAGTAATTCTGAGTAACCATTCCTTGATGAACACTCTACATTCCTGACTTTATGAAATTAGATTTAAAGAAATGCCCCATAATCAATCTGACTTGTTTTTCTCTTAATAGGTGTATAAAACAGCAGTAATGTGTGACTCTCTGAGACTTGCTTGCAGTTCACTTGTGAACTAAATAGACCCTAACAACGTGTGATCATTCCAATTAGTAAGACTGCAAATTGGACGTTAAAACCCAGCTAAGCAGTCGTGTCTACATACATGATACAAGATACAGACCTTATTTATATGACATTAATGGCACTTTAATCTTCATACTTGCGTATTCACCTTTATTCTCCCGTCTGAGATACTCTATCTCTGCATGGAGCTTTTCGAGAGTGTCCTTGTGTTGCTGTTGAAGGAACTGGATATTTTTCTGCATTGATGCGACGCGGGGGTCCGTGTCGCTGTGACAGGACATCTCTACCGCTCTCCCCTCTCCTCTGTCTCTGTCCCCTGGCCGAGCAACAGGCAGCGGGGGCAGCTGGCTTGGAGGTAAACGCCGTGGGGAGCAGGGCTCCCCGAGGTGCCCCACTCGGGTCCACTGGGGTAGGTGCCTCACCGGGGGTAGGTTATTACTTGCCATAGCTTGGTTCATTCAGCTGAGCATGCTAGCATTGTTTGCTAACAAGGAGGCAAGGACAGGTTCCCGCACAGAGTGCGTTTAATTTTTAATTTGCCAGTAAACCAGAACCATTTACCCCCTGTATTCCCTTCTATCAGTACATGACAGTGTCGACACGCAAACTTACCCAGTTATCCAACAACTGCCAACTAACTTAACGACTAAAGTCTGTTGATGCTAAACAGCTCAGGTAACTCTAAGTACATTGAAAGGCGCTCCGCTCCATTCATGAACAGCGTTGCCGTGACAACGAGGTCTTACTCAAAGCTCTTGGCAAAATCCCGCCTTCCGTGTAATGATTGGCAATGGCCTGGGTTAAGCTTTTGAACACAGGCATTTAATTGGATAAGCCTGTAAGGGGCGGGAACTAACCCGGAGGAGCTCGCCTGTTGAACCTACGATGTTGTCTTGTTAGAAAATGTACACATGAGGGTGATTCTCCAACTATCAGAGAATTATAAGAAAAGCAAAAGCACATTTGTCCTTTTTTTATATATGTTACACTTACTTGACACAAAGAAGAACTCTGAAAAATTCATGATAGATAAATTACTATTTTTTATTTTTTTAAAAATAGCTTTATATGAGTGGTTCTTCCTGTATGTCCTTTGACCAGATTTTGGACCCTCAGTCCCACATAAGACTGAAATTAATTTTGATTCAACAGTAACTTTATGACTTAGAAATTGCTTATACTAATGAATTATATAATGAGGTTTTAAGATATATTAGTATTTCATTTATTTTTCAGACGAAGAACACCTGTCCCTCGGGGTCACGGGGTTTGTATCCTAGCAACCACATCAGTTTTCACGTGGCAAGGGAGATCATGGCAGAAGAGCAGTGTTAACGCCATTGAATGAAGAGAAACAAGGAAAAAATTAATTTGAAGTCCTGCAAAACCAAAATAATGTTTATTAGTTGTCATTTTCAAAGAGCTCTTATTTCCTTTGAATGTATATAAATAATGAGAAAAATAACATTTTATATTGTGTATTTTGAGTATATTTTATGCAAACTCTAAAACAGTCATTCCCATCACTTTATTTATTGTGATTAAAACGACAATATTAATGTTAGAATGTATTTATGCATTATGTTTTATGTTTATGTTTTTTATGTTTAAACAACTAAAACTTCAAAATTGATGTCACTTCCTGTCTAGGATAATAAAACTGACCGAAACTCTGACGATGCACGTCATCCCAGAAAATTCATAATAATAACACAGCTACACTAATAATTTCTAGAAGTTTCGAAAATTATGCAGTCATGGTTCCAATTCATGTCTTGTATTAAATAACTAATGAGTCTGACTTGAAACCTTGATTGAAAGACTTCTGTAAGACAGTTAAAAGGTATTTGCCATCCAGATTATGAGGAAAATATTATGCTTTGAATGCTTGAAATAACTAAGGTTATACATTTGAACAGATCTGTGTGTGAAATTTCATTAAATGTTTTGAAAACTTGGGTTATTTTAGTATTTTTGTTTAAAAAAAAACACCTTTTTTGCTATGATGGAATGTTGCTTTACTGTAGATGTGGGACTAAAATGATAAAAAAAAATAAATAAAATAAAAAAAGTTAAAATATTTATTTCATTTCAACTGATACCAGTAATGTTTCTACACACTGTGGTGAAGTAAAAAAAAAAAGGAAAATATTTCTAAAAATATGTTCTGAAAGATTTCATGACCAAATTTGACTGTAGTTGGAGAATCACCTTTTAGAGCGATGTGTTTTAAAGCTCAAAAGTCTAAACAAAAGAGTAAATCATGGAAAACTGTTAATAATGGGGAAAATTACAAGGACTGAGGAATGAAAACAGCTGGCCAGCGAAATGTAAACATACAAAACGTCAGGTTGTCTATTGAAATGCCAGCAACATGATGCATGTGCATTATGATGTATAGTTAACCATGCCAAAATATTTGTGTTCCTTTAAGTTGTCTTAATGTTAAGTCTCTGGCATCCAGTTAAATTGGCTTTAGAAGCAGGTTAATGGGTCAGGAACAGTCATGTTCTGTAATTAAATTACTGCTGTCACTGATTGCCAATCCTGGATCCTGGGGCCAGCCAGGCTGAGCGTTAAAGACAGGGGGCTTGAATGCATAGGACCCTTACATTTGTTGTACTTTAAATAAACTGTGTAACATTTAATCTCTTAAAAAATCTTAATTTTAAAATCAAAATTAAAATCTCACAAAGACGACATGGCTGCAGGAATAACTCATGTATTCACAAGAGAAATTATCCGTCCTTTCACTTTCATTTTATTCATGTTCCAAATCTCCTACAGTGAAGGTTACATCACACACAGGGGGACAGAGATAGTGTGGCTGTCATGGATATGACTACATTTAAAGTCTATTGCAACAGTAAGAGACATTTTGGAAGATCAGCAGAAGGCCTATTCTTTGGAAATGTTTAGGTGGTGTAGTACTGTTCTCTCCATCCTCGCAGCATTGTACACCCAAGAACAATAAATTATTATTTACAAGTGACACAGAACAAGTTCAGTAAAAACACAAGATGAAAACATTCTGGTATATTCTCAGCAAACATACAGAAATAATAATCAAATCAACAGTAGCTCTAATATGGGAGTGTAGAATACGGTTACACCTTTGTCTTTGTTTGATTGCCAATGATGTGGGGAGATGGTTTCTTGCTCAAGGACACTTCAGCAGAATGGATAGATGGTTGGCAGGACACACTGTCTTCTCACTTCCTTTACTCACTTGTTATCTGTCACAATAATGTCATTTCTTTAAGCACAATTTATCTTCATGGTGCTTTCAGTTCCTGCTCAATAGATCCAGTACAAGGACTGCAGATATATATGATTGTAGACAAACACAGAAAGATGAGTTGTGAAGGTCTATTGGCTATGTTAAAATATCACCTCTTTCTGCTGACTGTATATCTGAAGACATCAACATCACATACAGACAGAAGAACAGAGGAGCATGTGAAAAGAGACAGACATCCTCTGGATGTGGATGATTAGGAATGTTCACTGACACTAACACTAAAAACACACACTCAAAAAAATATAATTGAAGTAATATCTACAAAAAAAAAAAAAAAAAAAAAAAAATCAAAAAGTTCTTTGACAAAAAAGGCCACAAAGCAAATACATATAATGTATAATTAGAGAGATCTTCACTGAGAAAAACAAAAAAAAACAATAACGTTGCAATCCTTTTCTGTTGACTGTGCTACCATATCGGCTTCTCAGTCTCGTGTAAACCTTGACCTTACATCAGATCCTTTCCTGTAATCTGCACTCGTTCTTTCTTAAACTTTTATCAGTTATAAAAATCAAAACACACCTTGGCAACAAAAAAATAGTAGTGGTGGGGGTTACCCCTGATTAACCCCTGGTTTCATGGATGTTTTAGTTTCCTGAACTTATCCAGATGCAACTATATCCACACTGTAGTCAAAAATCACATCATACCAATCCTACCATTGACAAATTTCATGAGTTCCATTCAGAAAAAAAATCACTTTCCATCAATTTGTCAAACAACTTCACTTCACACATGCACGCACGCATGCATGGCTGTCTCCTTGATGCAACCAAAGTTAAAACTGATCCTTTTCCACCGACCCACCACTCAGGGGAGTAAAGGCATCCTATTCAGATCAACAGAGGTCAACATGAATACAGCACATATTTTAAACAAGCATTCCAAATCAACGGGTGACTTTTTAAACATCAACCACCATCAAACACACCACTACTTTGAAAGAGAACACAAGACAACTTATGCAAATTAATTTTGCAGTGTAAAGCAATGTAAGTATCTTTTTTTTCCTAAGGGAATCTTCCCCAAATATCAAAGCTTATACCATCTTTCTGAAAACATTCTCACACCTAACATATTTTAAAAATAAACATTATAAACTAAAACTGAAACCTCTAGAGAAGTAAATCTGTCTAGGTATATCCACAAACAGGACATGTTCAGCATGTTCCACTCAATATCTTTCCATACAGTACTTCAACAGTGCAAAAACATTCAGACGTTTGGATGGGACTGAACTGAGTCACCCAGCACTTGGATAATAAAACTGCTGTTTCTCTCTTTGTCAGCTACATTCAAATGTGATTATACTTGCAAAACTCCGAACATGAGTGACTGAAACATATTAACATACACATATATGTAATCATGTGAAGAAATTATCAGCATCAGCAGCGGATAAGCTTCTGTAAATCTGAGGAGAGCATCCTGGATTACTGCAGCATCTTGAATGTGACTGGGGTCAGGGATGGTCATCTTTAGCACATCTTCAATTGAACGCTACATTTGGTGGGCAGCTGAGATTTTACTTTTCTGAACATACCCTCTTCTTCTGATTCAAATAATAGAACATAAGGAAAAATCTTCAAATTAGCAAAGTGCCAAACACAGGGTTATTTTCTTCTAAATTTAACAGTGAAACTTAAATAAAACACACATAAATAAAACTATTTTTTCAAAAATAATTTTGGCAATATTTTTTTCAACAGAGCTTGTATGCACTTCCAGCAACCAATTGCAGCGTTGTGAATCCCTTTAGCTAGTGCGTAACACCTGAATAACACAAGATAAAAAGGAAAGCTGTACAAAAAAAGGTATACGACAGGAAAACGTTAGATAAGAGTGATCCTCTTCTTATGTACACAACCTGTAAAGCACACACTGCACGTCTCCTTCAGCTCCTCATCCTGGTAAAGAAAACATTGTGTCTATTGAGATGGATATTGCCGATATTTAAAATAATGAATGGTCCACCTTAAAATCCTATCTCTTAACTGTCAGATGCGTCCTGTCTGTAGGCATACAACCACTTGGCAATAAATGTTCCTGCACGTGTAACGCCTGGTGAGGGGAATCAACTTGGCAAAGAAATACCCTATTTAATGCCAGGTGCATTAAATATGTTATTGTCTTCCAGTCCTCTCTTAAAGACGAGAGCATCAACATTCTTTAGCAGCACAAGGTGCTTCATGTCCAACACTGGTGCAAATTTAGTGTCGGTGAAGTCTGTGACGACTTTAGATGAGTGAAAAGCCATTTGGAGAGCACAGACCCTCACTGAGGGTTCAGTCTTGTGTTTTTTGTGAAAGATAAAGCATTTCTAAGTGAAAACCATAAGAAGCGGCTGGATATGTTTTAATTTGAAATGTGCTGGGTGCTGATGATTGACATCAAATCCACGGAAACAAGAAGCAGCATCGTCCTCCTAGACACAGAGTCCTGACTGCAAAGCTGTGAGGCGTCTTTCAATGCACTCCTTACCTGAAGAGACAGAGAGGACGGAGAGGAAAGAGTTCTGACGTTAGCGAGTCAGTAGACCAACAGTTCTTGTCTGCTCTGTTGATATAGGTTTTCTTACAAAGCTATGAGTTTTAACTCAGGGTCATGCAGGTCTGATCTGTTCATGTACAAAGACTTTATAAGAAACTGACAACCTGCCAAGGGCAGCATACTCATCCAACAATAACTGAAAAATAATAATACTATTATAATAATAACAGTTATAATAGCTTTTATTTAAATAGCACCTTAGAGGTAGAAAGGGGGGGGGGTCTAAAAAATTCTATCAATGCAAGAACAAATTATAACACAAAAGAAGATCACAGAAGAATAATGCAAATTAAGAAGAATGACATGATGATACAAATGGATGTTCAACAACAACAAGTAAATAAAGGGAATCAGAGGAGGTTTTGGGAACAAACTAATAGATTAAGAGCAAAAAGACAATAGGTGAAAAGAAGAAAAAGTTTAAAGAAATTAAAAAAGAAAAAAATCAAATCAAAAAAAAAATTCAAATTAATTACAGCTCTTCCTACGAGTCTTATCTTCTAAGGAAGGTTGTTTCAAAGCTGAAGGGCCCTGGCAGAGAAAGCTCCACCCCCTTTTGATTTGAGCCCCGACCTTGAAATGACCAGAAGAGCCTCACCTGAGGATCTAAGGCTGCAAGACGGCTTGTGAGCTGTCAACAACTCTACACCAAAACTCAAGGCAAGACCCAAACAAGTGATCAGTAAAATCATAAAAAACTCTCTCAAAAAGCAGAGGGAGCCCGTGGAGGGAAGCAGATACAGGAGTGATGTCGTCTATTAAAACCAGTAAGCATGTGTTGAATAAAGTAACTGCAAAAGTAGAAACATAAATGCACAAAACATCAGAAACCCACAACCATGAGCTCACACTGACTTTGCAGTGTGGTCACAGAAAATTAAGGAAAGAGTTTGATTGGTTTTTGAACAGATGACAACAAATCCTTGACTTTTGGCAGGTGACAAAGGAACAGCTTGAAAGTTATTCCACTGTTAATGTAAGGCTAGTTTTAAATGGAGAACTGATGCTGGGGCTGCATGCAGACCTCTCCCCTTTTTGCAAAACCTGAGCACACAAAATAAACTTACATCTGCTAACGGTGAGGAGGTCATCTGGTTCAGTGAGCAGCAGAGACAAGCCCTCCATCAGCAGAAGAGCTTTATGATAGCGCTGAGCCGAGGCTTCCCCTTGGTGAAACATCTCATCCAGCGCAGCAGCCTGAACCTGGGATGACAACAAGAAGAGTGAGATAAAATACCATGAGAGCCAGAAAAGGCCTGACTGAAGTTTTGTTTAAAATATATTTGATTAAAATAGTAGTAATGTTGCTTGGACAGGCAATTCTATGGAAAACATCTTACTTTCCAACAAAAGGAACTACTGCAATTTACCAACTTTTTGTTCCTTGAGGATATTTTCATAAAAAAAACCAAATGGTATCAGCCATCAGTTAACAACTGCAGATAGTTTAATGGTATGTAAAGGTTTGATCACACTCCTGTGACTGTATGTGATAAGATAAAAAGCCTAGAGACAAAATTCTAAAAAAGACAGAGAGGTAGAGAGCTACTTTGTCCACCATCCACCTAGTTAATAACAAAAACATGGCTTATTATTCCTTGTGGCCTTTGGGCCGATAAACCTTGTTTCTTGCTGTTCTTCCAGCTGTCTAACTCTACCTCTGGCTTACCATCTGCACAGTGTGGCTGAAAAGCAGGCGCTCAGCCTTGATGGAGGTGATTTGGTCCATTAGACGGTGTTTCCTGGAAAAGAAGTGCTCCAGACGGGTGCTGAGGGAGCGACAGGATGCCACACTGGACTTGTACAGCTCATTCAGCCTTTTAACCACTAGTTTAAAGCAAGACATGAAAAAAAGGAAAGACTCAGTATGCATTCTGTACATGACAACAACACTATAGTTTAAACTGTAACATCTTTTTTATTTATTTCATTTACACTCCTCACAGTAAGTTTGGGATATTGTTATTTACACGAGTGTTTTTCCTATTTGGTCTGAATTTTAATGAAATCAGTGATAGTTCCCTTTGATATCACTATTAATGAATGAGAAGAAACTCCATTTTCATTACTTCAATATTTCTTACCCCAACAATTTAGACAATAACAAAGATCGCCCCATATAACCAAACTGACAAAGTCAGTAGCGGGTGTTTCCACCATTTGCCTCAATGACAGCTTGACAGAGACGTCTCATGCTCCTCACCAGCCTCATGATGTTGTTCTGAGGCAATGAGTTCCACTCCTCCACAAGTGCTACACACAGTTCTGACAGGTCACGTGGGGGTGGGGTACGAGCATCCAGTCTCTGCTTCAGCTGGTCCCAGACGTGCTCTATGGGGTTCAGGTCAGGGGACATTGCTGGTCATACCATATGAGGCCCTCCCACTTCCTGAAGTCCAGCTGTGACAATTCTGGCACCATGTGGAGTATCATCCATAAACAGAAAGTTGGGGGTGTGCTGGTGGAATTGGGGGATGATGATGTGTTCTATGATGTCTCTGAGGTAAGAACGTGCAGTGACTGAACCATCTACAATCACCAAATCTGTTCTGAGCTGAATGGTGATGCCTGCACAGACTGTTGCTCCTCCTCCACCAAAGCCAACCCTGGGGACCATGTTGACCTCAGCGTATCACTCACCTTGCCTTCTGTGCAAGGTAACCCGATTATCCAGGTCACATGGTCTTGTGCCCACTGCAAACAGTCACAGCGGTGTCTTGGTGTCAGTGGAGTCACCTGCAGTGGTCGTCTGGCTTTAATCCAAAGTGGTGGAGTCGGTTGTGAATGGTTTGTGTGGAAACCCTAGTACCCCTCACTTCTCATAAACAGGCCTGCAGCTGTGTGGCAGTTACATAACAGTGTCTGAGTTCATAGGTCCTCAGGTACTGGTCATCATTGTGGTCCATCATCACCAACACTGCCAGTAGTTCTGTGTCTTGCTGCGGTCTGTCTGCTGATGACACTTTGAGACTCACCAAGTTCACCAGCAACATCTGACTGTCTGCTACCAACCTGAAGGTGTGCTATGACCAGGTGGAGCTGCTCGTCTGTTAAGTGACGTGGTGTGTTCATGGCTGCTTGAATGATGAACTGGGAATGACTTACTGACAGTACCAGCTTTTTATACCCCCAGAATGTTGAAATTGATGCTTCATTGAAAAGGGTTGTCTTTTTGTATTTTTTGGTAGTGACCTCAATACGTAAGGCTCACTGTACACAGTGAGACCACTGAGGACCTCACTACATCCCTGACTTATTGTGAGGAGTGTACATATTGGAGAGCCTAACATTGCATCTGTCTCCTACCTTGTTTGACGGTAGTGGATGGGTAAAGTTTGCCCTGTTTGACTTGCTCCATTGCTGTGTGTAAGGCAGTGGACAAGAGCTCTGCAGCCTTTATGTAGAGCACCAGCTGTTCTGCATGACTGGAGATACAACCACACAGAGACAAACAGCATGAGGAACATTATGCATGTAAAGTTACTGACACGTTAAGGCACACTGAGACAACCACAAGCTGAACAAGAGGAATCAACAATTGGTTTTTGGCAACTAGATCATAACAACAGGATGTAGCCATTGTCTTACCATAACTGTAGAGCTTGAGTTACACAGCTTAAATATTTACCATATTTTAGTTATTAGTCCTCAGTTTAAAAAAAACAAAAAAGAAACTGTTTACTGCAGTAGTTAGCTGTCAGAGCCAGTGAGGCCTTCTCTGTTGGCTTACACACAGTCAGAATCAAAACATTATTAGGTAATTTCATACATTGTCTTCATTATTTTGTGCAGGATTGTTTTCCATTTCTTTATTAATGTTGTAGCTAACCTCCCCCCTAATGCTGCGCCTAGTGCAGCTTTCTTTAAGTAATACAGAATTCAACCATTTGTTGTCTCCGGGTCAGAGATCTGCTCTGGCACCTTCAGGACTTTAAATATTGAAGTAAATGGGAAAGTTTTCATTATCTTCAGTGAATGAGATTATGAGTTAGGCAGATCAAAAACACACAAAATGTGTCCAAGTCCTTAAGCTTACCTTGCCTATTTCATAATTTGGTGTGGCTTGTTTGGTTGGTGGGCTAGGCTAGCTCACCACATAACATATCATAAAGTAAAACATATAGAGTTCAAATTTAAAAAAATAATGTGAAATTTTTCAAGTTATTTAGATTAAGATGATGCTATTATGCAAAGATTTAGAACAACAATGAATACCCAGGTTAAAAATACACAGTCTGCCCCTGATTAACTCCTAAATAAAAGTGAACACAGATAACTCTTTGCTGATCTACTCAATTAAAAAAAGCTGCTAAGTCCTTGTGTATATTTTTCCCCAAAGGTAAGGCTCAGGTTCCTGATCTATTTAAAAATCCTTAGACCAACAACCAAAGAAAAGCATCAACACTTTCAACGAGAACAATACTGATACAGCCTTACCTCCATTCTCGGCTCAGTGAGCTTATCTGATCTGCTACCAAGCTTTGCTGCTGAAGGAGGGAAGGATGAGAAACTTCTGCCAGCTCCCCCATCACAGCGGAGCCACGTGCTCCAGCCACCTCCATCAGGCAGTGGGCAAAATCCAACATGAAGCGCAGGCGTTGCACTGTGTCCGTGTGCTCCTGCTGCACTCAGGGACAAAAAAGAAAGACAGACACCGAGGAAAGATAGATTGAGGGTAGAAAAATAAACAGAGGACAACAGAATGAGATTTAGCAATCAGTCTGCACTGGTGTAAAAACAGAAAATTGAGTTGATTTTCAGTGGGTAGACTGGACTTCAGTCGTTTAATTCTAGTGGTTGACATAACAAAAAAACATTAGTGGATCAAATTAATGCACTAATAAGGAAAGTCAAAGACATAATTTAAGTGACGGCTTTTATCACTGACTTGCATAAAAACATGCCCCTCACCTCCATCAGCGTTTCTTCAGGAAGCTCTGGAGGTTCAAAGGTGACATGACCACCCATGTTTGCTGTGATGGGATCGGTGAAACTGAAACGGGGACTGGACAGAGCCTCGAAGCCATCCAGATATGTGCCTGTCTGGGGGAAACGACCTGTGAAGGAGCCTGCAGGGCTGGCTGAAGTAAAGGAGCCTGCTGGAGTCAGAGTAAGGGGGAAAAAGATGTAAGAAACTAAATTCAAATCATTTCCATCCATCTAATGTATTTTTAATACAGTAAGAAATGTTCTACTTAAGCACCCTGTATATTTGTCATTTAAAATGAATACGGAAATCAATGCTGCTTGTGGCGAATGGGATACAAATTTGTTACTGAATGCTTGGTGAAATGCAAGAAAGTAAATAACCCCCTCAGAAGCCAACTGAAGCCGTCTTTTAACAAATGCAAGAGGTGCCTATCAGTAATTCAAAAATTGGTGTTTTCAAAACATTCATAATTCAGAATACTATGATCTAAAAGCAGCTACATCTCTGCACAAATTAGATCCCACTCAAGAGGTAATTAACCTTTTATGCTGAACTCCATGACATTTAAAGAAGTGTTTTGTCATGGAAAATAAAAATAAAAGCTTCTGAGTGCTCTGTCCTGTATGACGCGCAGAATACGAGCAGCGTTACTGCAATGTGATGTTGATTTGAATCTCTCTTGCTGCCAAATGACGTTTTAAAAAAAAATCATTGGATTCTAATGTCTTTGCATGTGTGTGTGTGTGTGTGTGTGTGTTTTACCTGAGTGCTTCCTCTGTCTGCAGTTTTGAGGTGGGGTGCTGCCACTGGGAGGAGAGCCCACAGTAAAAACCACCTGTGCTGGGCTGACTGAGCCAGGTGAAGGGCCTCCAGCATTTGTGGGCACTAGAGGGCAGAATAGAGCAGAGGGTGTTCGACTATAACCCAAAAACATTTCAAAACAAATTAAAGAACTTGTTTAACAAAAACCTTTATTTTTTTTCCTTGTTTTATTCGTACTAACAGCTGAAAACACAGATACTAAAACAGTTGTTTTTCATCCCTCAGGTTAATACAATACACTTTGAAATTTATTGTATTTATTGAAATTTATTGCATCCACTGCCGGAGGCAGCAGTGGACGGCTCATCTCTCTGCGCTGCAGGACTGAGAGATACAGAAAATCATTTATCCCTGCAGCAATTAGGCTAACTCTTTAGCCAATAGGAGATGAGCTGAAATCCTTGTTTTTATGTGATTTTTTAAAATAATTTTATGTGTCAGACACATGAATTTCTCTTTGGAGTTTGATAAAGTACATTCCATTCTATTCTATTCCACATTTATTGGTAAATACAGACTAACAAACGTGCCCACCTGTTATATCTATGGCTTTTTCAGCTGTCAGATTCTCCGAGCTGCCTCGCTCACCGCCAAGTCCAGTTGGTCCAAATGCAGCCATGAGCAGCATGTCAGACAGACGACCTGCACTCTGAGACCTGAACCACAGAGACACAAGACAGGCGTGGAGCAGTAGACAACAGAAGGACAGACAGTGGTATCAACTATGAAGCATGCTTGCATCATATGAATTTTTACAAGGTGCCTATTCATCTTCTCTCTCTCTCTTTTTTTTGTCTGACAGTTTTAAGGGTACAAAATCTCCATCTTTACCTTATTTCCTCTCTGCTTTAGTCAAATATTAAATAACATAACATAATGAAACAAAATGCAACAAAATACAACCATGATGAACTCCTGTCTCCTTAACTCCTCCAGAATAAGCAGCACAGCATCAGCGTGGTAAACAAAGACAATTCAAAACAATGGCAAAAACAATCATCTAACCTTCCAAAGCCCTTGTTTTCATTGTTGAGTCTGTGAATGCAGTGGGCAGGCTGGGTGACCTGCGTGGGCGTGTGTTGTCCTGGGTCTCTGGGCTCTGTGTGTGCAGTCCTGCTGCCAGGCGAGCCAATGACCAAACCTTGCTGTGTCAGGAAGGTCACAAGGTTCGGAGAGCTGGGGGGTTTGGGGAACTCAAATGGAGGGATGGTCTGAGGACAAACACAATACAGAAGTCAACAAGTCTTTTCTTTTAAGCTTCCATCTTGAGATCAAACATGAGCACATCCCGTCATGTCTATCAAACACAAACACGTCTGACTCACTCTGGAGGGTGAGCCGAGGATGGTGGGGAGGGGACTGCGCTGCATCAGCTCACTGAGTCGGGGGGATGAGTGTAGGGGACGGAGAGTCATCAAGCCCGCTGATGGCGCTACCACCGGGTCTGAGTGCTGCTTTCTGATCTTCTGCCTGCCACCACCACTGGTGCACTCCAACAAACAGGGGGCGCTGTGGAGCCTTGTGCCAAGTCCTGCAGTCTGTGGGGGTTGATGAGGAGCCGGTTGGGGAGCTGTGGGGCATAAAAGCATCAGAATATTTCTGCTTACAGACAGCAGGTGGCATTGCAAAATGAAATGTCTGACAGCAACAACACAACAAATCTATAGAAAGACGAGAGTCAGAGGAGTCCTGTTCAACTCCCTCGCTGCCATGCTGGCTTTCAGACAGCAGAGAGAAGGGCTGGGTGGTGAGTGAGTGTTTCAAGGGTTGATTCTTTCATTTTCTGATCCGTAATTTTCAAAACTATTGACTCAGAGCTATTTTTGCAAATTCTGGGCACCATTTGTTAAGCTCTCAATCTGATTTAAAATTTTTAGGTACCGTAACAAATCAGTCACCTTCCCAGGACACCTACAATCAACTTTCAAGTTACTCTTATTGGACAGGTTTAAAACTATGGGTTTAAAGTTGTCAGATTTATTCTTTCATCAAACAAAAAGTACAAAATCTATTAGTATAAACTGTTGTGCCACTAAAAAGCAATGAATTAAAACCAGAGAATCAGAATACCAACATCATGAATGAGTTAGAGCTTCTATGATCAGCATCCTGCTTTATTACGACGTTTAAACTTACCTCTCACAGTGAAAACCTGCTATCACTGATCCACTCTCACTAGCCAAACAGCCGACACAAGCATAAAAAGTTGCTTTGTCTGCGTTCTTAGGTAAAGCAGGAGCATAAGTATTCATTTCAGTCTGTTTCACAACCACCTAAAACTCCTCACAGGAGCTTTCAAGGATTTACTGAAAACAATCTTGCAATTCATGGAACAGGTGTTTCTGGAATCGAAGGGGTCACAGGGTGAACGAAGACATTTTTTTTTTGTAAACAAAACACTTTTATCTCCTTTATCAAAAGAAACCCTTTGGATGGAGCCATAAGCTGTATTCACACATGTGCTGGGAACTTTAACACACAGTTGCATGTGTGAATTCAAAAGGCCCATAATTTCACTCCAACTTAGTCCGTACTCTCTCCTGATAATCTCCCTTGTAAAGTTATATTTCAACAATCCATAAGCCATTTCAAAAGAGAGCTAGAATCAAACTGATTATGCATCAGCTTAAAACTAATACCTCATTGCACAACTACAATGTAGAGCAGTGTTTCTCAAACTGTGGTCTGCAGAGAACTAGTGGTCTGCCAGCGCCTCCTAGTGGTTCGCCATGAGAATGAGTAAATTTTGTGTTATCGAATATTAAAAAAATTAATTAATTAATTAAGTTTGCGAGAAGTCAAAAAAGTTTCCCTGTGCTCCTCCCCAGAGAAAACGGTCAAGCTAACATTACTCCATTAACAAGCCTACAGACAAAATCCTCACCTATCGGTGGCTTAAGACGGGGACAGAAAAAAGAAAATCAAACAAGGAAGAGAAAACCTCCTAAAGTGGTCAGGAGAAGGTGCAGCAGCAAGATGATTCAGCCACAATGAGCAATGTGGACACTGTGGAAGCTAACGTTAGCACCAGTGCACACATCAGTTGGCTATCTGGGATGTTGTTCTGGGGCTATTTAGCTTGGAGGTCCGTGAGGTTTTTTTTGGGGTGGGGGTGGGTAAGTGGTCCTTGGTCTGAAATAATTTGAGAACCACTGATGTAGAGAAAACTTTGCATCAGTGTTACTGCCCCTACCTTGAGGTGAGAGCTGGAAAGGTTTGACACCTCCCAGGGAGAGTCTGCGATTGGTTGTGACTGCTCCCTGACCGTGTGGTGGGGAGGGCCCGGTTCGACCAAAGCCCAGCAAGCTGCCACTGCTGCACCTCCGCACCGGTGTTGACAGCCTAATAAAACAAAGTTTAAGGGTCACTGCAGTCCACTCAGGAAATGAAACCACTAATTCTAAGTTGCAAAGGTTGCACTTCCATATGTGTGTGTGTGTGTGTATACACACCGTGGTGAGCCATCATGTCTGGTTGAATGGAGGTTCTGCTCCATGCGCTGGTAGTTCTGCAGCTGAGTGGGGACAGGGACAGGCAATGACTGTCCACTGTTTCCATAGCTACATGCCGAGAACTCACCAGGCCTGCCAACAACAGTGAGGGGGACGGAGAGTGCCAAGGGAAAATATTAGACAAGAGGGGAAACAACGTGTTTGTGTGTGTGTGTGTGTGTGTGTGTGTGTGTGTGTGTGTGTGTGTGTGTGTGTGTGTGTGTGTGTGTGTGTGTGTGTGTGTGTGCGTGTGTGTGCGTGTGTGTGTGTGGATTGGCCTAGTTTTACACTTTTAACAGGAACATCAAACACTGTGAAGTCAAAATGTTCAGTGTATTCAAAACTTGTGTAATTATTCAAAACAAACATACCACTGTGTGATATAAAAAGCCTGGAAATATTTCACTACTTGTAGAGTTCTCTGTTATATGGTGTTATATATCTACGCTGATGAAACACTCTCATTAACTTGTTGCTGCTCTTAATTCCAGTAAAAGAAATCTGGGGCGCTCACAATTGTCAGGGGCATGCAGCCCATAAATCAAAGTACCAGAAAGGTTTTAAACTGATTTTAAGTGCAGTGTTGTACCTTAGCTTCCCTGAAATAAGTTACTCAACAGTAATTTACTGCACCACTTCCATTGCAGTCACTTTTTAAATGAACTATTTCCAAAATTAAATGTGCACCACATGCATCACATAACATTCACTTTCATGTTGTTACCTGCCAGGGCTTGGAGACCCACTGTAGGACGGCGAGTGCGGTGGTGTTTTGACCTGACTACACAGACCAGCCGAAGCCAAGAGAGAGCTAAGAGAGAGGAGATGGAACACAGGGGACGGGCCATTTGTAACTTTCCATTAAAAAAAACAAAACAACGAAAACAAAATCAACCCGGATTTGATTAAGGTTTGAGCTGTAATAGATTGTTCTGCTTGTCAGCTGTAATTTCTAATACAACTGCAAAGAACATTGCTTACCCGCTGTTCATCAGGCTGTCCTGCAGCACTTTACTCTCACATGTTAGCTCACCTGCTGGGGAACCAACATGAAAAAGACAGAACATTGTTAAAATAAAGAACACCTATACATGTAGTACTTTGTATTTATTTGCATTAATTAAAAAAAAACATGTCAAACAACAAAAGGCAACAAAAAGCTCCTTGTGACACACTGCAAATGCACCACTACAGCCTACGACAAAAACCGCAAGTAAACGAAAATTAAAAACTGAACCAGAATCGATAGCGCTAAACATCTTTTTTTTCCACATAAAAGTGTTCTCTTACTGGTAAAGTTAGCAGGCACCATAACAAAGTCGTCAGTGTCACAGGAGGAGGAGTTCTTGCTGCTGCCAGCCCCCCCAGATGAGTCCTTGAGCAGAAAACCAGCCGTTTCTTGGGTAGGAGAGGCCAGAGCTTTGGCACGCAAATGCTGAACCTCAGCAAGAGACTGCTGCAGAGACAAGGAGACAGAAAGTAGTAGATAAAAACAGGACACAGAAGGATGAAAAGCATGCTTGGTCGGGTTCTCTGACTGCACAAAAAAAAAACAGCATCATTACCGACGCAGAGTCAGAGAACCAGAGAGAGAAAAGGAGGTTTTACAGAAATGATATACCGGTGGTGAGGCGAGGTGAGAGGTGGACGAGCTGCTACACGAGCTGGCTGATGCAGAGCTGGGGAAGCACGTCATGGACACAGTAGGAGTTGCTGTAACAAAAAGCAAACGTTTGTTGAGAGACACAAAAACTTCTTTGATGTACAAAGAGGCACACAGGGCTCCTCATGTCACAACTTTGTTTTTTACTCACAAAAAATAACTTTTCATGTCTGCCTCACAATCTGACTGGTAGAGGAAAAAATATTAGGTGAAATACTAATAAGGCTCAATGTGATTTCACTCTGTCTGTTACACTGTGTGTTGGAAAATGTATGTGTGTGTGTGTGCTATAGATATATTAGCAGTTTAAGTGATACTGACAATCATCCAAGCACACTCTATGAAAAATGTATTGTTTCTTCCTACTTACTCTTTTTCATAGATGAACTGGCCTCCAAGAAAGGATGAGAGAAAAACTCGTCTAGAAACAACACAGGAAGAAACAGAATCAGTGAAGCAGAGCAACATTTCCTACATGAGATATCCATGACGAGACTCACACTAATGCACAAAGTAACAATCAAACATGGCTTTTTCTAGCATATCTCATATTAGCATCTACTGGTTCATTCTGAAAAGAAACATGACTTTCCCTGTGTGTAATGTTCACTCACCAAAGTCCATACGGTCCTTGTGGTTTCGCTGCAGCAGCCCCAGCAGAAGGTGTCTCAGATGATTTGAGGTCTCTCTGGGAATGCTAAAAACACAAAATATTACACGGTCAAAAGAAAAAAATACATGACAGTGAACCATAGAAATACATCAACACTCGTACATCTACACTCGAGGTAGCTGCTTCATCTTTTCAGCTCTGAAAACTTTTAAACTGCATTCTTTGAAGAAAATAAATACAAACAAATCACAAATTCTGTGATTTTTATACACCAGCTGTGATCACTGAAATGCTGACATATATTGCTTTTTATCTCAAATGCTGAAAATCAACAGATGTAAATCAGATACAGCGATTGTGTGACTGTAACTGACAGCACCTCTGTAGAAGAATACTTTTAGTGAGTGCTCTAAATATCTGGTTTTAAAAGCACTGTAAACAAAACACAAGTCTCTGTTAAGAGCTGAGGTCAGAGTGCCAGTCTCAGATCTTTTTGTTTGCTTTCTTTTCTGAGAATGAATTGCTGGAGGTTTCTCAGCTCTTATTCTTAAAATGTAGAAATGTCAGAAACCACATGATTAACTTTAAACTTAAACCTCACTATTTTATGAGCCAAAAACCCTTAATTTATACCATCTAGGATCATAAACATGGACGTCTTATCTCCTTACTTGGGGCTAAGAGTCTTGTTTTTTTCATAAAACAGCCGGAGGTCCTGTGGACTGCTGGCCTGGAAATAAAAAAAAAGGGATTCAGAGAAAGTTAAACTATATACAAATCCTTCACAAATTTCCTCATTCTCTCCAGTTGATACTTCAGCAGTGAAATATGCAGCTCTGTACGTATATTTCATACCAGATGGGGTTAATGACACGCTCCCACATGTTTTAAAATGCTCATCAAAGATGTAAAGAATAAAACTGCCCCTTATGTTTCAGTAATGCTACAGGACCAGTCTAGATAAGGCTTTCTGCTGGATGGTTTGTGTTTTATCCTTCAGAGCAACCGTAAAAGTCAGCTGAGGCAAATTAATGTTTCTGCTCCGGCTCATCTTTCACATGATCATCAGAGAAGAGGCAGCTTGTTTGAGTACTTCGACAAACACGACCAAGCTAAAGTTTCTCAGAAAGGATGAAAGTTTACCCTCATGATCCCAAACATTATCTGGTCACAATTTTTCCTGACTGTTGTCTGATTTTTCTCTGCAGTATGAAGTCCTGCTCCTCTCTGGGTTCAGGATAACTCAACAATGTCTCCTGAGCAGTTTAACAACATAGTGTGGTAGCCTACAGTGCTACGTGTTTCAACTGCCTTCATCAGAAAGCTCCAGGTACTCCAACAAACTATCAGCAGAGACATTAAGAAGGCTGTTTGTCAAAGCTGGAACTCAACACAACTTCATCAAGAAGACGCTCTCAGTTCATCCTCTTTGAGTAGGCGGATGGCCGCTCCTCTAAAACAACCTTTTAGAATAAAGTCTGTTTTTTTACATAATTTAAATCAATTCATCAGTTTAATCTCAGAAATTTCTGACTTTATTCTTGTAAATCTACGACTTTATCGTTGTAAATTTATCATGTGTAAATAACTTGGCCCTAATCCTCTGTCGTAGGTTAGTGTGACGCAGGTCTGGTATCAGAGTTAAGCTCTGAATCAGTTATCACAGAGCACAACGTGTGGATTTACCTGAAAAGGAGCCTTGCCAGTGAGACACTGAAACACTATAGTCCCTATACTCCACAAGTCAGCCTTGGCATCGTAGTTTTGGGACATGATGACCTCAGGAGCCTGGTGAGGGAGCAGAAGTGTGAGCTGATGACAGTAATACAAATATACTGTATTATTTACAAACTGCTTTCAGGTAGCTATGCACAATCTCAAAACTATGTTTGGATTATAATCTTCATGCAAGAAAGCATCTTCTATTTTGAAATGAAACTGAGTTAACCTTATATGCTCTTAAAAAAGCTCAAACATTTGAGTTTGATGGTTTACACGCTCACCATGTACATGGGTGATCCACAGAGTGTTGCAGCCATCATATTGTTCTGAAGGTACCTGGCAAAGCCAAAGTCCGCTTCGTAGAGAGACAGGAAAGGAGTGAGGAAGATGAATGAGAGACACCAAAATTAGTTAACATGGGTCACAAGATTTAAATGCAGCTTTATGTAAAATCTTAAATCATCTTAAACCTTTTAGGAAACCCCACGTCAACCAAACACACTTGAGTTAGTACCTGTGTGTCCATGAAGGTACCACATGTGTGTGAACAGCCTGGTGATGTGACTGAGCTGTTTTTACCACAGTCATGAGGATTATAACATTCTGCAGTGGCTGGGACCGGCACAGGCCTCACACTTTGCTTTTACAGGCTGACTAACTCTCTTCAGAGGAACAAGAATTAACAGGCTTAAGGATTTAGCAGAGTCTCCAAACAGCTGAACAAACACTTGCTCTGTATACTCATTCATGACACTGATAATTATGGTGCTTTCTTTCAGAAAGAAACTAATAAGTTATAGCAATATATTCTTGTTTTGACGGAGAAATATCTCTGTCTTGGTGTTTTTGTTTTTATCAGATAAAGACTAATACTACTGAGGGAGGATGTGTAGTTCTTCAAGTTGAACCAAACTTTTTATGAGTAAAAAATGTAGGTGCATGAATGACATTAGGGAAATCAAACAATATTGTTGCAGTAAAACGTTTGTAAAAGTGTTGATTACACTACAGAGATTTCAGAGTTCTGCTTCATGAGACACAATTAGAGCCTGCCCCAGCAGAGGGTCTCAGTGCCAGCCTTTAGTTTCTGCTTCATCCATCACTGCATAAATCCAGTGTTGGATCCTTGATTCTTTACTCTTAGATCTTCTTGAGTTGTTATGAAGTACAATTGTTATATCGCTGCAATCCGTTGAAAAAAAAAAAAAACGCATTTCCAAAATTTTAGAAGCAGTAAAAAAACTGTTTTTTCATATACTAACTTTCAAAATAAACACAACATACAATAATTTCACATTTACAAGACTCATAATGAAACCATTATCTTTATAGAGTCATCCATGGATCATTTAATATTTCAGATGGCCTTTGGAGTGTAATTGTAAGCGGTGACGGACAAACGTGTTTTAAAAACACACTGGAGTTATTATGAACTTTGAATCTCCTGAGGTCTGGACCATGTAGCTGGATTTTCTCTTAGTGAGGTAACTTCTGGGTTAACCCTGGATTTTCTGTCATACAAAGCTGGTTCACTTCTTACTGGGATGAATCACCGTGGCAACGTATGCTGAATGGCTAACCTGCTCCGGAGCAGGTTAAGATCTTGATAAGAGATCAACGAATAGAAAAACAACATCTCCTGACCAATCAGCTCTCTGCGAAAAGACCCTGCCCATTTTTAGAAGCTCCTGTCCATGTTGGTGCGCAGAGCACTCAGGAGAGAGAGAGAGTTTTCAGGGAGAGATGCAATCCTTTAGATGTTCACGATGTCATCCTGTACAAGAGATCCAGATTTTCATCAAATGGACTGAACTACATTTGTCAGCTGATGGATCCATAAATGAATAAATTCAGTTGATTTCATCCAAACATCAGAGACAGAGTGAAGAAATAAAGCTTCACTGAGTGATCAGAGTGCTGTCTGTTTATATTTGTCCTAGGAATTAATCCTGTTTAATCTCATGAAGTTACACATTAACAGAGTCGGAAATTTCCTGCCAGCTGGATTTTACTGCAGTAACAGTGTTGCTTTTCTTGGTCTGTTTGAAGAATAACTGTCTGCTCCTCCATGGTAAAGTAGGCTGCTCTGCAGGGTTTCTCCTGTTTCTCCATGTTTGTGATTGGTCAGACGCTGCAGACTCCACCCCTTTAATGTGAGCGCGCTCTGATCCAGACTGGAAAACCCTGGATTCACTGAGTGAGTTGATATCCAGCTTCATAGTACCGCTTATCAGGATTGAGAATGCCTGGTTGGATCAATGTAAAATAATAGGTCCTTCCATTGGTCAATTTGATCCCCAATGCTAACAGTGGCCGGGGGAGACCGTGGACACTCTATATGCTGTAGAAAGTCAAATTAGTCAAAAGTGGAGATATGTGTTTTTTTATTGGACAGCTACGATACGTAACATTTGTGTCAAGCTGTCAATAAGTTATATTTTTTTGTGCCAATTAACTCTCACACTTACCAATCTTGATGCAGGTGTTGTTGGAGTGTGACTTGCGTCCTGCTGGATAGGAGAGAAGAATGTTCTGGGGTTTCAGGTCCCGATGGATTATACCTTTGGACTGTAGGACCCTCATGGCCCCTGCAATCTGCTGCAGGAACACTCGAATAGTGTCCTCACTAAGTGTGCCTTTGGCTGCCGAGGGAAAAAAGGACATAAACAAACATTCATTCACACTTAATGTTTGTACACTGGCTATAAGGTCCTAGCATCCAAGGTCCTATACAAGTGTGGCACAGACTAATAGGTGCTGAATGTGTCCTGTCCATTTAAATGTTTGTTTTTATACGTCTTTGAGTCGGATCATGTTGCACCAAATTGATTTAGCCTCTAAAAATACCCACTAGAAGACTTCTTCCCCTCATCACCCCACTCTCACCTCCTGCTCAGGTCCCTCCCTCTCTCCAATCATCTACTCCATGTCATTGTGGTACAACATGAATCCCTCCCTCGTTTTGAATTCTCTCTGGTCACACCACCTCTCTGACACGTTTCTGAAGCCAGACTCAGGCTTGACTTGAGCCAGGAAAAAAATGTGTGCTTCTCAACAACTCTTCAAACCACAAAGAAACTATGATTAGAACGTCTTCTATTAAGACTGGCTCTGTCTATGTCCCTGTTCTGTGACCCCTTGTATGCCTGTGTGTTTTTATTTACTTTCAGAACTTTAGTGTGAGTGAGGAGTGCCTGGTATATTTTTGTTTTCCCCTCCCCCTTTCTGCTCCTTCAATCTCTGTTCACCTGAACTGGATCTGCAATCATCACTCCTGCCAGTTATTATCCTATCACCTCTGCCTACTAAGACCCTGTGCTGACATACAGTCCCTGCCAGATCATTGTGCCAAAACAGTTTGTCTGTTTAAGTGGCTAAGTCCTGCTAACATTTGAGAAACTTTTGCTTGGATTGTGCATGTTTAATGTGTCTGTGTACCACCCACCTGACACCTGCCTGCTCAACACTGTCTGGATCTCAGGAACCTCTTCAGTTAACTTGTTACCTTGAACATTCAATAACAAAAACCTTTCGAAAAACAAAACCTGACTGAGTCTGATTTTGATTTCTGCCTTAAACCGTGACAAAGGGGTAAGTTTCTGAAGCTACCAGCCAATCAGAGTTTCCACTAACCAAATTTTTTCATGTGCAGAAAAGACAGATAATGTGAGACTATTAATGGACACAATGTGCATTATTTGTGAAAAATAACTTGATCGTATCTTAGCACACACTTTTGTTAGGCAGGTGTTAATTTAGAGCCCTGTACTGAACGTATGTCAACAGCAAAGGATTTTGTTTGCCGTGGATGTCAAAGTCTATTTTACAAGTCATGGTCACTTTAAGAACCTGACAAACAGAAACTGCCTGTTTGTGCAGGTACACAGACAAAAAGCAGATCCAGCCTAGAGGTATTTGTTTGTTCGTCCTTTCATTTTCACTTTATTTTTTTCTTTGTGGATTGTTATAACTATTCCTCTTTTGTTTACATCATTTTCTTGTATCTTGTTGAACCCCCAAAAAATGTGTTAGACTCTAACAGGATTAGATTTTTCTCTTAAAGACTTCAAAGCGTTGTAAATCCATAGAGATCCAAATAATTTTACAGGTGTAAATAAGGAAGTCACAGTCAATTGTTTTTGTTAGACTTACAGTGTAAGTAGTCAGCAAGGTCACCCCCATTACAATACTGTAAAAAAAGAGATAAGAGACAAAGGATAAGAAGATAGACCAGTGGGAGACATGGGTACTGAGTGCCATCAGCTGCTCTCCATACAGACATAAAGCAGAAGTGTTCAGAGCAATGATTTACAGGAGTGATGTGCACTCTTCACACATGGCTCCCATCTCCATCAACAACATGTGTGATGTTGCCTGGAGAGGACATGGTGTGCTGTAAGAGGTAGACTGTTTCATTCCTCTGTTAGGATCAGCAGAAACAATAAAGATCAAATGAAAGTAACAATAGAGGTGAATGTGTCTGCCGTTTCCTTTGACATTTGAGTTTTTGCTTCTGTGACACTGATTTTAGCTTGTAATGGTCATTTACAATGTTCAGTGAAGCATTGAGAATTTTAAGAAAAATGTTCTTCAACTTCAACTCTGCATCAGCATGATTTTTAACTGATACTCAGGGGCCATACTGAAAATGAGCCGGGCTTTGAGCCTCTTTACTAACAGCTATAGGACACCAGATGTGAGCTGAGCCTCTGATTGGACAAACTCGATCTTGTAAAGTGTGGCCAATTTTAACATTTCAGACCAAAGCCGTTTTTTTGAACCAGGCTGAAAATATGTTTTTTAATGCTGTAAAAGTCTGGGGTTTTTTTTGGCTTGGTTTGTATGTGGTTTCTTTTTTTTTTTTTTTTTTTTTTTTGAAGCCAACCCCTAGTGGAATCTTGGAGAACTACAACTTTGAGCACTTCTGCACAGACTTCATTTTTTAAACCCGATTTTGCCCCTTGGTCACAACTATAAGGTTAGCATGACAGTTAACTTCAGATATGTCTTGCAGGAGTGATAAATATGCATCAAGCATGATTATAAGTACTAGTAAGAAATGTTTTGTACCTGTGGCTTCCTCATATGTGAATAGTCATAAGCCAAGCAAAAGGCAAGTGGCATCTGGACACTGGAGGCCATAAAGCCTCCTTGGTGCCTGAGGACACAGCTAATTATAGCCCACACCCTGTCTGCAAAAGCTGGGACAATACAGCTCTGAGCAAACAAAGCAAACATCAGAGTGAACTTACCTCCATTACAAGGTACACAGAGCTGGCAGTTTCCTAAAGAGAGAAGAGATAAGAGAGGAGGTAAACAAACACATGCTGGAGACAGACACAGGGAGGAACAGGTGGTGCTGGTGCTCACAACAGTCTTTATGATTACAGGAAGACATGAAGGATTAACGTCAAGGACCAAACATTAAGTTTCAAGATGTAGTGACAAGCTTAAAATCTAGTTTTTGGCAAATAGTAAGATGTTTCCCAGACTTCTTTAACATGAAACTATTAAATGAGAAGCTCAAGCATGTCCAGCTTCATTAGCATCTTCTTCAAAGCATTTACATTTAGCCAAAAACATTTAGAGAATCAGACAGTTGGCTCTGTTGTCAACATCATGATCAGAACGATGGATAAATCCAAAAGAAATGAGAAACAGAAACTTTGTGATCTTTCTCTACTGTTAACTCAAAGGATCCCACAACAGCAAAAAAAAAACTCCGAATAGCTAATAATTTACAAACCAGTCGCGCATGTTTTATGATTGCACACTGGAGGTTTTTCCAACATCTGTTGTCTCCTTCCCTTTTCAGTTCTCTCTCTCTTACACACACAGCCTATCTGAGGCACTAGTTTGGAAAAACAAAAATGGGTTGCCTGGTTGGAAAAGCCCTCTTATCACATGGCAACAGATGACTGCAGTCCCTCACTCTGACCTACGTATCTTGTCAAACCTCCCAGTCAGAGGCCAGACTGTTTTGTGTAGTTCAGCTGAGTCAGGCCTTTTAGAATTGGTTGTCTTTTGCTCTGCTGAACATCAACAACACACCAGTCAGTCAGTTAGAGTCAGGGGCCAAGTGTCTGATGTTCACAGATTGTCTCTGTTGCATTAATTAAATAAATAAAAAGTATTACAGAAACACCCATTGTTTTATAAAATCTTATACTTCATATACTTAGAGATGCTTACAAAGTTTACCACTTGGGATAAAACACTAAGACCACAAACTCACTTGTGTAGAAGCAGCTATTTCCTTTTTCACAAGGTGGAGTTTCCTACATAATGACAACACCATAGCCTAATGTTCCTCGTGACTGAAAATGTGTGTTGAAATAAAATATTACATTACATTTAATCAAGAAAAGCAGCAAATCCTTAAACCGTAGGAGTGGGAACGAAACAATAAGTCCAAAAATTTACAAGAAAAGGAACCGTGCATGCAAAAGTCACATCAAACGGCTCTATTGTGGGAACAACAAGTGCAAAGTGATTACATGACTTTCAAACTCATTCCATATCACTGTCAGTAAGAAAACAGAACCAGTGAAAAACAAAGTGAATGCATCTATCAGGTGTGCAGTGTTTGATTTGGTTTCACTTTCTACCTGACCTAGTTAAATGGATGGATACCCTGCACAGACCATCAACGCTTCCTGTTGCTGTGCAACAACAAACCTGTAATCTAAGAGCCCAGCTCAGGCTATCTTTAATGCTCAGAAAGAGGTGCCACTCCGAGCCACAATACAGATAAGATTTAAAACTTTAACGCTGTGCACAGGAAGGAGCTCTTGGACAGAACAGTTTGAGAGCTATTTGCAACTCATACAACGTAGCTGTGTTCGGGTGGGTGAGCAGCTAGCATTGCTCAGCATTTGAATGTATGCATCACTGGTCAGGACTCTTTTTGCAGCCTTCTGTGCATGATGACTAAGTCTTCTGATAGAAATAGATAAGGGTGGAGGAAGACAGGTCAGCTTTAATCAATGAGAAATGTGTCTGTGCCTGGTTATGAAGCATCTGTGTGATGTTGGAGACATGTTATTTAATGCACAATAAAAAATAAGGAAATCCATCAAAACTAAAAGCGTGGTGAGACCACAAACATTTCTGTGATGGGACTAAGAAAGAATGCGTGTACGAACCTTTCCAATACGAAAAAATAAAAACAACTTTTGCTCAGTATTGATCTGCTGCTGCCCTTTGGAATAATAATTCCATTTTGCCACATATAGTACAACTGGCACAATCTCCACTTAACCTGTTTCTGAAACAGATGGTAATATATTAGTCACTAATTAAAAAATAAAAAGGAAAATACACCTCTGATGACTTATAGTGTTTTTTTGGGCCAGGAGTCAAAGTGTCACTCTTCACCTCCTGGCAGGTTTTACGCATCAGACTGGTTTCTCAGCTTTAGAACACTGGAGGGTGTGCTTTATGTATTACCTCAAACAGCAACACCTGTCTAGCGACAATGACCTTCACATCAGCTGTATGAATATGTTACCTCAGCTACACTCTCGTCTGATAGCCTGTTCTGGGAAAAGGCAACAAAGAGAGGTGAAAAGTTTGAACAATACACTTTCCAGGAAGCCCTAATGATGACAACCAGCTAAAAGTGGCCCATGGAGACTATGACGGTGAGGATGACGATTCAGCCCAATAAGCCTCAAAGAACATTGAAAGCAAAGAAAATCATGCCTGAACATGGAGACAGGACCAATTTTTAGAACAAACAGATGCAGCAGAGGCTCATTTGACAAGAAGGGAAAACAACGCTCCATGAGGCAGAAGTGGGTCATGTGGAACAGACACATCTAACAACCCATCTGCTCTAGTTTGTGAGCACAGGCTGATGAGATAACTGGGGCAATAAGAGGTGTGATGATTATGTATGTAAACAGAGCACCCGACTTTGTGCAGTCACTTTCTGACATGATCTGGATGCTGTTTGTGCATGAAGTATAAATACCTGAAAGTCCAGTAAGGCAACTATGTTCTCATGTTTCAGTTCCTGCAGAGAAAGAAAGAGAAAAGCATTGATTGGACGGTACATCAGTATGTTTTACATGTTTACCCTCAAGATGCCCTATACATTCCAAATACAGGCCTCCATACAGCCTGCATGTCTCACTCACCACACCTACACAGCCATGTCCTTAACCATTCACAACAACACACCAGAAAAACAATCAAATAAATTCTACAAAATATTAAAGGTGCTTAAGGTTTTCTGTCTCTGTGTGTCAGCCCTGTGACTGACTGGACCCCAGTCCAGGGTGAACCCCGCCTCTCACCCTAACACAGCTGGGATAGGCTCCAGACACCCACCACCCTGAACAGGGTAAGCAGTATAGATGGATGGATGAGTGAATGAATGAATGAATGAATGAATGAATGGGCTGTGATGACTCTAGTGTTTTCCCGAATAAAGACTCTGTTTCCCATGAGCACCGTCACCCACCATCTTAAAGATGTGAGTCTAAGCAAGGTGTGCGTTTGTTTAAATAACAAATAAATGGAGAGCAGATCTTCTTTATAACACTATTTTTCTTCATTAAAGAAAACATTTTACAGAATACAAAGCGAGGGAGTAATGTGTTCATTAATAGCTACGGAGCGCAATTTTTTGAAACGTGAAAACTATCAGACTTTGTAACCTCAGTTTGTAGTGTAGTTTAGCAACGTCAGAATCAGACATGTGCTTGGTAAGTGCTTGCTTTGTCTGTGGAAACACAAAAAACGACCCTAGCCTGGAACTAGCACTAACACCAGCTCTGTTGAAAAGAGGGAAGTCCTCACAGGGACTTAAAGGTGACACAGTGATTGGTTACAACTATGACTGCTTTAAAAAAACAAACAAACAAAAAAAAAGAAATCAGTCTTCTAGGACAACTTTCTTGTTTTAGATCAAACATGTTCCTTCATTTTTTGTACACCTTACACTGTACACCGTACGCCATGCATTTCCCCCACACACAGACTTTATACTCACACCAAACCCCAGCTAGCCACCAGCTACCACTCATTAATAATGCCAATCTGGTGGCTGGTATAAGGTTAGCAAAGTATAGTCAACTATGAAGCTGAAGTTATGAAAATTCAATGGTTGAAAATAGTTTAATGTGCTAATTAGAATTGTTTTGAATATATTAGAGAGGCAGGTTACAAACCCAAAAGGTCACGAAACATGCAGAGCAACAGGACACAACGGAATTATAACTTCTTATTGACTTACCTTGAGAATTTTGATCTCTTTCCCCAACAGTGTTTGGGATTTGGCCAAGTTTTTCTTGTTAATGCACTTCACTGCAACCTCCCAGTCATGCTTCTGGAAAGACACATTTCATGCAAAATTCATTACAGGGTACATAGAGGAAATACAAGTCAGCATGTGTGACACTAGACATTTATATTATACGTTAGGATCACAAAAATCACCAGTCCCTGAGTGTTAGTAACATTTACAACATGTCTTTGTTTGGCCAAAATGTCAACATTCCCCAAAATTGTAATTCATTGGACTTTACAGTAACACTAACAGCAGCCAATTGGAGAATATTTTTAAAGGATGTTCTGTCTGGTAAATTTCTTCATGCTGATGGTTTGAGTGGTTTCCTCATGTTATTTGGAGCTGGTTATTTATCATCTGCTTATTCTGCTTATTCAGAAAACAGCCAGGCAGTCTAGTTGCTATGGTAGTTGTGTGGTGCAGCAAGTGAGTCTATAACCACCAACATTTGTCAGTGTCAGTGAACTTGTTGACCCTCTTGTATTTCATTATGCTCAAACTGCAACACATATTTTTGGATGTCATTACCACTGATGCAAATTTTGTGACTGAGCAGCACAGATGCTATATTTTATGTTTGGTGCTAGGTGTAACAACACGGGATGCATTCAGTGTATTAAATATCTGTGAATTAATCATTTATACTCAATGATTACAGGTGCAGGACATGTTTAAACATGTTCTCTTCAGCCTCAGCATGGACATCCTGAATGAAAACGTACATCTCTGCAGCTCCACATTTGAAATTGACAACCGTGGACGTGCATCACCCCAAATACAAAACTTAAAAAACCGGCATGTTATCAGAAGTTTCAATTTTTGCACGATGTCCGGGTTTCTCAAATGCTCAACTTTATGTCATAATTTTCTCCGAAACAGCTTGTTTTCCTTTTTTTTTTTTTTTTTAAGAACATCCTGCATGAACTCAAGGGCCTCTTAAGGCCGTACAATGAAAACAAGAACACCAGATGGCTAATAACACCCAATTCTGGTTTAACAATGCAACCAAACAAAAAACGTGCCCTTCACTTCGTCCATGCTTGTATTGATACAGGTCTAAATAGAAAATAAAAAGAAAAATAATAAAAAGACAACACTTCTTACCTCTCGGTGTCTACCTTTGAAGACGACAGCAAATGCGCCATGTCCTATCAGGTCCTTCCGACTGAACTCAAATTTGCCCACCGTCTCCATTATGTGCCGAAGTTTGATATTACACTACTTAGACTTGAACAGATGACCAGGTGGCCTGAGGTCAGTCTTCTCGATATCAAGTGCTCCTTTCTCCTCTGTCAGTTGAGGGCAGCAGCAGGGATGTCCACCCCCTCTACAGCTTGCCATAGGCTGCCTTCCTGTGAACAAACTGTCCTCTTCTCTCATGTTCGCACTCAGAGATTTTTCGGAGTTTAACTCCTAAGAGCGCTGCACTTTGATTTCCATCGCTGTCAAATCGACGTGGTGAGCTAACTTTCAAAGTGGCTACTGGACGAGCTAAGCAACGGCTGTATTTGACGTGCCACCTTAAAAAGCAGCTCGCTGCGTTTTGTTTATATACAGAGGTTCCTTACTTCTTCGAGTCCGAAGTGGTCCACGGCAAACAACCACCAACTGTGACCTCATATACCTTTTTAATTGCATAATATGCAAAAAATACTATGAATATCCCATGTTATTCCCTGAAATTAGGAGCAGACTGGCCGAAAGTCCCAGCATCGACAGCCCCAACAAAGCAGACACCGTCAAGCCTCCGCGTGAAAAGCGCATGCGCAAACGGCAATTACAGCTGTTTTGTTGACGTCAGAGGAGCAGACTCCCATCAGCAGGCCTCATTTCTTTAAAGAGTGGAGCCTGTCTAATTTGGCATGGTCAAATTGATTGTTGTATGAAAATGAGAATTCTAAGTGAACATTTTTTACAAGTGCACTGAAAACTGGTTCAGATAAGTTGTTTTTTTACAATGTCTTTCTGTGGACACTGGTCAAACTGGTCTAATTTTCCGTTTGTTTCAAGTCTCATCCCAAATATTTTATGGTCAATGTTATTATTGTTGATAACTAGGATTGGATTGTCTTTATTAAATAAAAGTAGTCAGGAATCATTCACATTCATTCATTCTAACCTGAAATAAACCAGTGTTTTGTCAAACTTCTTTGCATCAGGTGGTCATACCATAAATGATGTAAATACCTTGGAATGCAGACTGTGTCACCTTAAGGATCACAGTTCGATTATTTGGGCATTCCTGGTTCTCATGGCCAGTAATGTTCAACAAAATGTTACTGAACGGACTTTGTGTGTTCTGTTAGAAGGAATTTAAGGGAGATGTCTACTGAAATTTCACTCCAAGTAGAAGCAACAGCACAAAGTAATGACACTGCAGATAGGAAAGCCAAAGTAAGGAAGGAGAGGAACAAGTAAATAGGAAAGAAGCCTAACATGAACCAATAAAACATAATCACCATGTAGTCCTTGGTTGTGTCCAGATTAAATAAGTTAAGGAAATGTATGTATCTTTCAGGTACAAAATATCGGCTCTTCAGTTGACTCATATGTGTGATTTAGGATTTAGCTGGATGGCAATGGGTTCAAAGATTAAACAGTGAATGGACTTCTACAGTAGAACAGCTTTGGCACAGTTTCTTGTATTATTCTGGCCAGCACTGCATTAGCCAGTGTGTTAAGGAAACCTTCATTTCTTAAATTTGCAGTGACAAAAACTTTGTGCTGCCTCACTTATGGTAATACAAAAAATACATAAACAAAAAAAATACATCTGTGTGGGAAAAATGTAACACCACTCAAGAACAGAAGGTGGCAGCAGTGGATTGATGACTGTGACACTGCACAGACTTTCTGAATGAATAAACAGTAAACACAGTGGAGAAGAGAAAAAAGAAGAACGCTGGAAAATGAAACTACTCAAAGCTGAAGAGATCCACGCACCCAAAGGGAAACAGAGAAATAGGAAAAGGACAGACGAGAGCAGATTCAATCCTCATTTGTCAATTATGGCGAGAGGTGGCTGTTTAATGTATGAATGGAGAAAAATGACAACTGAGAAGATAAGACCGCAGCCAAAAGTGGTTGGGATGATTGAGAAAAAAAAATGAAGATAAAATAGGGGAGTCTTGGGAAGAAATAGTATCAGAGATATATGAAGCAGCTGGAACAACATCAGAGACAAAAAATGAAGCCTGACAGCTGGCTTCATTTACCAGGATGAGCTCACATTTAATGCAAAATAAAATTCCTACAGTCATCTCAATTTGTGTCTGCATCCAAATTCATACCAGAGCTATAATAAGCATTTTATCAACTCCAAATCCTTAGAAACAGTCAGTTTCCCAAGTGCACTTCAGTGCGTTCAAATAGCAACTATTTTCCAGGGGCTAAGAAAGTTCTTCTGTTTGTTTTTCGTAGGTTTGATCTTCATTATTTTGTGGATTTTGAAGAATTCATTTTTGTTAAGTGTATCTTGGACATTGATTTAGGACTTCACATTTGCATGATGCTAGATTTGTCCTCTAATTTGGCCCACTTACTTTACCTTTTTTTTTTTTTTTGCTTTGAGGCTGTCAGCAATGACATTTGTTTTTACTTGCTTGGATCATAACCTTATTAAACCAATTATCATGCTTTTAAAATCACTGTTTCAGTTACAATGGAAAATAGACAAGTCAAACTATTTGTTTAAGTGCCCTTTAATAAAGTTACAAAGGCAGAGTGCTCCATTAATTGCTTGGATCCATAAGAATAAACATATTAAATAAACTAAATGTGATACTCAGGTTTATTCCATTTCCCGCACTTGAACTGACTGATTAAGTCTGTAATTACCTCAAAAGAAAAACTTTTTCAAGTCATGACAGATTCTGACTATACACACAATTTTAGAACATCAAAAGCACTGAGATATGATTTGAAGCATAAAATCCAGGCATTGTCAGTAGATGGATTTATTGATCAGTGAATTTATTGCAGGGGTGTGTCATCTGTTGCTGCTCATATGAAGCCCTTATTTTGATTTTGTAATAAAGAAATTTTTTACATTTAAAGACAGAAAAAGGCAAGGCAGTCCATCTGTGCAGGTAAGTTTTGTCTGAATGTTAACTTGCCAGAAGAGGGCGATAGAAAACCACAAAAGGGAGCGTGAGACAACGCTGACGGCATTGTTCTGTTCATTTCTGGCTCTGTCAGTCAAACAAAATAGGAGTACAGACCGTCAAAATAAATCATCACTATGATGATAATTCACAATTTGCATAATAATTTTCCTGAAGCAAAGAATAAACTTGGCCATAAATATTTGCTCCAAAAACGTCACCTTTTTCAGAGACAGCATCTTGAAATGATGACTACCCAGAAACGCTGTCAAATTTTTAAAAACACACCTTTTGGGAAGCTGAGTTGCAGTGGGTGCATTTTTACCACATTGTCATGTATGAATAATTCAAAGGAAGATTATATGTTAGGAGTGACAATGTCAGATGTTTTGGCACACAGTAGAGGCACATGTTAGATCACCTTGAAGCCTTGCCCTCTGAGCCCACTCTGCCTGTAAATCTGTATTGTTGAACTTCTGCATCTTGATAAGAAGTCAGTCGGCAGTGCAGGGCTATATGAAACTGTCCTGTAGCATGCCATCATGAATTAGTCATTGTGTTTTTTTAAAGCCAAGACTTCAGTCACAGAGCTGTATAGTACTGCATAATGATGCATCGCTGACGACAGGCTGCTCATTCTGTGACGTGTTTATGTTTAAAAAAATATGCTGAGTCACATTAAACTATGCATCCTTTAAAGCATTTCTCTTAGTCAGGAAATTTGACTATGCAAGACAGTCTGTCTGTTTTGCTGTTAGCGGCCCACCAGCCCCAGTCACAGGTGTCCACTCTGCAGGGGTGTTCCTTGGTTCTGAATATTTTAGCTGCTCTGTGGTTCCCTCCAAATGATTGATCGGTTCTCCCTGGCCTGAATGAAGTCCCTGCTTGAGACAGCTGGTGCAAAGGCCCTCAGGAGTTCAGTCTGGTTAGCAAAGAGGCTCCATAGCCAACAATGGTACTGCATTTGAATTCAGAGTTAATGTAATATGGCAGTTTTAAATGAATATCATAGCACAATATCTTGTGTAACTCCTGCAACCCACATTTAATGTATGAATATACTGATCACTCAGAGAGATGGTGCAAGTCATGCAGCTATCCTGTGCACAATGACCTATTTTTTAGGACACACTTTGTATAAGGCATTACTTTAGACATGTTCAACCATACAAATGATGCCTCAAGGTCTGGTATCATTTGATTAAGGACATTAGTTCATTAAAACAGTTAAGTAAGATTTTATTCACAAAATTCTAATTAACACTCTGACTTTTCCTGAAATATCTGTTCATCTGGAATGTATCATGTAATGCTGAATGTCATTAGGGTCTATCTGAAGTGAAAGAAATAAAGGACCATTGAAGGTGATAAAGACATGCACACACACACACACACACACACACACACACACACACACACACACACACACACACACACACACACACACACACACACACACACTCTATACCACTATACATTATAGGGACTATCTCCCCAGCGAGTATTAATCTGTCCATATATGGTGTGAGCCTTTTAAAGCTATCTGTTGATAAGTAGAGAAGCATATTTTAAAATGGGCTGAGGGTTGATCTTACTGTGTGGATAAGCCTTCACGAGTACAATAAAGCAAGGAGACTTTTGGTAATGAGAGAGAGAACATTTCACGTGAATGACCTTGTTTAGCAGTTTTGAAAGGACCATTTCTTCCTCACCAGGTGGTTCAAGGTTTCATTTGAATGTACAGGAGTTTGTGATACAACTGTTTCCACTATTGCTTCTTGTGAAAAGGTTCATGGTTTGACTCCACAGAAGGGCAGGTGCCTTTCCATGTGGAGTATGGATGTTCTCCTTGTACAAGCGTGGGTTCTCTCCAGGTACAACTAGTCTCAACCCGAGGTGTGAGTGTGTCAGTAAACAGTTGTTTGTATCGACACATTAGCCCTGTGATGGACTGGTGACTAGGGCTGCAACTAACGGTTATTTTCATAATCGATTAATCTTTCGATTTTTCTCTCGATTAATCAAGTAGTTGTTTGGTCCATAAAATTACAGAAAAAGGTGAAAAACGTCAAAGTTTTTTTTGGATTCCAAGATGACATCATCAAATGTCTGGTTTGCAAACCAAAGGTATTCAGGAGTGCCATAGAGAAGCAAAGAAATAAGAAAATATTTAAAATTATGAAGCTGAAATTAGAGAATTCAGACATTTTTTCTAAGATAATTACCTAAATGACTTAATCGATTATCAAAATAGTTGACGATTAATTTAGTAATCGATTAATAATCGATTATTCAATTAATTGTTGCAGCTCTACTGGTGACCTGTCCAGAATGTACCCTGTCTTCAGCCCAGTGACAGCCGGGACAGGCTCCAAACCCTCTGTGACCCTTAACAGGACAAGCAGTCAGCACGTTTACATGTTTACATGTTTACAGTCCAGCTAAGGTCATAGCTTGAGTTTAAAGTCACAGTGGGGGGTCTGGTCTGGTATGGTCTGTGTGTACATGCAGTAAAGAGAATCAGACTTCTGTCTGAGAACGTCTCCCTCTGCTTCAATAGGTGGCGCTGTGTCCTTTATTGATGAGTGAAGCTGCGTGTGTATCAAACTAGTTTCTGTTCACCTGAAGAGAAAACAACATTCTAACCACGATGGCTGAGATGGATGCAGCTGTAGCTCTTCATGTTTTTATTTATGTGTGTGTCATGGTGTGTGTTTGTTGTGTTGGAGCCACAGACTGTATGAGAGCAGTGACCCTATTTATCATGGTCACCTACTTCCTCATCCGACTGAACGCTGAGGATCTCGCGCTGACGAAGCTCATAGTCTGATTTCTGAAACTGCATGTAAACACACTGAGTAAAAGAAAGATGATGGACGACCTGGATTTGGTAAGTTTGTTGGTTCAGGTATTTTAGATCACTTCCATTTGAAAGACCCAAAGAAGACCAAATCACTTTCTTTCTTTCTTTCTTTCTTTCTTTCTTTCTTTCTTTCTTTCTTTCTTTCTTTCTTTCTTTCTTTCTTTCTTTCTTGCTGTCTTATGCATGTGTAAGCAGTGTCAAAAATCTACTGCTACCAGTCAGATACCCCCTCTTTTCTCAGCGTGCTATAAATAACGTGGTCTGACACCTGCCCAGCAGCAGTAACAGGCATTAAAGAATTACATTAGAGAAATAGCCAGTTCAATCCCTGAAGATCTTATTTGCTTTAAAAGTCAGAGAGAGGCATCAGGACTAAATTTAGTTAGTTTCATTAACAGCTAATTACTCTCTCAGGAGTCTTAATTAAATTTTTTGTATGTTTGTTTTTTCTTAGCTGTTGTTTTTGCCAGCAGTCCTCATATATACTCCATCTACTATGGAATACATTTAAAGAAACTCAAGAGTAGAACTGAAGTATTGTAAAAGTTGTTTTGTTCAACCCTCTCAGAGGTTTTGTTTCATTTTCAGCCCCTGCTAGGACCTGCTAAAGATTTTATCCAGATGAAACAGAGGTGTTATCCTCATTTCAGGATCTAATCCAAAACAAAACAAAAAACCAAGATCAATCAGATTAATTGTGAGGTCTTTTCACTCAGCTTATTCTATCTTCCTCTAAGCTAAGGGGAGCTGGGCTCCCTTGAAAGGGTCATGAGCTCCCCTGAAAGCCTGACCTGACACATTCAGGGGGAGCTCTAAAAATTGTGCACTGTTCCGTTTTCCCTTGTTACCTGAAATAAAAAAAAAAAAAATATGTGTGTTTTTTTTAGTGTGTGAGTGTGTGTGTGTGTGTGTGTGTGTGTGTGTGTGTGTGTGTGTGTGTGTGTGTGTGTGTGTGTGTGTGTGTGTGTGTGTGTGTGCTTATTTGCTCATTAACATTTTTTTAAAACTCAGTTATTTTACAAAATTCTGCATATTCCTGCTGTGGTCGTGGCGGCGCTGAACTAAATGCTAATTGACGTAGCCACCTGAACACCTCATTCGTGAGTAGGCGGGACAGGGACAAATCACCTCTTTTAGAACCTTTCAGAGTTTTTTTTTTCTGAGTGGTGGAGTATTCTTAAGATATTATATAATGTCTAAACGAAAATAGCAGTATCTCCGACAGTTTGGACTTTCAAAACAAACAATAAGATCAGTCATCACTGATGACAACAGTGCAAGTCCGGCTTCAGCTGGTCAGCTAGCACCGGGTCTTGCTAGCAGCAGCATAACAGAGAAGGACGCTTTGGCGCCTACCACCACCGCTACCTGCAGCGGCGAACCTGGGCCTGAACCCAGTGGTGAGTTGCCTTTCAATTGGACAAGCAAACAATGGAGTGAGTGAGTGGGTGGTCGCTCCCTCCCTCCTTCCCTATCTCCCTCCCTCCCTCTACCGACCTCCCACCCTACCTACCGCGCTCCCTACCTCCTTACTTATCTCCCTACCTCGCTCCCTCCATACCTACCGCACTCCATTCGTGCCTACTGTGCTCCATCATTTCCTATCTACCGCACTCCCTACCTACCTATTGCGCTCCCTACCTACCTACCGCGCTCCCTCTTCCGAACTACCGCCCTCACTCCCTCTACCGACCTCCCTTCCTACTTACTGCTCCCTTCATAAATACCACGCTCCCGCACTCCATACCTTCACTGTCTCTGAGTTTGTCTGTTAGGTTGCTCCGGATATTTGCTGTGGATGGCCTGCTGCCATGGACCTGACAGACTACAGGTGCTATGGCTTCTTACAGTTACAGTTTCTCTTTGATCATCACTACAACACAGAAATATGGACTCTGTGTTTATGTCTCCCTGTGTCTTTGTCTCTCTGCCCCCCCCTTCTCTCTCTCTCTAATCCCAACACAGTCGAGGCAGATGTCTGTCTAACATGAGTCTGGTTCTGTCCGATGTTTCTGCCCGTTAAAGGGAAGTTTTTCCTCTCCATTGTAACTTGCTAAATATTGCAAAGTGCTGTACTCATGGTGGGTTAAGATGAGATCAGACTTCTTATCTTGTCTTGATGTTGGGTTTCTGTTAATAAAATTTTATTACCATTTACAGGTCTAGACCTGTTAATGCTTGGAAAGCGTCTTGAGATAATGTTTCACTATCTATAGATCCAGTTACCTTTTGGATAAAGCCTTCATCTGAGCATATAATAAATCACCCAATCAGACCATCATTTTTTGGGGGGGTTCAAACACTGTTAATCTCCTTTCTGAACACAGATGCTAACAGGACATGGTTACACAGATCTTCAAACCCATCTTCTCATGCTCATATCTGCCTCTGTGATTTTTTTGACAAACTCTCTGGTCCTCCTGGTGCATCCAGCAGTTAGTTAGGATCAGCTTTGTTGTCTGCTGCAGGAAATGTATTTTGGCCCTCAGTTCATACAGTCATAGTGTCAGTGACATGGCTGTGTTTCTGTTGGGTGGAGCTCTTAGACAACATCTCATTGTGTGTGCACATTTAACATTAACAGCCATGCTCAGTCTCCAGCAACTGTCACTACTGCTCTTCTTTTCCTGCTATTCAGTACAGCTACAACAAAAGAGCTATCATCCATTCATCATCCATCCATACATTCATCATCCATTCATCATCAATCCATCATCCATTCATCATCCATCCATCATCCATTCATCATCCATCCATACATTCATCATCCATTCATTCATCCATCCATTCATCATCATTCATCCATGCATCATCCATTCATCATCCATGCATCATCCATTCATCCATCCATCCATCCATCCATCCATCCATCCATTCATCCATCCATCCATCCATCCATCCATCCATCCATCCATCCATCCATTCATTCATTCATCATCCATTCATCATTCATTCATCGATTTATTCATCATCCATTCATCCATCCATCCATCCATTCATTCATTCATTAATCATCCATTCATCATTCATTCATCGATTTATTCATCATCCATTCATCCATCCATTCATAATCCATCCATATCTACATATTTAATATCATATCCATTTTCTTAGCTGGTTTTCTCGTTTTTTTTCATTTGGTGTACAGCAGGGTCCATCGAGGACAGGTCACCAGCCTACGCACTGCAGAAAAGGGAAACCTAAATATAAGATAAAAACTCTAAATTTAATGAGGAGAACTTTAAAACTGGTCAAATTACCTGTTATGCAGCAACTTAGTTTTACTTCGGAAGAAATCTAGAAATGAGTGGACATTGATAAGAATTTTTAAGTGTTAAAACAAAAGTAAATCATTCATTTTAAAATTTAAATGTTTTAGAAATGAGCTTCCCGAAGAACATCAATAAGTTAAAGATACTAAATATGAACAAAATAATTAAATTACATTCCTTCTGTAATCTTAATTTTAGCAAATTCATGCTAAAAAGAAAAGAAAAATAATAATTCTGTAAAAAGTGACTCAGTATACAGTTTTTTGTAGTATTGTTATGATCCGCAGAGTCCCCTTCTACTTTTAAGAGAGGTCTGAAGACTCACCTGTTCAGGTAACACTTTGGCACTTAATCTGACCCTTCTCCTCTTTGTTCTCAGGGGTCAGATCAGAAGCTCTCAGACTGAGCTCTTAACAAATGAAAGCACTGAGTATTGATTTCTCCTGAATGTTGAATTCTAGTTGTAGCTGATATTTAGATAGATTACTTAATTTAAAAATAAAAATGTGTGTGTGTGTGTGTGTGGGGGGGGGGGGGGGGTTCAGTGGGCACTTGATGGCAGAGTACCTGTGACCCAGCATTGAAGCATTTCTTTGCACTTAATAAGGTTTCTCCTTCTTGTTAAAATTCTTGCTTGTGTTGTACGTCGCTTTGGAGAAAAGCGTCTGCTAAATGAAATTGTAGAATTGTATTGTTGCCCATAGAAATTGGCCTTAGGATGTGTAACTGTTTCGGTGGTTTGGTTTGTGGTTTGGTTCAGATGGTGTCTCTTCCAAACTCTAAAAAGTTTGACCATTGTCTACTTAAAAGAAAAAAAAAGTGATACTTGATATTATTGGATTAATTTTAATTTCTTAAACTTTGATTAAAAAGTATTGATTTAATTAAAAAATAAGATTTACCAATTAATTAGCTGCAATTAATTCATATTTACTAATTATCTACATGAAATTGAAATTGTATGGATAAAAATTAGGCTATTTTTCTAAATATCTGGATAAGAATGACTTGGATTTAATAAATATAATAAGTTTTTTTTTTCTTTTTAACTTATAATTGGTACCACATGGCTTAAATTCTTTTTAATGCAAAAGATTGATGACTTTGTTGCCATAATTTTTTTTATGTCCAAACAACTTAATATCATGTCTTCTTGTTGCAAGAATTTACTTTAGGTCAGTTAATAAATCACTATATGCAAACAGCAGAAAAATGTTTAGTTTATTTTCAACTCTTACACAACAAAAAAGCCTTCAAGTAAATCATATGACAGTCAACCCTCATCTGTTGACATCAAGAACTAAAAGAACTAAAGAAATAAAATACAAAGTGTTATACAACTTCTCTCATCTCCCACAATTACACAAAAAAAATGTCTACTATAGTATCCTGTTGTGTTTATTACAATTCTTCTTTAGCAGCTGGTTTAAGAACCCTAAGGTACATAGTGCAGTGCAAAACTGAAATCAGAGCAAGAGTTTGACCTGTTTTTAGTGAAATTGTCTTATTATACTTGAAATGAGACACATTTAGCTGACAAGTCTAGAAACACGTCTTATTTCCAGATATTAAAAGACAAAAATGAGGTCTGAATGGCTTGTAACAAGTAAAGAAAAAAAATGCAGACGGGGTAAGAAGAATTTGCTTGTCAGGCTTCTTGAAATTAGACCAATGTCTTAATACAAGAATTAAACAGCAATTGTTTCTTACCCCAATGGCAGATTTGTTTTTCCTATTTTCCAGTAATGCTATTCTTGTCTTAAAACAACATGAAATAAGACATTTTTCTGGAACGGGCCTGGTGAATGAGGCTCAGATTAAGTCTAAAAAGACATTTTTATTAAAAATAAGACAAAAGCACTTCCTAAGATTTCAGGGGTTTTTTTTTTGCAGTGTAGGAGGCTTAGATTTAAAGAAACCCCTTTAAATGATCCTGTATGTGCTGTCTGGGAGACCAGTCTTATGGAACACTTACTGTCTTAACTGAGGTTTTCAAAGGACCAAAACTATGTCTCCAAAAAGTCACTAGTCTTGGAAGAAACATCCATAAAACCAAGACATTTTTAATTCTACGTTTATCATTGAACTGAAAGATGAGTTTTGTCACCTTTAAACTTATTTATGATAACATATGCTGCTAGTTGTACCTTCAAATTTACAGTAAAGGAAAAGAAAAGAAATATCCCTCAAACTCGTTTTAAACTCGTAAAGAGACTGCAAAAGTGGCCTGTTTCCCAAAATGTTGACATTTATGCAGCTAGAAAATAGGAGTGAGTGACAGCTGGTGCTTCAAGAGTCAGACGTTACTGGTCCATTCAAACAGAAAATACACTGGTAAGAGCAGAATCATGCCAAACACATATAGAGCACATTATTTATAATCTGTATAAAAATGAAAATATCCTGCATGAGTTAATTGGATGGTCACGTTTTTGAGAATGTGAGACAATGTTTTATTTGGAGGCTACTGAGTTTATACAAAGTGCTGTAATGAAAAGATACGCACTAATTTAATATAATTCATGGACAGTGATAAGCAAACATTTCCTCCTGCAGATTAAATATAAATATAGATAAAAAAAACTTAGGATATGTTCAGTAGGATTATCTGCAAACTCAATTCCATGATCCCACCCTTTGAGTGGAAGAGATTCAGAAGCCAGGGGGGGTATTCATCCAACTTGGACATGAACTTTGATTCCAGGTGCACAGATGTGATTCTGTGAAACTCATCCTGGATCTAAAAGACAAATGATGTAACCTGTAAACTACACTTAAATAGTTGAGCCCTCACAAATGTAAAGGAATGTTTCTGCTTACCATACACATGTAACTCACATTGGATGACTCAAACAGAGCTGGCCATCTGGCTTTGATTTCTGCTTTCTGTTACATTTACAAGGGTAATAGAATTTTCTTAATTCGACCAGAATTTTCCATGCCAATAAATATCAATGCTAAATCAAATACCCCTAAAATATGCACAGACCATGTAAATGGAAGGACAAGTTGAAGAGTGCAAAAAGTATCTTTAGTTACTAGGTCTGAGTATCAATCCACTTTTTTTTTATACCTGTACCAATACTGGTACCTTCACTTCGATACCAGTTCCTGAGTTACACTTTTCTGATATCAATTTCATAATATCAATTCTAACTAAAACAAAATTATATTACACATTATGATATAAATCTTGAGTTTTAATTTTTTTAAAAGCTTAAAGTTTTTCCTACTCTGAGAAGTTTTCTTACATAAAAAAATAAACAAATAACTGACAGTGCAAAAACAACAGTTGCAAACAAGTGACAGGTCAGTAAATACTGAGTACACATTTTTTGCCAGGACCGCTACCACCACTGGGAAAAGTCGTAGTGCCAGTGAATATGAAGCTACTTGAGTACAGTATAGCCGGCAACAACAAACTGCAGTACAACCAACTTTCACTCACCTTTCAGAAAGTGTTCGCTCCTTCGTCTTGCTCGGCTGCTTGTTGGCTTCTTTGCTCCTTAAGGTGGAGAAACCCCGCTGACGAAGCATGATATGAGCAACATTAAACTGAATACATGACCAGAAAACTTGTTGGGTAACTCGCAGTAGCACAAAACAATGTTCGACCGCTGGAGCAGCTACAAAGTGTTGTTATTGAAACCTCTAACCTTGAGCACATGTTAGTCGACAACAACTGTGGCAGTCAAGGGGCAAACGTCAGCGTCCGTGTGGCACAAGTGCTTTGAACGGAAGTGTCAGGCGCTTAAAACCAAAGAGTTCCCATTGAGTAGAATTTATTATTTTTTGATATTGTTGAATTTATGGATGAAATATAATTAAATTCTATTTGTTTTTCAGCTGAAATCATTCAAACAGAAATGAGTAAAATCCACTAGATAAATTATTTAAATTCCATTAGATCATCATAATACACCAAACTGCACACAGTCATTTTTTCATGTATATGTGGTTATTAGTTATTTTGTAAATATTAATTTAGCCCATTCACACTTTCTAGAGTGCACTGTTTTTTATGTGTGTACAAGTCTGAGTATTCAGCTGGTTAAAATGTGCTTTCAGGTGATGTATCGTGTGTTAGTCTTAATGCTGAAGGTTACATACAGGTTGCTGCCATCCAAGCCACGTCTTTTTCAGGGACGTCCCTGCTTATTTCAGCAAGACAATGACAAGACACATTCTGCACCTGTTACAACAGCGTGGCTTTGTAGTAAAAGAGTGCAGGTACTAGACTGGCCTGCCTGCAGTCCGGAGCTGTCTCCCATTGAAATGGGAGACCTTGGACTGTTGAGCTACTGAAGTTGTTCATCAGTCAAGAATGGTAAAGAATTCCACCTCCAAAGCTTCAACAATTAGTGTCCTCAGTTCACAAACACTTATTGAGTTTTGTTAAAAGGAAAGATGATAGAACACAGTGGAAACATGAGCCTGTCCCAGCTTTTTAGGAACGTGTTGCAGCCATCAAATTCAAAATATATTTGAAAAAAAAAAAAAAATAGTTCATCAGTTTGAACAATAAATATCTTGCCTTTGTAGGCTATTCAGTTGAGTATAGGTTAAAAATCACTTACGTTTTGCACAACGTCCCAACTTTATTGGAATTGGGATTGTTTATGTAACACACCTTTATGGTGTTAGAGTTTTATCAAAAGTGATATCAGAGCTTGTTTAAGCACCATGGATAGCACTGTGTGTTGACTGTGATGTTACAGTATGTTGTTTGCACCGGAGCGGAGGACATTTATTTCAGATTCAGAATACTTTATTTATCCTCCAAGGGGAAACTGCATGGTGATTTAACTTGCTGCATATTTTTTGAGCTGTTGCTATTGTCCTTATATCAATAGTTTCGGACAGTATTACGCACTTGTTTTTATAATAGTGGAATGTTTTTCTCATTAACCGTGTTGTTTGTCACACATGAATAATAATTATTACGCATTCATGTGAATTGGAAGGTCGTGGTGCGCACTGTAAAAAGTAGGGCTCCCCCGAAGGCCACTGTGTATTTGGAACCCTGGCTGATTGTTAGATATAATTCTTGGAATTTATTCTATTCTCTATATCTTTTGCAAACCAGCCAAAACAACACAAAAGGAAAGAATCATGCTCTGCCAAATGCTTTAAATCAACATTTCTTTTTTTCTCCTGATCTGCTCTATCTTCTCACCCCTTCAGACCTTTTAGCACCAAATACCTTTATCATACGTAGCATCATGATTCATGTTTATTATCAAGAAATGTTCCTCCTTGACCGTGGGCGAGGTCAGCCCCCACTGAGCTAATGTCAAGTGTTGTGACACGGTGCTCTGTGCCTCTCTTCAGCCTCATATCCCACCTTATGCTTAGCTGCACAGCTGAATGGTCGCCAGATTTTCCATAGAGATGAATAGCTACAAATCTTACTGCGAAGGTCACCACTTTTTTTTAAAGCCATCACCCACTGAAATGAACTTTTAGGACTTGATCAGCATAATAGTTTTGTCTGCAAACTGCATTGCAAAGCTGGAGAGTGTGATCCCCACTAGTAGGTCATGCCAGATAATTAAACTGAGAAGCTGAGGGAAATTCAATACACTCTATTACAACTCAGGGAACCTTGGACTCAAGGGAGACTTTGCTATTCATAGGCTGGATATAAAGCTTTTTTTAATGCTTCAAGTAGCTCCAACTCCAGATGGAAAGACAAATCATTAAGTTTATCATTTCAGTGGCGTCATACTACAATCTGAAAACTTTACAACATGTGAATGAAGGAGCGCCCTGATAAATGCTCTTTAAATGGATGCTCACTCTTTACAGCGTTTTACTTTTTGTGTTTTTAAACAGCCATGAGGCTAACAGGTGTGTGTACTCAAAGATCCTTAATCGTAACAAATCTTTTGATCTGATGAAAATGTTTCTCCTTGTTTCAAGGATGAAGTCAGGAAGAAAAAAAAACACACTACTTAGGAGCTGTGTTAAATGTGCCCAGCGCTCTTCAACAGGATTTCTTTTTGAACTGCTCAATCAAAGAGTTAGTTAGTCTGAGGACAGGTTGAGTAGTGAACTCTTTTCATCATGACAAACTCACAATGATATTATTTTTTTCTTTTCAAATAAAAATGTAAGTTATTAAGTAAGACCAAAGCTGACCTTTGCCCAGGAACACAATTCAACCACTGAGAGTTTGTCCTGTTGAACAGCAGGGTGTCTTAGTACTACTAGACTAGACTAGTAATAGAAGAGAGTTCAACTTGGAAGCATTAAGCAGAGATTAAAGGACACAGAGGTTTGAGAATCTGATGATGACTTTCTGGCACAGTATTCACCTGGTTTAAAGTCCCTGTGAGGACTTTCTAAGTGATCTTGAAAAAGTTTCACTTCTCGATATCTGCCTGATCCTAATCCACAATTTAAAATGAGATTATCAGCACCAATAAAGGTTATTTCTAACTGCCATTTCTTAGCTTCCTGATCAGGTTAGACAGGACAGAATTGATTTACAGCACGTTGAGTCTCTATGACAACACCACACTGGCTGATGAAGTTTAGCAGTGAGATGAGAGATCCATGTTAAACAGGAAACTGATCAAGCAGAGGCTAAAGGCTAAAACATGAGCTAAGAACCCACATGCAGCAGTTATTCTGCAGTGATCTAATCAAACTTGAGAGTCTGTCAATAAAATGAAGAGTGAGGTTACATTAGCTCTGATTGGTAGATGAGCAGGACAGAAGGATTCACTAATGTTACATGTTAGCCTACAGATACGTCTCGGAGCACCGACTGCTTCTGAGCAGATTGAAATAACATGTGGAGTCCCCCAAGGCTCTATCCTGGGGTCTCTTCTGTTCAATATCTATACGCTCCCACTAGCTCATATTACAGGAAACAACAAAACCAGTTAGCATAATTATGCAGATGACACAGTTTTACATTACAGGCGACCATGGCCGCATACAGGCTCTGGGTAAATGTACTGAACAACTTAATAATGTTAAGTGACGTGGTGTGTTCATGGCTGCTTGAATGATGAACTGGGAATGACTTACTGACAGTACCAGCTTTTTTTACCCCAGAATGTTGAAATTGATGCCACATTGTAAAGGGTTGTCTTTTTGTATTTTTTGGTATTGGCTCCAACATGTAAGGCTCACTGTACACAGTGAGACCATTACATGGAAAACACTAAATGAGGTGTGTCTATCACCCTGATACAATTGGCTCCTTAACCCAAAAATCACTGAAGTGAAACAAACACCTTATGAATGAAATCCACTGAGGACCAGGAGTGTACTTCTGCTGGTCTATAAAGCAATGAATGGTTAAGGGCCAAAATATATCAGTGATCTTCTAATTCAGTATGAACAATCAAGACCACACAAGTCATCTCAAACAGGCCTGCGTTCAATCCATAGAGTTAGAAGCAAACATGGAGAAGCAGCCTTCAGAGTTTGTGCTCCAAATATCTAAAACAAACTCCAAGAAAATATCAACACTGCTGGAACCCCAAACTCCTTTGGATCCAGATTATTTTAATGAATCATTATCTAGTTTATTGCACAACTCTGCACTGTAACCTTCATGGTTATATTTTAAAATCTGTTTTAATGTATGTTAACCTCTTTTTGGCCATTTTATTTCATTTCATTTCATTTTTTGGTGTTTTCTTTTAATTGATTTTTAAGTGTTTAATGTGTTTCACTGACCTTTTCAATCATTATCCGTATGTCTATGTAAACTACTTTGAATTGCCTTGTTGCCAAAAGGTGCTAGATAAATAAACATACCTTGATGAACTAAGTGATGTCACTCAAGGCAACCAATCAAATCTGCAGAGCTCATTCTGGAGCGTAAACCTAAACACATACTAAAACTATGCATAATGGGATGTATAAAGGAGTTTCCAATATCGACTATAACAATAATAATAAAAAAACTTTTACTTTTACACTTTTATTCAAAAACCAGTTGCTGTTTTCCACATGCTTGCACTCCTGGATTTTATACCATAACATTAATATGTCTATATATCGCAGCATACAGAGAGCAGGTTTTTGTTAGCTGTTCATTCAGCTGTGTATAATGTTAATAAGAACTAGTTTTGATGGCTTGTTGTCTTTGCACTATTTACACAAACATAGAAATAATTGCAAACTAACATATTCTGTCTTAATCAGTCTTTTATGTGGCACCCCAAAATTTGAGATAAAGAAAGTGAATTCTTAAAAGTCATTTTGTTGACAGTCTAAATTTACCTCATGGATAATGACTTTACCCCTGAAAACTGCTCTGCCTGGCATGTCACACTTTTCAGAAACTTTAGGGGGTAAAACCTTCAAGATAAAGGAATTAATGAAATAATCAGATAACACATATAATAATGCTCTATATCCTTTAGGGCCTGAATTGTTGAAACATTATGAAAACAATCTGTTTACTGTCTATTCATCCAGCTTTGCATGTAAACTTCTAGACTTATTGTCTGCGCTTTGTGTAGCCAACATCACAGCTCTGTTGTTTTGTCATCTGCAAATCGCCCCTCATATTTGATTCTTTCAGATTCCGGCCATGACTCATTCTTTTGAAACCAGTTGTCAAAAGTGGAGGTGATGTGTCGGCTCAGGCTTTGGACAGAAGATGAGCAGGTTCAAACCCCTCTTCCTGCTGAATCTCACATCCTGTGTGGGCAGGAGTTGAATTTAATGTGACCTTTTGAAGAATGTGATGGGAGACGCCTGCTAGAATCCAGTCTGACAAGTCTACCAGAATATCTGCACTCTCTCTGAAGTGAGAGCAGCTCCTTCTGCAGGCCCCCTCCTCCTCCTCACTGCCATTCATCAAGCTGTAACCAGGCTCTTGATAGCATCGCTTGTCTTCACTGTAGCAACTGGGGGAATGGTTTTACATTCATGATGTGCACACAAATAATTACATGTCACACAGTCTAATAAAGGACTCCACAGGTCAGTTTACTGCAGGCTACAAGAATTATAAATTTGAACATTGGCTTGGGGACAACACTTTAGTCATACACTACATGGTCTTGTCACAGTTGTGATCTGAAAAGCTGCTGAATTATTTTTTGTTTCTAGGGCCTGTGTCCACTTACAACATTTTCAGGCTATTGATGTTGTTCCTTGTTTTTTTTTTTGTTTTGTTTTTTTTTTTTGCACTGGCAGCATCCAATAACTCAACCTCAGAGCCTTTTTTCATCACTGCCCACTGCTACGAGGTTATGCAAAGTTAAGTGTCTTACAGCGCTTGAGTTTTGCATCGATGATTAAGTTTGTTTTAAACAGCTCTGTCTTCTCCACTTTTGCTTTTTTTGAGGGAATTTATAAAACAAACAAAAGAAATGGATGCATGGCAGCATCATCAGCTCTAGACCAAGACACCTTTTGGCTGGAATCATGTGCACACTGCAGTGATGACGTGACTCTTAACAAGGTGTGTGTTTGTTTGGAAATGAATGGAGATCAGATCTTCTTTTTAACACTACTTTTCTTTGTTCAAGACAACTTTTTACTGGATACAACGTGATGAGGTAAGGTATTTATCAACAGTTACACAGCGCTGTTGTTTGAAACATGACAACAAGTAAACTTTGTCAGTTTGTTCTGGAGTTTAGTAGACAGTGCTCTGAGACGCATCTGTAGGCAAACGTGTAACGTTAGCGTATCCTTGTTATGTCCTGCTCATCTACCAATCAGAGCTAACGTAACCTCACACTTCATTTTATTGACAAACTCTCAAGTTTGATCAGATCACTGCAGAATAACTGCTGCATGTGGGCTGGAATGAACATTATCACAAATAGTTTAGCCTTTAGCTCGTATTTTAGCCTTTAGCTTGTGCTCGGTCACTCTCCTGTTTATCTTTCTCCTTTTCTTCTTTCTTCTCTTCTGTCTGTCAGTTCAGCTCCAGTCTCCACCATCACTACTAAATTAATCACAGAAATCATTTTCAGCAGAGAAGAACACAGATTTCTCTTCTCTCTCTTTCCTCAATAAGAGAAAGAAAACTTTAAATTTTCTTAGGCCTTTGTCAACAACACAAACTGGTAGCGAACAGAGAGGTTTTGGACAAGTGGATGAAACACCCGCTAATATAACCCAAGTCCAAACGTCATATGGACAACCCTCTGTGAGGACTGGGCTTGCGTTATAGATAAAAGGCAGGCCTGTGTCATCTTCTGCTTCTGACACGTCCTCCTCTTATCCATCTCCAGTTGCCCAGCTTCTCTTCTCCTGACCAGTTTGCTGATCCTGTCTACACTGAAAGAAAAAGTTTTTTGAATCCGTTAAATTTAACGTGTACATTGGCTCCACCAAACAAAATGTGTAGATCCAACATCACTTTCCTCTTTATCCCAGCTGACCATTACTCTTTAGGCCAAGATGCTTCAATCAAATCAGACTGTTTAAAGGAGCTGTGCCTCACATGCATACACTGTCAAAAAGTTTCTGATTATTTATTTATTTATTTTTTTGTTTGTTAATCATTCATTCATGAAGGGCAGCCTGTACTGCATGCTCTCATGCCCACTGTGTTCCTTCCTCACTGCTCCTCTACATTTTTGTTGTGGCAGCATTTGGAACTGTGAGTGAGGAAGGAACACAGTGGATATGAGAGCCTGTTGTACTTGTTGTTGTTGCTGGTTGTCTATGTTGTACATGGTACAGACTGGCTGGCTCTGCCCTGCATGGCTTGGACTGGCTGTCTGTGCTCCCATTAAAATACTATACCAGGAGTAGTAGCACATCTTTTATTAACCAAAACATTACACACAATATAAAAAATCTTAAAGTAGATAGTCCATGCTGCAGAGCACAGACAGTCTGTGTAATGTGCAACAAAGATAGTCAGTCCATGCCATGTACAGCACAGACAGTGTGTGCCCCCCTGTGCAATATACCAAAATACGACAGGGTCTCATATCCACTGCAGTCCCTCCTCACTAATGATTCCAAAGGCTTCACAGTAAAAGTGTAGAGGAGCAGTTTATTGAAGAGTAACAGTTATTGTTATGTTATGTATTATTGACATGCGACCCTGCTGTGCATTGATGCATCACGTACAGTGTGGAAAATAAGTATTTGATCCCCTGCTGATTTTGTAATTTTGCCCACTTACATAGAAATTAACACACTCTAATTTTTATAGTTGTTTACTGTTTATAAGGATAGACAGAATAGTATATAATACTTATAACCAGTAAACAACCATAAAAATTAGAGTGTTAATTTCTATGGAAATGGGTAAACTTACAAATTCAGCAGGGGATCAAATACTTATTTCCCACACTGTAGGTGACACAGGGTGTCTACATGCCACAAACAGTCAGTGACCTTCGTGGTTCAAAAACACAAACCATAACATGTGGACATATACCTTAAATTACTGCAATTCACACTTTAACACTGGTCCAAGTCATTGAAACTCAGGTCAGTCTGAGCAAATCAGAGACATTTTTAGAAGATAAAACTTTTGAATCAGTGAAGGTTGTGTCAAGATGTTTGTTATATGATGATTATGACTCATCCTATGTAATGCACAAGATAAATATGGCATCTGACATGGAACTGATATGATATTGTGTATAACTCTAACATAGTTTCAGAACCAAGTAGTATGAAGTGAAACATAAAACAAGCACAGTTTGAGGTCTCAGGAGACACAGCAGTTTGAATTTTAATGATCCAAACCTGCCTGTCTGGAAATATTCCCCTCATTTATAAGCCAGAAGAGCCATGAGGATGGAGGGAGGCTGTGATGTCTTAATTTAATCCAGTCACCGTGAAACTACTGATAAATATGAAAAGATTTTAAAAAAAGAAAAGAAAAAAAAAGACTTAGAATTTAGTAATTTAATTTGAGATAAGACTTCCTTGGTCAAATACCTGTTATAAGGTACCCAAAAACTGTGACATTTTCAATTCCAACAATTAGGTTTGGTTGAAATAGCAGCTCAAGTATGATCAGCGCGACCAAGCTCTGAAAAAGTGACCCGTCTGGCTGGTTTTTTTTTGCACCCTGGGAGATGGTCCTCTCTCAGTGGCCAGCAAGCCACACTAGTTAATTAACACCACTCAAGTGTGTCAAGAGGAGAGAAGAAAAATTGTTGCTCTGGCCTGCAAGATGTGACATCAGGGGGATGCAGGGGGAATAACAATGAATTCAATTTAAATTAACAGGATAACAAATGAGGAAAAATACAGAAATTAAAAAAATGATATCTAAAAAAAAAAAAGGGAACAGAAATACAACCCATTACAACAAGTGTTTTAGCATAGTCTCAGACTGCAGAAACAAATGAAAAAGTCAACAGAGCAAGAAACAATTCTTCTTAGACTGATTTTAAAGTTATTTTACCTAAAAATGAAGGGAATTTGGTGGTGAATATCTTGTTATAAGTCCCGTGTAGCCTCCTTAATTTGATAGTCTTATATTTTAAAGAAGGGTCTAAATGTGTGCATGACAGAGAGTTTATATGCTACACAATGTTGATTTGCTCTTTAGTTGTCTGCCAGCTGCATTTCACTGCGAGCCGACTCTGCAGCATCTGATATTTTTGGTCAGGTGTCATTACTTTTCCTGTGCATTAGTGCGGTAAAAGGGTGCATAAATGTAACCCTTTCCAGCAAATCTATTTATAAAGCCATTTAAAAGAGAGTGTGCTGTGTGCCGGACATGATGTGGTTTGCATGTTGATGAACAGCAGTGACCACCACAAGTGGAAACATGCTCAAGAAGAAGAGCAGCAGAGAGAAGGAGAGCAGCTCCCAGTTGGTGTCTGCAAGCTGTCACGGTACCTTCATCTGTCTTCAAGACCGGGCTCCTTTTCATCAGCACTAAATAATTACACACAGCTCTGAGTCCTATATGAATGAATGTGACCACAGAACGCCCGTAAAGTCATTCAGATTTATTCATTTTTATAAAAAAATATTTTACATTAGAAAACACACCTTGAAATTTAATACACACAGTCCGCTTGGTTTTAGCAGTAACCATGGAACATCTCAACTCAAATATATCTGTGTCTATATTTAAACTGTAGGTAAATATATCAGCAAGAATAGATCTGGTTGATTTCTTCAGAAAGAGCTAAGAATGTTGAAGGAAATCATCCAGCCATAAGGGCAAAAAAAATGCACCGTGAACTAAAATGTACTTAATGCGATATGGAGTCACAATCTATCCATATTTATAACAAGAATACAACAAAACCAGTACTGTCTTGGGAATGCTTCTGAGGCGGGCTGGAAATGGAGACATCATGGAGACACACGAGCAGCTGTTTAGCAAAGAGGAAGGAGCACATTGTGCAATATGACAACATGATAACAGCATTAAGTGACACTCAGAAACTTTGACTCTTAGATGTCTCACAGGGAGTTGATGAGTCTAACTTCCCACAATTCAACACAAGCTTTTCTTCGCCTCGCTATACTGAATGGCATTCTCCTGTCTCCTTGTTTACAACTGGGACGCCATTCATCTTGCACTCGACATCCCAGCATGCCATTCATTTGTCTTCCTGTCAGCTTCCCATGGGGCTATTCATCTGTAAACCTAACAATACATCTACCCAACATCCCAGGATGCTCTTCACCTGTCCGCCCAGAAACATGTAGAGGTGTCAGTCACCTGTCGTACAACAGTATCTATAGCCTGAGATGTCATTCTTCTCCCTGATTTGAGTCTTTCGTGCGGCTCTTCTTGTCAGTCTGCTTTAAAATAAAAAATGTTATCTCTATTCTGGGATTGTTGAACACACACCCTGAACACCCAAGTTTGTGGTGACAAATGCAACTTTCTCTGTGAACAAGCAGACCTTAACTGATACATTTGAAGCAGAAAGCTTTACAAAGACAGTTAGCTGACCTGGAGGAGGTTCATATGACCAGGCAATATTTAAAAAACATACTTGACCACTGGCTGGACTCAGGAGTTTGTTTTGTTGCTGAGTGTAAAATGGGAAGATGGATACTATTCTTATAACTGTTGGGTCAATTTAAAACTATCGCAAGAGCCTTGGTAGCTTCAATTAGCCGAAATAGTCGATGCAAGCTAAGAGTCAACCTGATGGTAAAGTATCCAGTACAAAGATTGGTTTAATCTCTATGGATCCTTTCCTTGTGTATGAAAACTTAACTTTAGTTTTGAGATGAAGATGCCTTACTCTAGTGTGTAATAAAATAGTCTAGTTTTAGTCACTAAAAAGTCATTACAATGACATCATCACTACTTTCGGTCAGTTAGTTTAATTAGCTGATGAGTTCTTTTTTATCCAAGGGTTTATTTAAATCTGTAACATTTCTCTCTCTCTCTCAACATTTCTGCTGATGTCTATCTGATCATTATCTTAGCTGAATAACTTAGCTTACTCTACTCTCCCACTGGTGTGATGCTGCTGTGTTAAGGTGTCACATGCTAGTGATGAACTTAACACAGCCTTTTTAAACAGTCTCAAACTGTGACAGGAATGCGCTGCTTGTTCATTAAAGGATAAAATTCACAGACAGAGGAAAACATCATAGATATTAAATCTGACAGCTGCCCACAGTCTTGTTATCGTCCTTAGCAAACTGTAACGTCACGCGACTGAAAGTATATTAACGTTTTTTTACAATCTGTGACACAAGGGGAAACTTGCTAGCTTTGCATGACCCAAGAGTTAAACAAAAACAATCAAACAAAAAAAAAAAATTCTGGCACATGACTATAAAAAACACGAAAAAAATATGTTGCCATGAATTACTCTGCTTGTTTCTCAAGCTAAGCTATGCTAACCATTAGCTTACTTTCTTAACCTTTGCCCAGTTTTCATCACAATGGGGCTAATGCTCTCATCTGATTGTTGACAGTAAAGAGTATTTCTAGTTCCCTAAAAAATATGTCTAACAGTTTAAATGAAGCTTTAAATCCATTGATTACATTAATAACACACGTCAGGATGCTGCTCCACTGACACCATGTACCCACAAGGCTGCTTACATTCCACAACGCCATTCATTATTGCTGTAAACCAACTGTACATGACAAAGAAATGATTACAGGAAGTGATGAAATGCTTTTGAATTCCATGTGAACAAATTTGCCAACAGTCACGCTGTAAGAGTTTAAAACAAACATTGAACCCATTCAAGAAGAAGCTAAGACATAGGATGTGCGGTTCTGTTTAATGCTGTTTGTAAAACACGATGTTCGCATCGGCAATGCTAGTGGACTGCCTACATGTTCCCTTGTAAGATATAATGCTATCATGAATATATGTATGTATTACCCATACTGCAAGGCGCTTTAAATGACCATCAAATGGCATAAGAAATAAATAACAGCAATTGATAACAAAACATAAACAGTTAATATCATATGAACAAAAGAATCCAGTTTGTATTTAGACTGAGTGCACTGGCCCCGCATTGAAATTGTTGCTTCGTCCCGTGCTTTGGCATCATAGAAGTTCAGAGCGGAGGACCAATGAGAGCGTCCAGAGAGGTGGCAGCAGCCACAGGGGAGAGGGAGAGGGACGGGCGCCCAAAGGTGATGCAGTGTCAGAGGTGCAGGAGCACACCTCGAACCCGTTCTCTGCGTGGTCCGGGTGATGGTGCGCGTTGCCTCTCGTCTCAGTGCTTTTGGGCTCTGTGTCCGGAGAGTCCGACTGCATCTCTGTGCACAGCAGCCAGTCTTTAGCAATGAGGCGGGGGAATCCAGCCTCCACCTCCATGTCACTGCCGGGCACTCGCCAGTACTCCTTCCCCTTGAAGAAATAGGACGAGCCTGCAGGGAGAGGGAGCAGGGACGGCATGAGTTATGTTCTAAGGTACAGTAAAACACACCAAAAAGTGAGCTGTTGAAAATACTTACTTCACTTTCTTTGCACCCTAAGGGAAGCAGAGAGCATACTGCTCATGCAAATGAAGTATTGATATACAGTGAGCAATAATACATTAGCAGGAGTATTGAGAGAGAGACACAGGTCCAACTAACAAAACAGATGTTGTTTTGCTGCTTCCTACAACAAATTTCTCTCCCCTCCAGCATCCTTCTCATCTTACATTTGTCTCCTACTTTCAGCTTGTCCATCTCTTAAAGCTTGTGTTTTTTTCACAGCTTCTCTTTCCTTCTCACTTACTCTTCACTGTGAGGTGTCACCACGTCTTCTTCATTTTTCTCCTCTGGCCTCCTCTCTCTATCTCACTGGTGTCTCTCTGTCCTAGCAGCCCAAAGGCAGACCAGAGCTTTGATGTGGCTCCAGTTTCTGAGCCCAAAGGTGTTTGTGTGTGCTTCTGAACGTCTGTCCTCTAATGTGCATGCAATTTTATGTCTCTTTATAAGGTTGGAGATTTTGTTTGGAAGGCCTCCTCTTTTGTCTTTGGCCCAGTCTGTCTGTTTCTCTCTTACACACACACACAAACACACACACATCTTCAAAGAGCTTGGAGCAGGACCTCTGAAGCTGTCGGAAGCTCAGATGCAGCACAAACCCAACACCTGACGGGGAAAAGAGCTTCCATGCATTCAGCTGGGAGATGCTGCAGGGGAGAGAGGTGATGCCGCTCGCTCTCTCTGAGAAAGACCTGAATAAACACTGTGTACCTGCTGCCAATTAGTTGTTCTCGTGCCAGTTTTGAACATCTACAAGTACTTTATCAAAGTCTAATCTGCACGGCCAACTAGAGGAGGTTTTTCGTGGTGAAGGCTGCCAAAACAAAGCCAGGTAGAATAAACATTATTAGTTCCTCTGGGGAACAGTAAGTCCTCAATGCTCGACCTATTCTAATTGCATAAGAACAGCAGGCAACCTTTCTGGAGCGCCTGGGGACCTAAGACAGATAAGGCACTCATCCAGCCTAAGGAAATGTCAGGGACAAGCTGCTAAAAAACATTTTGAAATTCTTTTGCTAATGGGCAGCCGTCAGCCGGCGTGGTGTGATCAGGCGGATATCTAGAAGTGAGACTTTTTCAGCATCTTAGAAAGTCCTCACTGTTCCTTTAAATGAAAAACAATAATAGAAAATGGGACCAAAATAAATGTATTGAAGTGAGTTAAAATAAATAGTGAATAAGAAAAAATAAAACAAATAAAAAATAAAATAAATTAAAATTATATAAATGATTTAAAATTAAAAGAAAAAATAAATAATAAAAATAAAATTAATAAAATAAAATATAAATAATCAACAGGAAATAAAATGATAAAAACAAAAATTGTGTCAAAAGAAGATGTGATAGAAGTAAAAGTGGTGATATTGCAGGCTAGTATGGAACAATTTCATACTAGCCTGTCGAGGTAACACCCTCCCATGATAGGGCGCTGTCTGATGATCAGTTTCATTTGACTGTATCAGGAACAGACCGGTGACGTCTCGGAGGCTACGTCTATATTTTATACAGTCTATGGTAGGAGCTGTGTCAGTATGAAAGCCCTCCAAGAGAGCTCACCGATCTGATGTCCAGAGGCTGAGAATTCAAGAGTTTCTAAAAACAGAAAGCTCTCTGACCAGCACTTGTGAAAGAGACATGAGGAATGTTTAAAGGGAAGCAACTGAGGACCTTAGAGATCGAGCAGGAATATAAATTCAGCTGCAGTAAGAAAGGCAGTGTATGGAGGAGCAAAGCCATGAAGAGCTTAAAAAACAGTTTAAAGACCTTTAAAATTTCATTCTCAGAGACACAGGGAGCCGGTGAAGAGTTGGGATGTGATCTGTTTCCTTTTTAAGTGTTAAACTCTGTCAGCTGCACAAGTTGCAGTTTTTTCAGAGAATTTTTGGTAGACAAGCGACGAGGGATGCAAAAGCATGAGTTGAAATTTCACCATCTTTCTGGGATAAAAAAAAAATGACAATTGCAAAGTTTCTAAGATGAGGAAAATTAATATTACAACTTTGTTTAAATGATCTAAAACCACTCCCTGTTATAACCTCCACCTCCAGCTTAAGCAGGGTGCACACATGAGGATTTTCTAAATGTGCAGAGATGTTTTATCTGTCAGAGAGCCCACACATGAAGATCACAAATCAAACACTGAACAGTTCTGACCGTTCTGTGTGTGGTGTGCTTCGATAATCTTAACACAGCTCATTAAACACAGAACCATTCTGTCTGAAATCTCACCTGACCAAACATGATCTACAAAAACATAGAAGAAGAAACATAGCAACAGATAGCAACAACCAGCTAACACCGAACACAACATGGAAGAGGACATAGAAGAGGGAATGATGGTGGTCTTGGAATGATTTTTCATGGAAAATTCCTGAACCACAAAGAAGAAAAGACTGTGGAAAAAATCTGAACTTTCCGTGTCAGGTCAGTCATGCTTGATTTGTTTACGTCTGCTTCCTCGTTCCTTAGTCAGCTCGCCTCCTGATTGGCTACATTCCATTCTACGTAACAATGCACGGAGATGTGAGTCGGCTTTGCCCACACATGAAGATTTTTGTTCGTAAATATTGAACAATTTTAATATCTACAATTGTCGGCCCCAACCTGTTTCTAAGCAAATTACAAGGACAAATTCAATCTTAACATACCTCAGACCATAGGATAATCTGATAAAATTTAAGATAATCTGGTGTTGTCCATCCTTGGACTGGACAAAAACAGCCCAACAATCATTATGTGTGTACCCCCCTTTAGTAGCAGTCTCTCCCCTCTCGCCCTCCTCTCCCCTTTTTCTTTTTTCCCTGAGGGTGTGAGCCAGGTGAGTGGAGTACAAGCAGGTGCAGGTGACCACCAGAGTGGTCTACCAGCAGCTCATCTACCTCTGCCATAAAAGCCTGACTGCGACCACAACTCACACAGTAAATTCTCTGCTGTTAAAACATCTGGTGTTAGGCCATTTCAGAGTAAAATGTTGAATTCTTGGTGTTTATTTCCACGTATTTAACTCTATGCTGGTGTTAAACCATACTCCATTGGGAGTTACTTTACAGTGTTGATGGCAGGCGGTGTTATTTTAAACATCCAGACATCCTGCTCCCCATCCCTCCTCACTCACAGTTGCACTAATTGTTAAGTTTCTTACAATAAACTGTTCTTTAAACTACACTGTTCACCCAACTAACCCAAAATAGCTATACTTTTTCAATTTAAATTTCTCTGTAAGAAAACAGCTCCTTTACATTTTAAGAAAATGGTTTTAGCAAAGTATTTTTTGTTGTGACAGTGTTTTGTGACCGGAAGTGAGGAGGAGATGCAGCGGATATGACACTGTGCTTTACATTTGGATGTTGCGCGGGCGGAGTTAAAGACTGTCTATGCTGCACATGGATCGGACCAGCCGTCTGTGCTTCACATGACATGGTCTGTGTATGACAGTTTTAAAATTAAGTATTAAAGGGGTGTGTTTTTATTTTTTTTTTCCCTCAGTGACCTTAAAACTATCACAACTGGGACAGTAGTTTAAATAGAGCACAAACAGTTGGTCCAGTCCATGTGCAGCATAGACAGCCTCTATCCCCACCATAACATCCAAATGTACAGCAGGGTCTCATATCCACTGCGTTTCTTCCTCACTCGTGGTTGCAAACAGCATCACAACATAAATTACTTTGCTAAAATCATTCTCTTCAAATGTAAAAGAGCAGCTTTTTGAAGTTGGGTTTCACAGCTCGTATTAAACCCCAAAATCCGGGGTTACAGTGTATCACTGTGTTTCTTCATTTTTTACACACCGTAGACCCTCCCAGCTGTTAAGCAAAGCTACAGCTTTCAAGTTATACCCAGAATGCCTTTGTGAATTGTATCCTAACAGTTATTGTAACCGTGAGAGACGGGGGAAACGCAGTGGATATGAGACCCTGTGTGGCACAGGTTGTCTCCACCCCACGACACAAACTAGCTATGCCTTACAGCACAGACCAGCTGTCTTTGCTCCACAGCATAAAGTCAGTGCCTTTCATGTTTCAAAAAAACATCTGTACAGTGAAGTTTCCTTCAATGATAGTGAACATAAACTACATTTACGGAATGATCACTATGATTTTTAGTCACAGTGGATTAGTAGAATAAAAGATACAGGTGTTAAGTGAACACTGGTTCAGAGTAACTTTCTCACTCCTGTAGTGTTACTGATGGAGGAACAATCTACACCAGCTAAGTGTTGTTTCAACCCATTGTAATGTTATTATTTTACACTGTAAGAGTTTACTGGGTGACACTGTCATAGAGTTAAAATTGAACTCTTTGAAAAGTGTCCATTTAACACTTTTTCAGTGGTTCCCATATAAACACTGGAGCAGTGTTAATTTTAACTTTGAGGGAGTTATATTTGGGGTTTCAAACTTGCAGTGCAGAGCTGGACCATATAACACAGTAAGTTAAACTATGCTATTTGTTTGCAACTCTCAATTCTAACCTATTTGTTCCCTGTGCCACAGACTCCTGACCAAACCTGTCTGCTCTGTCTGCATCTTCAGCTGACCTTTCAGTAACTCTGAGTTCACTCCAGCCATGCAGCACACCTCCTCAGCCTGCCTTCACTCAAACTCTCCCCTATACCAGACTGTCAGCCAAGATTCACTGCTCTCTGCGGGTCAACCTGTTCTGTAGTGAGTGGAGGTTTTTGTTAATGCTAATGAGTTTAATCAAGTTGGTTAGTCTCCTGTTAGCCTCGTTAGCATGACGTGTTTGTCATGCAGAGTTTCCAGGTCTTTAACTTTCCTAGCTTTGCAGCTCTACTGTGCTCAGTCGATTTTCTAGCTTCTTTGATTTAAAGTTAGTCTGGGCTTGTTTGGTCTTTTATAGAATTTCAGTTGTGTATTTATCCCTTCTGGCAGGAGTATTGGTTGTTTTGCCCTGCCTCCACAGTTACCATTTCTTCTGCCAGTGCAAATTACTGTGATCTTTTGATGTTAAATAAACTCTTTGTGTGTTTGCTGTGTCTCTGTGACACTCCCAGGTTAGTTACTGTTGCTTTGACTTGTCTGTTTCTGGCTGCTTTGGCTTCTATTAGAAGAAGTTTTAAGAAGCTCTCGTTCGTCCTAACATTTAGAGTTTACTGTGCGCAATGGTTTTGTGGTGAAAAAGAAATGTAAAGCTAGGTGTCGTCTGTATAAAAGTGATCATAAAATAGGCTGAAGTAGACTTCCTTGAGGAATTATAACCAACCATTTACCTACTCACACCTATGGGCAAGTTAGAGTGACCATTCAACCTGATGAGCATGTAAATTGCAGAATATTACAATGGACATAAGGGGAAGGCAAACATTGTTCAGCAGCAGCCACACTGACAAAGCTACCTGTAGTGTCTGCTAACATTTTTTAACAGGCCATGTGAGTGCAGGAATCGACTGATGCTTGATTATTTAAACATTCTGCTAAACAGCCCCATCAATTGGACGATCTCTAATATCAACACTAATTTAAATCATCATTACTTACTTTATAGCGTCAGCTATTATTTACAAAACGACATTAATCTCCAAGGAAACCAAGATCTACTGCTAACATTGTACTTGCTTTAAATTAATGGAGGCAGAGAGGATTCTGAAGGAATGTGTCAGATCTATTTCTGTGTCTGAGGACTCATCAAAGACATGCTAATATGTGGACTGAGAGACAGAACAACACCAAAAACAATCAGTGCTCAACCAGTTGATCTTAACTCTGGTTCTTCACGTGGATATTTTCATAGACACTTCCTTTATTCTCTCAGAACAATAGAGTTTTATCCCTCTGATGTTAAAAGGTCTGAGTGTTCATTACTTTTTAAATGATAGACTCTGATTGATTGCCCAACAGTGGCTTTTTGACTTGCTTCATATTTCGAGGCTTGTTAAATCTTATAATCCCCCACATCCTCCTATGCTGCTCAGTGTTTAAATTAAGTTGTTACACCGGCTCTCAGTTTCTGCTCATTTAGAGAGGAAGTCTAAATCTAACTGAGTTTATTGAATCAGGTTTTAATACAGCAGAAGAAAAAGTAGAAACAACTGTTAAGTAAAGCTTTAGGCTAAAATTGCTCATTAAAAACAACATCAAACCCCATTCAAGAGGGTAAACAAGATGCTACAAACCGTGGGTTCCTAATAAAGATGTCATTATAACTCAGCAGGCTATACAGCAGCTTCTTCAGGTTCATATCTAAACATGTCACCACTTGTGCAAAGTGGTGTCCACACACGGGACAGTGGGTGGCTGGTTTGATTATCTCATTTATAGTGTATTTCATTCTACAGCATGCTATAATAATGAGTCATCATAAAGGACGATGCTGTGCTACCCATAATTACACAGGGTCAGCTGTGAGCTCACACACACACACACACACACACACACACACACACACACACACACACACACACACACACACACACACACACACACACACACACACACACACACACCTCGCTCATGTACAGCATATGTGTGGGTTTTACAGCGACCACTCCACATTTTATGGGAGGTGAAAGAACAGACTGTTTTACGAGCACAGATGCACCTTGACTGTAAAGATTACAGACATGGCTGATTCAGACGGGACATGCACCAGTACTGACCGCATTACCCAACCAGTTCCTATAAAAGTTACCACATTAAGAGAACCACACAGAGTGAAAAGAGAGGCGGAGGGTTATCAGAGCGTTTAAAGAGGAGATGAAGACAGGAGATGAGAAATAAAGAACACACTCACATCAATGCACACACTAATTGAATAATATAAACTATATATGAATATCAAATAGTGCATTTTGATGGTGTAATAGTTGTTAATTTAAATTGTTGTGTGTGGATATCACCTTGGGCTTTCTATAATTACAGCCTCACTTTATTGACACAGCTATTTCACTCAGCTGGAAGTTCCTGTACACGCTTGACTGAAGAAACTAAAAATACAAGGGAAGCTATTATTTAGGAGGGTATGTTTGGTGCTTTAAAACACACTCCTGTGAATGCTTCTTTCCTCCTGATCCTTGTGTCGGCCCTCAGTACTCTCTTAATGATCAAACTGCTTCCCTGCGACCGCCTCAGCTTTTTAATTAGAAACACTCAACACAAAAGCAGAAAACTCACCTGACACAGCTCTGAGACCTGAGGGAGGTTTGAAAAGTAAAAACAAAAAGACCCAGGAGGGAAACAGAGGCAGAAAGGTGAATATACGGGGTCAAGGAGAGCCAACTGCAGCGTTCGGAGGATGTGACCGCTCTGGCTCTCAGCAGATGTTGCTGATGTTTCACAAATCTGCCATGCAAAACCACAATCTACCAAGAATAGACTAACATAAATGTGCATAGCATTCTTAGCATGCCGTCTGATGAAGCCACGTAAGCTGACTTATACACGACATCATTCAAATGTAACAAGTTACGAAGGAGAACAGCTGCTCAGGAAGAGACAGCCTTCATCTTACCTAACTCTATTTATGCTATGAAATCCCCTCTTTGGATGTATATGTTGAATTTAATATAAGCTTATAACAGGCTGTATATCTTTTTAAATTTCACCATGTCTTTTTACTATAAATGGGCCTGTTACTGTAAGCTCCACGCCTCTTACATTGTGTGTAAGGCACTCTGACCTGCTAGTAGAGATACTCAACCATCACAGAAAGATATTCATATTTATTTATCATTTGACTTTTGATGGCCAGCAGTAAGCACACTGACTCTAAGTCTTAAAGAACTGAACAGCACTCATCTGTATGACATAAAGTAACAAATTACTGATCAGAGATTGGGATTTAATAAGCAGTAATGGCCAATGGGGCTCCTAAACTTTTCAGCCAGGGACCCAAAATAACGATGCTAGACAGACAAGCGACCCCTGCTGTGAATATGAAGAACATTTTAATCCTGGATTCTACAATTCTAAAATGCTAGTTTCGTTTAGCAGTTGCTCCAAAGCGACGTACAACACGAGCAGGATTCTGTCCTACATTCTGGGCATCAGTGGCAGAGCCGTTGAGTTTCTCTCTAAGCCACCAACCACTAAAAAGTTACTGAAACCATATGCAGTTATGATGAAGATAAACTATGTCAAGGTTACACTGTAAAAAAAAATCTGTCAAATTCATGGTCAAACGCCGGCAGCTGCTGGTATTGTACCGTAAATTTGACTGTTTTTCTTTTCTTTTCTTTTTTTTTTACAGTGTAAGATTTATGCCTCATTTCTCTTAGGAGATGCGTCAGCTGCAAATCTCTCAGAAGGAGGGATAAATATAGACAAAAATGTTTTCATTAACGCATTGCAAAAACTGAAATCATGAGTCACCTTCCCCTTGTCTGATTGCAAGATGTTCAGAGAAAAAAAGATGGCTAAATTGTTTGTAAATAGTAAAAAAAAAATCAGCCAATTTGTTTTGAAAAATGGACCTGTTAGTTTCTAGAAATGAAAATAATGTCTAAAGAATAATACAAGAAAAAGAAACGATTCCACTGATTTTTCCCCTTTAGGCAGATTTTTGTTTGTTTTTAATTTTTATGGTTTAAAGTATCCCCTTAGATTTAAACCGGGCCATAAAAAATCAAATGTCTTTTTTTGAGATATAATTACAATCACTGTAAATGCAGTCAATAAAACATATGTTTTGTTGTTCCATTTAATCCCAAGAATGAAAAAGGTGCATAATCTGTTTAAAATCTGAGTTAAACGAGTCCATCTGACTGTCCTGTTTGAATCTAAAAAAAGCCAGACTTGTTGCACAAAACAACTAAAAAGCAAATACTTTAATGTATGAAGAACTGCTCAGATTTTCTCTGGTTCAAACAAAGTCAGTTGCAATTTGGACTTACATTTGAATTTTTTGTTTAAAGAATAAATGTTTGTATAAATTGAAACCTGCTCCAGATGCAGCTGAGTTCTATTTTGAATGCTATTAGCAGTTACATTACCATGACTCATCCCTTTGATTTGGAGTCTTCCTTTGAACAGCAAACAGCAGTTACCCTTTATTATCCAAATGAACCTGTTTAACACCACAATAACTGAGAACATTTAAAAAAGCAGTAATTGCATATTTGTGTAAGACAATTATAAATCTTTACAACATACTGACTTCATGTTGAACCATGTAAGACCATGATGTTCAGCCTGCCACAGATCTTGTGCAGATCACTTACTACTACTGATATACAGTAATGGGGAGTTTTATCTGGCTTGGGGGTATGAAGAGGCCCCAGACAAAATATAAAAAGAGAATCTGTATGGGGGGGGCTTACTTAAACCCTGTGCAGAAGAGATAAAGACAGCTGTGTCAAAAGTTATGACTTATGCATCATTTCTGTTGAAAGCAGTTATCAAAGCTCCAAGAAGGAACAAATGAAGACAAAAATGTCAACGCACTGCAAAAACTGATGTATAAACAAGTCTTCAAATGATTAGACCAGGGGTCTGCAACCTGCAGCTCTTTGACTCCTCTGCAGCAGCTCCTTGCAGCTGACAAAAATTATCATTGAAATATTAAATTACAGAAAGTATTAATGTTTAACAACATTGACACTATCCTGAAATAAAGCCTTCCACTTCTCTACTTCACTTCCTACAACTCCGACAACCCACCAACTTTCCCTGCACCTGTTGCTAACCTAAAGTTTTACGCCCCTGGTAAGATAACTAAATCAACACAAAGACAGCTCTAGAAAAAAATACAGATTTTAATTCAGTTAATATAGTTCTACAGTTTCATAAATTCAAGAAAAAACTTCTTTGTTAGACAATTATTCAATATATTTTAATTATGTATAATATTTTGTAAACCATATTGTCTTTATTGCAAAGGTAAAGTAGATTTTGTGGCCCCTGAATGACTTTAATCCAGGTGAGATGAGTCAAAACTGCTCCTCTGACAGTAAAGTGGGCAGACCCCTGTGTTAGACTTAGAATGAGCCACACTGACCTGACAAGTCCAGAATAAAAAAAGTCTTTTGATATCTTGAAATATTTTTTTCTGGTCTTTTCAATGAATGTGGCTCATTCTAAGTCTAAATGGACAATTTCAACTAAAAATAAGACATTAACGCCTGCTTACATGTTAGTTTTTGCAGCATGTTTCTACAGACGTCACTGCCGTGTTAGTGAAATACACAAAGGTGAATATCTAGATGCAGATTGCATAAATAATTAATGAACAAAAGACCAAAAGAGAAAACAATGGCTTACTTAAACAGCAGGTCACACACAAAGACTGAATACACACAGGGTAATAAAACCTAAGTGAAAAACATGACACAGGGGAAAGAGTTTAGGGGGCCAAAGACATAACACACACAGCGAGCAAGAGCTAACAGAACACAGCAGGAAACAAGCACTGATTTACAAAACATGGAACATTCAAATCTAAATGCGAGAAAATCATGACAGACACGTTAATCTCGTCTCGTATGACCTTCACTGGAAATGGTCACTTTAATGTGATTCTTAACAAACAAGCAGGCTTCAATATGTCCGTGACTTGACTGTGAATTGATGCATTTAGTTCAAAGTCTATTTGACCTGTCACCATTACTAAAAAACTGCAGGGACTATTATAACGTGTATATGCGGTGGCTAGAGTAAGGTCTTGAATGGCCCCTCACTCTAAATAACTGCAGCTTTAATTCTCTACCCCCATTTTCCAACAAGTCACATAATGACAGTTACAAACTGGATTAAAAAGTCTGCACAGAGTGAGGAGGTCTGACAAGGACTATGAGTATTAACCTTAATGTGCTGGTAGATAAAATCTATTTAAGAAAAGAAGAGAGAAAGAAATACAAGTAATCACAAATACAGCACATGCAAACATCTGTAACATAAATGAGTCTTCATTTGCTTTTTGCTCTGTTCAGTCAGTGAAATGTGGAGCTGCATCTGAAGAGGTGTGTCTGCTATGAAAGAGGTATTGTGATGGAGATGGAGATGGAGATAGGACAGTGAGGCTGAGGATGCTCATGTCTGCAGGGATGTAACCGATCCTGACGCAGACTGTGTGAGGACTGATTTGCTGTAGCTGTGTGCCAGTGGGCAGTCTGTAAAATGAATGCCTGCCCACAGGGAGAAAACTCTACTTTGCTTTCATTGTCTCTGTTCTTTTTTCCACTGATGCTCACATCTGTTAGAGACAACAACTGCTGACTGACTGACTGACTGACTGACTGACTGACTGACTGACTGACTGAATGACTGACTGACTGAATGACTGACTGACTGACTGACTGACTGACTGACAAACGAACTGATTGACTGAATAACTGACTGACTGACTGACTGACTGATTGAATGGCTGACTGACTGACTGACTGACTGACCGAATGACTGGCTGACCAACTGACTGACTGACTGACTGACTGACTGAATAACTGACTGACAAACGAACTGACTGACTGAATAACTGACTGACTGACTGACTGACTGACTGAATGACTGACTGACTGAATGACTGACTGACAAACGAACTGATTGACTGAATAACTGACTGACTGACTGACTGACTGATTGAATGGCTGACTGACTGACTGACTGACTGACTGACCGAATGACTGGCTGACCAACTGACTGACTGACTGACTGACTGACTGAATAACTGACTGACAAACGAACTGACTGACTAAATAACTGACTGACTGACTGACTGACTGACTGATTGAATGACTGACTGACTGACTGACTGACTGACCACCGGACTGGCAGATTGACTGACTGAATGACTGACTGACTGACTGACTGAATGACTGACCACCTGACTGACTGACTGACTGACTGACTGACTGACTGACTGACTGACTGGCTGATCGATTGATTGACTGGCTGACTGACTGACTGACTGAATGACTGACTGACTGACTGATTGAATGAATGACTGACTGACTGACTGACTGACCACCGGACTGGCAGATTGACTGACTGAATGACTGACTGACTGACTGACTGATTGACTGACCACCTGACTGACTGACTGACTGACTGACTGACTGAATGACTGACTGGCTGACCGATTGATTGACTGGCTGACTGACTGACTGACTGAATGACTGACTGGATGACTGGCTGACCGATTGACTGACTGGCTGAATGACTGACTGACTGACTGAATGACTGACCTAATGACTGGCTGACAAACTGACTGACTGACTGACTGACTGACTGACTGACTGTCTGAATGACTGGCTGACCAACTGACTAACTGACTGACTGACTGACTGGCTGACTGACTGACTGACTGTCTGAATGACTGGCTGACCAATGACTGACTGACTGACTGACTGACTGACTGACTGGCTGACTGAATGAATGGCTGACTGGCTGGCTGGCTGAATGACTGGCTGACCAACTGACTGACTGACTTACTGAATTACTGACTGACTGAATTACTGACTGACTGACTGACTGACTGACTGACTGACTGACGAACTGACTGACTGAATAACTGACTGTCTGACTGACTGACTGAGTGAGTGAGTGAGTGACTGACTGACTGACTGAATGACTGGCTGGCATACTGACTGACTGACTGACTGACTTGCTGACTGACTGGCTGACTGACTGACTGACTGACTGACTGGCTGGCTGGCTGACTGACTGACTGACTGACTGGCTGACTGAATGACATGCTGACCAACTGACTGACTGACTGACTGACTGGCTGACTGACTGACTGACTGACTGGCTGGCTGACTGACTGACTGACTGACTGACTGACTGAGTGACTGACTGATCGACCGACCGACTGGCTGACTGACTGGCTGACTGACTGACTGGCTGACTGACTGACTTACTGACTGAGTGGCTGACTGACCGACCGACCGGCCGACCAACCGGCCGACTGACTGACTGACTGACTGGCTGGCTGGCCGACTGACTGACTGACTGACTGGCTGGCTGACTGACTGACTGACTGACTGACTGACTGGCTGGCTGACTGACTGGCTGACTGCTCAAACTGGTGTTATCTAAGGCAAGAAAAGGCAGAGTCCTATCAGAGGATGGATCTGTCCAGGTTGATGCAGGGGGAGGATGAGCCATCTCTGTGTTTTTTATAAAATGTGCACGGCTTATGAAGCAAAGCAAGTTTACCAGCTCACAGTGTTGCCTTGAGGTAATAATGTGAGACTAGCTTGAGATTCATAACACCCAACACGATTCTCCAGTGTTTGTTGTGTAAAGGTCAAGCCTGTTGTTGGCAAACAGAGATGCCAGCCTCACAACCACTTTCTGGTACACTGACTCTGTGTCTTTAATGAAAAAAGTTTCTGTGTCTGGAAACTTGAGCATCTTGCATCCCCTGAAGGCAAACTTACAGCAGTAGAGTTTCCATAACCACAGCATACTCCTCATGGGTCACTGATCATTTCTTATTGGGTTTGAACACATCTTACTTCATCTTGGTGGCCTTTGAGTGGACATATGAGCGTGTTTGTTTAAGTGGGTGGTGGTGGAGAGAGGGGGTTGGAGTATGTTGTTCTCTTCCATTTGAAACACCTAAAATAAACAATCATTCTCTTCATTTAAAGCTTCCTCAGTGACCCTGCAGTCATAAAAGTTAAATTCATGCACGGAACAAAACCTGTTGTTTGTGGCTGTTGCATAAAATGCAGTAAGCCACTCCTGCAAATTTCATTTAAAAAAAATTTGCCTGGAGTATTTTTGCCGAAAAACTTTTCCCCAACACCACAAATCTTAACTATGAAGAAAGTCTAACATTGTTTTTTTTTAGAATAGAATAGAATACAATAGAACACCTTTATTGTCATTATATGACACCCCAGTCTAAAAAGTTCGGACGTTTTGTTGCTTTGCTCATCGACGGATGGATTGATGCTTTTAACAGAGAGTTCAGCTGGTGGAAGAGACACAGTTACAGTGAAAGACAAGACTCAACTTCCCCCCAGGTAAAAGTCAAACAACTTGTAAAGCATTTATGTCCCTGCAGAGTGCTGCTTCATATTAATGTGGATCACCAATCAGCAACTCGTCTCCATCCAAGCAGTTAATATTCACACATTATGATCCATCCATGTCACCAAAAAGAGGGATTTCCTTCATTAGGGCGAGGTGTTCTGAAAACAACTGATGTATATTTCTTCACTCACTGTCTAAAAATGATCAGAGTATTATTTTAAAAGACAAGCAGGTTTTACGCACGTCTGTCAATCACACTTATAATCATGTGCGGGTGAACCAAAAAGGTTCCCGGCTTTGTTAATGTTTCAGTGAAAGGTCTTTAGAAAACACTTTAAATGTGCCAGATAAAACACAGAATATTAAAGGATTATTGTTTATATTAAACTATTTGTGCTGTTGATACAAAGAACGTGTGTCCGTCAGCATGCTTTATGTCGAAGGCAAACAACATTTTTATGACATTTGAGTTCTTGTTGTTTTGTTAGTTTACTGTTACTGTCTTAGTCATGCTGCACACACACAGGGAGTCATTTTAATTTCTACATTAATGTGAGTGTTTTGATACAAAAAGTAAAGCAACAAAAAATTCTAGAAGAAGCTCCATTGTGCTATTTTTAGAACAGGCCTCGCAGGCGCTTTAAGTGGTCCTTGCAGGCTGTTGGTGACGCCTGCCCTAGCATATTACATCAACTGCATGGAGTGAAACAAACAAAAAACCTTCATGGACATTAATGCTCTTGAATATTGTTAGCGTAACATGCTTTTTGTATTAGATCTTCAAAAGAAACAGAGAGCAGGGTTCAATCAGCAGGTCCGAGCCATTCTTAGTGAATCCACAGAATCCTTGTTTCTTTAATAACTCACCATCAGACCACCTCATGGCATCGTCAAGGTTTGGTGGAAGCCCCTTCCACAACGTGCTGTCTTTAGGATAGCCAGGGTCCATTCGTCTCATGTGGTCATCATAGCGCCAGTAGCTGTTGTCCTTGAAGAAGTAGGTTTTGTCGTTGTGGAGCCAAACAAAGGCTGCATCCACACCGTCAGAGGGGAGGCCAAAGTCACTGATTGGACGGGGGTAACCCTCCTCCACAATATTATCTTTAAATACCCAGTACTTCAGACCTGGAGAAACAGAAGTTACATAAAAAAACAACAAATAAAACATATTTATAGCTTGTACTGTACCCAACCAACTCATATTTCTGCATAAATTTTGTAAAAAGGAAAAATCAATAGAGTGTTTGTCTGTTGAGTCTGAACAGAGAGATACAAAATAAACACCTAAGAGTAAAAAAAAGTGATGTTTACCTTTGAAGAATACTATTTTGTGGTCTCCTGGCCTCTCATACACAGCATCCACGCTGTCCAAGTTAGGCGGGAGGCCTCTCCAGAAGCGATGGATCTGAGCAGGGCGCAGAGACACCAGGTGCCTCTCTCTGGTAAGTCGCCAAAAGTACTTCCCTATATCAGACGGTGACAGATTAGAAAATCTGAAAACATCCTGTGGAGACTAAGCGCAAGAAACACCACATCATGTAGGTCTAAGTTGTGACACTGCAGGTCACAAAGACTAATTAAAAACCTGTTTTACATGGAAGTGAAATTATTTTTTTAAATATTATAATGCTCTCCATCTGGAACTGTGTTTGACTTTTTGCAGTTAGGTTTATGCAAAGGGGCAGAGCTGAAGAAAATGACCAATGTGGATAATCTCCCAGAGCAGTCAGTCTGCATTATGTACTGCTGCATCATAAAACACTTTGTTTTTATGAGCCGCAATAGTTAATAAGCAAACAGGTCAGCTCATTAGATAGGAAGGATGCAGCAGCGGGGCCCAATGGGACCACTTTGTTTAAACCACAGAAAATGTGGCGGTGTGTGAGTCAGTGATATGAGCCCTGGGAGCCACCACATGACCTGGCTCTCTATTGATCACTGGAGCCACCACACACCCAGCCCCCCTGTCTCTTACTCATTCTCTGTCTCCCTTTTATTCAACACTCTTTCTTTCCTCTGTCTGACTGTCGCTCTCTATCTATCCGTCTGTCCATCTGTCTCTCTTGTTTACTTTTTACTTTTAGGCTTGAATACCTTTAAAAAAGAAGGCCTCTCCTCTTATTTGGGACACTGCATCAAAGTGACTGGTGCATCTGTCGGGGGCATCTCGCGCCAGCCTTAGGAACAGAAGATGGTAGATGCAAGACAGAAAAGTTAAAGTTGAAAAGGAAGTCTTCTCAGTAAAACACCAGAGAAAATCTGATTAATATTCTGTACAACAAGCATTCGTGGGTCTCAACATAAAACATGAAACAGCCTCACTTTAAGCACACACGAAAAAAGACCTGGAGCCATTTGCATGAAAACAAAAATAAACAAAAAGACAAACAAAAAACCCTTTGTGATAATTCGCCCACCAACTGAGTGTGTCTCAGTGTCTGCATGTATGTGCATGAGTTTCTTTCAATTAAGCTGGCTAAACATGAGGTGAAATGCTATCCCGCTGACATGATGCGATCCCCCAGTGCATTTCTCCCCGGGGCCAAGTGATTTAAGGCACTGACGTGGTCAGCCTGCCAATGATGAAGCCATTAGCACCACAGATCTGCTACTGTGAGTGGGAGGCTGCCGCCCTGGATTTTATCAACAAAGATCTCCATTCAGAGATCTATTAACACGACATCTCAGCCTAGCGGTCAGCATTTGTGACCCGTGTCGAGATTAATCCAGCTTTTCCACGCATCAAGACCAGATGGAGGCGGTGAAAAATGACTAATGAGGGTGGTGAGAGGGCGATACTTGTTGGAAACAGGAGGTTTTAAATGGCAGTTTAGCGAAGAACTGAAAAGTCTTTGTTTGTTAGTGTGGGTGTATGCACAGAGGTCAACACACTCTCTCCTGTTCCTGTTAAGTTAAAAGACCATTAGAGTATATTAAATTCATTTTTAAGTAACCAGAGTGTTTCTGTTTTATTACAATCCATCAAAATCTATGAGGTTTGTTTCCTGGGCTCTTTAATAACAGAGCTGTGTTGTTAGTCAGTGCTTTTAGTTTAGTAAAAGCGCTGCAGTGGGAAGACATTTATTACTCCTTTTTGCCCTTCTAGCTGATGAGCGTCAAAACAATAATCAGACATGTGCCAGACACAGCCCCAGAAATATAAAGATAATACTAATAACTCATTTCCTGGTGGGGAGGAGAGATACTGTAGCTGCCTGGATCCTGCTGTGGGGTATCGTGTGAAACAACTGATAAAAGACTCCAGAATCCAGGTCATCATTCAAAACGTATACAAATAGTTCATGTGCTGTGTTATCAGAATTACACGCAGCACTGTGGAGTATGAAGGGGGTGGGTTGGTCTTGAGTCTCTTATTGTATGACCCCAAAAGCCTTAGAATGATGGTTAAAGATATTTTGACTAAAGGATTATCTTTTTTAATGGTGTCAATGTCATGTCATGTTACCTACAGGACTATTTTACGTATTTTGGTTATTGGGTTTTTTCACAATATAAAGTGTGGGCCCGACAGATTTATAGTCCAGCCTATTTAAAATAATCATCATCGGTAGGAGTTTCAGCACTGATATAAATCCTTGTATTGTTTGTCCACTAGATGGCGCTCTGACTCTATTCAATCCTCAGTTGCCACCGCTGCCCTGGGTAACATACAGGAGTGAGCTACAGCTAAACAACATTACAGGAGTGGGCTGAGCGAAGCTTGCCAACAGGTAACTTTATAAAGAAGTTCTTAAGTTAACAATTGCTCAAAATGTCTCTGTTTCAGTTTAACTCTGTTTGCCAAGTTTCATGACAAGTGACGCGTGCTTAGAGTTGGTCATGCTTTTCATTGACGATGCATTGCTAAAGTTCTGCTCACCTAGTTTAAGTTCCTCCCTGTCTGTAAAACTGAAAACACAAATAAACGTACAGAAGTCTTTGAATAGATTCCTGTCCAACAAATTCAACATGTTATACCTCTTCTTCAGTACAAAAAACAATGATAGAATGAAGTGCTAGCTTGATGCTAACGTATATGGGAAATTGCATTGATATGCTAGTTAGCATATGGTTAGCATATATCGATATAACTTTTGTTTTGAAACAGAATTTCAACTTTCATCACAGGAACAGATCACAGTCACTCTTTGTAAACAATACTGAAAACTAAATATTAAAAATATAACAAAATATTAAAAGGAAGATGAAATAAAGTTATGTGTAGGCTCATGGAAGGTTCCAAACAGCTTAAAGCAATGCTATAACCAGTTCAAAAAAATAGATAGCCTACTTCTGAGTGGCATTGATTTTGCAGTGATTTTGAGTCCATCCAGTGGTTTCACCAAGAGTCATGTGTGTGTTTTGAATGCAGTGCTCCCCCTCTGGTCCTCAAAGCCATCCAGTGTTGGTTTTAGGCTGTGCTCAGAGGTTCTCTTAATCATTGAATGATATCTAACAATATCCAAAAGAAATAAAAGACTCCTTGCAATTTTACATTATACTGAGGACCCTTGTTTTGGAGCTGCTGAACGGATTCCTCACTCAGTCTCTGACAGAGCAGTGAACATCTTGTTATTTTTAGCTCTGAGAGACATCTATGCAGTACCTTGCTCCTGTTTCCCTCTCTCCTCTATCTGTCAGTCTAACTTCTGATCTTAATATCTCATTAAAGTTATTAACCATGGATCTCTCTGGGAGTCTCTGAGTTTGTCTGTTTGGTTCTTCGGATTGTTGCTGTGGACGGCCTGCTGCCATGGACCTGACAGACTCCAGCTGCTACGGCTTCTTACAGTTACAGTTTCTCCATCATCATCACTACAACACAGAAATATGGACTCTGTGTTTGTGCCTCTCTGTGTCTTTGTCTCTCTGTCTCTTTCTTTTTCCCGTTTTTTCCCTCTGTCTTTGCCCCCCTCTTTGTCTCATCTTAATACAGTCTCCTCAGTTGTCTGTCTAACATGAGTCTGGTTCTGTCTGAGGTTTCTGCCCGTTAATGGGAAGTTTTTCCTCTCCATTGTAACTTGCTAAATGTTGTAAAGGTCTGTACTCATGGTGGGTTAAGATGAGATCAGACTTCTTATCTTGTCTTGATGTTGGGTCTCTGTTAATAAATTTTATTACCATTTACAGGTCGAGACCTGTTCACGCTTCTGGAAAGCGTCTTGAGATAATGTTTGATATGAATTGGGGCTATATAGATAAAGATTGATTGAAATCAATTTAATTAGTTAGAAAGTGTTCCCTCTGGTGTTTTTTTTTTTCTTGGCCAAAGCACAACTTGTCATTGTTTTGTTGTCTCTGTCTTAATTGTTTTATGAACCATGTTGCTAGAATAATATTTTTGTTGATAAAATAATACCATTTTGCATTTTAATACTTAATAAGTTGTTGTGTCTTTATTTTCCATTAAATTTAGTCATAAATGGTGTGCAAACAATCTAATTTCGTTTTAGTATGCTTTTACAAAGCATTCAAACTCTTATGAAACTAGTGTTTTACCTCATTACAACAAAATTAACAACAAATGCCCAAATAATTATGAGTCTGTGACGGGTGCATAAAACCAACTGAATGTGATGTTTTTCTATTCACTCCCAGCAGTGTGTTTCCATCTGAGTGAGCACAGTGCGGAGGTGAAGAGCCATTGACCTGAGTATGTGGAAATGCTTTAGCTTATCATTTGAGATCTCCCAGAGCAGTGATTCCCAGCTGGGTGCTCGTACCAAATGGGGGCTCTCCTGCAAATGTCAGAGGAGACGTGGGAAGACTTCAGAGTTGCTCCATTAATTTGAGAACATAAAAAAAATGATCTGATTAAAAAAAAAAGCGTAACGAGACACCAAAACTAAAACTTGTGAGTGATAGTTTTAGCAGAAGGCTAAAAGTAGAAGATAGGGAGCTAAAAGTTACAGGCATATGACAACACTGATTACTCAAACCATTTGAAAAAGTAAGGAAGAAGCAACAAATAAATACCTGGAATAGTTAAAAGATGGTGTGTTAAAAATTAGAGCTGAGAAAAGACATCAGAGAGAAGTGCATGTAGATATCTTTCTTAGAATATTAATTTAGCCAAACAGACACTAAGATGACATAAGATGGGTTCAAGGGGTGCAGCACAGTGGAATCCAAATGACTGTTTTTCTTGTATACAGTCAATACCTACTGGAACAGTAGAGGGATATCATAGAACCAAATTACATTCTGAACTAATCAGACTTTTATTTTAAGAGGTCACATTTCTAAATTCTAAATTTTCTTTGTAAAATGTCCTTGAATAGAAACAAATATTGTGCAAAAATGCTTCACTACCACTTGCAGTGAAAGCTTTAAAACCCACTGGAGCGCTGGTACTCCCATTTTACAAGTGCTCTTAAATTACTGTCACTCCTCAACCAAATTCAAATGGCCCCTTAATGAAGACAAGACAAGCTTGGCTGTGATTTAAGGGGTATTACGGTGCTCCATAGGAATCCACATGCATCCAATGCAATCACAGGCAGTAACTGATGCAATCTGTTCTCATCACCATAACTCTTCAAGCATCTCTGACTCTTTAAAGGCCAAAAGATCAAAAAACAAACAAACAAACAAACAAACAAACAAACAAACAAAAGCTACAGGTGGCCTGTAGGATACTTGGATGACAAAGGGTTAAACTAAATTAAAGAGGGGGTATTCTGCTTTCCCATATTTTAATCATAAATAGAAAACAATGGATGTATGTTGTAGAAATTTCTGAATCTGTCTGAAAAAGGATCAAAACAGTCCACTGTAAACACACAAGAGCAAGCCAATAGCTTTGCCCCCAGTTGGCCTCCAGATGGCCAGTTAGAGAGAAGGGATTTGTGGAGTAGGGAGCCTTAAAGGGACAACAGCAGCTAAAATGAAGCTGAAATCAAGATAAATAAGCTTAAGACTGTAAATAATATAAAGTTACTTCAGGGGTACCAGAGGGACAGCATGCCCCCCCCCCTCAAAAAAGAAAGAAAGAAAGAAAGAAAAAAAACCTCCTCTTTGAGCATGTGCTCTGAAATGAAGGTTTTGGTTGCTGTCAGTGGACACGGGCCCTAAATAGTGAGCTTATAGCTACTACAAAAATACTTGCAATGGTTTGCTTTGATTACTGAAAAAGTCTGTAAACATGTAGGGTCTGCCATCCAACCGATGTGAATATTTTGCAGCAATGTTTGTAACTATCTGTTAATAAATACTGGGGAAATCTGAGCACATAAGAGCACTAGCTCAGCAATATGAAGCCCAGAACCAGCTAAGTGAACCCATTAAGAACAGGACAGGTTGAATTAATGGAAAGGTTTAGCTGGCAGGCTTTTTGGGGATTCAGTTTCAAACAGAGAGAAAAGGTGAAGCCCAGTCCTGGAGGCTCAGCACTGCAGCGTTTAGTGGGTCTTTTTACTTTTGACTGTCTTTTTGTGTTCATCCAGAGGGGGCATTTATCACAGCCTCTGCTCCAACATTTTACCAAAGCTGTGGACACAGCACTGGCCAGAGGGCACTTGGAGAAGAATGAACCGTGTGTGTGTGTGTGTGTTTGAGGGAGCCAGAAAAGTAGAGCAAAAGTAGAGGATGGAGGGTATTGCTGAAGAGATTATAGTGTATACAGAAGACTTTTTTTTTTTCTTCGAGCAGAGAAGTTAAGTCTATAGTGTCCCATTAAACCTCTACTTACAGGAGAGTGGATCTGTTTTCAGGAAGGTCCAACAGAACAGGAGGCTCTGCTGTCTGGGAGGGGATGCCTGGTCGATTTGTATGAGAGACTGAGTCTCTGACACCTGGGAAAAACGTGAAGAAACACATCAAATAAACACAGAAGAGACGACACAGTGAATGATGTGAGAAAAACCTCACAAATGTCTTACTTTATTTTTCATTTAAAAGAACTCTAAATATTTTTCCTGATGATTTATTTGGTCATTTCTCCCACGTTATGTATTGTTTGTATTATATTTAATAAAATACAGCATCCAGTTTTTCTGTTTTGTGTAACTGCGCTTCAGAATCAGATTAATACACCTTCTTCTTCAGTTCTGGCCATCCGCCATCTTTCCTGCACTTCATTCTCATCTTCATGATCATTAGTCTCTCTCCCACACTGCAACTCTCTCCATCAGGCAGTGGTGTGATAAGGTCATATGCTATAAAGAGGTCCAATTAACTCTCTCCATGTTTTCATTAATCAATAAGCTTTCTCCACAGACCTCATCAATTGTTCTGCTTCTCTCTCTGTCCAGTGAACACACACACACACATGACAAGCAGGGGAGAGATGTGTCCTCCTACCATAAAGCTGCCAGACACGGACTTTGTCTTCATAGGGTAGATCATACTTCAGAGGGTCTCCCACAGGGCCCTGGTAGTACGGTCTCATGATGGACTCCATGGCTGAGGTGTGGACCAGGCCGATGGCATGACCAAACTCATGGACTGCAACCGCAAACAGATCCATCCCATGAGAGTCTGGAGGAGACAGACGGAGAGGTTGGAAACTGTCATTATTCTCTGAGGAGGATGCTGGGAATGGTTTCAGCTTTGTTTTAATGTATGTTGAAAAATACTGGCCTGAAGCTTCACACTCACTACATCTGCTGACATTATCACAGAGCAGGAAGCAGTCCAGCATGGATAGATTAAAGACTTGTGGTATGTTTAGAAAGAAAATAAAGCTAAATAGGAAGGTAGCAGCTCAAACACATACTTGAAAATTTTAACACACCAATTCCTAATATTCATATCTGGTATTTTCTCATATACAGTTTTGCCTTCCCATCAGCATGCATGCTCAGCGGAATTTAGGTACAATCTGTTCTCTGTTCTGTTAGTGTCAGTTTTGGCGCCCCCTGTGGTCAAACAGTATCTCCTGTCTCAGTTTTGCTGCCAGCTCTCTTGTCTGACCCCCGACACATTGGTTATCAGATTTTTTTTCTGCCAAATATCGGAATCAGCATCGGCCTAAAAAAAATCCATATCGGTCAGGCTCTGATCATATTTCTTTCATTTTTAAAGTGCAACGTAAGGGTTGGAGTCTCCAGTGAATCAGTTTGAAAAAGTTTTCATTCAATTAAATATATTAGTTTTAACAAAATAACTTCTGGAGACACTTTTGGGTGTTTTATTTCACATTTAATAGAAACAGATTAATTTTAGAAAAATTAAAAAGAGACGATTAGATTTGACCTTGAGCCTTAGAGAGTCCTGCTTGTCAAGTTAATTCATCATTAATAAAATTTTAGTTTTGCCAATAAATATAAAGATTAACGCACATGACAGACCTCTGGCTATCAGCTATGAGTCTATAAAAAGTAAAAGAGGGCTGAAAAAAAAGGCTGGATTGGGGGAAATAACAGCTGCAGGAGACGTGAAGCTGGCGATCAACGTGAGCTAAAGGTGTTAGCTTAACATATCTATGACTGTGGTTAGTTTATACTTTTCCAGTGAAGCTACAGAAAACCTATAGAAGAGCAAGCACATGTAACATGGATCTGTGTGTGTAGCTGTCTTTATCATGCTTGGTATCTCCCTCATTAAGACGTACATTTCTCTCTTGTATTCCTGCACTGTGTAACTCCACAGTTAATGCATCCACATGCCTAAATTAATACTATTTGAAAGTGAAACCATGGAGCGGCTCACTGTACTCCATAATAATTCACCGTGGTGAACATACAGATATTTTATAGCATGGATCAGTGTGCTTGTTCAATAATTTTACAACCCCAATCCCAGTGAAGTTTGGAGGTTGTGTAAAAAGTAAATATAAACAGAAAACAGTGATTTGAAAATCCTGTTTAACATATATTTAGCTGAATACACTACAAAGACAAGATATTCATTGTTCAAACTGAACAAAACTTCATTGTTTTTTTTGCGAATATTCACTCATTTTGAATTTGATGCCTGCAGCATGTTCCTAAAAAGCTGGGACAGGGTCATGTTTCTGGGTGTTGTTGATATATGTCTTTGTCTTTGCATGGTAGAGTTTGAACTGGCACTTGTAGATGTAGTGATGAACTGTGTTAACTGACAATGGTTTTCTGAAGTCTTCCTGAGCCCACGTGGTAATATCCTTTACACAATGATGTTGGTTTTTAATGCAGTGCTGCCTGAGGGGTCAAAGGTCACGGGCATTCAGTGTTGGTTTTCAGCCTTGCTGCTTACGTGCAGAGATTTCTCCAGATTCTCTGAATCTTTTGATGATATTATGGACTGTAGATGATCAAATACATCAATTCTTTGACATTGTATGTTGGGAAACATTGTTCTTAAACTGTTGGACTATTTGCTCACGCAGTTGTTCACAAAGTGGTGAACCTCCCCCATCCTTGTTTGTGAACGACTGAGCCTTTCAGAGCTGCTCCTTTTATACCCAATCATGACACTCACCTGTTTCCAATGAACCTGTTCACCTGTGGAATGTTCCAAACAGGTGTTTTTGGAGCATTCCTCAACTTTCCCAGTCTTTTGATGACCCTGTCACAGCTTTTTAGGAACATGTTGCAGACATCAAATTCAAAATGAGTGAATATTTGAAAAAAAAAAATATTATGTTTTCCACAATGTCTTTAGGTTTTAAATGTAGTTTGTACTTTATCTCCTCCTGTCTTTTAGAACATGCACACTAGCTCTGACTAAGCTTCTTCATCCATCTGCTGTCCTTCATGTTTGTCAAAACATCAAATTCAATAACTAAATTTTCCAACACTTTATGAGTACAATTTAATCTAAGTTTTGCTGTTAGCATGAGTGTCATCTTATAGCATCAAATTGCCCAAGCCTCCATCGGCTAAGTGAAGCATTTCCAGGAAAGCACTGTTTGTGTCATACTCACTGCAATAAATGCCAACTTCTGGGATGTTTTTATTGAAAATGCTCTGAATCCAGCCTCAGACACCATCAACCAACAACTCCACCTCCAGTGTCTGCTCTCCAGGGGGGGTTTATTATGCGTCTGCTCAGGGCAGACATCCTTCAATCACCACATTGCCTTGGAGGCTTAAAGCACCGAATACTTTCTGACTATAATTTATTACCAAATCACCCCTGATGATAAATATTTCTTTACTTCATTTACTTGTCCCTCATGATTGCACTGGGATTAAAAAGAAAAACACACACCCTTCAATTTTGAAAATTGCATTTTGCCTCCTTCATTTACGTGAGCAGTCAGTTCAATCAAAACAACAGCCACAGGACGCTGCACGCACAGCACATTTTTTCTGTCCCACGGTTTTAGTGATCCAGGCTTGTAGTAAATTTACTTGACAGGGAAATTGCACACTCAAAAGTCCTAATACAGGCCTTCTCTTTCCTTCCTCTTAATGTTTCATAGATGTATCATACACATAAGCATCATCTGTAATTTCAGTTCCAACGCCAGCTTTGACAGAGATCAACTCCTGCATAAAGTTTGTGACTTTTGTAGAGCCAAGACAAGCCTTGTTTGCCTGTTAAGCCCTTTTAGGAGTGAACTCCATAGGTTGCAAGTTAAGAGGCGTGACAGGCAGCTCTGGTGGCTGTGAGTGCTGTTAGGCATGTGCAGTAGTGAGATAACTATGGTAATACTTCCTGAGCCTCTGGGCTGCCAATCAAAATCTGAGTGTGGAAAGACACCTAAATAGGCTGCAGGCTGTTAAAGCACATGTCCCTCGATGTTTGACTATGAAAGAAAAAAGGCCAAAGCCTCCAAAAAGTCATTGTCTGGCTCTGTTAAGCAAGACAAAAACATGGGTTTAGAGTCAGATTTACAAAAATGTGGGTGCTAGTGTGTGGAGCCAAGCAAGCTTAGAGTTCCTTGGTGGCTGGGCTCTGAAGTCTGCCTTCTGTTAACCTCCTGTTGGCCTCAGCTCAGGAACATCTTTGTGCTGTGTGCTGTCGAAAGACAAAAGGACAATTGGAGATGTGCACTTGTGCTTACAGCACCTGGGATTTTCAGATGCCCAGTGCCCAGTCTAATCTACAGGAGCACACGGTGCAGAGAGGAAAGGTGGATAAAAGGAGGGATTGAGGGGGAGAGAGCAGGGATCCAGAACAAAGTAGGGACCATGTCATGGTATTTACAGTCCATTCTGAGGTTGACAGAGAAAAAACCTTAATGCCTTTGGACAGTCAGAGCTGAGAGATTTGGGTGGATGAACGAGAGTCATTGAGTTTGACACCCGTGGCAGAAGGAAAGAGAGCAGCAGAGGAAGTCAAAGACTTTGGAAGGGCTTAGAACACAAGAGATATATTACTACATGATATAAAACAAATCAAACTATTTTAATGATGTCTTATTGGATCAAAAAAAAAAATCAAATTTCCCACACGTAATACAGTTTATTAAGGAGTACCTGTACCTTGAAGACAGAATGATGTATCCAGAATTCTACAATCATAGCCTGCAGCACTGAATGAATAGTTTAATAAAAATTGGTAGCATAGGTAGGTGGAACAAAACCAGCCTCAGGCAATCCTTTCCTTTGATGTGAATCCTTGTAGTAGTGTGACCTTGCATTAACTCGCACCTTGATGACTGAAGATTCAATACTTCTATCAGAATATTTCAGGCACAGAGCAGTATTTGCTCTGTTTAATGCAGGCAAACTATGTTAAAAAGGCTCGGGTTCAACTGCTTGTTCTCTTCATCATGGGCATGCTGCAGAAATTTACAGAGGATGACACAGCAATTACAGATGCTGTTATCATCAGGTGTTGAGCACTTTCAAAAATTGCAACAGGAAGTGAAAAGGAAGCAGTTTTAACTGATGTGTTGGACTAATAAAACTAAAAAAGCTTTTATGTGTTCCAGGTTTTCATTCCAAGAGATTTTCAGGCAGAATTGATCTATTTGTTACCTTAGTGCAGGATTAAATATTAAATAAGTTCAACAAAAATCAATGATGACGATGTCAATACGTACAGGTCTCCACATTTGGTCTCATAACCCAAACTTTCTAGACTATCAGGCATTCAGTGAAGAAAGTGAACTTTGAATCAGGTACAGTTAGAACTCAAACACACACTCCCCTCATCTTTATAACAGGAAGCTCATCAGGATTTAAAAATTCAGAGGAATGGACCTGAATCCCGGAAATATTCAAGTTAAACAAGTCACTGAAGGCAATAAATTGATCTCTGCACTCTGAAATACTTATGAACTGTCATAACTTTATGCAGGCTTCAAAAAGTAAAAGTTTAAAGAAGTTAAATTCCAAAAGTTATGGTGCTCTGAATCTGTAATGCTGGCCAAAATATGTATTCAATACAACACTGTACAGGTGAAGCTTGAACAGTTAAGCCTGGCTTATACTTCTGCTTAGAACTGATGGTGTATCCTATGCCATAGATCTGTGTTGCCCTTCTTCCGACCTAGAAGCCTATGCATGTAGCTCTGGGTGTAGCAGCTCCCAAATATAACTATGCGTGGAAACGACACAGATTACAGGCCCAGTGACTGGTCCTCTGAGGGAGATCACGCTTCCTGAATTTATATGGTTTGTGAAATCACCGTACTTTGGTCATACGTTTCAACTCCCCTGTTGTCTCCACTCTATCCTTCCTTGTAATATTTGTAACATGTTTCCACTTCAATATCATATCAAGCTCAAATTCGCTGCAAAAAAAAAATGCATGCAAAAGGATCAGAAACAGGCGACATGAGGATCCCACTGACCACACTGCTCCTGTGCATTATGTAGGAGTACTGCAGAGCGACACGGACACATGGGTACAGACGTATGAAGTGCTCACAACTGCATAAAGTCATTGCAGAGGTATAAACCAGGGTTAACAACATTGTAAGGGAGCAGTCTTTAAAATGTGATTGCAAAAGAAAAACTTTTATGCATTTGTTGATTCCTTACATGAAAAATAAACTAGTTCAACTTTTTTATGTTGACTTTTTGAAGATTATGGCTGACAGAGAACCAAGATCAGGAATCCAGTATCTCAAATCATTAGATTATTTCCAAAGTTAAATGATAATAATAATTAAAAAAAAAGTTAAGAATACAGAAATAAGCAACTTCTAAAAGGTATGTTCATTTCTATGCTTCTTTCTTGAAGTAATTATGAATTACTGCATCAGTCTTGTGTTGCATGCAGGAACTTATCCTGTGGCTCTGCTGAGGTGGGGTTGGGTGTGTTGAGTATAGAATATATTCGATTTTTTCCTTCTTATAGGTGTAAAATAATTAATATTGTCACTTTTCTATGCAGCACCTGTATTGTTAAAAATAAACCTTTTAACACCTTTGAGTTGACAAAAAGCATATACCTCAGAATTGCATCAAGTTTTGGCAACACATGAACATCATTTGGTTTTTTTATCCAAAGTTGTTATTAGTAGATACTCTGCCAGTAATATTCCTAAAGCCAGCGGTTAATTAGCTTTAGCTTTCCCTGTGCTTTCAGCCTGCGTGTGTATCCCCCTCTGTGACTTCTCCTGCCCAAGGCAAATTGTTATACAAAGACTTATTGTGTCATGTCAAAATGAATGGAGAGGAATGGAAGTAAGCATCATTTCCTTTTGTGAATATTTAGAATGTTAAATTAGGCATGTTGGCAGCGAGAGAGAAATGATCCTCTAAGCCATTTAACTGACAGGCAGGCTGCAATACAAAACAGGAGACGTGGGATATGTCACATCAACGGTTCACATTCAAGTAATACATTTTCAGCATGTGACGATGAAGGGCAATCAACGTTTAGCTGCATCTGGCTCCAAACCATGCACTGCTTAGGAGATTTAACATGTTATCTGCTTTTTCTGACAACTAAAGCCAACCCATGACATGATGAAAAATATAACCTGTCTTTAAAACAATGAAACTCAAAGTACGGTAGCCCTGAGAGCTCACAGCACTGCAGCTTAAATAAGTTACGTGCAGAAAGACAAAACACAAGCAGACTAACATAACATCTTCATCAGTTTGACAACACAAGTGCAGCATTATGTGCTACAAAGACCACAACACAATGGAAGAGTTTCCAGAGGACGCTTAAAAGTGATGCACACTTCATCTCTATCTATTATCAAGGAAAACTGGGAGAAAGATATGGAAGTGAACATCTCTGATGATCAGTGGTCTAAGATACTGAGTAACATCCATTCAACATCTATTTGTGCGAGGCATAGTCTCATACAGTTTAAGATTGTACACCACCTTCATATGTCTAAGTTCAAACTTTCAAGAATCTTCCCTGATATCAGCCCAATTTGTGACGATGTAAACAAGCCTCAGCCAGTCTTTATCATACATTCTGGTCATGCCCAAGCCTTACATCCTACTGGTCTTCCATTTTTGATGTCCTCTCCAAGATTACGGGCCATCTTATTCCACCATGTCCCTTCCTTGGTCTTTTTGGTGTGCTGTCGAGTGAAGTCTCCCTAACAAAAATACAATTGTGTCTAATAACCTATTCTGCTCTTCAGGCGAGGGGTCTCATTCTTATAAACTGGAAGAGTGATCGTCCCCCAACTTGTAATCGGTCGATCTGTGAGGTTATACAATCTCTTAAAATAGAAAAAAAATAAGATATACACTTCAGGGATCCACCGAGAAGTTTGGTAAAATTTGGCAACCCTTTATCTCTTACGTGGAACAGCTGCCCAGGTTACTTGAATATTGAAAAGGATGTAGCTGTATAAGTACCTCTCTGTGCTCTCTCTCTTTCTTTCCCCTTTGTTTATTTATTTAGTTATTCACTATTTATTTATTTAATTTTCATTTATCTTCTTTTTTTTCAAGGTCTTATGTTGCTGTTACTTATGCTTGTTGACTGTTTTCTGTGTAATTTGTTTTGTGTTTGTCTTATACGTACAAAAAATAAATAAACAATGGGGAAAAGTGATGCACACGTCCTGACTTGTTGTTGACGCAGATTTTGAGTCACAGCCCTGTTAAGCTCCTCTTTCTGTCAGTGGTGTTGGACAATGTGATAAAAGTAAGTGCTTTAGATTGACTTAACATTGTTATCACATGATATAAGCATATTGGCTAATAAAGGACGTGTTAATTTTTTTTTTTTTTTTTTTTTTATTGTCTGTTGTAAGACAACTACAGCTGTACCAGACAATAGCTGTTCCAAACCCTGACAGGCACCAAGATATAAGGGCCTGTTCAGCTTTTTTTTTTTTTTTTAACTTCTCTTTTTCTTTTCTTTTTTCCTTGTTTTTGGTTTAAAAAAAAGTACATTGCAAAGTATGTTACAAACTTATTTAAACATACATGTTCTTCAAAACCATGCATTTCATTGTGCTCTTACTTACTTTCTCTGGGACCCACTTTAATGACAAGCTGTGATTCGGGGGACTTCCTGCACTGAAAACCTATCACTATCACAGCTTGTATGACAAATCCAAAGAGAATTAGGACACGACTCTGCTGTTCCACACGACCCTTTGGTGTCTGTTAACACTGATTTGGTTTTACTGACTGCAACTTCATCTTCTGCTCTCCTATCAGACTCATTTTCAGACACAGTTGGGGACAAATTTTGGCAGAAAAAAAAGCTTTGAAAAGATTTATTGAGCTTACACCAACTCATACTGTGGGGAAAATATATACTGTATATTATAGTATAATTTCACAGCTAGTTTTTCACCAAGTTACTGAGGGAAAAAACACAAAGCTAACAGAAAGTTTGCAGAAAAATCAGCTTTATTCATAATAAACAGGAAGAACATCTGAGGGAGAGTTGCTGTTGCATGCAGGGGGACATTTCAACCAAAAGCACATCCAGTTCTGTGAAATGACCAAAATGTCAGTCTGAAAAATCTGAATACCACATGGCTCTGGAGACACACAGTTAATTGGGTAGCTATTATCCTTTCAAGATTTGAAATTTTACAATTAACAAGGACCTTGACCAAGAGATAGGTCCCGTTTGTTCTGGGGGTTTGATGAGAGGGAATCCAAGAGCAAGATTATGGGAAAGACAACAGGACAATACGTTGTTTTAATGATTGCGTAATAATGGTGTCTCTGGTATACTATCTTTATTGAAAATCAAATAATGGCTGATTCTATTCTGAAAGCATGTGACATTTAAGTTCAGGTTGGTTTTATTAGTATTGATTTGGCAATGATGTAAAGACGGCTCCACTACAGAGAGCTGAGATCAACTAAAAAAAAAAAAAAGAATCTGTCATGTTTTATTTTAGATTTCATTCTGTATTGTGTCAAGGAAAAGAAGTAACCCTGAAATCCTGAACATCTAACAAGGTAAAATGATTCACGCTTGGCGTCTTCTCACGCTGCTGTAACACTGTTACACGCTGCCTTCCATCGGACTGCCAGCACAGCTGAGTCATTTCAACCTGCAACAAATTCATCGCACCTGCTTTTTCTCAAATCTTTGCACAGATTGTGTTTGTTATTGTGATGAAGAAAAGATTTGTATTGTGTTGCATCGCAGCTCTGTTTGACAACACTCTTTGGATGTTATGGAACCAGTGAGATCAGTGTCTGGGGAAAAACTCAAATATCCCCCTATTCCTGCCTGATGTAAGATCTCAGCAGCTCAACAGCACACGTCTCTAAAAAGGTTACAAACCCACCCTGATGTTCTATCTACATCTGTGTATCATTTATTCAGTTGACATCCAATTATGAATCAAAAAACAAAACATTGAAAAACAGTTTCTTTACCGCTTTTTTCTTTTTGAAATGAAAACAAACAAATGAAAATTTGTTCTTTTTTCAATATCCTGTGTGTTAATATCGATCAATTAAAGAAAAATTGAATTACGAGCCACAGGCTGATTTTGATTTTATTATTTAATTTGTCTGATCATGGTGACCCGGAGGTTATAGACGGAGTAGCTTCTCTGTCAACAGATCGTAGAAGAAGCCGGCTTTATGGTAGTTGCATGCGTGAGATGATGAATGTAGATTTGTGTGTGCGTCTGTGTGGGTGTGTCTGTCTGTGTGTGTGTGTGTGTGTGTGTGTTTGTGTGTGCACCTACCTCAAACATACTGACAGCCGCTACTCATAATCAATTGCTTGATCACTGCTCAATGACTCCATTTTTATTGTACTGCAAATTTTCACATCAATAGAAAGATAAACTCATCAGATTCAGTGTACAAGGTGTCTGTGTTTGACATTTATTTTTAAACTACAGATCAAAAAATGCATCCAAAAATAACAGACTCAGTGTGCAAAGACCTTAAGAGTCACTCGTTGAGCTCCTTTGAATATAACGTAGCTGCTCGTCCTCGCATGTGCAACTACCATCAAACCAGCTTCATCTACGATCTCTTGACAGAGAAGCTGCTCCGTCTACAACCTCCAGGTCACAATGATCAGACAAATTAAATAATGAAATCAAAATCAGCCTGTGGCCTGTAATTCAACCTTCCTTTATTGATGATCGATATTAATAAACAGGATAATGACAAAAGAACAAATTTTCATTTATTTGTTTTTATTCCAAAAAGAAAAAAAAGGTAAACAAACTTTTTTTTTTTTAATATTTTGTTTTTTGATTTGTAAGTGAATATTAATTGAATGAATGATACACAGATTCATCCACCCACACTATGGGCACTGATTCATCTCCATAGCATCAGTGATGGTGGCTTTTGAACTATGTGCTGGCAACAATCATGGGGGTCCCTCTGGGGTCCCTTTCCTCTATAGAGTTAGGGACATGATCTTCACAAACATGTTATATTTTGGTTCCTGATTTCCTCTTTGAATAGTTTAAACAGTTTTAACCTACACTTGTGGATACTGAAGTCAACTTTTACAGAGGGTGGGTTTGGGAAGTAATTTTAAGAGCATGCGGTGATTTCCAGTACAGTCATGTCTGTTTTTAATGCTGAGTGGACTGAGGGCCAAACATTACAACCAGCGAGTACTGTTTTTGGCTTTGCCCTTTTTGTACAGAGATTTTCTGGATCTTTTCATGATTTTCCTGTTGAAATCCTTCAAATCTTTGCAACTAGAGGCTGAGCAAAAGTTTTCTGAAATAGTTCAATGATTTGCTCATGGGTGGTAGTCTTCTTCCCATCTTAAAGACGGTGGAGTGACTTTTTTTAATATTGAGTCTGTTGCAAGTTAACCCAGCTGGAAGGGAGATAATCTGAAAGACCTAATCTGGTGTTGTGTTGTGTTTTTCCCTATGTGTTGCTGGCATGGATTCTAAAATAGACCTACATTTTTCATTGCACAATAATTTTTCTCATTTATATCATTATTAATATTTTGCATAATCTGCTATCTTTTTAAAATTGGGGTTGTACTGATGCATAGTGTTATTGTAAAAATGAACTACAACAGCTAAGAGATCGAAGCTGCTTCACATGTGAGCTCTGTTTTAACCAGGGCAAAAGCTAAGAATAAACATGAAACAGGTTCTGTCAGAAATTAATCATCTGGTACAGTCAAATTCATCCACCGCCTAGATACAGACACATCATCTCAAGAGAGCAGAGCAGTGTAGTGAGCCCTGAAGGAGCCTGCGAACCAGCCTGCAGTTTTAGTCAGTGTCATGAGAGGAGTAAGAGGTATGAACAACAGCGTTATTTAGAGGACCTTCAAACAGATAAGCTCTTTTTTTATTCTTTTCCTTTCTTTTCTTTTCTTTTCCTTTTTTTGATAAAAGCTACAAAATAAGGACATAAAGTTTGGAAACCTTCGTTTGAGATTTTGCTCCTTATTGTCATGATGTCATCACTCAGCTGCTGCAGATTCATTTTCTGAACATCCATAACGAAAATCTCCCGTTCCACCACATCCCAAAGAAGCTCTATTGGACTGAGATCTGGTGACTGTGGAGGCCATTTGAGTCCAGTGAACTCATTGTCATGTTGAAGAAACCAGTCTGAGATGATTCCAGCTTTATGACATGGAGCGTTATCCTGCTGGAAGTAGCCATCAGACGATGGGTACACTGTGGTCATAAAGGGATGGACATGGTCAGCAACAATACTCAGGTAGGCGGTGGACTTAAACCAGGTGGTACTAAGGGGCTCAAACGGAGCCAAGGAAACCATAAGACCAGCAGCAGCAGGCTGGTCCAAGGCAGGATGGATCCATGCTTTCATGTTGTTTACTCCAAATCCTGAGTCCACCATCCGAACTTGGAGCAGAAATCCAGACTCATCAGACCAGGAGAAGTTTTTCAGTCTTATATGGTCCAGTTTTGGTGAGCCTGTGTGAACTGTAGTCCCTGTGTCTTGTTTTTAACCGGGAAATAGAAAGGATAAGAGAACCAATCTCTGGCATCAGCAAGGCACTTAGACCCATAGAACTGCCATGAACTGGATAGTTTCTCTTTTTGAGATCATTCACTGTAAACCCTAGAGATGGTTGTGTATTAAAATCCCAGTAGATCAGCAGTTTGTGAAATACTCAGACCCGGCACCACGTTCAAAGGCTCTTAACTTTCTTCTCAGTTCTGATGCTCAGTTTGAACTTCAGGAGGTCGTCTTCACCATGTCGAAATGCATTGAGTTACCACCATGTGATTAGCTGATTAGATATTTGCATTAATGAGAAGTTAAACAGGTGAATCTACTAAAGTGACCAGTAAATGGGCCCAAAATATAAAGCAACAGCCCGTTTCACATTAACTCAGTTTAAAAAAATAAAAACAAGCAAACTGCCTGGCTCATCAGAAAATGCTTGTTGTTTGTTTTTTATTTGTACCAAGGGTATATTTTTATTATCTTTAGGTAAGTTTGATTTAGTTTATAGTTTTAGACTTTGGACCAAATTCTCAAAAGTTTAAGTCACATTTCACTTTTCTTTGGTGGGTATGGTTAAAGCTCATTCTAGTGAGTAAACACCATGACCATTATTTTTAATCAGAAGGATTTCACTCTTTAAACTCTCAGTTAGATGATCAGAAATTGGTATGAAAGTTGTACAAACACCTTGAATATTTAAAGCCACGTCAGCCTCATAATGCTTTTACTTGTGTGCTGAGACTCCTTACCTTTGTTAGATAATCCAGCCTCTCAAACTCTCCCATCAGCATAATGCTGCTGTGTTCCTGCTGGCTTACCAAGGTAAGATTAGTGTCTACAACTCATATTTAAGTGGCAATAAATGGGAATGTATTTAATTTCAATGAATGAAACAAGGCCACTGTGCCTATATGCATTTCCCTGGAGTTTAATAAAGGTGTCATTAAATACAGGTGTATGCTAATAATGTTTAAGGCTTCACCCTCTCTGGAATTCAGTCCATTAAAGGGATTCATTCTTTGCATTTTGACAGACAGATTAGAAACCAAGAAGGGGGGGTGTATGGATTTAGAATGTACAGTAATGCTTAAAAATGACTATAAGAATGTTGATGCTTCAATGAATGTTGTGCTCATTCTTCACGTTTTTAATCAGAACGCTGTGTTTCAATGCTATGTTTCATGTATAGTATTTTCCCACTAATTACACAAAGTGAATATTTTTCACCGTCATGTAGCAGGGGAGCAGTGCCCAGCACATTGAAATGGTATTTCAGATTATTAAGGGCTTACTGGAGTAAATGAACCACTGCAGCACTGTTGCTTTAAAAGCAGGCTGATATTTTGCAGTAAACCTTCACAGCCCGGGAAATCTGCCATTGTGCCCAAATCACTCTTTTATTGATTGTCATTAAAGCAGCTGTTAGTTGTCAACAAAGATTGTAGTGTTGCTGCAAGGTCTGTAAAAGATGCTTTCCTTTCAGCTTTACCTATAAATCAAGCGAAAGACTTTTCTGTGGAGTAGAATTATTAAATCACTTCGATAGTTCTTTAGTTTGTTATTTCCCTCACCCATCATTGTCTGAAAGTTTCAGACCCTGAATTCTTGCCCATATGGCATGGTTTATCAAATAAGATCCATTTAAGTAACCAGTAAACTGAAGTTTCTAATTCTTTTGTTTAAAACTATAAATTATGGGCATTAGGAGCATGTGAGAGAGGATTGTTCATGAAACCTGAAGTAGCATAAGGACTACTTTTTTACCTCAATAACAGAGTGTGTACAACCAAATTCTAAAATTTGGATGTTGTTTAAAATGTTAATAAAAACAATACACAATGATTTGTAAATCCCGTGTAACCTCTATTCAACTGAATATACTACAAACACAAAATATTTATTTTTCAAACTGATAAACTTCACTGTTTTTTGCATATATTCACTCATTTTGAGTTTAATGCCTGCAATTGTTCCCAAAAAGCTGGGACAGGGTCAACAACAGACTGGGAAAGTTGAGGAATGCTCCAAAAACACCTGTTTGGAACATTCCACAGGTGAACAGGTTCATTGGAAACAGGTGAGTGTCATGATTGGGTATAAAAGGAGCATCCCTGAAAGGCTCAGTTGTTCACAAGCAAGGATGGAGTGAGGTTCACCACTTTGTGAACAACTGCGTGAGGAAATAGTCCAACAGTTTAAGAACAATGTTTCTCAACATACAATTTCAAATAATTGATGGATTTGATCATCTACAGTCCATAATATCATCAAAAGATTCAGAGAATCTGGAGAAATCTCTGCACGTAAGCAGCAAGGCTGAAAACCAACACTGAATGACCGTGACCTTTGACCCCTCAGGCAGCACTGCATTAAAAACCAACATCACTGTGTAAAGGATATTACCACGTGGGCTCAGGGAGACTTCAGAAAACCATTGTCAGTTAACACAGTTCATCACTACATCTACAAGTGACAGTTCAAACTCTACCATGCAAAGACAAAGACAGATATCAACAACACCCAGAAACACCGCCGGCTTCTCTGGACCCGAGCTCATCTGAGATGGACTGACGCAAAGTGGAAAAGTGTGCTGTGGTCTGACGAGTCCACATTTCAAATTGTTTTTGGAAATCATGGACGTGGTGTCCTCCAGGCCAAAGAGGAAAAGGACAATCTGGATTGTTCTCAGGTCAAAGTCTCAAAGCCAGCATCTGTGATGGTATGGGGGTGTGTTAGTGCCCATGGCATGGCTAACTTGACCATCTGTGAAGGCTCCATTCATGCTGAAAGGTACATACAGGTTTTGGAGCAACATATGCTGCCATCCAAGCCACGTCTTTTTCAGGGACGTCCCTGCTTATTTCAGCAAGACAATGACAAGACACATTCTGCACGTGTTACGAAAGCGTGGCTTCGTAGTAAAAGAGTGCAGGAACTAGACTGGCCTGCCTGCAGTCCAGACCTGTCTCCCATTGAAAATGTATGGAGCATTATGAAGCACAAAATACAACAACAGAGACCCCGGACTGTTGATCAACTGAAGTTGTTCATCAATCAAGAATGGTAAAGAATTCCACCTCCAAAGCTTCAACAATTAGTGTCCTCAGTTCACAAACACTTATTGAGTGTTGTTAAAAGGAAAGGTGATGGAACACAGTGGAAACATGAGCCTGAACCAGCTTTTTAGGAACGTATTGAGGCCATCAAATTCAATATCATATCATCAATTCAATATTTGCATTTTATCAGTTTGAACAATAAATGTCTTGTCTTTGTTGTGAATTTAATTGAATATAGGTTAAACAGGAATTACAAATCATTGTTTTCTGTTTTTATTTAGGTTTTACACAACGTCCCAACTTCACTGGAATTGGGTTTGTAACTATGATTACCAATGCTTGAGTCACTCCTCTAAGACATGTTCCTAAAGCCTTTGTGTGCAAAATTCATGATTCTGATTTATAAAATATAAAATATAGAATATGGGACATGAACAAAAGGGACTGTAGAAGTAGCGCTGGGCCGTGAAATACAGTTAGTGTTCTAGTTTTGGATAGTCAAGTCTTTGCCTTTATGAAAGTTCAAAACAATCTCTCATTTTCTAGGCAGTGACTCTTTTGTTGTTCATATTCCATATCTCACGACATTTCTTAGAAAATTGTACGTCTGAGACATTTCCAACAATATCAATTAATATTTATGAAATCCCTTTTTTTTCTTTCTCCCCCCTCATTTTGATTTGGAACCACACTGTCTCTTAATAATTAATCTAGAGCACGCACATTCAAGCGTGTGTATAACACTTGTCACTTAAAAGCAAAAGTTTCTCACCTGGAGATCTGAAGGTCCAGGCTTCATCATCATCAAAGTGCGTATCCCCAGCTGTGAACCTCTCTCCAGGGAAAAATGCATGTGCCACAGTGCCCCCTGGCCCGTCAAAGGGATATCCATCATTGTGGTCGGCCTTTGTGAAGTCGATTTGGATATCTGCATCACTTCCTGCCACCTCATGAAAGTTTAGAGGTGCAATGTCACTCCAGACCTTCAAAGCGTAGTACATCAGGGCTCTTACGGTGTCCCTGCCAAGTAAGGCTGAATCTTTGGGGAAGGTCCTCACTCTGGGAGGGAGGAAGGGAGAAGAAAGATGTGTCACACAGGAGAAGACAGAGGAAGAAGAAGTTGATGTATCTGGGTTCTGTGTTGTTGTTTGTCTATTCTTTCCCTGAAGCAGTTTTCTGCAAAACCCCAACAGACACAATTTTACACTCATACTGAATCAAATTCACAAATAAATAAATGATATTCCGATGATGATGATAATGATATTCTAAAAATAAAAATAAAATTCTGAATAAAATCAATGTCATGAAGAGAACACTACATTTGGAGTGTTCCCAGGACACAGGGATCCTCTTAGGTGAGGTTAGGTTAGTTTAGTTTAGGTTAGGTTAGGTTAGGTTAGGTTACTCTATTGGACCTGTAGGTAGATTTGTTTTGCACCATAAGGATGGCATTCACTTTGACATTCAGTCACAAGAGCAAACATAAACACAGATCCCTACACAAACAGTCAGATTGACACATTATTAGGACAATAAAACATAATTTAGAAAGTACTCTGGTTCCACCAACCATAAATAAATGAAGAGAGGAATATCATTAAAAGATACATCTCTAAAAATAAATGAAAAAGAATCACACCATGGAAAAATAATAAACAATTAAAAACTATGGTAAAAACAATAATAATGATAAAACCACAGGAACAAAGCTGTTTTTACATCTTTTTGTCTTGTACCTTGGGACCGTGAACCTCTGTCCAGAGGGAAAAAAACAAAGGGTGCAAAGGGTGGGAGTCATTGTTTTAAACTGAGGTAGCAATCGGCTCTACCTGTCTGGTGTACAGGGATGCTGGATAAGACTGTGACTCACCAATCAGTCGACTGGACCATTGAACTATTTGGTTCAAGGAATTTCTCTCTCTTAAAGATGTCATCTTGTTATCTCGTTTCAACATGTTAGCAGTCACTTGTTAAGTAGACAAGCCCTCACTTCTAAAAACGCATCTTCTGTATAGTGGATGAAAGACGTGCTCAGCTGGTGAAACTGATAAATGTCAGTTGGTGTCAGCAATGTTTCTCATAAAAATCTGATGTAGCTCAAAAAGTTTCTATGAATCTGATTTAATCAGCCCACTACACTGTAAAAAATGATATTTGAAATGATTTTAAACCAACTGAAACCAACCCTTATTTGTCATATTTGAGGTCAGCTGTAACCTGCTGCTGGACTTGGAAAAAACACTGCAGAATGTAGCTCTTCATTCCTCACTACCAAAATGTGCAGATAATTGTCGTAAAAGCTTTTTATTCTGATGACCTGCTGACTTTTTCACAGCCAATCAATATTTTTTTTCCACTCAGAACAACTTTTGCCACAAGCTACATTTCAGACATTTCATCCTCTCATAAGCCAGACAGGCAGCAGTTCAGACAGACTTGGCTCTTAGCTGAGGATGACCGGACCTTTTCTGTCAAAGTCAAACTACTGAGCACCTGCCTGAGGAGCTCACTCCAGCTCACAGCCAGATCTCTTTAATCTTCCAAATCATAACTCAAGGCGTACTCATTCAAATAAGCAAACCCTGTCTGGTTTTTATCTCTGTATTCGTCTGACCCTCATCCTGTACTGATTTTAGCAGTTTTTTGTGTTATTTCACAACCCATTCTCCAGTTTTCTCTCCAGGACTTTGGTGTCACCTTTCTACTGTTTGGTTAATCCCTTTTATACATCTCTGTCTCATCTTGTTTTGATCTTTTGAGGGAGCTAAAACAACCGGTGCTGGCTATTGAGTCTCTTTATTTCTTGCCACTCTCATCTATCTTTTTTATGTGTTTGATAAATCTAACACTTAGAGATTATGCCTCCAGGAAAAAAACCCCAAATAGATTTATTCTTGAATTGCATGCAGCACTTTGGCTTGAATTTTGTGATACCTCTCATACAAGCTAGAAAAATGTCAATGCTTTTTTTTGTGGATATCGAAAACAGTGACTGACAACGAAGTTCAAAATGCAAAGCTCTGTGTGGAAAAAGTTTTTAACTGAGTGAGCTCTGAGTATAAACCCACGTCTTATCTTTTAAAAGGTCCATTTGTGTGCAACTGGGGAGCGATTGTTTCAGCACATAATGCCTTTATTTAAAGGCAAAAGCTGTCATCATTGTTTCACAGCAGCTTTGTTGGCCATCTTGGATAATCTGTAAAAATTTGGGCTTATTTGTCCTGCTTTTTGAGATCCCCTCCTGCAAACTGTCTAGGAATTATCAAGAGTACAAATGCAAAAAGATTGCAGATCTCATTTTTATACGTTTCTCTCAGTTCTGCAGGAAATTGCTCAGCCATAGCAGGCAGCTGCTTCAACAAAAAGCCAAAGTCACCATGAAGCCCCTGTTTATTTGTCACCTGGAATCTTAACAGATGAAGTTATCAACCAGCAGGTGCTGCAGAGAGGAAATGAAGCTGCTTAAATGCTTTTTAACCTGTCAGCGGTTGGTGGAGAACAAAACAGAGGTATAGAGGGACTAAACATCCTGATATTTACCTACATCTTGATATTGGTCAACACATACAGGACACTTAAAGACGAGGTGCTTTTTGTGGGGTTTATACTGTCCTTCTGTTACCTCATGTCACCTTTATATGATTAACAACTTAAAAAAATAAAAAAAATAAAAAAAAAACGTTTTCTCACAGTGGTGTTTTAGAAACCCCTCTTTCAGCCTCTGTCTGAAATGTTACTTTTTAGCTGCTGTTTCTTTAAGGCTCACCACTCCACAAACCCTCTTCCCTCTGATTGGACAGCCCTCTGGAGGCCTGTAGGTGACAGGGCTATGGACAGACTTTAGGGTTTGAGGCCTGCCCCTCCAGTGTGTCAGGAACCACCAATGACCTCATCATTTCATCAAGTCTTGAGTAAATCTCATGAAGCAGTTTTGAGCAGTTTGCAGACAGATTAGACGACAAATGATTACGTAGCGTTTTATAAAAACCTGCACGTTAATTATGAGCATTCAGCAATGTTACTTCATACCCATGTTTAATATATGGGAAAACATAATAGCCCCTCTTTAAAGAGACTTATTCTCAATGTGTAATAAAAGGATAATGTTTCTCCATCATTTGCTTGTAATCATGAACCACTTTTAGCTTCATACCCTTTTAATTTAGTCAGAACCCACAGCATCACTAATTCTATAGTCCTTTACTCAAGCAAGGATTTACAATTATTCTATGAGCCTTTCATTGTTCATTTCATTGTTTTCACTATATTGAGGAAATGTTAAAAGCAGTATTAAATGTGTATCTATATATAGACCTGTCACATCACTTGTCTTGATATTGTTTTTCAAAGAAACTTGGTTGTTTATGTCTTTATAAGCTGGCTACACAGCCCAGTATAGGTCAGGATGTTGCCTGAGTTTGTAAATAACTGATTGTAGCTTTTCATCAATATTCTTTGCCCCATTATTCTTTTTTTTTAATTTTTTACTGTAAAAGATGACACATGCCATGGCAGCCAGCTGATGATGTGGATAGTCCTCCATGCATCTTTCCCAGCAGAAGTCACATTTGATCCCCCAAGTTTCTAAGAGGACACGTCTGTGGATTTCCACTGTGAAATCATTCCTACAAACGTCAGGGAGGGAAAAATCTAGTGTGTGGCCAACCTTAGCTCCAGCATACATTACATACATTAGCTTGTTTCCCCCTTTCCTTCACTACAGTGAAAATGAGTTCATTAGAGCTGCTAATTAATACATTAAGAACTAAATATGTCTCCGTCAACATGTTGTCAGAAAACACATGGGTGGTATTAGCAATCTCATGGCTTAAACTAATAAGTAAGAGGTAGTTTGGAATGAGATTTACCTCATTGAGGTGTAAATGAATTCAGTGAAAGTCACTTTAAGTCTAATCAGATCGCATATTCTATGGGGGGTGCACAGCGTATCGTTAGGAAGATTATTTTCTTGCGCTGATTCGTTCACACAAACTGTGCCCACATAGTCCACTAATTCATGCTGCCGGAATGTGTGACCCCCGCTGCAATCCATGGTTAGTCAAGGTCTCAGCTAATGCCTCAGCCTCCACAGACATTCACCTGCTTATTAGTCTTAATGCAGACAGACGAGAGCGTTTACAGCTGAGTGTTTGTGTGTTTGTGTGGAGAGTTGATGACGGAGAAAGATGGAGAGGCCCAGTGCTGCACGGCGCTTGTCAGAGTTAAGTATGTTTGTGCATCCAAATGTGTGTGTCAACCTGTGAGTGTGTGTGGCTGTAGGAAAGACGGCCAAGGTCAGAGCTTTACTGCTCGACATGCATATCAGATGTGCCGAGGGGACCCGGGGATCTACTTGTGTTTACGTTTGGTGAGTACAGGTGAATCTAAAATGAGCCACATATTGTATGCTCCACGTTGCCTGATTTTATTCCAGTTAGCCTCACAGATCACGTCAGGCCTCAGGTCCCTCAGTCAATCTTACAACTCAAAAACCAAAAGCCTTATTGATTTGATTTTAATCGGGTGACCAGCTGTGACCAGATCAGGTGTTTATTTAACAGCTTGCTTTGACCATGAAATGTGCAGATTTCACATTCAGGGGAGAGCGTTTGGCAGAATTTGTTCCTCACCTCTTCTTTTAAGAAAACACCAGATCAGTAAAAAAAAACAATGAATGAATCTTTTACTTAAAAATGAGGAAAGAATACTTGAGTTTGCTGTTTATCATCATTTACAGCCATCTGTCTTGGGGAGAAATTTGGTTAAGTTTCCAAATTATTTGGTAATTAATGTTCAATGTATGAAATCAGTCTGTCTGAGCTAAAACACTGGAAAAATGTTTGACCTGAGAAGTTTTGTTTACCAGTCATAATTCATTACTTTACTTGATCCAGCTTATTTTTCCAACATGATTGCGTTTCATTTGAGTGCCTTGACTTTACATAGTAAATTATTCTTTTGAAGTTGTTTCTTGGCAAAGACTGATGTTCGGATGCTTTATCAAGGCAATAAAATCAAAAACATTCATGGATGCTTTGAGTGTTGTTACATTTCACGTGCCTCCATACCCAACTCTCACCCTGCAGACCTGAACAGTCATCATATCAGTAACTGTTTACAGTGTGTCCTCAGGTGCGCCGTCACTGAATATGTTTTCAACTAATATGTAAAACTATTACAGCAGGGGTGGTAGTTACACATTGTAAACTGTGTGTACATGCCCATGCTTCACAGGTGTGCACTGGTACTCCCAACAATAGCGCTACACCCCTTTTGTCATTATTTCACTTGCACCCAGATGCATTAAGTCCAAACAAGAGCAGCATTCTTGAGGTAGATTTTAAATTGTGTGCGTTTCTAACAGTCAAAATCTGCCATATGTGTCTCAACTGTCACACTAGACCTGCTAAATTGTGGTCCAGCTGCATCCCTGCTCAGGAAGGTTGCGGTATATACGCAACAGTCCCAAATTTGCCAAATGCAATCCAACCGTATGGCAGATCAAGCGGGACAGGAAGTCGTCCACTGTAAAAGAGTCAGTGACTTTCAAAATAAAACAAACTGTGTCAAAATCAGATTGTATTTCACTTGACTATAACAACAAACAAACTTACTGAGCAGAGCCAGACCAGGAGTTTATAATTTAAGGTTTTACAGCCCAACATGAACAGGGAGAGGGGAAGCATGGGAACTCCCAGGTCCCATGACTCCAGCCATCTGGTGTCCTGCAACTTGCCAGATCGCACATGCAGCCGGTGAGTTGACATCGTACGTAATCAACACGCAACAGAGTGGAGCCAGACCAGACACGCATCTGGTGTATTCCCAGCGTTTAATGATCTAAAAGCACATCTTCTCAAATTGACAGCCATTAATAAAGCAACTCGTGGAAGTCAAGATTTTTTTTACTGTAAAAACGCCAAATAACATAGAAACATTATTTTCCAAAATCTGGTGGCACAACCACAAGAAGACTATTTATGAACTGATTTGTGGACGTGACACCTATCCAGGGGAAGTTAATGTATATTAATTTAACATCTTTCTATTATTATCGATTGGCTGTAGAATAACAAAGAAAAGAACATTCAGGTATTAAGTATTTTGTGGACACTTTGCATATCCCTGTTAATATAAAGTCATAGTTCCCCATCTGCCATCCTATGGTTGTAAAGAAATGTATATTTCTAGAAAATTCATATAATTTCTGATGAATTACTGACCCAGGAGTATGGAAGTGTATTTAAGACATAATTCTAATGAAAATGCAAATATGAAAATGAAAATGCAACAAAGGAAAGACATTTTCATTTTTTTATCAAAAGGTACAATATGTAACATAATCCAAATGAAAAGGAAAAGTTAAATTGCATTTTCATTTTCAAACCCACCCTTCAGACCAACATGAAAATGAAATGGAAATGTGTTCTCCTTGTTGTACGTGATCTACAACAGTAGGTGGTGGTGTGTGTTTTCTACACTGCAGTCAATCAAAAAATGTTCTACAGCAGGAGAAAACAAAGCATCCCAAGTCCAAACAGGAGCAGACAGGTAGAGAGGTGAAATTACTCCTGAATAAGGAACATTAGCCAGACTTTGCAAAAGTTTTAAGGATTTAAGACTGTTCCTCATGATCAGCCAGAAATATTTCCCCCCATGTCCCTTCAGGGGCTCCATTCTAATCAGCTTAACAATGTTGAATCAACACTTTGCTTTTTCACTTTGTCACCCATTATAATTCAGTTAATCTTCTTACCATAACAATCATACTTAAAGCCATTCAGATTCAGAGAGTAAATAGATTTAGAGTTTGCTTTTAAGTGTCTTACACACTGTGTTTAGACTGGGTGATAAAGTGACTCCACACAAGAACACTGACATTCAATTTCACCCACACAAGAGGGGGCCGCGTACCTCTTGTAGCTTTGAGGTTTCAGCAGAGGAGACAGTAATGATAATGTTTAAGTTACAATAATCCAACAAAGATTTTGTAGAAAGTTTTTTTTTTCCCAGTTGTCAACACAAAGCAAGAAAACTCTAATTATCTCCAGTTATTAGGTGTTTATCTAAATACCTACTACATCCCTCAAAACATTTCATTAAACTCTTGTGGCTTTGCATCTCATTCAGCTGAACAAAAATAATCCTGTTGATGATTGCAAGGTAGCTTGAATCCATTTCCACTGTAACAGTTGTTTTTTTTGGTAAAGTTTAGAAGTACAAAATACATGGTATCCTGGAGAGTCTGAGGAAATGTGTCCGAACTGCCATCCAACTTTTAGTCGGGGATCAAACACCCTTATTTCACATCATGTCAAACCCTTCTTTAAGAGCTTAGCTCAGTGGAAGAATGAGTCAGCTCTCAAGACGAAGGCCCCACTATAAACATGCTGGAGTGTCCATGGACAGACTCAAACCCAGAAATGGCCCTGGTGGCGGTACCAATGGTCTGTGAATGAGATTATTTAATATTGATGGGTGCATTATGGTCGAGTTTATGCCACTATTATGAATTTGGTGTGAATGGATGAATGTGTAATTTATCACAATAACTCATTTAAAAGCTTTCATTGCCTGCTATGGCTACCAACAAATGTCCATAAGTCATGAGTTTTTGTTCCCCAAGCTTTAAGTTGTTCTGGTCTGATCCAAACTCCTTTACTGCAGACCCAAAGGGGACCAGGTCAAAACTGTCCCAAGCAAACTTCTAACTGTGTTCTGTGTCTGGTTGAACTGATTGATGGTACCACTGATGGCTGACATCTAATGTCAGCAGCACAGCCACACTCACTAAATGCTATTTACACATGTTTGCAGTAGCCTAACAAAGTCTTGTGTCTTGTGTTGGATGAAGTGTCTCCACTGCCTTCCTGAAGAAGTGAGGCCAAAATACCCCCTGCAATGAGTACTAACATCATAGCTGCTGAAGCTGCAGTATGAAGTCCTGTCTCTTCCGATACTGTTTGTGTCATATTCTCAGCTAAAGAAACAATAGTCTGCATGGGGAGCAAAAACAGGCGATACTGACTCTACTGTATCGACAACCTAGTTCAGTTTGATGGTGTCATGATGATACCTTATTTGTACCTGTTGACTGCCTGTAAGTGCAGCCAATAATCCAGATAAAAATTCAACTGAGCCACATTTTTTTGACCATGTGCAGCCAATCAGATTTCTTTACTTTCTGAAGTGCAGCGAATAAGATCGACTCGACCTCTACTCAACAAACCAGCATTTCATATGTTGTGTTCTACACCATGAGGACAAACTGGAACCAGCATATACTTTTACTTTTTACTAATTACAATCATAACTTTACTATTTAATCAATTAAGACTTATTAAATCTAAAGACTCGTTAAAAGCAGGTAAATTGGTGTCATCAGATTTACAGAACCATGCTAGGGTTAAAAAAATCACCTGAAACAGATGAACTGGGACCAGTCAGGGATGTAATGAACCAAAATATGACTGTATTTGTTTGCAGGAATATGTGAAAGGGTGAGTTTTGCTTCACTCTTGAGCTGAACACCAGATCCCTTCACATCTTACTGATGTGACTGTAAGTAATGCAGCATACAGGAATGACATTTTGACTACAAGTTGTTGGCACTCTGACTCTGTCACTTTAATTGTTTTAAATATAACACTTGTTTTATTGAGTCATAGTCTAACCCTATGCTATGAAATCCTCAGTGAGATATAATTTTTTTTCTATTGTTAACTACTTTATTGAGAAAAAAAGAAAAAGAACCAAAAAATTTCTGCTCCTCTTGTCACAGTTTTGGCCAAGTTTTCGTATGGATCAGAACAGTCAAAGGTCATTCAATTCAATGGTTTTCAAAAACTCAGGAGTAAACTTGGTGCTGTCCAAATGGATGGCTCTGTGATAATGTTTATTTCCTTGAAATTTCATGACCGTGACTGATGAGCAGTTAAAAAGACACAAGCACTTGAGCCAGCAGAGTTCAGAGAGAAAAAAAGTGCAGATGCAAGAGTTTCTGCTGCAGCATAAAGCAGGCATCATCAGCAGCTCACTGGCTGAGGGCTGTTTAGTAGCAACAGAGCTCCTGAGTGTGCATCATTGACTCACAAATAAATATCTGAGTACAGAGTGTACTGTCAGACGTTTTCCACATCAATCAAATATAATACCTCCATAAAGAACTGCTTACATCAAAGGACACCCTGACATTACTGAGCAGGCAGTCCTGCACCGACTGTGAATCTTTTGATATGGTGCATGACTGACAAACAGAGGATGGAGGAAGTGAATGAGAGGGCAGAGAGAAATGAGCATTGTTACAATCCGATGAGCTGAAAAAATAAAATAACAATAACTGATGGTAAGCCAGGAAAAGCATAATAGGGAAGCAAGTCAGGGGCATTGGTTTTTCATAGTATGATGGAAAGAGAGCAAAATAATAAATAATCTTAAAAATGCTAACTTTTAATATTAAGGAAGAGCTTCTGAGAACAAAAAAAAAATGTTTGTTAAGATGTTGAAAATGAATTATTCTATTCAGCAGGTCACAAGGCAGGAAAAGTCATCAAACTGAAATGAACACAGTTACATGATAAACGAAGTTGACAAAACTGCCCAATTTATCAAATATGATACAAGAAAAAATTAGGGATAGACCACTTATAGGCTGGGCCGTTTATCGGCGCATATATTTGTCATTTTGACCCATATCGGCATCGGCCTTTTTTTTAAATACGACGGCCGATAATAGGTCACTTCAAAACTTGGTTATTTTGGCTGTAATGCAGCTGCTCCTCTCTCTGCAGTCAATACTCTATCTCCAGCATTGTCCCACCCACAGCACCATCTGATTGGTTGCACACAGTCACAGCTCAGGTAACAGCCAATCAACAGTAAAAGCTGTGCATGCACAGCTCACACACACAGCGAGCAGAAAAAGTTTTGCCGAACGGAGAAGCTTCAGAGCAGATATGTTTCGAAGGTTTGTTTTATTTGTTTAAATTTTTATTTACCTTTAGAAGACATGCTGCTGTGCCTGGAAAATGTTAAATAAACATGTGCTGAAAGGCATTTAAACAAAGTTAAGTATCAGAGTTTGTATTATTTTAAATTTTGATGCCAATATATTCACTTTTACCGCAAATGAATATCGGCTGCAAATATCGGTTATCGGCCTCCTTCACTACTAATAATCGGTATCGGTATCGGCCCAGAAAAAAAAAAAAGCGTATATCGGTCTATCACTAGGAAAAATTACCATAAACAAATTGAGCAATATATTTGTGGATTTTGTTAAAGGAGTCAATAAACATCTCAGTTAAAAAAACAGAATGTTCTGGATATTTTTAATGGGTGGGGCTTTAAAGGGTTAAGTAGATTAGATTCTGAGGCTCCTATCTGTACCCTTTTATGTTTACGCACACACAGCAGTCCGGCTAAGGTCTTAGCTTGAGTTTAAAGTCACAGTGGGGGGTCTGGTCTGGTCTGGTCTGGTCTGGTCTGGTCTGGTCTGTGTTTACATGCAGTAAAGAGAATCAGACTTCTGTCTGAGAACGTCTCCCTCTGCTTCAATAGGTGGCGCTGTGTCCTTTATTGATGAGTGAAGCTGCGTGTGTATCAAACTAGTTTCTGTTCACCTGAAGAGAAAACAACATTCTAACCACGATGGCTGAGATGGATGCAGCTGTAGCTCTTCATGTTTTTATTTATGTGTGTGTCATGGTGTGTGTTTGTTAAATTGGTGGTTTTGTTGTTCAATATGGCCAAAAATCTTCATGTGTGTTGGGAAAGCCGACAACTCCTGAGTCATGACTCTGTGAGTTGTGCTGTAGAATGGAATGTAGCCAATCAGGAGGCGAGCTGACTGAGGGACGAGGAAGCAGACGTAAACAAATCAAGCATGGCTGACCTGACACGGAAAGTTCGTGAGGAAAGTCTGTGTTCCTGCCCTCTCCAGGATTTTTCCCACAGTTTTTTTTTTTGGTTCGGGAGTTTTCCATTAAAAATCATCTCAAGACCACCATCATTCCCTCTTCTATGTCCTCTTCCATGTTGCGATTGGTGTTAGCCGGTTGTTGCTATCTGTTGCTATGTTTCTTCTTCTATGTTTTTGTAGATCACGTTTGGTCGCATGAGATTTCTGTCTTGGAGGACGAGATTCTAGATCATTGGTGTGACAGAATGGTTCTGTGTGTGGTGAGCTGTGTTGAGATTATCTGAGCACACCACACACAGTATGATCAAAACTGTTCAATGCTTTTTTTTATCTTCATGTGTGGGCCCTCTAACAGGTGAAAAAAATCTCTTCAGGTTTGTAAAATCCTCTTGTGTGTACCCCGCTCTAGAGCAAAATTCACTCTTCAAGTAGAGGTGTTCTACTTTTGGTTGTGAATATCTGTTTCAATGCACAGTGAGGATTTTTTTTTAACATTGTGTCACATTTAAACTGATGCTTTGATGATACTGTATTTATTGAAGACAAATGTGGTCTCCAAAACCAAATGGGGTTAGTTTTTATTAAAATAAATAAATAGATAATTGAATAAATATCAATCAAACTTTATTTATAAAACACTTTCATAAAAAAGAGATGTAACGCAAAGTGCTTTACAGACCAGTAAAAACAACAATCTAATATGCCCTCCCACCCAAACACCCTTATCCCACACAACAATTAAGCCCCCCCCGGCCCACACATGCATAGACACATAGACATGCATGTACTCATGTATATAGGCTGAGTACTGATGAACCAGCTGAGAAAACATCATCAGAGGAGCCGTCTGCACCAGGGGCAAGGAGTCAGCCACAGCCACAGGACCCTGACACAGGGCCCAGAGGAGAGCAGACACCAGTCTCCACTAGGAACCCATGTGACAGGCCCCCACAAGCACGACCGACCACCAACCCTAGTGCAGAGGGCTCCCCAAGAGAAAACACTGGAGGTCCTAAAGATTGATAAAAGATTAAAAACAAATAAAAGATATATATATATATATATATATATATATATATATATATATATATATATATATATATATATATATATATATTTTATTTATAAGATGCACTACTAGAATAAATAAAGATTGAAATAAATAAATATTAATCAAAAGCTAAGCTAAAAAGGAGGGTCTTGAGCCTGCTCTTAAAAACATGAACATTCTCTACAGCCCTGAGCTCCTCTGGCAGGCTGTGCCATAGATGGGGGCCGTAACAGTGGAAAGACACCTCCCTGTGAGTGTGTGTCCTGACTTTGGGAATGACAAGGAGCCTGCTGCCAGAGGAGCGCAGGGTCCGTGAGGGTTCATGAGGTAAAAGCAGTTCCCTAAGATAAGAAGGCCCAAGATCATTAAGACATTTAAAAACAAGCAGAAGAACCTTAAAATCCATCCTAAAGCACACAGGGAGCCAATGCAATGATTTTAAAACCGGGGTAATGTGGGCCCACTTCCTGGTCTTAGTCAGGACACGCACTGCTGAATTTTGTCTTAATTGTAAACCTGAAATGTTCTTTTTAGGAAGACTAGAAAGCAGAGCATTACAGTAGTCTATATGACTGGTGATAAAAGCATGCATCAGCGTCTCAGTGTTGGTCCGAGAGAGAATGGGGCGGACTCTGGCTATGTTCTTTAGCTGATAAAAACCCATTTTTGTTATGTTCTTGATGTGCGGGATAAAAGAAGTAGTAAATGAAAAAAAGTAAAGTTTGAAAAGCTTTTTAGAAAGCATGAAGTTTTTTTTCTGTATTTCATATTATTTTAGCGTTCCAAACTGCATTTATGGCAGATACCGGAGCAGATGTAGAAAAGATGATGGCTGTCATTAGGGATGAGCGAGTACACCATTATCTGTATCTGTATCTGTATCTGTTTACCCATCCATATTATCCGTATCCGTACTCGTAGGGGGCGGGGGCTAAACCGGAAGTGGGCGCGTTTTGTCTGGAAATGGGCGGGACTTAAATCATTACTTTAAGTCTGAAACTGGCAAGAATTGATTTGAAATGGCTATATTTATTTTCAGCTATGTTTTATGTACAATTGGTAAAATGTGTATGTAGTGGTGTGAAAGACTGTCTCTTTATTTATGATCTGTGTAAATTTAATAGGTGATTTGTGCAAACATTCAGTGGCAAAAAAAAAAAAAATATATATATGCCTTGTTGTTCACTGTATTTTCAAAAACACTGTGCTCAGAATGGGCAAAGCTTTCCAACTAACTTTCTCACCAGCCAAACTAAAATCACGTAGCCAGTTAAAAAAACAAACAAAAAAAAAGGCCAGCGTGGAGAAACTTGGGGGACACGCGACACAAGGAGTTTACAGCTTTAAGCCTTCAAGTGCGTTGCGTGGACGTTGCAAAACAGTTAATCAAGTAACTTTAAATATAAAAAAAGAACTAAAGAGATGCGAGACAACGAAAACCTTAAAAAAAACGGTCCAAAATTGAAGCAAGAGACACTGACCAGCACGACACGAGCCGTTTTCAGCCCCGTCTTGTCACATGCATCACGTATGACACGGAATAAGTTGAAGAAGTAACTTTAAATACCAAACAAACCTCAATAGAGACGAGCAGAAGAAAACTGAGTGAGTAGTACAGAGATTAGAGCAACGTAAACTACAGTCAACTCAAGCAAGCAAGAGAAGTAGTCGCTGTCACTCGCTGCCTGTCTGTGTCTGTGTGTGTGTTTATGTGTGGAAGAGGGGAGCAGGCACCTCCCTGCACCCACATGCTGCAGCGAGGGGGGTGTGCTGTGTGTGACCAATGAGGATTCTTTTAGTACGGATACGAATAATCCTAAAAAAAAACTTGTGTTGTGCGCGGATTCGGCAAAAATGTATTATCCGTAACGAATACTCGTTTGAAACGAATATCCGGCTCATCCCTAGCTGTCATTCCATCTTTTGTCCATCCTGCACACAGAGAAACCTACAGATTGAGACTGGTCAGTACTGCTCTGATAGCAAACATACAGTACTTCTAATGCATAATTGACCCTCACCTCCAGTTTTTCAATGTTATTCTGAATTGTAAAGAGAAGTAAAAGGACACACATAACCTCCCGTGAAGCATCCCACACAATTCCCAATTTCCCAATGCTCAAGTAACCTTAGGTAGAGAAACTGTGAGAAGGTCAAACAGACCTTCACTGTTCTTTACGGTTGTCCTTGGCTGTAATTCTTTTTTGTTGCCAAGGTATAAAGGAAGATTCTCCATACGGTCTTAGGATTGAAAGTTCTACAGTTTGCTCCACAGAATAAAATGTCCTTTGCTGAGACCTTCTTTGCAAGGTCATTAACAAAAACAGTGTTATGAATATAAAATGAAGAGGGGAATTTAATTTCCCACTCTTATTATGCACACCTATAGAATATTTATGATTGCTGATGACAAAGACGGCACCAAGGTTTAAGTCTCGAGTGAGATTTTGTTGTGAAAAAGAAGTTTGCACGATCCAAGGCCTCATTTCAGATGGCTATAACTGTTAGACATAGCTTCAACAACTCAGAGACTTCAGAGTTGAATAAAGGAACAGACAGCAATAAATAGCAAACTATATTAGCCTTGAAGCGTGTAGTGGATGCTTTTCAGAGTGTTTGAGAGCGCCAGTGAGGAGGTTACACCTCACAAAACACAATACAGCAGTTGGCATCTATTAAGTAATTAAGTTGGAAAGCATGTCCATAAAAAGAAAGAAAGACGCCTAACATTTTCCACCTTGACCTGGATAAGAAAGGAAAGCTTTCATTAAATTACAGGGACACATTCTTGGAGCTGCAGTTCTTTCAAAAACATTTTACAATGTGGCTCTTTTGATGAACCCCACCATATGGAAAGTCTCCAAATGTGACCGAATCAGAAAATAAAAAATAATCCACAAGTGTTCATAATAAAAGCATTTTAAATTAACCATCTGTTTCTTGGCAGGAGCTGCAGGCTGACGAAAAAGAAAATCTAGCGAAGACACGGAGTCTGTATATCTTTATTTCAGTCAAACTTGGCTGAGAGTTGTGAGTGGAAAGGTTGCTTCACTGGCTTTGAAAGACAGGCGCCTGATTCTGCAGGCGAGCGGGGCCGAGCTGCAGGCATCGTATGGCGTGTGATCGACAGAGGGAGTTTGGCAGTTAAGGATGGAGAGGAGGAGAGATAGAGAGAGAGAGATAGAGAGAGAGAGTGATAAGAAAAAAGCTAAATGTTCCAGTCATAAAACAGCAGGTCTTCACAGCAGTGTGCACACTCGTCTCCTGAAGCAGATGTTGACCCTGTGCAACAGTCTTGGTGCAGTGTGAGGCTGGATTGCTGACATGGTTTTTCAGGTCAGTGCAGACTGCGTGGGAGCCCTCATTAAACATATCTATACCCCTCAAAACTTTCATATATGTAAGACTGAAAGTTTCTGTTGGGGGCAAGAAATGCCACAAACTGGGATATTTGTCATCAACAAGCCATAACGATGCCGCTCAAAGTGACACGAGTGATATCCCTTTTTACTCCTCCCTCGAGCAGAGTCATCCGTTTCTTTTGCTGCAACAAAGCAGCACGAACAGGAAACTCAGAGCGTTATTTAAAGTCTCTACCGCTGATGAATCAGCCCTTTAGATGTCTGCATAGAATGACGCTTTGTCTCTGATGTTTAAACAAGTAAAAGCAGGCACTCTTTGTGTGCTTGTTTTCACTCATTGTATGAAAACAATAGAAAAAAACAACAACAACAGAGCAATTAGTCAGACTACAGACAAAGGAACGTAGTCTTACTGACGTCACTGGTTCATAAAGGAAGACAAAGTCCCCGTACGGTACATGCTGACTCCCAAAAAGTTCCAGTCTCTCCTGGACAAATCCTCATCAAGTCTCTCATTGTTTTAATAAATGACAACTTTTTATGTGACATCACAAAGTCCACCTGCCCCCTCCTGGACGGTAAAAGGCAGATGTTACTTCCTGAAAAATGTCAATTTTTGGAAGAATATTCAAAAGAACATCCAAGACATTTTGGGCATCAAGTTTATTTTACATCCTTCACTCTTTATACTGGACATAACACCTGATAATATCAAAAATGGAAACTTTATTTTGCTACTGAGAATTTTGATTTAATAGCATAAAAAAAATGACAATGGCATCCTGGTTGAAGCCGCTGCTCCCTCAGCATTATGCAGTGGAGAGTTAACCCTGTCTTAATTATGGAGAAAATCACTGCAAGATTACAGCTCAAACAGATCAGTTTTTGACAGATGGGAACCAGTGATTCAGGACATGTCTGAACTCTAAGCATCTCTTACATCTTATTTACATCATTTTTCTCTTTTAAGTTAGTTTTAGTTGTATTTTACCCTGAATGTATGCACATGTGCAGGTACAGTATAGAATATGTATATATTGCTAAACGAGACAATGATAAAGTGTAAATGTTGGTGATTTTCTGTTTGTGGAAAATTGATTTAGAAATAGATGTAAAGACAGAACAAGTGTAATGGGACTGCATCTCCTGCAAATAAATAAAAAAGGGAAAAAGAACAGATTAGACTGTTGAAAGAAAGAAAAAAAAAATTTCATTATTTTTATTTTTGTCAACCGGCTCCACTCAGAGTCCCTCACAGACTCTACTAGTCTACAGGATTTGATTGGTTGAATAAATTGGATCCTAATCCCTTGGATTGGTTGGCGTTTTCCAGGGTTTACTCCTGCTAAGCGTTGCCAGATGGGAAATATAAAATTATCGTACCAGAGCCTCAAAATGATCGTATTTTGGGGGAAATTATCGTACATCCGACCAAATAATCAAAGTAACTGATAATGATCAAAACAACTGTCTTATTGTTGTGTGAAAATCACAACTGATCCCTCTGTTTAGTGTCCTACAGGCACTTTTGTGGGCATTCATCGCCCTGCCCCACATCAGCAGCGTTTGATCAGCAGCTCGAGGCTCCGGTGCTCATTTTTCTGTCAACTGACTGACTTCCTCCTGACAGAGCTCCTACGACCGTGATTGGCTGTCAATCGTTCTGAGACGAATGACACTTAAACTATGATTGGCTGGAAACGTCACATGATAAATCCGTCAGACTGGGGTAAATCTGTAACAGCCACACGAAATTGTCAAATTATCGTACATTTAGCCTTTTTTGGAATTATTGATCGTACATCGTACAGAGGGCTAAATTATCGTATTTGTACGATAATTATCGTACAAATACGATAATTATCGTACAAATACGATAATTATCGTACGTCTGGCAACGCTGCTCCTGCTGTAGACAGCAGATATTTTTCACTCTGTTTTAAGAACACATCATGCATTCATTGACATCAGGACATAAAGATCATTTTAACCAGGATAACAACAAGTCTATCTAAATCTGATTACCAACCCTGACTTTCAAAGGATGTTTTTCCTCTCCATTGTAACTTTCTAAAGCTGCAAAGGTCTGTACTCATGGCGGGTTAAGATCAGACTTTATTTTTGTCTTTCCCCAAGTTATTTTTTGTGCTTTTTAGCCTTGAGAGGACAGGACAGTGTATAGAGCAGGAAACAGGGTGAGAGTGGGGAGTGACATGCAGGAAAGTAGCCACAGGCCTGACTTGAACCCAGGCTGCCCACACAAAGGCTGTTTACCATATGGAGTGCGACCTGAACCGCTAGGCCATCTGCACTCCCAGACTTCTTATCTTGTTTTAATGTTTGGTCACTATTAATAAAATTAATTTTATTAACATTAACAGGTCTGAACCTGGAAGTGTTTCTGGAAAGTGTCCTGAGATAACGTTTGTTATGATTTGGTGTGATATAAATAAAGAGTGACTGATTGATTCCCGGTCTTCTCTCAGTCCAAGCCATCCTCTGTTTTCTCCTCTTCCTTTACAGTAACTACTGCAGCTTCCTTACTGATGCTCTCACAGCCTTCCCATTGTTCCCTGACTATCGACCTGTTTCTTCAGCCCTCCAGAGCCCTGATGTCCTGCTTTCCCTCTGCATCTTACTTTATTCTGCTTTTATTCCTCCCTATCTGAGATACATTAGGCTGCCCAGTTCTTCATTCCTGGCAGGTTGCTTTAGCCGTCTGGCCATCAGCCAACTCTCATTAACTTCGGTCAACCTGGCCAAATTAAAGACTTTCCTCAGGTACATAAATACTTGTTAAGCCAGTTCATGTCCACCAATTAGGATACAGCGCCCTCTGATCTGTTTTTCTGTGTTCTGTTACCCTCAGTATGCACATTATGGCTTTGAATCATGGATCACAAATAGGGAACTCAATCATCAGTCATTTAATCAGAACACTTCTTACCCATGAATGCAGCCTTTTTATGATGTGAGCTCACAATACCAGCATCGGATTCTTTCAAACCGGAGTACTTCGCAAACCAAAGCTTCATGCTTGAGGAAAAAAAAAAGAATCATTTTCTGAAAGCACAGTCGAGACTTTCCCAGCCAGCCCGTCTGTTTCTGTGTGTTCCTGCTGTCATCTACACAGCAGCTGAACTGAGAAGCCGTGCCGACCTGATAGCAGTAAACACCCTGCTTCTCTAAACACCAGCAATCCAACCACTTACAGCTTTGAAAAATGGCCATACTAAGTCGTATAAAAAGCCATGAATTATGATAATATGCACATCTAGATGGAATGTGTTGTGCAGAGCGACATCAAACATCACTTTACGTGGCAAACAACTTCAGGCATAATTTATATTTTTAGATCTTTAAAAAAATCTGAATGCTTGCCCAGATCATTCATAAGCATAACTGTATTTTATACATTTTGAAGCTGTTAGCTGCAGAAGGTGTAAAATGAAGCCAGGTATGATTATAAAGTCTAAAACATCCATCCAACGTTTCACCAACTAAACAACCAAAATTGAGACTTTAAAGTTTTGTGTTATATTTAGCAAAAATTGTCATTGACACATGCTGCAAAGCACGAGCTGGCAAGCTGACTGATTTTTTTTATGATTGGAAGCACATTGACAGAAGAGCTACTCAAACTGCAAAATGAGACCAAAGAAACCGTCTAGTACTCAGTGCACATGCAAAGGATGAAATGCATCCCTGACTGTGCTGCAGAGCTGAACAGTGAGCTGGTGCTCCTCATATAAATATCACCATCAGGGGTAAAATAAGTCTGAAACAGTTCAAGGCTCAACCCCAGCATGAAAGGTGTAGAGATGCTCTGGAACCATCACTCAGGACCTGGATGTGAGTGTTTTTCTGGGCAGCCTGCTGTCACTGACCTGCTTCAGGAAGAAGGCCTCACAGATAGTGAAACTGGTATCAAGTCCATCAAAGCTGGGCCTCAGAGTGAGCTGAAACAAAGCTGTCCCTTCTTCCTCAGGTAAATGAACCCAAAGTGATGCTCTTGTTGGAGAGCAGAAGTCCTGAAAGCTCCTCTCCACATTCAGATGTAGAATTACAAGAAAAAAACCTGTAAGTCCTTTGAATGACCTGGATTACTGCATGAAATGGTCATAAAATGTGTCACACAGATTCCTCCTCTGGGAGGCATGTGGATGTCTGGCCTGAGTTTGATCAGGATTTAACTAGAAATGGTTGAATAATTTAGTCCAGAGAAAACTTATTGGGTCTCACACTGTGAGGCTACAAAGAGGTGGTTTATTTCAGTATGTTTCATCTTTATGTGAAGAAAAGTGGAAAAATCCATTCATTCATCTTCTATCCCTTTTATCCTGTTCATGGTTGCAGGTGTAGTAGTAGTAGTAGTAGTAGTAGTTATAAGCCAGACGTGTCATCACAACACAAAAGAAAACTTTTTGAAAGAATCAAAAACCAAAACTGAGAAATACTCCCATTGAAGTTGTTTTAATACTGAAATGTCTCCGAGCTAAGTCTACTAAGTCTCATTTTTAATTAGTAACAGAATATTAATGTCATTAAAAAGTTTAGTTCTGCTGCTGCAGCTGCTTAAAATCTGGGCAAGGTCACGCCCCAAAAATAGACGTTGGTAGAAGCAGAAAGGTTTTAAGATTTCTGTACCATGTGTCTGGTTCCTGATTGACCAATTGACTGAGCAGCACTGTGTACCAAACAAATGTCTACTAAATTAGGGAATAGACAATAGAAAATAGTTTCACCCGCCCTCTCCAGTTTCTCCAATCATAGCAGTCAGTCCACCGTGAAACTTGCATCTGTGTTTATGAAGTTGCAGACATATACGACAAAAACGCCTCTGATTTTCCAACAAATATTGCGGCTCAGGACTGTGGAAGTCAATAATGTTCTGCACCAAACTATTCTGCAAGATTGTGATGGAACACAGAAGAAAATCATCTGTTTAGAAACGTTTCTACAGAATGACTGAAGGACAGCATGCGAGACAGATCACAGTGACAGAGGCTGCACACAGTCTGCCTGAAACAAACAGGGTGTGTGTGTGTATGTGCATTAATGAAACTCTTTTTTTAAGGTTTATACTATTTTATAGTTTTGCAATTTTTGCTAATTGCTGCAATTTTATTGTAAAAAAAAAAAAATCAAAAGACATCGCAACATGCATTGCAATTTTTTCAAAAAGCTGCTGCAAAATCAGAGATTTCAGCCCACAGTAATCCTCCCCAAAAAGTCTGCAAGATCCTGGGAGGGACTGCTCAATGTGTGTGTTTCTGTCTCCATCTCTTTCAACACTGTGTATCTGTGTGTGTGTGTGTGTGTGTGTGTGTGTTGTGAATGCATTTTTAGGACTCTTTCTTTTTTCAAAATGTGTTCACGCATCGCTCACAAAGTGACGTCACACCAGCTGTGATCTTCTCCTTCACTTCATAGTGGCGTGTGAAAAGCTGCATCAGGGCTTACCATATGTTCCACCGCTTCCTCCTCTGCTTTTTAACACTAAGCTGTGTCTCTGACAGATGGTCCAGCTGCGCTTCACATGACCATGTTATTTAGTCATGTACAGTATAAACTACAAAATGACTCTGTGAAGAACCACTCTATGTTTGGGAGGAACAGACCTGAAACACTCTCTGCTGGGATGAGATCTAACAAGCTCCTTGAATCATTTCACATTCCTGTAACAGGGCATCAGGAAGACTTTCTATGAATGAAATCTGAAAGAGGGGCTGTTGTTTCTTCATAATTACTGTAACCAAAACAGTGCTTTCATAAACTGTTGGTGCTTTGAGCCAAAATGAATCCATAAACAAAGTTTTCCATGCTGAGGGTCAATAAAAATGAGTTTAAGGGCCTGTGTCCACTATTTTTTTTTTTTTTCCAGTACTTCGTGTCCTACCTGATGATTTGGTTTTTGGGTTTTGTTCCTCGTCCTTTTCAGAGTTTTGGCTTCCTTGTGTCCTGTGGAGGTTCTTTGTAGTTATTCTTTGTAGCTCTTGTGTATTCCCTGTGTTAGTTCACAGGTTTTGCTTCTTGTAGTTTTGTCTTGTTTAGGACTTTAGTTGTCTGTTTTTAGTGTTTCAGAGTTTTGGATTTATCATTTCTGAGTCTTTAGTATTCCTGTGTTAATCTTAGTTATTCTTGTTGTGCGTTTCCATTGTGTGTATTTTTTATTTTTTTTGGCCTTATGTTTTATAGTTTCATCCTTAGTGTTACCTGTTTTATTTTCTAGTTTCTCTTCCATGTGTTTCTCTGTTCTAGTGGTTGTGTCATTCTTGAGTTCTCTGTGTGTCATATGCCTGATTTATGCTTGGCGCTTCTGCAAGGTCCACAAAGCTTAGTGCGGACAAATGGCGTCATTTTAGCAGCCTCGCCCCTTTGTGTGCTCCTTTTCACGCAGCACATTTCTGTGTTGCGTACCTCCAAGAATTTCTAACTTCCACGCAGACAGTGGACGAACAGGAGCTCCCCATGTCCAAAGTACGAAAAATATGGCCCTTATTAGATTCACTGCACAAAAAGCTCTTCAGCATGAACACTTATGGTTAAAATAATTTGATTTTTGGAACACCACTGGGCTCAGTATATATGAGAAAATATCAAAGTCAAGAACAGGAAAGTGCTGTTTGTGGACACAGGCCCTTAATGCTCCATTCAGATTTACTGCTCCACTTGTTTCACTGTACTTCTTAAACGTGTCTTGTATCACAGGGGTTCCCAAACTTTATCATGCCAAGGCCCCCTAAACAGCATTAGCCTTTGGCCGGAGACTCCCTTTGCAAACCAGCAGATTTTTGTTATTTTTTTGGTGCGTAGTATGAGGCTGAAAATGAGGCTTTCAGGGCCCACTCGGGAACGTAGCTTGTTGTGTGAATGCAGCAGATTGCCTGACCAAATGCTCTTCTTTTAAGTCTAAAGAAGTCGACTGTTCTTTCAGTCTCTGCTGAATGTTTTTGTGTCAAGTGACGCTGAAGTTTCGAAGGTTTTAAACATTTGTTTGAGAGGGTCTCCAGACATCGGACGCATTTCGGGCAATCATGGCAATTTTTCTGTATGGCTTTGAAGCCATACTTGTTGTAAGCTGCCTTATATTTTTGAATTTTAGTTGGCCATAAGTTCTTAGGTTTTTTTTCCAGCAGAATCCTCCACAGCAGGGCTGTTAGGCTGCTCCTTCTGTCTTTTTCCTGTTAAAAACCTTTTCATTTTTTGTTACCTAGCAGCATGATAACAGGCGTAAACCACCAGTCAACAGAGATGATGACATCATCATGCCAATGTTCAAACTGTCACATGAGGTGCAGTTAAGTACAATTGAAACTGGAGAATCTGACGATTACAGCAGTTTACGTGCTGTATGTTCAGAGCAAATGGTTATAAAAAAGTAATGAAATGGAAAAATAAAAAAAAAATGATTTTATTTTTTCCCCTTTCCTCCAATTTTCGGAGGCCCCCCTTGCGCCCCCTGGAGGCCCCCCAGGAGACCATGGCCCCACTTTGAAAACCACTGCTGTATCAGATCCCTATGTGAACTAGTCACACTAGTTCACAGAGGGAACCCTAGCTGGGAGTTTTCCCAACTCTACGCCGTCCAGTTGCCTTGTTCAAGTCGTCAGAACAAAAAAAACAGTTCCAGTGAAATTGAAATCAGAGTTGGGAAATTTTGAAGTTGCTCTTTTCACATCCAAATATTGATACTTCACATGTAGTTTTTACTGAAAAATATTTCTGCTCATTATTTGTTCCCAACAGTTTAGTAGAATAAATAAGACATGTTTTCAGCACTAGTTGTTGAATTGCCTCACCCCCCCCCCCCCCCTCTCTCTCTCTCTCTCTCTCTCAGTCTAGGCATTATCTTTTGAAAAAGTTTGCAAGATTTTGCTGCCAAAAAACTAATTTGATCAGACAGACATAATTATTTCATAAGAAAGTAAATATCCACTCTGGGGGGAGTAGGTGGGTAGCATTTCATGTTTGCCTGAACACAGCACTTGATTTTGTATGGCTTAAATGAACACAGTAAGAAATTAATAGCTTTTGACGCGGAGTCCAAGGAGCAGCGAGACGCCTCTTCTGCCTGCACAGCACGGTGATCGTCTGAGAACTCGCTCTGAGTCCACTGGCTAAACGGCCTCATCATGTGAAGCACCCTTCAGCAGCAAGTAGTACTTCAGGTATAAATTATGAGCAGTCATTATGTTGATTTCTGAATATCTTTGCATATGTGTGCTTGTCTGTGTGTGTGTGTGTGTGTGTGTGTGTGTGTATGAGCGTGTGTCTAGCTTATCTGGATGAAGTGTGCTTTAACTTTCCTTACCTCCAGGACAGATGCCTTTTATCCCACTTGTTCTGAGGGTTTAAGCCTCGTCTCCTGCGGCCTGTTGTCCCCTCCCCTTCAGACACATCTGGCAGAGAACATCTGGGTGTTTTCATTAAACCAAGTGTGGCTTGGTCTGTTGAAGGAGAGAATACATGACTTTATATGGCATAATGGAAGGTGATTCATTTGGACAAATGTTAAGAAAACAGAGTAAATAAGATTGTGACTATGTATCTTCATGACAGCAGGTCTGCAAAGTTACCTTGTGAGGAATTTGTACAGTTCAGATTTTGCTTAACATCATCTCGCTGTTGAGAAACCTCCACGGTGGATGGTATGGACAGTTAAACGTGTTTACAGACGTGTTCCAGTGGCTGCAATTTATACAGCATGTGTTCATATGCATACATAAAGTGCATGTAGAGGGAGGAATGGGCCATAAATCAAACATGCTGTGTGCAAAAACCCACTTACATGCACAATCACACTCTCCCACACATTCCCGTTTGCACCATAAATCATGCTTGCTTACACACACACACACACACACACACACACACTCCTGAGCTCTCTCAAATCCATTCACACACAGTATCCTCTCTCCATTGTCTGCAGTGGTAAACGTGAATTGTTGTGGTGTTGTGTGTGATAAAGGATGATGCTGCTTGTACAAGAGAATTGTCCTGAGTGTATAAGTGACAGTATATACAGTATGTAAGAGGGAAGAGTTGAAGGTCTACAAATCAATACACTCTTATTGTGTTATGGGCTATCATCAATCACAAAGTGTGCAGTGCTGTCACTGTACTGTGTGTAAGTATGACAGCCACTATGATTTATGTTTACATGGTGTCTAAAGGTGTGCAGACTTATATACAGTTCAATACAGTCAGTCCATGAAGTAAGTAAAGTAAACATAAGCTTACAACAGTGGTTGTGTCAGAGGGACACTGAATCATGTCGGTGGATGTTTCTAAAGCCGTAGTTAATGCGTTTGTCATGTGGGTTAAATTATACCATCTCTTACTAAAGTCCCTTAGTCTCAAAATCTGCAGACAAAAATGATGCAACGGATCCTCTTCACAGATACAAATTAATGTTATATGCATGGATAGTTTGGAAATGTTTCTTCACAGTGGTTAGTGTATTTACAGCCTGTTAATACCCATGAAGAGCTTATGTGAAAATCAGTCTCCATGCAGTGCATGTACAATGGATATAAAAAGTCTACACACCCCTGTTATAATGTTGGACAGTGCATTAGGGCTACTTGAAGAAATAAAAGAAAAAAATGGATTTTTGAGACAGTAAAGTTGAAATTTTTTGGGGAAAAAAACAATATTTCTAAATTTGTAAAGGGTTTTGCAGGTTGTACAGGTCACATTAAAGTCAGGGTTGGTAATCAGATTTAGACTTTTTGTTATCCTGGTTAAAATGATCTTTATGCCCTGATGTCAATCAATACATGATGTGTTCTTAAAATAGAGTTAAAAATATCTGCTGTCTATAGCAGGAGTAAACCTGGGAAAACACCAACCAGTCCTAGAGTTTAGGATCCAATTTATTAAACCAATCAAATCCTGTCCTGTCCTTCTGCCCGCCTCCTGTGTGTACATTTCCCCAGGGTGCACTAGCCTTAATTCAATGCACATAACCAAGAGGGATCCAAGTACACTGGAGAATGGCAGAAAAACTACACTGGTAACATAGAGCAAACAAAAACAATGTGCTGAGGACCAGTTTGAGTCTGTGGTTTTAAATCAGTCACCATCATATGATCGTGAATCAGCGGCACTTGTGCATGTGAGCGGGGGCATCATTTTGGAGGAGCTCCAAGTGTGGGAGGGTGGGGGCTAAATGGAGTCCTGAGGAGATGCTACATTCAAATGCATGCTAGTTTTCAGTGACTACCAACCCTGCTTTAAAGGTGGACAGACTCCTGAAATGATGGTTTAATTGTTTGTTGACTTTTTGTATCCACTGTTGATTCCATAAGAACACTTTGAGCAACTGTAACAACCTTTGCCGGTGTCACAAACTTTTGCAAAGAAAAAGAGTTGTGCAGTGCTGATGTTGGATTGTGTATGCCTTCTTTGTTAATCATACTTCGACTTTACTCCCTCTCCTGTCTCTTTGTTTGTTTGTCTTTTTCTTGCAAATATCAGCTTTTTACGGTGGCCTACAGGTGCAAACGCATTGCAAATACAGTTACATGATGCAAAAATAGAAATGTGAGGCAAATACAGAAAAGTACTGTAAATACAGAGGTGTTCTGCATGAACAAAAACAACTGCAAGAAGAAAATACTGCATATTCGCTCACACAACAGAAGTGCTCTAGGCCTCTAGGGGCAGCAGTGAGTTTTTGCCAGAGAGACAGACAGCATCTCCAAAAAATGAGGAAGTAGCAAAGATTTCATTTCAAATTAAGTGTTGTGAAAATGTATGTGCTCTTTATAGCTATTCATGCGCTGCCAGTTTTCAAACAGTTGATATAAACAACTTCATTTTACTCAGCTGACCACTTTCAATTGTGTTTCGGTTAGTACAGTGTGTGTGTGTGTGTGTGTGTGTGTGTGTGTGTGTGTGTGTGTGTGTGTGTGTGACTGAGGCTGGGGACTCACAGTCAGTTGTTGACTGGATGTACGGCAGCTTCAACAGAATCACTCACTGACTATCGTTCACTGAACAAACTGAACAGCGAGGAAAATGTATGTGAATGTTTTAGCAGTTTTCAGTTCGCAAAATGTTGCTTTATCCCACTAACTCACTTCACTGGACTGATGCTAATGATTCAGTTCATTGAAAAGAACTGTTTTTTCTATGGTTTTGTCCCATCAATACTCTGTTCCTCTCCCCGTTGTTTGTCCCTTGGGTGAAAACTCAACTCTGACCCGAGAAGCCAGGAGCACTTCTGTTGTGAGAGTGAATATGCAATGTTTTCTTCCTGCAGGTGTTTCTGTATTTGCAGCATTTTCCGCTAGCATTTCTGTTCTTATATGCAGTACATTTTTGTATATGAAGCACATTTGCACCATAGATTGTACTTAAGTAACATAATTCCACAGCATGATATAGTTCGTAGCGTTAAACTCAGCCATGTTACACAAACTAGATCACACAGTATCGTGTTCTATCTAAAAACTAAAGATAAAGTTTAAAGTACATGCCCATGTTTGTTCTGTATTTAAACTTCACAGAGGGAGCTGCACATCTGCTAAATAAATATCATGTATAATGTTAAATATTCAACCCTGTCAAGGCTCATTTGAAAAGAAAAACTGGGTATGTTGTTGACGGGAAAGTTTTGTTCTCAGAGGAACTTTGTTCTTATTTGATGAACTAATTCAGGGGGCAGAAAATACAGTTAACAAAATGATGCAGCTTCTGCTTCTGCATGTTGTTGTAGCACTTTCTAAATAAAGAAGGAGTTTAGGGTCACCAGACTGCCTGTTCTCATTACTGGAGTTTTGATAATGTGTATGCAGTGAAGATTTGTTACTGTGAGATTTGGTGCCTTGAATTGCTGAGTTCCAGTCATGGCTATGTGTGAAGTAGAAAAGTTCCATCAAAGCTTTGTGTTTATTTCTGGTCCAGTCAGATAAATAATCTGAACCGTGACACAAATCCACGATCTAATGCAGACCATGAGATTTATGATCCAGAAGACTAACACAAACACACGTTGTACCATTATCTTTCAAAAGTGTCGTAGTGTCCCCTCTTGCCACATACCAAAGACTCCAGTCTCCTTCAGCCCTCCAAACTTCTGCATGGCTTTGATGGCCTTGGTCAGGGCCTCCTTGGTCTGAAGCTGACCAGTCACAGGGTCAGGGGGCGGGAGGTAGCCAAACTTGCTCAGCCAGTCCTGGAGAGGAAAGACAAGACATGAGAGTTCACAAGTCATCCCATCGGCATTTTAGAGACTCAGAGTATCTCAGAGCTGCTGACAAGGTCTGACACCTGTTGGGGTTCACAGTCTGTGTTAATACATGTATGCAGGGTGAGGATCTGTGGGAGCTAAATGTCTGAGTGAAACCATTTGTACCAGTGATTCTTAGAATGACTCACTGTCAGCGCAATCTCACAACCAATCCCTCTGCTGTGCATACTCAGGGCTAACATGGACACTCCAATAGAGCAGAGTCATGAATGTGATGATATCCACACCAGGTTATTTCCTGTCAAGACAGAGTATAAAATGACTGCTGTGAAGACTTGGTGTCACCTGGAAATATGGACAAATTAAACTCTGCTGGGCCAGTTACTTACAGCGACTGTTATTTCTTTACAGCAGAGTATTGCTTTGAAGACTAGATGTGATTGATTTGACTAATTTTGCTGTTGCCTGACTGAATTGCTACTTACTAACTCCAATAACACAAACAGAACAAAACAAACTACATTAAATGACAAAAGATGACAAAAAATGGTAATTGCATTACAAAACTAAAGAAACGTGACTGAAAACGCTGTCGTACACACCACGTGGCTGCATCACAGCAACACCAGACAGAAGCCTGACACAGCCTCTTAATTATGCCATGTGGATTCAGGTTAGTGTATTTCTGCTGTCAGCAGCACCTCACCTCTGTTTTAGATAACGCTGAGGTTCACACAAATCATTGACAGGAAGGTGATGATTAACAGGGTCCAGCATCCACAGCTGTCTTACTCATCGCTTATAACCACTCTACTGATGAGAAACCACATCCATGGTAGACACCTCGATGTCGACCTGCAGGGCGAAGATGGTGAGCCCTGGCTCGGTGGGCACGGCGGCGGGGCAAGGCAGACGTGCATGAGAGGATTTGTTCCAGCCAGACGCTGTGATGTTCACCGCACAGCAAAGATTACACAACTGAAATGTTATTTATTTAATTTTATAATGTTGTGTAGTGTTAATTGAATTGTGCACTAGTCTTAAGTGCCAGAGATTTCAGGGAAATTCTATTGTAGGCTGCTATGTTGTACATTTGGAATTGTCGTGATGCTGCATTCAAGTTTCATACCGAAACAATATTCATAATGAATGCCATGCATAGCATTGGCAAACATATCACAAATGTATTTCTCTTTAAATTGTTTAACTTAATTCAGTAAGTTGTTACATCAATAGAATTTAAATTTACAGTTTGCCCTGAATGTTTGGGCTAAATTAGCTCCTAAATACACAAAACATTTGCATTTTAAACTTTTAAATTGATATATTGAAGTGCGAGTTTTCTTGCTTATAGACTAGTCGACTAGTCGCAAATAAAATTTGAGACTAGTCGGCGGGGAAATTAGTTGAAATTCCCATCCCTAATTGGAACACCAACAGTGTGAACAGGTTCAGCTTGTCTTATTCAGCTTGTTTTACACCAAATTACTGATTTGAAAATGATTTTATCACCATTTTATTACCATTTTTACTTAACTTTACTTACATTTTTAGAGGTAATATTTATGACATTAAAAACAGTCAGTGAGACTAAAGCACTGAGTAACACTTAAACCTGTAGCCTTCTTCTATTGAGCTAACTTAGCTGTTATAACTCAAAATAAATTGAACATTTCCAAAATGAGCAACTTATCCAGCATTAAAAGCACCTTAAAAACATTGGTTTACCAAGTACTTCAACACTCAAGCAAGCACAACAACCTGAACACTGAAAACTGCTGTAAAAGAAACTGAAGACGGAGCTCAACAATACATGATCCAACCAGAAACCAAACAATCCAACATCAGGGGGTATCAAAATGCACATCATACGATGAACCACAGGAACCCAGCATAACACAAAGTAAACTGATTTTTTTTCTGCTCATAGTGAAGGAATGTGTTGTTGTTGCTGGGTTTTTTTTTTGGCTTTTTTCAGCCCGTGTCCCTGCTCCACCACTCCATGATGTAAGAGCCACTCTGAAGGACTTTTAATAGGTTTTTTGATCAGCACTCAACTCAGGTGACTGACACAGATCAATAATAAGCCAGCTGTTCCCTCAGGACAACATGGGGAAAATGCAGCTTGTCCAAAATCCTGCTGCTTGCCTCCTGACTGGAAAGAAAAACAGAAACCACACTACACCTTCCAGTCTGTGACAGGATTGATTTTTCATCTTTCCTTAACATACAAAGCCCTTCAGATCTGCACCGTCTTGCCAGCTTCTCTTCTCAATGTTCATAGCTCAAGTACTGGTCACCTCACCAGTTAATCCTAAATGTACCAAAAACCGAACGACCAATGGTGAGCGAGCCTTTGCAGCAGCTGCCACTAAACAACAGATAAAAGTGGTTGTTTTAAATCATTATCTCCTTCCTTAGACCTTTTCATTAAGATAAACACATTAATATCCCGATTTTACTCTTTCATCATCAATATGTTATTTATTGATGTGTTCTTTTACCTTTACCTGGAAAGCAATTCAGTCAAAACTGGTTGTTTTTGAAATGAGCTATATGAATAACATGTTGAGCTGAAGAAAATGGCTTTCTGTCACAGGAAATAAGTCAAACCAAAAACTAGAGGACAAATTATAAACACCCTCTGTGGAGTAAGAGTTAGAACTTTGGTCTAATAATCAACTAACACACTTTGGTTTGTTTTGTCTCTATAGTTTAGCTGCAATTTTTTCCTCCAGGTTTAATTTAAAAATAAATGAATAAATAAATCAGAATTAAATAATGACACACAGTGGTTTGTTTTTCTGGACCAGGAACTTTATTCAGAGTTTAAAAGTTATGAATTATGATAATGGTGATAATAGAAGAACTACAGGCTTGACATAAAGTGCAAGACGGCTTTAAGAGGAAGTGAAAGTCCCTTGTTCTTGGCTTTCTTAAAAGATAAGGTTTATATTTGACTTCTAAATGAGGTGAATGAGTCAGAGCTGCAGACGATCGGAGGGAGAAGTTTCCATCAGCTCATGGTGATGGGAACGAGGAGGTTGGCGTCTGATGATCGAAGGCAGCGAGATGGGAAGTGGTGTATGAGAAGGTGGGTTGGATATGAGAGGTCGAGCTTACTGAGGGCTTTGTAGGTTATGAGGGGGATCTTTAAATGGATGCATGGCTGATTGAGGAGGCAGTGAATCTGCTGAATGATTGGTGTGATGTGAGCTCTGGAGCGGGAGTGTGTGAGCACCTTGGCAGCTGAGTCCTGAACATACTGAAGTTTTTGGAGGTCAGTAGAGTGAAGGCCGTAGAGGATGCTGTTACAGTAGTCCAGTCCAGAGCTTATAATGGTATAGATGAGTGTTTCAGCAGCAGAGGAAGAGAGGCTGGGTCTGAGTCATGCATTTGTAAACTACTTCTTTTGAGTTTGTAACCGTTTATATGACGACATGCTTTGAAATATGCTCACAGCAGACAGTTGAAAGCTGGCCTGGAGACATTTCAGGGTTATGATGCAGATTCTGTCTAACAGAATCTAACATGACATATCTGGTGGTTCTGAGGTCAAAGTAATCAGACAATTTAGAGAAAAGAAAACAAATGATCAAACAGAGTGATACTTTTAGGTAAACTGTGGATGGAACAAAGCTGCATCAGACTCTTCTGCTGACACAGCTGACGTGTTGTGTCTGGGTCAAAGGCATTTGGATTCTGGTGCAGGTTATGCTGAGCTACAGCTTCTAGCTAAGCATTTTAAGTTCAAAAGCCACCTGGCCCACTTTTTACTGGTTGAATGATATATCGGCATACTGAACAGTTTGGCAGGATCTATCTGACAAAAAAAAGATATGAGGCAATATTGATCCTTGTCATAAAATTTCCTACACTTTTACATCCGCAGGGCAGTCACAGCACACATACAGAAGAAAACTGCTTAAAATTCTGCATCTTGCCCAAGAACCAGCTTGCTAATACTTGAACCCTGTCCCTTCAGCAGAAATTTTTACTTTACTGCACCGCTACTTCTAAATATAAATGTGTTTTTTTGTCCTGGATAGGGTCCAGAACAGAAAAACAAGGATGTTGCATCAGCTCGGGTCTGCTTATCCACAAGACTGACTCTGTGCTCAGCCGAGATGCAAATGAGTGGACCTTTTCACAACAAGCTATTTCTGCTCACCAGTTGGTGCGGAAACCACAGAGAGAGCATCAATCAGAAAAAATCTGTCTTTGTCAGGTTTGAGGCAGCACAAGGCAAGGGAATATGTTGCACTTTTCAAACAGGGTGGTTTACGTAAGATAGAGAAATTCAGTGGGATATTTCTGGAAAGTGGGAAAATGAACAGCAAGCACAGAAAGTAAAAAGTAAAGTTTCAGAGTTTGTAGAGTTGCATTGTGGGTGGTCTTTGAGCTGCTACTGAAGATGGATAAAAACTTGCTCCGAATGGCTGATAGCCATGAGATTAAGATTCTTTTTTTAATTTTTGAAATATTTAAATTACATATTCAAAACTTAACAATTCCAACTTGAACACTACAACAGCTGATGTAAGGATTTGTCTTTACTGCAGCTCTCAGCACTAAGACCCTCGCTGTGATTTTAGCACTAATGCTAGCTGTCTACTGCTGCTTTGATTCCTTTATAATAACTTTTTGGTTATGATGTTTTTTTCAGTTGACCTACGTCTAATTTCTTATATATCCAGATTTGATTCACCTTCACTCAGCCATTGGCAAAAGAGCAGATGAGTTTAAACCAAAGACTGTATAATATATGGATATAGTCTCTGTGATGTCACCCATTTGTGTCTGATATGGAGGTTTGAAGCCTGCTTCAATCAGCCATCCCCTTAGATGGGCAAAACATGTAAGTTTAATTATTATTATTATTATTATTATTATTATTAATAATAATAATAATAATAATAATAATAATAATAATAATAATAATAATAATAATAATAATAATAATAATAAATGAGTCATTAAAAAAGTCCACCCAAAGAAAGTGAGTACGGGCAGAGAGATGAGCTTTATAGATTTTTTTAAACTAATTGTACAACATTCAATGTTATCTCTACCCAGAGGTGCTGCATGCCAACAGGCAGGGCAGGCAAGTCCTTGGGACCCCAAAAAGCCAGAGGAGGGGGGGGGGGGGGGGGGGGGGGGGTGCAGTGAGACGACCAACTTTGAATCAACACAAAGCAATGACAATGAGGAGAGTCCGCAATGACCATGTAGCTGTGCGAAGAACTCCTAACAGGGGCCCCAAGCTCACCTCTTGCTCTTGCATCTTACTGAAACAAGTGAGGGGGTGTTTCAAAATGAAGAGAACCTGTCCATCTGATGAGAGATGAAAGAAAATAAGCAGGAGCAGAGAAAACAAACGCATCAAAAAAGTGGTAAACAGGACAGATAACAGTCCACGGAAACTAATTAAGTTTGGAACACCTGCAACCATCGGCTGGCCCAGGCTGACTACAGGCACCCTAAGATTTGAGAGATTTTTTTTGTTTTAACTGTATATAACAAGCTAGCAATTTGTCCAAACCATACAGTACTTGGTTAAAATGTCATATTTTTAAAACCCCAAACCACATCATACAGTAGTGATGTAAGTACTTGGCTTAAACCAGGACACCACTCATTACCAAGACATTACTATTATTACCAGTCCTCATTTCTGCTGCATTTAATCGCAGTTTACTGTTTATGTTGTTAACATATATCAGTGGATGAAACAATGAAGGGGGAGCTCTGTGGGTGCTCAGCACCCCTAACGTCACATCTCTGGGTTAAGTTGTTTATTTCCTCCTCCATGTATCTTGTCTCGTTTGTTTTATTTTGTTACTCACTCTTGTCTCTCATTTCAGGTCCACTGACCTCCTGCCCTTCTGTGTCTCCATGTCCCTGATTACCCTCATGTGTCTCACCTGTGTCTGGTTGTCCCCACTCCCCGGGAGTTTTTTATTCTCAGTCTTACCTCCCTTCTGTGCCAGTTGGTCATATTTAACTTCAGCGTTCCAGCAAACTTGAACCATATTTAGCTATCGAATGAAAGCTATGTCCTATTTATTGTTTTTAAGAATTGTATTTTTGGATAGCACACTTTTAATGTTTACATTTTCATTTTGAAATGATACAAATGTGCACTTGTACTTCCACTGGTTGTGCATATCTGCTCTGTCTCAGCTCCGGCACTCTGCAGCAGTTACACAAAACATCTATTTCTACCGGATGCTGGAGCATGGCACATTAAACCAGCACAGAGCAGAACAGGAGGGACAGGAAGTCAGATATTGACACTCTATTGAGATGTGAAATACTCCGTGTTGGGACCTGATCATATTTCACTCCACCCCATCAACAAGCTCTCATAATAAGTGGAGCCAGGCTGGAATTATCAGGCATGAGACTTTTAGAGGCCTATAAAGGTGACACGAGTGACATAAACCTCATGATGGAAGCAGGAGGAAATTGTGCTATTTTCCCATTAATATTATTCAGAGAAAGATAATACCACTGCATTGTTTCAAACGGGTGATGCCCTTTTTACTGTCGTCAGCTTGTCATCAGTGCACTTGCTTTTTCTTCTCTGTATGCAGTAGTGGAAGGCATACTGTCACTAACCTTGTCAGAAAGTGTAGGTTTATCAAAAGCCTCTTGCACGGTACGATTTCACACGGCATCCTGGGAGACATGACAGTGGTGTTCCAGAGTATGATTTTTACATCACATTCCAGGGTTTCACAAGAGGCATAGCCTGTAAACACACAGCGAGGGCATCGTGTACACACACACACACTCAAACTTGCAAGCACATACTGCAGGCTCTGAAACAGCACATTCCTCCACATATTCAGCCTTTGTTGCTTCTTTGCCCCATGTGGCCTAAATAACAGCAGCATGTAAGCACCTAATAAGAAAAAAAACAACTTTTATTGATTGTTGCTATTGTATAAAATTGTACAATCAGAATAACAAGTAATGATATTTCCTTATTTCAACTGGCAGCCTAACAGTTCAATATCTACCGTACGTCCCTACAAAATGCCTTTATTCACAGATGAAGCTTTTACACTTTAATACATGAAGATGTTGAATGGCTTGGATCAAATTTTCAGCAGTGAACCTCTTAAGGCCAAATTTGATTACACCAGAGTCCAAAAGAAGATGGAGAGGGAGACGGAGAGAAAGGTAGATGTTAAAAGAGACCAAACATTTCCCTCCTGCTTAAGCTGCAAGATGAAAAACTCTGCACATGAAGAGAACTCAGCCTCCTGTTTGAGTCTGTTTTCTCTAAATCTGTGATTAACTCGAGCATGAGGGGGCTGACGCAGATGGCTGGGACTCCGCTCCTCTTTAATCATGTATTATTAAGACACGCAGACACAGAAAACGGTGACACACAGTGATGTCTAACACTCTAGTGTTCTCATATTCTTGTACCTCAGATGAGAGGGGTATTTTCAGTACAAGAAAATGCACTGCAAAGCCTGCTGACACTCTTTTTCCACATCTTTCTTTGCAGGAGGCTGGCAGGTTTTGTAATTTTTTTGTGGTCTCCATTAAAGTTTTTTTTTTTTTGGTCAAAGGAATGGAAAAAAAAAACAGCAAAGAACTGAACAATTGTTTTATTGTCTTAAAAATTATTTGTGCACTGCACTTAGTGGAAAAAGGCTCTGTGAGAGAAATGTCAGCACAGATAAAGAAATATACAGCACATTCCTTAAGATTAAAGATTCAAATAACTTTATGCATCCTGAGGGTGATTCAGAATTCCAGCTTGCCCAAAGCACAACACAACAAACAGGCAAGCAGTCGACGACAGCCTCGAACATGTTAGCGACAACTGATCTGTTGTAACGAGCTGTCATCTTCAACCCTCAGAATTTCAACTACCCTCTCAGCAGAGTCGCCAACTCCTCAGTAAGAAAAGAAGCCTAGAGTCGCTTAGAGTCGCTAAATGATGCCATCACCTTATTTGCATGATTGTCCATTTGCATGTAATTGTCATGGATGCTGTAGTAAAGAGGTAAAATGTTGTGGGAGAGATAAAAAGTGTTACAAAAGAACAACACCCCTCCATAATCCGGTCTCTGGACCATCAAAAGTGACCAAAAAGAGACTCGGACATGTGTAGTCCACTTGCATGCAGTTGCCTGCTCTGGCTGCAGCTGGGAGGGACTGTCCACCATTGCAGCACCTGCTGCTTGTTGAAAAGAGTGAAGGCTGAGTTATGGTTCCTGCATGAACGTGATGCACTGAATCAGCATGAGAGAACATGTGTGGCTTTTATACTTTTTAACACTCCTTCATCCGTAGTTGTCCATTCCCAGACTGCAGGGGGCGGAGTGTTGCGAATGCACGTCTACCACGATGCTTAAACACAGTAAAAGAAATCCAACATTTTTTTCTTTTACAAATTCCTCTGCTGAATGCAGCTGTAATTTCACACTCATCACAGTTACCATGGTGATCTCTGTGTGGTGAATCATATAAAGTATTAAAGCCAGTATATAAAGCCAGTATTTTTGGTATTTTTGTACTTCAAACACTAGGAGCTCCCGTTCGTCCGTCTGTCTCAGTGCAGAAGTTAAAAACGTTCATAGAAATTTTCCCCTTGAGAAGGGCTATTAAAAATGAAGTAATTAGTACGCAAAGAGCTGTGTGGACCTCGCAAACACATCAAGAATAAACCAGGCTTAAAATCTATACGTGTTATTACATCAGCGTCTCCAAACTGCAGAAAAAGTTGCTCAATTTGTCGCTTCTTTGATAATAAGTTGCTGGAAGGGTCTAAAACTCACTAAAAATAGCGACCTCATTGTACAAGGCATGTGCAAGAAACAATAATGCTAAATCAAGCAAAAAAACATAGCATAGCATAGCATACACAGCTTTATAATGTGTGTGTTTACTTGCTTATGGGCACCTTTATTTTCTGATTTCAAAAGAAGTACAAGCTTTTATTTTGAAAGGTGTGGGGGTATCACTGGAAAACACTGGCAGTGTGCAGTCATCTTCACACCCTGCTGTTTAAAAGAGATCGATATTCATTTTTCCTCTCATTGATTTGCACAGTCTTCTTGTGTGTACTGGGTTCAACTTCTTCAAGGGGTCAATAATCTGTTGTTCCTGTTGGACTCAGGAGTCGTTCCAGTGACACTGTGAGTCAAACTGACAGGGAAATCTAGCATCGTAATTATTTATGTAAAAACTGATATTCATCCCCCTCATATCTGTGATTCTATCATCTGGTCAGGGTGACGATACCGTTTACTGTTGTGTCAGTATTTTGTCCCACTCCTGTTTCAGACTGAGGTACAACAGTCTGGTCTTGAATGCCAGTGCTGGAGGAAGATATGAATTTCTGTATCAATCAAATAATTGTTGAGGTAGTTCATAAAAAAGTCAAGGTAGTGCTGAGGGAACTGGGTATTATTTAAGAATTCCACAATCTTTCTATCGGCATGGTGACTCAAAGTTATTGAGCCATGTGTGCTGTACTGCAGTCCACGAAAGACGAGGACAGCTATGGATTTTTCTTTTTTTTATTCACTGTTATCTTGTGATAACGACTTATTAACTTTTTATCCATATTACTATTATTATATAAGAAAGACTGTTTTCTCTTGATAATGAAATAATTAATAATGTTTTTGTCTTGATTTGAACCTACAAGATGAACACTTTGTTTACTTTAGGGGCTTAAATTGTTAGAAGTCCAGGGGAGCGGTCACCGCAATCGTGGCCGCATGCTCGTGCATGAAGTGTACCTTTTTGTGGTACAGTTTCTTTTAGTGTCTTACATTTAAGCACGGTGTTAATCTTCAAACTGTGTACTTCCGTTGTTTGAAATAATTAAAATACTTATTGGGAATAAAACCCTCACCTCATTATTGAACTGTGCATAGATTCAGCTGAATACTCAGGCCGACTGCACTACTTGATTAATATCAGTCATCATGGTGGGACATGGAGAGTTAAAGTACTTACGGTGCTTGTTGTAAGAACTTTGAGAACCACTGCTTTTATGATTTAAAATGTAACAATCCACAGATTAATTTCATCGGGCACGTCAGCTGAGCAGCAAGGTCACTCACTTTATTGCCAGGTATACCGTTTTTCTGTGGAACTGGGCATCTTTTCAGGCACTGCCATGAGTAGTTCATTTATTTATTGGCTGATAGGCTTGTTTTTTAGTTGTTGACATACACACCTGGCAACCCTGGCTAGCTCTAAGGATAACGCGGTACACGTTTACATTCAGCAGCTGGAAATACGTCCATCACTTTAGTTTAGCTGAGAGGAAAGACGACAGCAGCATCTTTGTCAGATTTAAATTGTGTCCCCGTACTCGATCTCTCACAGCTTAGATCAACTTAGACTGAATTTCAGAAACTGTGTCTCGTCCTCAGTTGAACCAGGTGTGTATTTCAGACAGCCTGTAACTTTGATGCGTTCATAGGCTGCAGAAAAAACACACCTCAACGCCTGACCTTGACACAGAGGCCATGTGTAAACTCATGCTGTGACCCAAATCTTGTACTTCTGCACTTACACTCACGATTTTGAGTGCATAACTGTGTTCACACAGACAGTATGGAAAAAACACAGTGACCTCTGATCTCTCAGCTGAACACTTCTCTCACTCAACAGCCGCTCTATTGGCTACTTAAAGGAAGGGGCGGGAATGGATCTAACGATGGACGATGCATTTAATCAATGAATAACAGAAGAACACCTTAAAGGAACGGCCGGCTGTCAAATGCGATCATAGTTCCCTATGCGAAGCTGCAGGGTTTGATTCGGGATAACACAGTGCACTTCATATAAGTGTATTTATTAAAGTGTGTGATTTGGGAGACAGCATTAGAGTCACGAGGAGGAAGGACACATTTACCAATTTTGTGGGATGTAAAGAAAACTAATATAATTGGTAGTGTAATATATTACTATTGGTAGGGAGTAATAAGTTAAGTAATTATATTACTTTCAAATAGAGTAACAGGTCATAAGTAATATATTGCTTTTTTCAGTTACAGGCTCAACAGATTGCAATAGCAGAACGTACACTGTGTCCAACAGTTTTCCTCTAAAACTGAGATTTGGTGAGAGTGCAGGAACCACTTTGACCTTTATTAAACAAGGCAGGAAATCAAGACTACAGAGGTCAAGACAAAAAAAGTCCTGAATGTTAAGTATTTGAACATAATCAGAAGTTTTGTAGGATCGACCTGAAATCAGCATTCTGTTCAGTGATTGGGCTCTTTATTAGTGAGAGGAACATTATTGTGCCGTGTGTTTGTCGACATGGATGAAGGTCGCTGTTCCACTCTGTCAAGAATCCCAAACTCTGTCATCTATCTTACTGTCAGCGCTGTGAACTGTTCAGAAAGGTGACTGTATGTTTGTGTGTGTGTGTGTGTGGGAGGAAAGGTGTGCGGAAGCAAATAGAGTCAGAGTTTAACCCCAGCACACACCTCACTCAGGGGAGTTGGAGGGATTCACGGAGGGGAGATAGAGAGGGAGACCTCTGATGAGATGGGCTTCTGGAGTCTTAGGATGTGCTCGTTCTCAAGGGAGCCTCCTATTGTAGAGCCTTGTACACATCAAACCAAACCACTGACTATGATATCACACAGCAGAAGAGAGAGGGGCAGAGAGTGAGTAAATGTGAGTCACACTTGAGCTGCATAAATAACTGAGAAAAAAGACAATGAACACACATTCAATGAGTCCTGATGGGCTTTTTTCTGTTGGACTTTTCATACTGGGTAAGACAGTGGCTCATTGTTTGACAGCTCCTTTCATGTTTTGATATTTATTTTTGCACCAACTTACATGGAGCCATACATCAATAAAAAAGAGAGTGTTGTAGGTAAAGTGTGTTGGCAGACTGATTTTACAAGTCTGTGAAAACGAACTACTTTTACAAAACAATGTTCCCTTTTTAATTTAAATCAACTCAAGCTGAGCAAACTGCTGTTTTTAATAAAGGAAAAAAAAGTTTTTAACAGCAACTATTCAAGCCAAATAAAGAAAGAGTATGGTTTTTGGTTCCAAGTTTAAAATGAGACCATATCTGAAACAGGAAAAGACAAATTGGGTTTTTAATAAGGAGGAAGAATTAAAAAATGACAACGTCTTTCAATTAGTAGGAGGTGGTTTGAGATTGTTCTGGTTCTGAAGAGAACAACATACAATGGGCTTTTGTTTTAGAGAGTTGCATGCTGAATAATTCATGGCGATGGCTCTTTTTTGTGACCATCATCTTTATGGATGTAGCACCACTGATCTGCTCTGGGAATTATAACTGGATCAAAATCACCAAAGCTTCCAGCTCCTTCACTGCTTACTGGGTTAATGATCCTAATATTAACTGTTGAAGTGAACCTTGTGTTGTAAACTGCTGGTGAAGCATTCTCAAAGACTCAAACACTCTCTTAGTCACAGTTCAGGATGATGCGACGGGTATGTAAGAGGCCAGGCCGGTCATTTCTGCTTTGCTGTTACTCCAGCCCAGCACGGTGGATGGGATTTGTGTTGATTGCTGATGTCTGTTTCCAAGTTTGTCCTAAAGATGGCGGTGCAAAAACTGTGATGTCATGCGGTAGGTGCTGATTGATGAGGTGAAAGCCGGATAATTTATCCTGCATGCCCCATTCACAAATGGATGAAAGGAGTCATGAGTTGAGCAATCATTTTAACAGGATCAGAGGATGGATGAATTCTTTGACATGAGCTTGGCCAAAGGGTCATGAGGTAAAAGTACTGCCAGCGAGGAACGAGGACGTTAAGATCAACAAATCATAGCGTGTTCACTTCTGAACACACAAACAAGCTCAGTTCATTGATCATTTTGGGGAACGGGGATTTCAGTGAATGGTGGTTCACCACTTTGATCAAACTGACATTTCGCTACAACTATTTTGAAGATTGCTCTTCCCTATAAAATAAATCATAAAGCTTTTGGAAAGCCTCTGATTTTTCATTTGGCACTACCATTAGTTTTCCATCTGAAGCTCAGAGTCAAATACTGTCACAACTATTCGATGGATTGCCTTGAAATTTGGTACATACATTGATGTTCCTCTCAAAATGAAATGCAGCCTCTGTTATCCACTTTCTCTCCCTTTTTTCGTCAAAGTGAGCGATCAGTCTCCTTGAAATCCAAGGCACGAGGTTTGGGGAAAAGGATCATGAAAAAGGTGGTAGATTTTAGAAGCAGAAATTCAACAGAAGAAGTTGAAAGTCGGGTCTTTCTTATCACTGTGTTCATGGGATCAGTACTGCAGTGCACAGGGTAGATCGTACCAAAGAACAAAGACAGTCTTTGTGACCTGGACAGAAAAGGTGTGGATGGAGGCAATAAAGCTGATGTGGGCTAGCTTCTTGTACTTTTCTAAGCCACAAGTGTCCCTCAGTTACATTAAGCTTTGCTACACTGCGATCCCAGGAGGGGTTTTGTAAATTTCAGATCCTGGCACTTATAAGTTAAGACTTCAGTTTTTAATTAATGGCAGGAATCATCTGCATATGTGCCCCAAAGTCTAAACATCCCCAAGAGCAGGAACAGTATGACTAGACAGACTGTACAATACATGGATGTAGTCTTCATGATGTGACCCATCTGTTTGGGATTAGGGCTGCCACATACGATTATTTTGATAATCGACTAGTCACCAATTATTTTTTGCGATTAGTCGACTATTCGGATCAAACATAAATTGCATCTTATTGCACCAGCATACAGCTAACATCATTAGTTTCCAGCTTCAAGTGTTTAAGGTATGTGCTAACTAAAAATGAAGACAGTTAATATCATAGTTCATTCATCTTTTAATGAACTTTGCAGCTTGTAGCAGCATTTCTGACATTTTCTTAATGTACCAATTTTCTGTTCAAACATGACATCGTTATTAAGTAGGTAGCTCCCTGTTGACGTTAATGTTAGCAGCCAACTAGCCAATTAGCTTAGCGAGATTGTCATTCTTTGTCAGAAAATCAATCAATCAATATATTTCTCCTTTATTTTGGAAAAATGCTCCCAAACTTTTGAGCTCTGTTGCCGGCTAGCCATGATACTGTTGAGCATAACTTTTCCAGTGACATCACGGGTTACCCCGGTTACCACTTCTGCGCGTATGCCTCAAGGACAGAACGGCAGATGAGACAGGTGAAAGTACAGCAGCAGTTTTGAGAGAAAAATAAAGTTTTAAAAAATATCAAAACGTCGACGTCGATTATTAAATAAGTCGCCGACGAATGTGATTGTCGACGTCATCGTGACTAGTCCACTAATCTTGGCAGCCCTATTTGGGATACAGGGTTTTGATGCCCATTGTCTTTATGGGTGTCATATTGTCAGCTGACTCAACCTAACGTGCTTTGAGTTAGGTTGAGGTAAAGAGGCGGGTCATAAAACCTTTTTGCAGACAGTGGTAAAGTGCTCGCCTGTCACTCAGGTCAGTCATGCCCTTACATGAGCAAAGACTGTAAGTTTAACAACTTTTAAAAAAATCACGGAATAAAAAAATATTCACTTTCTGCACAGTGTGTGCCAACAGAGAAATAAGTAACTCTGACAGAACTTGTCTTTTGAACCAGACTTTAAACATGTTGATTCATGCTGTGAAGATTGGCTTCTTCTACTGGCTGTCTATATGGTTTCTGTTGCTGCAGCCTCAAGAGTTTGTCTTATGAACTGCAGCTTTTAGTAGGTCCGCACAGGCCTTTTAATTTAGGACGGCAGGTTGCTGCTTGATGCAGTGACTTCATTAACATTTGAAAATAGATAATCTGCTCCATGTAGTATCAGATGGTGTCAGCAGACGGAAACAGGCTTTGTCTTTGTTGATGGGAGATTTGGAGAGAGAGAGAAAAAAAGTGGAATGTGGGGTAAGGATAGTGGCGAACAACCAGGTTTAGGCCTGGAGTTGAACCATCCACCATGTGGAACTCCTTAAAAATGCAGTCCTTTGAGATTCTGCTGCAGGAGGACCAATATGACCACCAATATGATCCCCATCAATGTCACAGAGTCTACATCCACATGTTATGTAGTCTATGAGTTGAGCCAGCAACGTTTGCAATGAGGAAATGGCCTGATGAGGCACGCTTTAATCTCTGAGCTAAACTTGCACTCCTTTGAAGTATGTAGATCAACCATTTTTGCTGCTACTCATGGCGTTGCTATTGACCAGCAGTGGCAGGGACATACACGTCTTGTTCCAGGCAAAGAAGCAATGACAGGTGAAGCATTTTGAACAGTGGCTGCAGCAGGATATAAATTAAAATAAAAGTAATTGGGAAAAATTCTGCTCTTCAAACAATCACTACAAGCTTCAAAATATTTATTTTCACATTGAAGCGTCGTACATTGAAACTGCATTGCAATGTGTGTTGATGCTGTTGAAGTGGGATTCGTATCTGCTGCTTAATGAGACACTTTGATCTCCTCCAGTTGTTCTAATTAAGAAGTGAAGCATCCGGAGGAACTTTGGTAACAGCAGGAAAAGGATCAAAGAATCTGGAGTACATGACTATACAGAATAAATAGATTAAAGTAAATAAGTCTTATGTTTACATGTAATAATTTGATTAGGTCTGAATGCTGTAAACAGGATTTTTTTTTATGCTGTTTCACCTTTTTGTTTGTCTCTTCATACAATCTGCTCATTTATCTGGCACAGCTTCACCCAAATTTCTCATTTCTATAAATCTTTTTTTTTTTTTTTTTGGCCATTTGCGTTTCAGTTTGAAGCATATCTGCATATCATACTTTTTTTTTTAAAGATTACTGAAGCTGTTATGCACTAATACTCATAATTAACAGATAAAAGCAGTGGATTTACACGACTTGAGTGAAAAAATTCAGCATAGCATTCCGGATGATGATTAGATGACACCATATCATTTCCCATCAAACTAAAACTTCACTGCTTCACTATGATGGCTCAGTCATCGATCATTTCCTCACACAGGCACAAACAGAAAAAATACAACATCTCCATCAGCACCTTTTCCCATAATGCCTGCTGCCTTGGTATTTCTTCTCTTACATGTCAACAAGGAGGAAGAATTTGTTCAGCATGAGGGCGGAGAGATAAGTTCTCAAAGGAAGTGAAGGAAGAGGTGATACTTTTAAACATAAACGTACCGGTGATATTTTCAGACCATCTCTCAAGAGCTTGACTCAGGACTCTCTTGGTTTTTTTCTCAGAGCTGAAATAAAAAGGTGATGAAAATCCTGGCTCAACTCAAAGTGTTAAGTGTGTAAAACTGGCTGTCTAATGTCTGATCAGCAGCTCTGGAAAATGATGACAGTCCTATCTAAACCAATGAACAGAGGGAGAACGATCCCCAGGATTCAACCTGCACTTATTATCATGGTTGGTTAGACATCTATTACTGAATGAAATTAAAAGCATATTTTGACATTGAACTGCACAATGTCAAGTTTTTCACGTGAGCAAAAGTTGAAGTCCAAAATGCAGACAATTTAACTAGTTTCAAACAGTTTTTTTTTTTTTTTTAACAAAGCCCAAATTTCAACTTAATTCCAGCAGAATCAAAATTCCTTTGCCTCACTTTGACCCTCAGGATTCTAAGCAGTTTCTGGCCCTGTTTTGTATCTGTCATATTTTTACTCTCTGTGGTCTCATTTTTCTCTTCAAAGTGAAGTCCTGTCCCTCTATAGATTCAGGACAACCATGACTACAGACTGATGGAACTCAATTATGTCTTCATACCATGTAACAAAATTTCAAAAATATAAATCATTAGGGGCGCCTGTGGCTCAGTGGCAGAGTTGTCGCCTCTCAATCGGAAGGTTGAGGGTTCGATTCCAGCAGTCACATGCAGTCACATGTCAAAGTGTCCTTGCGCAAGACACTGAACCCCAAAATTGCTCCCACTGTTGGTCAGTGGTGTGTATGCACGTGAATGTATTAGATAATCTCTGCCATCAGTGTGTGAATGTGGTGTGGATGGATGAGAGAGAGTGTCAAACGCTTTGAGTGGTCGGACAGACTAGAAAGGCACTATATAAGTACTGGTCCATTAGAATAACATGATGAATTTCTCAGATTTTCTCCTTTTAAAAACTGAAAAAAAAAGAATAAGGAAGAAATAAGAAATGAGTGTATCAATAGCATTTTCAGGCAGCCTCAAGCCTAAGGGACATAAATAAAAAATGGTGTCTCATTCAAAGAACCTCCAAATGTTGCTGTTTGTCATGTTGTTCCTGACTGTGGTCTGATTTTTCTCTGCAGTATGAAGTCCTGCTCCTCTCTGGGTTTAGGAGAACTCAACAATGTCTCCTGAGCAGTTTAACATCATCAGAATGAAACAATTATTACAACATTATTACAAGATATTAACTCTTTATAAAGTGTTTACAGTCAGTACTGTCACTACTGTTTACACAGTTTACAGTCTACACTGCAGAGGCATCATGACCATCTGCAGAGAAGTTTCTGTCAGTAATGAGACAGAGAGCTGAGCGGCTCTGAGCACAAATTATATCCCTGCAGGACGACGACATGGGAAGAAAAACTCAAAGAGTTTTTAAAGAGTGAGTACAGAGTGTCTGTGGATCATTCAGAGCTCACTGGAAACATTAAAGAGCTCTGAGTTATCTGTTTCTGACAGAATTTATCTCAGAGAAGACATGAGAATCAAAGTGATGTTGATGAAATTCTCCCGTCTTCTCTGCTCTGTTTAGACATGTTGCTGACGTCACTTGTGATACATTCAGGTATCGTCAGAAACCTGAGAATCTGATGATTACCCCAGTCTTTGCCAAAATAAGTGGTATTTTGATCCCGCTGGCAGGATTGGGATCCTGATGGTTAAAGATAAATTACAGCGATGTTTCCTTCTTGATATGCAGTGAAACACATATCTGGTAGATGTAATCAGAATAGGCAGCAACCTGCGATGGGTATGAACAACTTCCTACTATGCAACAACCACAAAATTGTAAATTTTTCTACCTTGAAGAAGTTTAAGAAAACCTGTCTTAAGTTTACTAAAACTAAAAAATAGCCTGAATTCACTGAAGGAGGGAAATTGGAGACTCCATGTGTCAGTGTTTTCTTCATATATGTAAATGAGCCATTTCACATTCAGTTTAAGGAAAATGTGGCCTTTTCTATTCATGGAAAGTAGCACCTATAGTCTAACACGAATGCTAACAGCAGTTTAAATGAGTAAAGTTTCAGTGATGGAAACATCAGTTAGTCTCTGGATGAAAAATTAACACATCTGCATATGAATTCGATTACCTTGAATTTATTGCTGTAATAATAATAAACAGGGTTTATTTACCTTTCAGCACAGCTTCTTACAGCAGAAGTGGGATGTGGCAGCTTATCTCAGACACCATTAGGTGCAAAACTGGAGAAAACTTTGTGGACATTTTTTCATTGGAGTAATTTGCCTTGTAAATCAAACCTGGGAGGAGACCAGAGACCTTAAGCAAAATATTTACATTCCTTAGCAGTTGCAATGTATTCTCAGTAAAATGACTCTTCATTTTTAAAACTGTCCATACACATGGACAAGAAAAAGACAGAAGGGTGACAGAAAACGAATACACCAACAATATTAAATAGTAACACATGGATGGCATGCAGGAGTTGTAGCTAGTCTCTCATTTAAATGTACCATGACTCCTTCAAACTCAAACATGTTATCAAAGTCAAGCCTTGACTTTGAACCTGAGGGTGTATTCACACCTGTGGCTCGTTTGCTTTGTTCAGATTCAGGGGCAAAAAGGATCCAATTGTTGCAGTTGTCATTTGGTTGGTTTGTGTTCACACAGCAAAGGTTTCTTGCAGTCCAAAGTTGTAAAAAAATGCAAGGTGCAATCAAATTTTTCTCTCATTGGTCAGAAGTCAGGACAGAACTCTGCTGTGTGCGATACAGAGAGCCAAGGAGACACGTTAACGTGTGAATGTTCTTCATGATAAAATAAGATTTTGTCATTGAAGAGCCTTTTTTTCAAGATTCTGTCTTGGAGAAAAAGCCATCTTATATCCTGGGTAATCTATTCAGATCAATACGGTAATCATCGCTTTATCACCTTCTCTTCTTCTTCCGCTGTTGCTGATTCTTCTACTCCTTCTTCTGTTTTGACTGAACAGTTGGCAACCGATCACATTACTGCCCCCCCCCCACCACACAGTGAACCACAGTTATGAGTCAGTTGTGTTGGTTGCTGAGGTGATTGTATTCTCACTGCAAAGGAACCACAACAGAGCTTGAATAGAAGCGCTTTGAGACCACCCTATTGGTGTCCTGCAACCGAGTATGATAGCTGTGTTCACACATGCTCAAACCAACCGGACTTTAGGTTCGTTTCAGAACAGCTGCCCCAAACGAGCCAGGTGTGAATACACCCCAAGACCTAAAGCGGATGGTGTAGTTTAAATGTGTGGTGTGGTTACTATTATAACATGCAAAGAGAGAGAGTTAGCTGTGTTGTTCAGAAGCCGTGGGAGAAAATGGTGAAGAAAAGAGGGAAGGAGGGTGAATGATTACATGGGACAAAGAAAGATTTTTCTATTTTAAAATCAGACGTTGTAACATTGAAGTCCACAGAGAGTGTAAAACCAATCAAAACTCCTTCATTTTAAGCAAACAATGTATTCAGCTTATATTTTACCTTCTGTTATTCAAAACAAAGGCTGGAAATTGATTCCTATAATGTTCTCAGCTTTGTTCTGCAACAATATAACAGTCCCCTCTCTCTCTCAGGCATATTCTTAGTGCGTACCAGCCTCTCTGATAAACTCATACAATTTGTCACTGGCTATTAGAGTGGGTATTAAATCAACTCAGCTTTTGTTTGTTCCATTTCATGCCACATTATGTGTGAAACAGAATATGTTTGCTCTGAAATGCTGAGTCCTGGTCACTGTGATCCTGTTAAAATAACAGGACTGAAGCAGGTGAATACTAACACATCAAATGACTTTTCATTCATTTCTCTCGTTTTCTTTAGTCTGCTGTTTGCTCATTTTTACGTCTGTCATTGTCCACATGGACTCAGTGCCTCTCTTTCCTCTAACTGCTCCTGCTTGAGTAAGACTTCATGTGTCCTGGTATGTTCTGATGAAGAATAAGAGTAACAGCTCACCAATAAGATGACAGAATAAGGAAAGAGAGGAAAGACTGATGAGACCAGAGAGGTGGACAAAAACAACCTTCAGACAAAGCAATCTGTATTTAACTCACTGCATTCCCTCATCCTCCTGTTGCTAATCAGCCTCATGCCAGCATCATAGGACACTTCCTGCCAGATGGGACAAACCCTGTTCCTATTCCTAGGAGAGGTCAAAGGTCACCTGTCATCCTCTATATAGGGCTCACTGTGTTTCATCCATCCTGCTTCAGAGCTCATGTTTGACAAAACCTCCCTCTGTTTACGCCAGAAGGAACAGCTGCTGAGTCTGTTCAAACTCCGCCTTATTGACCAGAAATGAGTCACTGGGAGCCATTTAACCCGACGACCCCGCTGTCTCTCTGAGAGCTGTGAAGAAGCAGTGGCCACTTTAATGTTGACGTTGTTTTAAAATATCTCAGGGACGGGGCAGAGCTTTGCTTTCCCATCTATTTTGAAGCAAAGCAGACAGCGAAAAGCAAACGCATCACAGAAATCATTGAGCTTGCACTATGCAAAGTCTTCCATTAGAAATCCAGCTTAAAAAAAAAGGAAATGATTGATCTGACTTATTTCTTAGAGTAAATTCTACAAACACAAAAACACCAAACGAACAACAAAAAAATTGACACATTTCCTTAAAAATATATAAATAAATAAAGTAGGTGTAGATTTTACATCAAATGTATCAACCACAAAGAAAACACAGCGTCCTGCTTTGTCCACAGGGGGCGACAAAATCAACAAAACTTGGGGCTTTGAGAAGTGTTTGGACTGCTTGTTGTCTTTTCTCTGGCTGCTGCTTCTGTTTTCTTGAGACTTTGATCCTTTGTTCCTTCCTTCTCTGCACCACTGATAGTCCATCAGCTGAGACATACATGTTTACTGAATAAAATTCAGACATAATTCAATATTTCTCCTTGAAAAAAAGTCTGTGTTTTTTTCCTGGAAACACCGGCAAAACTGATATTATAGTTAAAAACAATGTAAAGCCCATGTGAGCAGTTTTCATCCGCAAAAAAAAAAAAAAAAAAAAAAATAGACTGAAATGAATAGAGAGGTCTCCTTATCCCCTACAAGAGCAGATCATCCTGTCAGCAAAAGACAGCTTTTCTCTACTGTTGATTTATATGCCTGTCATCCCTGCCATAGGCTGGGTGTCAGATAAGTTGATTCATAGCACTCTGCAGAACCAGCTGCTCTCAAAATAATTAAATAAACAAACAGACATGTTAAGGTATGGATCTCAGACATTTGGATAAAAAAAGCTCAAGATGATTTACTTATGTTATGTCACCAAAGTTGTAGCTCCAGAATCACCACAGCCCGTTTATCCTCCACAGGAATGTTTCGTTTAACGGCTGTCTTTCCTCTAGATGTCCCATCTTATTGTTCACCTTGTTTCTTTCATCGATGCCATCAGCTGTCAATCAGTAAAATCACATGATTAAAGGGTTTTTACAAAATCAATGGTTGTCTTATTTTTTTTTCCTGAGGAATGTGAGGAATGTGGTGTAAAAGACTTGAGACAGAGTGTACTGTATTGATCTGAATATAAGGTGAGGTTTTTTCGTTGAAAATAATGTGAAAAAGTGGGGTGGTCTTTTTATCGGGGTCTGACCATTTACACATGCGGATAGCTGTCTCGAGTCGCTACACAACCCATACAGCAGAGGGCGCCAGCGTTTAGTAAAGCCAGTGACCTCACTGTGGCTGTGATGATCTGTCAATCACAGCAGAGACTCAGCGCCAGGAGATGAACGATGGAGAGGTGATTGTCTAGACCGAAGAGGATCAAAAGTTAGACAAGTTAACAGACAACTGAGGTGAAGCTGTGATGCTAATTTTAAGATAATGATGGTCAATGCAGCTGAGACGTCAAACAACTGTCAGGTAGCCAAAATATATGGAGCTATAAAGACCGCCTGAAAAATACTAACTGTGACAGAAAAAACTGATCATAGACCTCAAAACAGCTGTTTCCAAGAGACTGACAGGAGGGTGTGTGAGTTTGTTATTGAGAAACGTAACAAAACGCATCATTAGCGGAGCTCTCATCAGAATTACATTGTAAATACAGATCCGACCGTATTTACAGCCAAAAAAACCAAAACAGTCTCTTTTATTTTAATGATTTTCTCAGAATTCTAATAAAAAAATTTCTTTAAACAAAGTAAATTTTGGTTACCAGTCTTTTTCTGAAGATTGATCTTGAAAAGAATCGCAATTTAAATCTAATGGGCTAACCTAAAAATCATAAAAGAATCGAATCGGGAGAGAATTATACCGTCCCAGCCCCAATATTTACAACCAAAGATTTATAGGAAAGTAGAAACTGCAACTACTGAACTCCAAAACCCCTTTTTAATTATACATATTGTGTCACAGGTTCCCTGATTTATTGCAATAAATCAGTCAATCCAAACCGGGTTTGTAAAAACTGTGTACTCTCTCATACACAGACTCAGATCCAAACACCAAGTCTTCTAAATCGCAAACAAAACGTCTACTGCAAAACAAATACCAAAATCTATGAAGAGCAAGATTAAATGTGTTGTTGAAAAAACATCTCCTGGTCTACCAGAAAGCCTCCTTTGAAAAGAAACCCTGCCCTTTCTGCGTCACATCAATCAACAAAGACGCTCTGCTCTCAGCCAAGCAGACTCCTCCAAACCATTCCTCTCTGTAACACCCAGGGAGTGTTTGCAGTAGCTGCAGAGATGCTATCATTCTGCTGAGCAGTTGGAGCAGCTTTCCATTTTCTATCATCAGCTTATTGGCAGAAATCCTTTACTTAAGGCATTACACTGGGATGATCTAACAGGCAGGCGATGACAGCTTGTGTGTTTGACGAAGAAGCTCATAAAACTGAAACCAAACAGACTTTCAGTGGAACACCGTTTCCAGAAAAAAATGGAGGATTTAGTCTCACCTGGGCAAACAGAGTAGGTGAGAGAAAAAGGGATATAAAAAATAGCAGGAGAGAAAAATTGCGGGCGATATACAGAGATGGTTGCACAGATTTAAACAGATGCGCAGATTTGATCACACCCTAAAATTGTTACCACATCCCACACTGCCAAGCTAAGCCTGGATGTAATCTGTCATCTAACCTCTGGCAAACAAACATCGTCCCTCTTTTTGATAACAGCCAGACTCTTCAGTCCAAAAAAGAAGATGAAGCAGACATTCCAAAAACTAAAGAGCTGGACTGCATCTTTAATTTAAAACCCTGCAGATTACTACAGGGATGTTTACAAGCTGAAGTGAAAGACTTACAGTATCTCAGCAGTGCAAGAAAAATTTCTATCAGTGCAGCCAAAACTAAAGAGAACACGGGTAGACAAAAATGCAGCTGAGTTCCAGTAAATGCTAATGCACAGGGGTAACTTAAAAAAACATTATAATGCTCTTAATGTTTGTGCCCTAAAAGATTTTAGTATGTGATCAAAGGTGAAACGTCGTGAGGATAATTTACAGTAAACTTGGGTTGGCACAGATGCTAGTTTCCCCTAAGATGCAGAGAAAGAGCACGAATGTGTAATGTGTTTTCTGATGACTTAAAGTAAACCCTAGAGCAGGAACATCAACACATACAGTATATCTAAGATGTTTGATTTCAAGCACATACGTGTGCAATAAGTTCTGCTGCTCTACGTCTGCAGCTAATTGTGGAGAGGAGCCGTCTGCATCTCCACTCTCTGCCGTGCAAAGCAGATGGAGCATCATTCAGATGGAGCTCTAATCTGTCCACAAACAGATGACAAACTGAAAAAAAACCAATGTCAAGATTTACAGCAAAGCTTCCTCCATGAATCAGGTCAACATGAGCAGCAAAATGAATGAAATAGATGAGATACAATGTGTACAATAGCTCCAGTCGATCTTCCAGCACACATTGTATCAACAAGTTTGAGACAGTAAAGTCATGTTTACGTGGTGTTAAGAAACTTAAAGGCTCTTTTTTTATTGTCTGTGTGTGTGTGTGTGGGGGGGGGGGGGGGGGGGGGGGGGCAGTTTCTCATGACAATCCCATTGTGGTAAAGGTGCAGTTCCCCTTTAATTTATTATTTACATCAAAAATATCAATTAAATTGTTTTTAAAGCAAATTTCCACTTTTATGCTGATGACACCATAGTGTATTGCTCTGCACCCACTCCAGACCAGGCTTTGATACAGCTACAAACTTGTTTTAACATAGTTGAACACATTTTTAATTTCTACAATTCTACAATTTCATTTAGCAGACGCTTTTTTCCAAAGTGACGTACAAGCCACACACACCACTGAACAACAACAGTGGGAGCAATTTTTTGGGGTTCAGTGTCTTGCTCAAGGACATTTCGACATTTGACTGCAGGAGCTGGGAATCGAACCCTCGACCTTCCGATTAAGAGATGACAACTCTACCACTGAACCACAGTCGCCCCAATTTAATTTAAAACAAAAATCCGTCTGTTGTCTTGCAAAAGAAAAAAAAAAGCACTCTTCATTTTATTGACAGACTTTCAAGTTTGATTAGATCACTGCGGTATAACTGCTGCATGTGGGTTGGAATGACCATTATCACAAACAGATTAGCCTGTGGTTTAGCCTTTTAGCTCGTGCTCTATCACTCTCCTGTTTATCTTTCTTCTTCTCTTCTCTCCTTTTTCTGTCTGACAGTTCAGTTCCAGTCTCCACCATCACTACTTCATCACAGAAATAGTTTTCAGCAGAAAAAATCACAGCTCTTGCTTTTCTCTGCTGAAGTTTGTCAACCAGTGTAGTGTAGTAACAGGGACTTAAGGTCTACGTGCTGTAGACCTAAATCCAACCTGACTATGGAAACAGAGGAGTAGCATTTAGAAATAACCAACTGTGGCACTGATAATCTCATTTTGGACTGTGGATTATGAACAGGCAAGTATATAATAGTGTGACTAACGTGAGACCACTTGTAAAGTCCTTACAGTCCCTTTGATGTGTAGATAAACTATCGTTAAGTCCTCCAGAGGTGAAATTATTATCATCACTGGTGATGTTGGGTGACAAAGTCAACCACCGTCTCTCAGCAGGACGTACCATTTTCATCTGAACCGGCTGTTTTCGTGAATGTAACACTTGTTCAGATGAGATTTATTTGCATAGACAGGGGCAGTTTTGCTTTAAGCAGATGAGTAATGTCTTTTTTTATAGATGCATACAGAGTGCAGCTCATGTGTCTGGCTCTGACCTTTGACATCCTGACTCTGCAACACCACAATGGAGCAGGATGCAGGAGATGGCTCGAGGCGTGAGAGTGGCTGTGTGTGCATGCCTATGCAAATCTTCTCGCTTTGTCATTGTATATTCAAACTACTTCTTAGAGGATATGATTTTCCATAAGTAGACTACGGAAACAGTAAAAAGCATGTTTTCACCATTACATCATTGTTATACTGTAACCATGACTTCTTTTATGTGTTGCTGATATCTGTGAGAAAGGTAGAATGGTACAAGATGATGACTGACTTCTCATTGTTATTACATTGAAGTGCATAACGTTCACACCCTGAAAGACCTCTTTTAACAGTATTCAAGGCACAAGCTTTTCACTGGTCTGAAATTTACTGCTTCTATTGAAATGGAGATAGTAATATATAGCTCTAACTTGAACTTCAACTCCCTCTTCTCCATTTTTCTTTAACTCCCATTCCTCAGCTCAAAAAATGGCGGTTATTTAACTTCATGCCCAAGTCTGTAAAAGTAAAGGTCAACAACTCACAGAGGCCCCTATGTCTTTAAGTGTACTGCAGCAGTACAGGCAGTCTTTTAAGTAATTAAAATACTCCAATTTATCCCGCATAATGACCTTTGCCTCGATTTATTCCCCACCTGAATGCAACAATCTATATGGTCCTGCTAAGGTACTGCAAAAAGATGCTTTCAGTAAGAAAGTCTCCACACTCAGTGTCATGAAACAAATAGCTCCAGTAAATGTAGACAAGGTGTGAGCAAATGTATTACAACCTAGAGGGCTTTGGGATGGTGTGTGTGTGTGTGTAGCTGGTTAGGGTGCGTTGCAGCATGTTGAGTGAGGCACCGAAGTAGTGCTGTGTGTGCACTACACTAACAGCATATGTTGACCCCCAGGTCATTCTTAATCCGAGATGTTCCTACAGAACGCACGACTCTGTGTGTGCTTGTGTGTGACATTCACACTGCAAGCCTGATGTCATAGAGGGTAAGAAGGGCAAGTAGAGTGGAAACTTTGTGGGAGCAGGCTCATATCTCTCCTCTTCTTATGCTATGGGAGCTTTAGAGGATAGAGACAGTGCACAAAGAGAATAAGTGACGATGGTTGGAGGGGATGTGCAGCACAGGCTGTTCACCTCTTTGAACTTCTGGACTAATAAAACCGAGCCTTCTGGTTTTAATTTTTCCGAAATTCTGCTTCCATTTCTTTTTGAACCATTATAACAAAAGGTCAAATCACTTTGTGTAATGTTCTTAGCCTCTGGCCTACAAGTTCAGCTGGAGAGTCAAACTGAGTGACAGAGAGGAATTGGAGATTTTAGAAGTGCGACAGAGCAACAGAAGATTTAAATCTTAACCGCTGTCTTAGGAATTCACAAGAGGTTAAGAGAGGTGGCTGGAATGTAAGATGAATGAACCTTCTCATTCATGGTAAGGACCCAATGGAGGTGTTGGCAATGCAGTTTTATCTGCTTCAAAGAAAAGGCTATGGGGGGGGGTATATAACAGGCTACAGAACTGACTGTTAGAGGAGATACAAGGAAACAAAACATGACAGAGTGATAGAAAAAGGCGGATGGATGATTGGTCTGTCTATTTCTGGGCTGCAGTATTCATTACATTATTTTGGTAATCAAATATTCAGAAATGTAAAGCACTTTGAGTCGTCAGAAAAACTAGAAGAGTTCTATATAAGTACTGCTACATAGTTACTGAGTATTCCAATACGGTGTGTGCTGTGTCATTATTTTCATTAATTCTTTGAAATGTTTCTGTATCCCAATATCACAAGACAGAGCATGTTAATCCCACAGAATCAATAAAGCACAACATGAGCAGCAACCAGCTGCACATAACCTCAAAGACAGCAATATATACCGAGTACTTCGATCAAAAATTAACATAAGAGGCTTACTAAAGGATCCGTCTCTCTGTGATCACCTGCAAAGCATGTGTCAGGGTCTGCAGGTTATGAGATGTGAGGGGTACAGCGCATGGAGAGATCGTTCACTGATGCTGATCACTGATTCATTGATTCTGGATGAAGAGCTTATTGAGAAAGAAAGAAAGAAAGAAAGAAAGAAAGAAAGAAAGAAAGAAAGAAAGAAAGAAAGAAAGAAAGAAAGAAAGAAAGAGAAAAGTTTAAGACACCCAGTTTCTCTTTGTTCAACTTGTAGCCAAGCCACACTTCTGATTTTCATGGCAGCTTAAACTATTTTCTTCTTTTGTGCTTATGTTTTGTACTTTTTATTCAACTACTTTTACTACTGTACTATATTTTAACACTTTTTGAATGGGAGTAGCTGTAAACCAAAAAGCAATTTCCCCTTGGGGATTAATTTAGTATTTCTGATTCGTTTTCTTTTTCTGTTATTTTGTAGCAGGAATTATTTTTCAGCTGGAAACAGGGAGAGCGGGGAAAGATGCTGCAGGTTGCACTGAACCTGGGCTGCCTGCTAAAGGTCTATGAAACATATCACCAAGACGACTAGACTATAACTCATCCCACCCTCTGATGTTTTCTCTTGTGTGAAGAGAAAAGTTGATCTGATCAATGGCCGTATGTCTACATCTTGATGACTGACAGGCATGACATCTCAGCAGGTGCTTTCTGTTCCAAATGGTATCTTGAAAATAATCAAGCTGCCCTTAATTTTCTTCAATGGCCACACTTTCTTTAATCTTTTGCAAATTTCAAAGCACTTTCTTGGCAACTGTGTGATGAGGTGTTGATGAAACTGGTAATATTTATGGTCCTCCATGGTGCAGACTGCTACTGGTACAGGACCGGCCTGACCAAAAATCACCGAAATGCGACTGCTCCAGTCTACATCATACAGTCTACATTTAATTGTTACCCTAAGCACAGCTTCCAAACTGTCTGTGTCACCACCAATGTTTTACAGACGTCTCTTTCACAGGAGCTGTCTGTTACAAGGTTCATTAATATAACATGATCTTAGATTCTGAATTATTCTGTTGTGTTCAGAAATTTAATTATGATTTTTTAATTCATTCCATTAAAAAAAAAATATTAGGGATGCAACAAATGGAAATTTTGGCTGATACTGATATCTGACAACCGATATTTACCGATATCAATGTATGTTAAAAAAAAAAAAAAAAAAAAGTTCTGAGATGATAAAATTTTGTTCAGACTGAAAATCATGCAAACTGATTTTTTTTTGTCTTCCTTTATTTTCAAATAGGTGTTTAACTTCCAAATAAGACTGTGCAAAACATGTTTTAAGCACAAGTCCACTCCATTTAAGCTCAAATCTGTGAATAAGGCTAAACCAAAAATATCAAAAATATGTCCTGACTGTCAGTGCACATTTTTCAACTTGCACTGTAATTTTCAAGGAAATGTCCTAACACTGAAACAATGTTTCTGCCAAGCAACCAAAAACACAAAAAACACTATACAGGTGCAAATCAATTTCAAGTCCCATCTATAAAAATGCTAAAGCAAAATATTAGACCTGTGGCCCAACTGTAACTCTCATTTCCAACTTAAAGCAGTCACAATGTACTCAAAGTCTGGGCCTCCTTCATCAACAAAGGCAGTTTTTTTTGACAAAGAGAAGCATTTCTGCTTTCTCACACTGTTTCTGTTTTCATCAACAATATGTGATGCAGCATAGAGGTGACGTTCGCTCTCCACTCATGTACATGGAGCTGAAAGAGACTTGCATGCTGCTTTGGCCAGGGCAGGAAAGTAAGACATGTTGCCTCTCCAGTACTGCTGTGCACTCTCATTTCTGGGGATGGGGGGCTCACTCAGACAGCCATGCTCCCACAGGAATGTAAACAAGTGTATTACTATGTATGTCTGATAAAATATCAGCAATCTGGACATTACAGCATTGTCCCCTTAAGAGCTTTGTTGAACTTTGCTCTGAGCACATGACCAGTGATAAAGGTCAACCACAAGAGGGCAGAGAAGCATAATTAAACAGTATTTCATAACAATTTGATTATTTTCATTTAAGTAAATCATTATTGTAGTGACTCTATAGAATGTACAGCACATTAATTAAAAAACAAAGATCATTACACAAAGGATTCTAACAGGCTTCATTATTTGAATAAAAGACAGGGTATGATATTACTATACCTGCATACTTGTGTGGTTTTTCAAGCCTGCCTGCTGTTTCATGATCCTGTTTTCCTCCAGAATTTCATCATACATGTCAATGAGCGACTTTTCACCCTCGTCGTTTGTTCTATCTTCATCTCTCGCAGCTCTTCTATGTCCAGTGCCCTGTCGCTGTGTGTCATTTGTCCACTTGCTTCTGGAGAAAATTTACAGCCACTAGCTTGGTGACTGTGTCAAAAATAATGGTCTTTGTACCTAGGTTCAAGGATCATTGCCAAGTAGTAAAGTGGCTCGGAGAAAGTGCCTCCAAATCGCTCGTTCACAGCTTCCAGCAGAATGTTCTTTGCAGTATGGACGCCACTGTCTGTGTCAGCTGTGTCAGCTGTCTTGCTCAGCAAACTTTTCGGTGCCACAACAGAGGGAATCACGTCCGCAGTAGTAGCAGCCAAATGTGAGCTAATCTTCCTCATTAATTGTTCAAATAAAGTGAGAAGCATGGTCAAGTGCACGCTTCTGATCCAGTGGACTTTTCGTCATATAAAAAGTACCATTCCACCTGGTTGTGACATCTTGTTGTAGCATCTTGGTTTTCATGCCTAACTCTTACTGTATTTCTCTCAGCCGAGAGGTGGCGAGTTGAGGGTGGTGAAAATGTCCGACTGTTTTCCTTCCAATAGCCAAACAGTCAGAGAGGCTTTGCTGGCTTAACACTCCATCATGCACTGCTAGCTGCAGCGTACGAGCCATGCAGCCCAGGCTTTTGACACCACACTCATCCATCGCCTTCTGCATATTCCATTCATTGTCACGAAGTACAAAATGCACATTGCCTTTTTTAATTTTTCCCTGAAAAACCATGCAGTCGAATGCGCAAATGATGGCAGCCCCAGTATGTGATCCTGCAAACTCTTGTGCATGCAAAACAGCTTTCTTTATTTCAAAGTTGCCATCAATCCACTGAGCAGTAGGGCTCAACATATTTATCTGACTGACGTCCAAACTCCATATATCCATAGCGAAACTAATGTCAGTAACATTGTAAACAGTTTGTGAATATGCATGGCCACGACTTTGTGCAAAGCAGGGAGGGAAACATCGGGAAAGTAGCGCTGACTTGGAAGGCTGTAGCAGGGTTCAATATGCTCCATCAACCTCCAATATCCTCTGTCCTCCACGATGGAAAATGGCTGGTCATCAAGAGAAATCATTTCCATTACCTTTTCAGTTATTGACCTGGCTTTTGCGCTGTCCTTGGCAAATGTCTTGGTTCAATCGAGTACTTGCTGTATTGGCCTCCCAACTGCGGCTGCTGGTGCTTACCTTCTGGCTAATGTTAGCAGCATTAGCTTCCTGACATTGTTTGTGAACTTTTGGATGGCGGTTTTTCAAATGACATAAAATCTGTGGTGTTGAATGACTTGACGTGCAAGTGTTGCATACTGCTTTTCAAGCATCTTCATCTGACACCGTGAAAAAAGACCACACCGCTGACATTTTCTCTCCCCTTCAGTTTCACACCCCACAATCCTGTGCTGCAATGGGGTCAGTGACACTGTCACATGCCCATACAAATACAGCATAGCAAAATCCCGCTCTCAACTTTGTTTGACCATTTGAGAGCCATGATCTGGTCACATCATAGTTTCATACTGAGGTACAGCTACCTGCACAACCAACATCTCCCCCAGCCTCAGAAGTATTTTTGGTTTTAATGACACACAGTGTTACCTGATGATCATTTGTGTTGGCCAACAGTAGGTGGTCTTGTCAATTTTGGGCCAAGATAGCAGGATTACACCTATGAACTCTGTAGCAGCCGACTCTTGGTTCAAGCTAAACCTACAGGTGACCGTATTGTTCCCCAAACTGAGCTGGTTTTGTATTCATTTATCATTTCCCAAAGATAGTTTCCCTACAGTTTTCTCCGCACTTCAGGGATACTTTTGTAGAAAAACCTGAATTTTTTCATTCAAATAAAACACAACTGTTGCATATTATTTAAGTGAGGCATTACAGTTACCTACTAATGTTGAGGAAGAGATCTTGGTTTACGCTTTGACACAGGGTGGTTGAATTTTGGTTTCAGCGATCCCCAGAGAGAAACAGAAACTGTTTCACAGCAACAGTTACAGAGATCACCGAAGCATGCACTGCTATACCCTGCAAACCATGCCCACTGAGCTGAAATACCTTGTTCCTGGGAAGCCCCATGAGCATTAAGCAGAAGTACAGACTCACAAAGCTGCTAGCATAGCGGTGGACTCAAAGACAGCGAGCGGCACAACACAGACACATCTGCCCTGAAAGTATTCCCAGTTTACTCAACTATATGCAAACTTGTCTCCACTCTTACCCACATGAGCACTTAGCTTCTAACCAAAGCAAAAGTGCCGTTTATAAATAATGATGTTTCATTCATTTGGAGGAAACTTCAAGAGAACTCTCCAATGAAACACAAACAGAACTTTTTCTTTCTGCTCCAAAACAATTCTTAGTAAAAGAGATCTGAGGTCATGTTCTCCTCGCGGAAAAAAGAAAGAAATGTTATTGGAAAAAAAAAAAATCTATTCAGATATGAGCTGAAGATTCAGAAGCTCTTCCACCTCAGCAGACAGAAGACAAACCAAACACACACCTGTGATCTGTGGAACTATTTTGGACAGACTATTAGCTGAATAACTTCATTAGACTGTACTGAGCACATATTTTATTTGTCTTCTTGCCAGAAATGTAATCATGATATTTCTGAGTTGTCTGAACAGACTTGAAACACTTAATGTATTTACTTCCTCACTCTATACTCTTTCGGATTTGCTTTCATCTGAGTTGTGTCAGATTTCTGAATTTTAAGCTCCTCTGAAGTTTTTGGTGATGTAATATGTGTGCATTGAACTCTGGCAATTACTGTCACCCACCAAAATATAATGTTTATTCAGAACACAACAGTGCAGGTCAGATATCTGAGAAGCTGAAGTGAGTGCTACCTCAGAATCAGTCAACTCTGTGTACACATGAAAAAGCAGAAATGGATACAACTGTAAGTATCGACAGTATCCATCTTTCCATCACTCCTCTGCTCCAAAACAGAGACTCTCTCTTTTTTTGAGGCCCTTGTTTAATGAGTCCGACTGATGCAGCAGATTAAAATAGAACCCAAACACTTTTTCAGGATCATTTTGACGATGGACATGGTGAGGTTTAGCACCCATACATCCCATGTTATCAGTATTATACAAGGGCAACCATGTATCAAAACAGAGTCATCAATTTTCAATAGTGCCAAAAAATTTAAATAGCCTTAAATGCTGAGTGGGGACTCACTGATTCTAATTCACTGTTTCTATTTGGGCCCTCAGCATTAGCCAGATGTTTGGCTTGCAGGAGTTTTGCACAGGATTCCTAAAATTATGGCTCCATTGTAATGGTGAATTAACTTGCACTTATAGCACTATACTGATAACAGTCCCCAGCTGTATGCATTTTGCACATAGGTGGTAATGGAGTTTCAATGAGAGCTCTTCAGTTTTTGCACCTTTTTATTTACATTTCTTTTTTCATACCTGCTTGGACAGGCAACACAGCAAACTTGTTCTTTTTGTATAGGATTAATTCTGCTTACATAAATTAATATGAATTTAATGCAAGGACAGTTTCTTTTTCTTTTTTTTTTAATTTATATATTTGTTATTTTTAAGCTTTCGACTTGTTCGAGCCTTCATTATTTGTACACCATGATTTCCTAGATTACATGGTAGGAAAGACTTTCAGTGTAAAACTGAACCAAATAAAGGTGCTGAAGACAAATCTGAAACAAGTGATCCACTGTAGCGAGCCCTAATAGTCAAAATATGCCAGATGTTCTCCAGTTCAGCGCCACTCTGCCATGGTAGACAGGTTTTAAGTCAATGTGTCAGCACACACTGGGTCCACTCTGTAGCATTCTGTCGGAGTAAAATCACAAAAATCGCCAGTATCCAACAATCCCCATTTAAATCGAATCAGCACCCCAAAAATCATAGAAGAATTGAATCAGGAGAAAATCATATCGTCCCAGCCCTAGTAGACTCATCATTAGGGTGGGAATCGAAGGAACTCCTCAGTGTCCCAACTCCAGCTGTCTGGTAGTCCTGCAATGTGTTGGACGAAATACAACAAAGTCAACACGCAACGGAGCAGAGCTGAACCAGAGATGCATTTAGTGTATAAAGCAAAGGGAAGGGTGAAAAAGGAAGACAAAGATTTGTATATCATATCTGAGGGAGAAGTGACAATGTTTGGCTTAAATGAAAGAAAGATGAAGATGATCAATCTGTTTAGTGGTATGACCATAAATCTGGGAATTTAATTTCCGTAAAGGATATTACCACGTGGGCTCAGGAAGACTTCAGAAAACCATTGTCAGTTAACACAGTTCATCACTACATCTACAAGTGACAGTTCAAACTCTACCATGCAAAGACAAAGACATATATCAACAACACCCAGAAACACCGCCGGCTTCTCTGGACCCGAGCTCATCTGAGATGGACTGACGCAAAGTGGAAAAGTCTGCTGTGGTCTGACGAGTCCACATTTCAAACTGTTTTTGGAAATCATGGACGTGGTGTCCTCCAGGCCAAAGAGGAAAAAGGACAATCTGGATTGTTCTCAGGTCAAAGTCTCAAAGCCAGCATCTGTGATGGTATGGGGGTGTGTTAGTGCCCATGGCATGGCTAACTTGACCATCTGTGAAGGCTCCATTAATGCTGAAAGGTACATACAGGTTTTGGAGCAACATATGCTGCCATCCAAGCCACGTCTTTTTCAGGGACGTCCCTGCTTATTTCAGCAAGACAATGACAAGACACATTCTGCACGTGTTACAACAGCGTGGCTTCGTAGTAAAAGAGTGCAGGTACTAGACTGGCCTGCCTGCAGTCCAGACCTGTCTCCCATTGAAAATGTGTGGCGCATTATGAAGCACAAAATACAACAACAGAGACCCCGGACTGTTGAACAACTGAAGTTGTTCATCAATCAAGAATGGTGAAGAATTCCACCTCCAAAGCTTCAACAATTAGTGTCCTCAGTTCACAAACACTTATTGAGTGTTGTTGAAAGGAAAGATGATGGAACACAGTGGAAACATGAGCCTGACCCAGCTTTTTAGGAACGTGTTGCAGCCATCAAATTCAAAATGAGTGAATATTTGCAGAAAAACAATAAAGTTAATCAGTTTGAACAATAAATATCTTGTTTTTGTAGTGTATTCAATTGAATATAGGTTAAACAGGATTTGCAAATCATTATATTCTATTTTTATTTTTTATGTTATACACAAAGTACCAACAAGAAAGCATAGTGATGATGTTGGAGTCATGGTATTGTAGCTTTACAGCAGTAAAAAAAAAACAATAAAAAAAAAACCCACAATGAAGTGACGCATAATGTTGGTCATGATTTAAGGGCAAGGTATCCAATAAAGAACCTATTGATAAAGGACTGTGTTGTCAGCAAACGTTTAGGAATTTGGCCTGGTTTTTCCTACATCTTTATGTCACATAAATATTAAATCCATTTAAAAATGTTGTATGAAAGGAGAAAGACTTCATACAGAGTAGAAGCTCAGTGTTTTTTTTACGGCTATTCAGGTTTAATTCTTTTGGGGGCATTCAGGATTCATGCAGAGCATGGAAACCATCAAATTTATACTCCCCAAGTTTGAATTATCTGATCTAATTTGGATTATCTTCCCATAGGTGTTCAAGCAACATCAACCATCTGTCCAACCCTTCATTATTTTCATCACGGGAGCCTGTCCCAGCTGTCACTGCATGCAAAATGAGGTACACAGACGAGGTAGACAGCTTGCCAGTGTATCATAGGACTAACATGTAGAGACAGACAACCATTTAAGCACACACTAGAAATTTGGATTGACCCGACAAGCATGTTTTTGGACTGTGGGAGGATACCAGAACCCAGAGAGCATGAAACTCCACACAGAACGGCACCAACCCAGTCAGGAAATTAAACCAGGAACTTTGAGGCAACAGCAATAACCTGTGCACCACCATGAAGCCCCAAAGCTATTCAAGATAGATAGAGGGTTAGAGTTAGGGATAGCAGTCAATACAGGTAGGGGCCTGTGGGGTATGCCTTGCACAGAGGGTCGAAAACTGCATTTGACACTTCTCCAGACTCTACATCAATAAAATTATATCCAGTTTGACTCTGTGCCACTGTATATGCAGGCAGTGTTTGATAACATAATGAAAGGATACTCCACTTCCTTCACTAAGAACAGCACTCAGCTCCTTTCACTTTGATAAAAAGTTAATAAACTCATCTCAACAAGGGCATGTAAAGTGCAAAATGAGTGGGAAAGCCAAGGTCTGCTCTGAGGCTTGGATTGCATCATCCAATCATTGTGAGGTCTTCATAACGCATGAGCCGTTTTGTAGTCTCGCTGTTGTTCATTGTGATAAATTCAATTCAAGGGTGCAGGCGGAGTTCACGCTCATCATTGCGATCTCTCCAAATGCACATCGTTCATCTTCTCCCCTTCTAGCATGTTGACCTTCTCTTGTCCTTTCCTGGCTTTTAGACATGTACATAAAATACCAAATCAAACCCTTTCTTCATAAATCACTTCACTTCATTGTGTTCTCAGGCTCATGCTGTAGTCACAGGAATGACTGGCAATACTGCTGCTTTTCCAGGTCCAAGCTTAAGATGATATGAAACCCATCTCTCTTTTTTATTATTATTATTATTATTATTATTATTATTATTATTATTATTATTATTATTATTATTATTATTATTAGTCATTAAGGAGATCCAGTGATTTAGGTTTGTATGTTTTTTGCCAAATCGGATGGCCAAGCTTGCTACACTCTACATGGTTCTGTCATCTGATGCTATTAAGTGAGCTTAATCAAGTGTTTACTGAGGCTAACTGGAAATCATTCAGCAGAATCTCAGAATTTGAAGCTGAAGAGCAACATTTAGTTCCAAAGAGGACATCTGCACAAGTCCCAAGGTTCCAGTGTTTCATTCTGATTTTGTAAAAGCAGACCACATGGTTCTACTCTGCACACGTAGCAGGGTTAATACACATATTTAGCTCTAAAAAAAATAAAACATCACATCCCATGTGGGCAGATTGAAGCAATTTCAATCTGTTTTATTACATCATTTCTGAACTTCCATAAATAGCAAAAAAAAGCAATTTTTTGTGGATTTGAGCTGGGAGGACATATTCTTTAGGTGCATTTATAAAACAAACAGTCCACTAAGGTGAGTGTGAGGAAAGACCAATTGTGAACAGAACACACAGACACACACACACACACACGCACACACACACACACACACACACACACACACACACACACACACACACACACACACCAGTGTGCTTTCAGTAGCCATGGTGCTTTCAGTCAGGGTCTGATATATTACAGTCATTATCTAATCAAACGCAGCCATCAGAAGTGATACATATAAGCTGTTATGTCTCTTTACAAGTGGACACCAGGGAGAAAATAATCTCTGACTCTACAGTGGGAATCTGCACTGCTTGAGCCACCAGTGAGTGAATCAGAAAACAGAAGAGGGATAGAATAATTTCTGTGTGGGGTGGTGATTATATTATCAGCAGACCAGCTCCTGCCCTGCTGATGAAAGACTTTTTGACTCTGGCCAAAATATAATTAGTTATTGTTGCACTGATAAGAAGCTGGATATAGCTTTGAACTTAGTGCAGCCATTAATAGATAAATCTTCCACTCATATGCACTCGCATATGACTTCTTTAACTCTAATTTGGCTTGCTGAGCTTAGAGAGTACCGGATAAGAAGCCGTTGATGAGGTTGCTGTCTGGGACTGAACAGTGTCATATTTCTTTTTGGGGGGCTTCAGAAACAGGTGGTCTGCTGGGTGGGAAGGGTCAGTGGAATACTTTCATGCTCATATCTCAGCTCTGCCCTCACTCAGCCTCTCAGCTGAAAGCCTTGGTGGCCCAGGTGGCCTCTTGTGTTCATGCTTTGGTTTGTCCTTGGTGCAAGTGCATGTGGTAAGAGGCCTCAGACGGATAGTCTGCGAAATGTCTGTCGATCAGAAGGCAATAGCCATGGACCAACAGTCACTGGTGTTTTACTGTCTCGAGGCCTTGACTTGGAAAGGTGTCCCTGGAGAGTAAGATTCAGAAATGCTAAAATAATTTTTAAAAAGAAAAAAAATAGTGCAGTTATGTGACTGGTTAGGTTACCAGTTATCCAGTTCGAGGGAGATTCAAGGTTATGTCTTAGAGCCCATCTGCTTCTGAGTTTTATGGCAAATAGTCAGCGGGAGCCATATTGGAAATGGAGCCGGCCTTGAACCTTCTAACACCTATAGGGTGTCCACCTATAGGGTGCCCACCTGAAGGGTGCCCACCTGTCAGTCAGCTGAGCTGTCCCTCTGATTGGAAGGACTTGTCATTTTAATATCTTCTGAAGTTGGAAAAATTCACGCCCTTACAGTGTGTGCTGTTAATGAAATTAAATATGTAGGTTGAAGTATTTTTTTGTAACAGGCTGTAAACAAGTTTAATTCTGCTGTAGAATTTTCCGGTACTTCCGGAGCCAGCCTCACGCTCCACACTCGACACTCGATAATCTGCAAATTTTAGTACTTCTGCATTGCCTCATGTTTTTATACCGGAGGTTTCTGCTTTTCTGGAATGCATGAAGGCAGTGTTCCTAGTATGATTATCTGATTGCCTTTTTTAAAATTAGGCTAATAAACATTGCCATACATCACAGATACTATACAAAGGGAAGACATAGAGAAGAAGCTGATGTGAAGAGATTCCAGAAATGTTGTTATCAGGAAACACAACCCCACTCAGCAGACTACAGAAGATGGGAACGGCCATGGATTTTTCTTTTTTTTTTATGCACTGACTTAGTCCTTATTATCTTGACATAACAAAGATTGTTTTCTTGTGATAACAAATTAATTATAATGTGTGGGGCTACAGGTTTGCAGATGAGAAGCTGACCCAAAGCACTATTAAATGAATTAACATATATTTCATTAAGTCCCACGTTGCATTGCAAAGTTGAGGTTAGCCTACATTTATGTTACCTTAGCTTAGCTGAAGCAGCTGGATAGATAGGAGTTTATCAGCCTCTCATCTGCTAACCTGTAGCTCCTAAAGGAAACAAAGTGTAACTGACTGGTAGACTACAGCTACACCCAGTGACTGGAAGCTGTTCATGGCAGCTCTTGTAGGTTGAAATCAACACAAACACGTTATTAATCAATTCATTATCATGGGAATACGATTTTTGTTATGTCGAGATAGTGAATTAATAAGTCATTATCACAAGGTAACAGCTCAAAGTCCCCGTCATATCCAAGATGGCCCCGTGCAATGATTGGCTTCATTTGATTGTATCAGGAACAGTCGGGTGACGTCGGGGAGACTACGTCCAAGTTTTATACAGGCTATGTTTAAAATTTCACTTTGGTTAAAAGTGTTCCATCGTAAAGAGATTAACTTTTCAGAAATAAAATTGCATTAACATTAACAGGTTTAACCCTCTTAATTTTTTTTTTGGAAAGAATCCTGAGATAACTTGTTATGATTTAGTTTTAATTAAAGATTGATTGATTGATTGATTGATTGATTGATTGATTGATTGATTGATTGATTGATTGATTGATTGGTTGATACAGAGGAGCTGGCTAATGTTTTGACACAAATGTAAAAAGAAAGTAAAAGTTAAATTTATAGTCTGTTCATGTGCAAGCGATGAAATCTGAGGGACAGTTTTGTTAGCTATATAAACACATTTGTTTCACATCATTAAAATGTCAGCAGATCTCAGTATTTTGTGCAAACAATGTTTAAGTCTTTTCCTGGTAGCCAGTGAAAGTGTGAGTCAGTGTACTCTGAACAGGTAGAAATAGTGAAAAGGAATCACTGTATGCGGAGACAAGAGCCATACACTTCACATCAGGGCAGCAAAGCAAAGAAAGGGCAAGAGAAACTAAAAGGCCCAAAGCAATGACTGACAGTACAATCCACAAAATTACTGAAGTCTCACTTATACTAAATTGCAACAGAGACCAGTGACTGGACAAGAAAATGTCAACAGCCTTGACATTTCCATGAAAGAAAACGATATAATCTGCTGCAAAACTGATTCAGTCCATCTTACCTTAAAATGATTGCAAATGTACCGGCTAGAAGGCTAAAGACATTACCACTGCCTTTAAAAGGGTACGTGGGGCTATGTTCAGTGTGAAACAAGATGTCCTGCTTCATCCTGTTGACATGAAACAGGTCTTCATGTGTGCTGAGCCGCAAGTTTCAGTAGCGGCACATCACCAAGTGGCCCACTTTCTCTCTGCAAGGATGGCAACTACCAGCTTTTACAGTTTGTTCAGCAGAGTCTTGAAAGAAATAAGAGAAAGCAGCCCTGTGGTGCAGCAGAGTTGGCTGCTGCTTACTGTGGCATCTGAACAAGATGCCACTAAGACCACATGAAATCTGCATTTCATTATGCAGTAGAGTGGACAGACATTTCTTTTCTATTTCTTCTTCTTTTTCCATCTTAAATTTCACTCCACCAAATGCTGGGTTTAGTGGTATAATATCCTTGGGGCAGCATTGAAAGTCAAGCGCAAGCTGGCAAAGGCACAAGCTCCTATGAATGAGTAAAAAGCACATTGGACCAGAGCTAAAGCAAAGATAGAAAGAAGTCATGAATAAGCAAGAGGATGGGCTGCCAGTGTTAGCAGAATGATCACTTTAAGCCAGTCAGTACGTTTACATGCAGCTTCAGAAATCAGACTATGAGCGTGAGATCGGGCTATTAAAATACATGTAAACAGCTCAGCTTGACTGAATAAAGACTGAGCATAGCTCGTCTGACACACCTAATTATACAGATGCTCAGCCATAAGTCTGATTCTTTTTACTACATGTATACACAGACAAGACCAGACCTCCCACTGTGACTTTAAACTCAAGCTATGACCTTAGCCAGGCTACTGCGGGCATGTACTGACTGCTTGAGCAAGAAAATATACAGTCATAAGACCAAGAAGAAGAGGTCGTGTCAACACAGCCTGTCCTGTTTGCTTCAAACAGCTTTTCATCTTCAAACTCTGAGCGCTGGAGTCGGATTCCAGTCAACGGGTAAATGTTAGGGCCCGACAGAGTTATCGTCCAGCCAATTTAATCAGCCGATTATGGCCCTTTTAAAATAACCATCATTGGTAGGAGGAGCACTGATATAAATCCTTGCATTGTTTGTCCACTAGATGGCGCTCTGACTACATTCAATCCTCAGTTGCCACCGCTGCCCTCAGCAACATACAGGAGTGAGCTACAGCTAAACAACATTACAGGAGTGGGCTGAGCGAAGCTTGCCGACAGGTAACTTTATAACAAAGTTCTTAAGTTAACAATGACTCAAAATGTCTCTGTTTCAGTTTAACTCTGTTTGCCAAGTGTCATGACAAGTGACACATGCTTTAAGTTGGTCATGCTTTTCATTGACGTTGCATTGCTTAAGTTCTGCTAACCTAGTTTAAGTTCCTCCCTGTCTGTAAAACTGAAAACACAAATAAATGTACAGAAGTCTCTAAAGAGATTCCTGTTCAACACATTCAACATGTCATACCTCTCCTTCAGTACCAAAAACAATGATAGAATGTAGTGCTAGCTTCATGCTAACGGATATGGGAAATTGCATTGATATGCTGGCAGTTAGCATATATTGAAATAAATTTGGTTTTAAACAGAATTTCAACTTTCATCACAGAAACAGATCACAGTCACTCTTTATAAACAATACTTAAAAACTCTAAATGTCAAAATATTAACTGGAAGATAAAATAAAAGTTTTGTGCAGGCTCATGGAAGATTCCAAACAGCTTAAAGCAATGCTATAACCAGTTCAAAACAATAGATATCCTACTTCAGTCAATAACATAGTGAAACAATACATTCACGTCATGTGACGTGCCTTTCTGTTACTTATTTTTATTTATTTACGTCCATAGATGTCCAGATCCAGTGACATATTTCATATGTATTTACTTATAAACTCAATAAAATGTAAATGTTAAAACAATTACCTGTTTTTAACATCTTTTTAAAGTTGTTTTACCTGAATTACCTGTAACCTACCTCTAATTTGCATCAATAAGAAGTATAAGATTTATAGATTGACTCTTCAGAATCAGAATCAGAAATACTTTAATAATCCCAGGGGGAATTTGGTAATATGTTTTTTTTTAAGTCATATAATTTCCCAAAGGTTTAATGCTTTTCTGTGTTTTTTATACTTGAAAAATTTTCTCTCTGTTGTAAAGTTAAACTAATACTAAAGGAAAAAGTATTTTAAATCAGTTCAATGTTCTGCCTGTAGTTCATACCTTTGTTTTTGTCAGCATTAAGGGACAGAAAAAGAAGTTATTCTATTCATTATATATTTTTAAGATGAATCTGCCAATTAATCGGTTATTAGATTTTTTTTCTGCTAAATTTAGGAATCAGCATCGGCCTTAAAAAAATCCACATTGGTCAGGCGCTAGTGAATGTCTTTGGTGGATGACATGAACAATCAAACAGATCAAAGCTCCTACAGCAGCCAAGAGGCGATGTGTAAGAAGTCATCCGCTAGATTCAAAGGCACTGTGCAGCTAGCAGATGGCACACACCCAGCCTGCTGAAGCACTCAATCACCTCATTAGACAAGTACTTCCATCTAATGTGCGTATAATGGGACACATAGCTGACTTGTTGTAAGGATATGTTCTGCTAGATGTACTGGCTTTAACACCCAGTTTCCACCCACTGCTGAATGTCAACGTTTAATTACACATATCTAACTCTGGGATATTAATTCAAATATAATTCAATTTAGTGGACCCATGTAAAGTAACAAAGTATGTGTGTGTGTGAGTGTGTCTGAGAGCAAGAGTGTGACAGCAAGGATTAAAATGCGGCTGGTAAGTGAATCATTTAATCCCTGGCTTAGAGACAGCTGCTTCTGCGGAGAGCTGAGGCACAATTCCTGTCTGTTAATAGGGGGGAGAAGAGGACAGAAGAAGAAGACGGGTATTGAAAGAGAAGGGAGAGAAAGATTTCAAATCAGTGCCTGTCTCACCGAGATCTTCAACACTAAGTGACCCAGACATGCTGGGCTAATGGAGGCTGCCATTTGTTCAATCCTGTTAAACATGGAGCGCTCACAGAGGGGAGGATGGAGGGACTGATGGAGGACTGGTAATAGAGGGAAGTGATCTGAAAGGCAGCTGTGCTGTAGGTTTCTGACACAGACAACAGTGCGGCGTAATACATGTAACAACTTTCAACAAGCTGTGCACGTACAGCAAAGTGACTCAGCAAGACAGCCTCATGTGACGTAGGGACACACACTGCATGTCTCTACTGTCAGAAAGTGCTTCTGTTTAACACTTGATCACTGTTAATATCTTTACAGTATTCATTGAGGTGACACATCACTACGCTATGAGGATAAATGGTAAATAGACTACACTCACAGTGCTTTTCTGGCTGAGCAGGATAAATGCTTTTCATTTACTTGCACACACACACACACACACACAGACACACACGCTGATGGTGGCTGAGCACGTAAGATGATTGCCTACTCTTAGGGAGCAATTTGTTGCTCAGGTGCACAAGGACAGTGTGACCTCCCACATGAGCCACAGCCAGTCCTGTAACCAGCTGGAGAAGTTCACTTTACATCCTTCTTTCATGGAATTTTTTCTGATTCAAAGGTCCATCCACCTCTCTTTCTCTGCCCCACTGTCTTAACTCAGCGTTTTTGGACAGATGGCTTTTTTTTTACTAATGAATCTGTTTCTGCTCCAGGTCTTTGCCTCTTAGGGGTACAATAGGGAGAAGCGGGAATATTTTGCAGTATTTTGCTCTAAGATTCTAGGCGTAAAGGCTCACCTGTTCACCCTATTCATGGGTGACGTTCTTGCAGAAGGTGAGCAAAATAAGTACAATCCTCAACTTGTCACGTTTTCAGCAATGAAAAGCTTTTATCAATACAATCGCTCCTGGGTGGGTGCAACATCAACCACACTCTCCTTCCACTGGTCACTGGTTTGTCCTTTCTGGATGGCAGCCTCAGTGAAAGGAGATCTGCTTCTTATTTATTGAATATCAAATCCATCCATCCATCTTCTATCCCTCTTCCTCTATCCTGTTCAGGGTCGCGGGTGTCTGGAGCCTATCCCAGCTGTCTTAGGGTGAGAGGCAGGGCACACCCTGGACTGGTCTCCAGCCAATCACAGGGCTGACACACAGAGACAGACAACCTTTCACACATACTCACACATACGGGCAATTTGGAACCATCAATAAACCTGATGAGTTTTTGGACTGAGGGAGGAAGGTGGAGTACCCAGAGAGAAGTCACACATGCAGGAAGAACAGGCAAACTCCACACAGAAAAGCACACCGTGCCCGAATCAGGATTGGAACTGGCGACCTTCTTGCTGTAAAGCAACAGCTGCGCTACCGTGCAGCCCTAAAATAAACATGTTTATGAATATTGTTTCCATTTCTACCTGTTCTGCTTAAGACCACACACTGTTCCTTAAAAACAGAGCCTGTAATTGTCATTCTAATGTAATCGGAAGTATGACCTTGACTTGCTCCATTCCTAAGTTGTTTGAAACTAAAACAAAAGATTGATTGATTTCACTCAAAGGAATCCAGCCAACAGCCTATCAAAAGGTGGAGATAACATCCAATTAAAGGATCTATCTTGCTTGTATGCCAAAATGCAGACCCTTTTTTACCTCATCCTTTGAATGTTCTGAGAACAGCACGTGACAAGTTCACAAGTAATTCTGTTCTCTAAATTAAAATAAGTGCAGTAACTTCCGGGGCCTGTATGCACGTCCAGTCATTAGTGATAAAAACGGGCCATTTGTACTCATGGTGAAAAAAAAATGATGGTATGCCAGAGCCATGTAATGTCCCAATAGAGCATTAAATTTCATGGCGACTAAAGGCAGGATGAACACACCTGTCAGGCTGTTTTAAAGATGGTGAACATCGTCCTCATGAGTAACTGTTATAGGTGAAATATGCAAAGAACAGATATTTAGGGAGCCTTATGACAAGAGGAGACCGCTCACCACGTTTATTGCTGTTCATGCAGAGTACCAGACGTAATTGAAATTTGTTGGATCTGGGTTTTCCAGGAAGTCCCCCGGATAGATGACATTCTACACCTGCCTCCCTTTCAAGATGCAATTAGTTAACAGGTCAATTTTTGTCAGTCATACATGCGGCTAACACTACAAACAAATGGGCTGTTCCATAATGATCCGTTAGGCTGGATGTGCATACGGACCCAGGTCGTTAACATAAAAACATATATACATTTAAAAAAAAAAGGTTCTTAATTGTAAAAATCAATTTGTAGCTGTGTTTGTGGTCTACTTTGCCAGATTATCTGTGATTGATTGCTGGAGGCAGTGTTTGAAACTAGGACAGAATTCTGAAAGTTAGTTGTGATAAACTTCTGCATTTCAAAGCAGTTTTTAGCTCCCATCAGAATACTTAACTGTGACCACTGCACAACATCCTGTGGCTGCCGTCATATTTGGTACTGCACTGTCTGAGCCAGTGTCAACAACACCAGCTTGTGATGTTACATTACATCTATGGAGCGGTTAAGATCACATGTCTGAACACAGTGTTGTTAATCAAACATCTCAGTGTGAATATGACACACATTTAATCAGAGATCATTTTGATTTGTCATTTACATCTCATCCTCAGTTCTTGGAATTATAATTGACACATAGTAAATATTACTTTCGACCTGTAAAATGAGCTTTCAAATTCAAAAGAACCAGGAAGTGGATGCTGCTTATCTATGAAGAGTAGAAAAAGACTTCTTTCTCTTGTCTCAGGGCCGAGGATACTTGTGTCAATGTACATTATTAGCCCTGGTGGTGGTGGTGTATGGACTGGAGTAAACAAGAAGAATAAAAATGTTTAGGCAGCTAAAAATTATAAAAAAAATAATGGTATTATTTTAAGACCTTAACTGCATCTGGATAAACGTACAGTATTTGTGCTCTCAGCCTTGTTTCAACGAAACAATGAGTGTTTGTCTCGCGTTTTTTTTTTTTTTTTTTTTTGAAAATACATATATTGAATATTTCAAAAATGATGAACCAAAGGACAAACAAACCAACTAACCAAACAAGGGAACAAACAAATGTAGTTACCCCCCCCCCCCCCCAAATGGTCCAGTGATCAACATGCTTCAAAACAATCCTGGTCAACTTTTTTCAATTGTCCTGCTCTACTATAATTCTTTTTTTTTTGGTTCAAAGAAAACCTTTTAATCCCACAGGATCTAGGTATCGTCTTTCATCTGGATCTCGAGTCATCAGAGAGACATGCTAAGTGAATCTTAACTGCTGCTTGGTTCTCAGCCTCCTCCTAACGAGGCAGCGTGTGTCCATTGAACAGTGTTTGAGGGACATTGATTTTAAACTGTACAAGTGCTTCATTCAGCTTGTTTACAAGATGAGACTTTGGCAAACATTGTAGCTTCTTTCTGAAGATGAAATACTGACAGAATCCTTCTCTAAAACCAAGCTTAGCAAGCAGCAGCTGGACCTTCAGATGTTCAAAAGTGTTCTTATTAGATGTAGTGAAATCTACCTTAAAGAGGAGGTATTGTGGGTTTTTTTTTGTTTGTTTGTTTGGCTATATATTGACCTTCTGCTACCATTGTAGTACATTTACACCTTATTTTAGCTGTTGTCTCTTTAAGGCCTCCTGCTCCACAAACCCCCCTTCCTCTGATTGGCCAGCCCTCTAGAGACAGAGCTACAGAGCTAGACACCATGATAACCCTTCTTTAAACAAATCAAAAAGAGTGTTCTGAAAAGGTGTGCTAGCTTAATCTCATGGCCACACAATGTTCTAGAGTTCAAGACTCAAACCATCCTCACTTTACTCACAACCTCATTAAACTTTATCATTGATAATTTTAGAAAGTGATTGTGTAGAATTTAGCTGATGTTGGTTTAAGAGCTGAGGTTTTCAGCACAGCATCAGTTAATGAACAGTTCTTTGATATTGAAAAGATACAGTAGAATGGAATATTTACTATTAATATTTTGTGCTCTGAAAAGTAAAAAATGATATATGGTTAAGGATTCCAGGTGCAAATGGGTTCCAAACATGTCACTTTTGTAAACCACAAATAAGTCAACCTTACAGCAGGCCAAGAACCACAACATGTTTCCATGAGGCAGCAGTAAAAGTTTTATTTGAATACCTGAGGTCTGGTCTTTTTCTCTTTTCACAGTCCACATTTAACTCAACAATCCCTTCACCATACAAACATTTAAATAACACTAAATGGTGCCGGCAACTTCCAAAAAGGATGCTGTGGTGTGTTCTTCTAAACCACTTTTAACACCAGGGTGAATTTTGAAAACCAAGAAGGAAACAGGAAGCTGTGTTTTATGGCATGTGATATTCTGTCTGGTTATTTTCAGAAGGTAACCTTGATATCATCAACTTGTTAAATTAAGACATGTACAACGGGTTAGAAACTGAGGTAATGAAGTAGATTTGTTGAATATACTGTAGTTGCAATGTGTGGGTGAATGAATTATAAAATGGACCAGTACTTATATAGTGCTTTTCTTGTCTTTCTGACCACTCAGAGCGCTTTGCACTGCTAATCTCTGACACCCATCCACACCACATTCACACACTGATGGGAGAAAGTAGGAATGCACTGAAATGGAAATTCTTGGCCAAAACCAAAAATCAAATATGTAGAAACTGAGGCCAAAAGCCAAAACACAGAAGGAATTACTAAGCCAAATAATCGCACCATTGCATCGATTAATATTAATGCTTAAAAGAATAACACCATTTTCACAGAGGTGACCTGGGAGCACTTTAAAAACGGCAGATTTTTTTCTGCTTCTCTTGTGATGGTTGTGCCCTTTTCTGGATTCTCTGTCCGCTTAATAGAGTGTGCTCTTCTGTATGTGTTTGTGTGAGTGTGTATGTGTGCTCATGTGTGTGAGCACTTAACCATCCCATCATGTAAATAGGATAAATAAGACTTTTAAGTCTGTTAAATAAAGAACAGGATATAGATCTGATCTATAAGAGAGGTATGACCCTTATCTGGTTTAAAGTGACAAGTCCTTTTTTCTGCACTCTGCTCTCCTTCCCCTGCATGTTCTCTGCTTTCATCATGGCCTGGATCATTTCTCGTAAGTGCATCACATGCTTTACAAATCGCTATCCATGGGTCTTTCTCAGATACTTTTAAATACGTCGGCCCTTATCCAGACGGTTTTAGCTTGTGTCATCGCAACATGTTGTTTCAGCCGTGTTGTTTGGGTGATAAAAGTTTTCAGCCAAAAATGCACTTTTGGGTAATTCTTGGCCGAGAATTTTCGGTGGCTGAAATTTCCGCGCATCCCTCGTAGAAAGTTCATTAGTGGGGACCATTGGTTTAGCTGACACATTCATACCCATTCACACACCACTGACCAACAGTGGGAGCAATTTGGAGTTGAGTGTCTTGCTCACGGACACTTCAACGTGTGACTGCAGGAGCTGGGATTGAACCCTCAACCTTTCTATTTAGAGACAACGATCTACCGCTGAACCACAGTCGCCCATCAAAGTGTGTCTTTTCAGACCCATCAGTGTGGAGTGCAGCACTAACTTTAGAGCGGTGACGGTCTTTCTGCAGCTGCCAAGAGTTGTGGATTTCTAAGAAACATTGGATGAAATTATCCACCAAATGGCACAACTAATGTGAGCTCCAGAGGGCATTCACAAAGAGTGCACGGAGTAAAAATAAGTCAGTCTAGGTTCAAAGATAAACAAACTGATGGCTTTTGGAGCCAATTAGGACATGCCCCTGTAACTGTGGTTTATTTTAACAGGCAGAAGATTCAGTGGCTCCACTCAGGGGAGAAAGCCCCCAAACCTTCTTTGAAGTCCCCGTCTTAGAGGGCGGTAATGTGGCATGGCACTGAGCCAAGGCCCACAAACACAAGGATTGAATAACGCCTGCCCAGTGTTCCCTGCTGTGGCATTCACTCCACATGTCACAATAAAGGAGAAATATGAAAGTGACACGTCTTACACAAATCAAGCTGACACATGTGCTTGTTGGATCAGCTGTGATGCTCTCTTCCTGAGTGTTAGGTGTTGAACTGAGAAACACTGAGCAAAGTTTTATAAGCACAAGCTTTTATATGTGACATAAAAAGTAAATCCAGTGGATGAAGGCGGATGTGATTCTTCTCTATATAGTTTTGTTTATAGATTTATTGGCTCGTATTAAATCCATGTTGAGTTACAAGAGCTGCTATCACTTCCTCTGCAGGCCTCCAGGTCGAAACGAGCTGTAGAATATATATAGATGTATTTATAGATGTTGTATGTGATTTATAGGTCTGAGGGTTAAGCTCTGCAGAATGTGCATGACAACACACAGTGAGAACTGATGGCAACTGGTGTTTAACACAAAGACATGCGCACATTTCAGCCCTCTTCCCTTGCTGGATTTTCCTTCCCCTCAAAACCCCATAAAAACTGATGAGTATAAAACGGCCCTGTTGGTGTGGCCGTGTTAGGAACAAGCACTACTGAGAGGTTAAAACACTGACTGGGAAGTCCAGTTGGGTTATCAGCAAAGACACAGAACTGTGGTTTAAACTGGTTCCACACCGAATGTGTGAAATAAAGATAGCGAGGTAGGACGTGCTGAGCATGTTTTCTCTGTTTTTGCACACTTGGCTACAGAAGCTCAACAGTGAGGTTTAGAGTGTTAGGGACTGTCCAATCAAAGTGGGGGTGGAGACAATCAACCACCTCTTTCCTCTAAGAACTGGGCGTGTTGATGAAGTTTTCCAGATGACAAAGGAAATGTCAGGCAAACGGCCAACAAAAGACAGAGCAACTTCATGAGGAGAAATGTAAGAGAGGGGCCACACAAAGTAAAGAGAAGACCACTGGGCCCCTCTTTCTGCTCTTCTTTCTTTCAGTGTAGAAATATGAAAGTAGGAGTAGGAAGAGTGAGCAGCCGTATCTGGAGGGGCTAGCTTCAGGCCAAAAGGAGCTAGGTTTTCCTGCCCTGGCTTTGCTTTCCCCTGTCATCTTTTTAACATCTCTCTGAAAAAGTGGTTCACAAACGTTTTTTGCTGTAACAGAGCAAAATGTGAGTTTGTGCAATTGTTCAACTGGTCTTCAAGTTTTGATCAGGTACAGCTGCATTGGAATGCAAGAAGCAAGCACATATGGCAAGCCGTTTTAACATTTAAAAGCTGAGTTCGACTATCCGAAATTCGAATTTTGACTAGGCGAAATGTGAGTTACAGATATCCATAATTCGAATTTTGACTAGGCGAAATTCGAATTACAGATATCTTGAATTCAATTTCGCCTAGGCGAAATTACGTCACATTTGCCATTCATGTGTATTGGATGACTCATTGCGGATATCCAAAATGTCATTTCGGATATCCAAAATGTGAATTACAGATATCTACAAATGAATTTTGGATATCTGTTATTTGAATTCAAGATATCTGTAATTCAGTTTCGCCTAGGCGGAATTCAAATTACAGATATCTTTAATTCGCCTCAATTTAAGATATCTAAAAAAGTATTTACGGATATCCTAAATTAAATTTCACCTAGGCGAAATTCATTTGTAGATATCTGTAATTCACATTTTGGATATTCGAAATGACGTTTTGGATATCCGCAATGAGTCATCCAATACACATGAATGGCAAATGTGACGTAATTTCGCCTAGACAAATTGAATTATGGATATCTGTAACTCACATTTCGCCTAGTCAAAATTCGAATTTCGGATAGTCGAACTCAGCTTTTAAATGTTAAAACGGCTTGCCATAAGCACAGTTTTCTTGAGGCTTGAAGAATCATTCTTGCAGGCACTGGTCATGTGAGCAAAACAAACTCGTTTTCTTTTCCTCTCAATCCAAAAACTTTTGGAAGCACAAATTTAAAAAGTAATGCTGTGTTCAGTCGTATTCATCAAAGTTAGAGGGGAGATCAGAGCTGTATTCATGTAGCCATCCGGGAGAGTAAAGTCACACTCGTCAGTGAAAGTGCTGACCTTGCTTCCCATAATGCCACTCTTTATAATCAGACACTCTTTGTTATAAATTACTGACGCAGGACTTTTCAGCCTGCTCTCTGAACTACAACAAAACTTTTCTTTTTTTAATTGTGGAGTTAAGCAATAAAAAGCCAACAACATAATGATATACGCCATACAATTAGACTTTACATCCGGGACCTTCAGATTATTTTAACCTGAACTTTACTCTTCAGTTCACTTAAGGATATTTACTCCCAGGATGCAGCGGAACATTTTATATTGTGTGTGCCATCTCTCTCTGTGATACCTCAAGCATGCTGGTGTGTCTGACAAACAGAAACACTTTACCTGTCAAACAAACTTCTCTCCAGTTTACAGGGCTTCACACTTTCCTCAGCTCATTTTTACACACAAGCTGTTTTCCCCACCAGCACACTAAAACTTCATCACCCTCTATGATGAAAAAAAAAACCCAAAACGTTAAAAAAAGGTCGCTAAACAAAAGAAAAAACAACAACAACAAGAGTTTAATTTAAAAATCTCTGCAGCTCTGTGCTGTTAAAAGTACAACACGCATCTCTTGGTGACGAGTTACGACTGTGACAAATTTAATGCAGTATCTGAGAACGTGTGAAGGGAGGAACGGTGGAAAGTTTGTGCATGCTGCAGCTGCAGAAAGACATCATCTCTGAGCTTCACTGGATCGACGGTAATGAAGCCACAGCAAAGGAGGGAAGGGCTCGCTGTGGATAAGATGCTTCATCCCACCTTACACTAAAACCTGCAGTAGAGCTTTCAGAATCAAACAAACTTCAAGGCTGAAGAATGGAAAGTTAAATTGGACAAAATGAGCTGCAGAAGGAGTTTGCCGACTTGGCTATTCGACACGGCTGTAGCCTGGGAATGAGGTCAAAGTTCACACTCTGGCAATACTTCTGTCTTGGGAGTGAAATTGGGTGCTGGGAGAGCCACACCTTGGACTGACACAGGCAGCATGTCCATGTGTGCATGCACGGGCATGTGTGTGTGACCCACTGTATTTCATGGTCTATCTGTTCCTCCTCTATGTCTTCATCCCTTATGCATCCCCTTCTTCATGCTGGATGTCTGGGGGATTGTGGTGTCTGTGTGTATTTTCAACTCCCCTCCTGTGGATAAAGCTGCGCTGTATGGTAATAAGATGCTTTTTTAAGCGCAGCACAGTCCAGCTGCATAGCTAAGTGTGGAAGCGAACACCAGGAGAATGCTAGGCAGTAGGAAGAGAGAAATCTGTATGGAGCTCATGTTACACTCATGGCCTGGCTGCTGGTCGAGGGGAAATTTATTCAAGTTTGACAACTTTACGATGTGTGTAGAGCAGTAGGACAGCCATGAAAATGCACAGCTGAAATAACACATCCACACTTTTAAGAACAAACAAACACACAGAGAACAAAAATAATGTGGGCGACATCACACCAACAGTTAAACAGCAATTCACAGCAACAGTAGAGGTTCACAGGTCTTACAGGATTTGCATTTTCATGCATTAGAAATAAAACTGTAAAAACAATGTTTTACTATTTCAGTCACGACACCAATCCACAGGTGCACCCTGCCACAATGGAAAGCACCTGTGGTTCAGAAATTCACTGGTTTCACCGTTCAAAATAAAAAGAACATAAAATGATATGAGAATGAAAAAATGAAGTCCTCAGTACGATAAAACTATCTAATATATAATAACATCATAGGATATTTTGCTTTGGTATTATAAATGTTTTACACTAATAAAATTTGTAATCATAAAACAACTGATAAACCTCAGCAAAAAAGTGAAAACATAACTAACTCCACTTTTACTCAAAAATGCCGTTTGTGCAGAGAAATACATACAGCTATAAATCATCAAGTAACAGAGCACTTTCCACTCATCACCTGAGGCACGGCTTTCTTATCTGCTCAATCCTGCTTAACAACCACACAATGAATAGAAAAAATAAAGATTTAGTCTTAGCCTGCTTTTTATGGGACAGAGATTGGGTGGGTGGGGGGGCAGATAAAGGAGAGAGAAAGCCCCACAGTCCTGGAGTATAATGACTTTGTTTTTATCATGCTGAGTGAATCTGATAAAACCTCCAGATAGGAGCTGAGAGAAACAGTGAGAAGAAGTATGACTGGCTGTGTGGAGCTACAGGGTTTTCTCTTTACTTTAGCAGTAGTTCAAACAACTGAGCAGCTTTAAGCAGGGTAAGAGAGAGTATCTGGTCCGGTCTAACACGATGAAACATGCTCTACAAAAACTCCACATTTTATAGAGTTTTTTGGTTGTTGTTTTTTTAAATCTTATTTTACACAGATTGAGAACATTACCAGTTTACCTCGGGGTTAATTTCCATGTCTGACCACAAACTGATCGTGATGTCACCTGATGTTGCCTTGTTTAGCCTGTAAACATTGGATCACAAAGGAACTGCATTTTGATTTGCTGATGTGCTTGGAGTTACGGTCCTGGGTCCTGAGTTTGGATGCAAGTGGGAGTGAGACGTCTGTGTGGTTGTGCATCTGTGTGGTTGTGCATCTGAGTGGTTCTTTTGCTGCTGCAGGAGGAACGGGGAATGGCTGGAGGAGCTCTACGTCTGATTGGCTGCTCGGGATCGAGCCGTAGTAGACATTGGACTGCGCCGGGGCCGCCCCTTTAAAGCCGGCTGGCGTCCGTAGCAATGGTGGCGGCTATTGTTCATTGTCAGCATCAGACGCCTGTTTTTCTCGGCCTCCAAACCTCGTTAGTTATGTTGAGTTTTGTTTACTTTGTTTGTTAGCATAGGATAATTCTGTTTCTTTTGAGTTGAAATTGATCTTTTGTTAAGACGCATTTTTGTTACTGTAACCTTTGTTTTCTTGTCTTCTCTTTGACGATTGGTACGGTTTGTTTCTTTTTGCCTGTTAACTTTTTATTTCGTTAAGTTAGGTTCAGCGTTTTGTTAGATCTCAGTTTTTTTTGTTTTGAACGAATAAATCATTGTTCATCCAAAAGAAGAACGCTAGTTGATTCTGTTGCGGGTTTTTGGGGACCGAGGGAACAGGTGGTGTTGGGTATTCTTTACTCCTCTTTGTATTGCATATCTGTTCCCCTAGGCGGGTGCGTAACACTTGGCTACTGAACATGTGTTGCGAGAAACTATTTTGCAACATATGGTAATTGTACTTTGCATCCTCCTCATCGTTCACCTCAATAAACTGCAGCTAAATTCTCAACGTCTTTGCACATGCAGTCATTCTTCTGAACAACTGACCACCAGCATTATTCTTTGCTAAATAAGAGTTGGCTGGATATCCAGTTTAAATCAGAAACTTTGGTAAACAAAAGTGTGTTTGTACACCAGCAGTTTGATAATAAACAACAAGACTCAACTTAAAATGACCTACAAAACTCAACACTGAGTCCTCAGTATGGGATCTGCCCTACTCTCAGAAGGCCTGGTAGTCTGAATATGAGTTTAGATTTAGTTCAAAGCCTTCATTTCCATTATGTTTTTGATTTATGATATGTTTGAAATAAAGATGAAGCTATCGCTTTGTTTTGCTATTATTCTATTATTTGCAAATTCTCTGAAATATTGGTCCAAATGAGAATGAAGACTATCAACTAAATCCAACTAACTCATTTTCTGAAAAATTGACCTTTTGATTTTCAGACTATCGAGCTTTATGACAATAAGGTGGGCTCCGTCAATATATCCCGTGTCTTTCTCAAATAGCCATCTTTGGCTGACCACACTCACACTGATGCTGGCTCCAAAAGTACTGGAAACCAGATACAAACCAAATCATAAAATAATTATTTATTGATTTATTCATTTATTTATTTTTCAGCCTGGTATAAAAGTATCTTTAGCCTGAAAAGCTTGTATTTGGTACACACTGTTCTGGGTGTTTATTTATTTCTATCTGAGCAGTTTAGAATATATATGGATCACAAGTTTAACCAGTCAGAGGAACAGCTAACCTGATTGAAAGGTGGGCACCCTGTAGCTGTTATTGAGGAGGCTCAAAGCCCACTTCTTTATCTCTCACTATGTCAACAGAATTTTGGTTGAGTTCACCAAGAGAGGGCTCAAATGCTTCGCCAAAACAGATGGTTGACATAATCGGGACTACATACAATACAGTCTCCGTTCCTTTCTTCACCAACATCTACATCATAGTTTAGGCTCCCATGTGAGTAATCCTGTCCTGCAGTCAGCATCATCACCCCTTTGAAAATATGAAGACACTCTGATGCGGTCTAATTGCAAATGACATTGCATAATCAACATCCATTTTGGAACCTTGAAAAATAAATGAATGTTGTCGTCTTTGAGTGAAGTGACATCAGCTATACTTTGTCTAATTTTCTAAACCGCTTTTTCTAAAACAGATAGAAACAAACGGGAGAAAACGCAACACAACATGAAGCAAGAGTGTGTCACAACGGCAATACAAGCAGAAACTAAATACAGTATAGTCTTGTTCATTTACTTGAGTGGCATTGCATTAAATGTAAAAGTTTGTGCTGTTAATTTGTTTTTCATAACTTTTTCTTACATCTCAGCACCACAAAGCTCCACTATCCAATCAGTGCTTCTGATTCTTTGGAAGTTAAGGGCTTATTTTCCTCAAAACTAAAAATTTCCCATCCAACCAACTGTTGGTTTTGATTACTCTTGTGTCACAGCACATCTCAATTTAAAAAGCCAGCAGAGGTGAGTCCAGAAAGGAACTGGGTAATCTTTGAAATTTACAGAGAAAATGAAGCATTTCATTTAAGTGAGTCTGTATTTGAAATTTTATTTAAAAAAAAATCTGTGAATATCCCCCAAGGCTTTTTAAACAATAATGGAATTTAGTTCTTTTTGGACATTCATGTAACAAACCACTTGATTTGAAAAAAGACCTGGTTCTGATAAGACCTATCCTCAAGGCAATCCAAAAAAACAGAAATACACTACTAGCGATAAGTAAGGGATATTGAGAGGTCCTCTGTGGATTTCATACATTAAGTGTTTGTTTCACTTCAGTGGCCACAGCGCACCTTCAGGTCAGTAGCAGGCAGTCAGATGTTGCTCTTGAACTTGGTGTTTCTCCAAGTGTCATCAGCAGACTTGTAGCAAGACAGAACTACTGGCAGTGTTGGTGACAGACACAGGAGTGGAGCCCCATGAGTGATGGACCACAATGATGACCAGTACCTGAGGACCTATGAACTCAGACACCGTTATGTAACTGTCACACAGCTGCTGGCCTGTTTAGGAGAAGTGAGGGGTACTAGGGTTTCTAGACAAACCATTCACAACCGACTCCACAGCTTTGGATTAAAGCCAGACGACCACTGCAGCTGACTCCACTGACACCAAGACACCGCCAAGACCATTTACAGTGGGCACAAGACCATGTGACCTGGACAATGCAGCAGTGGTCTACCGTCCTGTTCACTGATGAGTGTCAAGTCACCTTGCACAGAAATGATGGTCGTCAGTGTTGCTGGAGAAGGCAAGGTGAGCGATACACCGAGGTCAACATGGTCCCCAGGGTTGGTTTTGGTGGAGGAGGAGCAACAGTCTGTGCAGGCATCACCAGTCAGCTCAAAACAGATTTGGCGATTGTAGATGGCTCAGTCACTGCACGTTCTTACCTCAGAGACATCATAGAACACATCATCATCCCCCAGTTCCACCAGTACACCCCCAACTTTTTGTTCATGGATGATGATGCTCCACCACATGGTGCCAGAATTGTCACAGCTGGACCTCAGGAAGTGGGAGGGCCTCATATGGTTTGACCAGCAATGTCCCCTGACCTGAACCCCATAGAGCACGTCTGGGACCAGCTGAAGCAGAGACTGGATGCTCGTACCCCACCCCCATGTGACCTGTCAGAACTGTGTGTAGCACTTGTGGAGGAGTGGAACTCATTGCCTCAGAACAACATCATGAGGCTGGTGAGGAGCATGAGACGTCTCTGTCAAGCTGTCATTGAGGCAAATGGTGGAAACACCCGCTACTGACTTTGTCAGTTTGGTTATTTGGGGCGATCTTTGTTATTGTCTGAATTGCTGGGGTAAGAAATATTGAACTAATGAAAATGGTGTTTCTTTAATAGTGATATCAAAGGGAACTATTACTGATTTCTTTAAAATTCAGACCAAATAGGAAAAACACTCATGTAAATAACAATATCCCGAACTTCCTGTGAGGAGTGTATTTGGACAATGAATCTGAAATCTCTTTATTTTCAAATGAATTTTGTTTTTCCTTCTAATATTTAAAAAAAATCAGGTGAGCAGTGCTTCTTGTTGATCTGTTCTAATGTGAAAAAATAATTTTGTTGTCAGGAATCGTTAAAAACCAGGATTCTTTGACCACAATGTTGTATGTGTCAGGATATTCATGGATAATAAATATGTAGTTATGCTTAATCCAGCAGGTTTAATCAGTGTTAACACTGATTGGTTAAATACTCAGATTTTATGATATAAATCAGTGTAGTCCTGGGAGAAGTCAAGGAACTACATAATCCATCCCTGCTTAAAATGAATAATAGAAACTCTGGGTACCTTGAAATCATTCAAAAAGCGGTGATTACAATCACAGCAGAGAAAAACGTGCAGGTTGGCTTCTTATGAGAATCTGGATATCTCAGCCAGAGTGAATATTGAAATAGAAAGAAGAAGAAGAAGGAAAAAAAGGTGTGCTGCGTTATCACATGCTTAAGGGCTCTGCACTCGCTCCGCACAACTCCTCTTGCTCCAGGTTGCAAAGTTTAATGTGAATGTTAGTTGTATTGTTGAAATATTTGATCTTTCCATGACCCAGTTTACACGCTGTGTGGCTCTTATCCAAATTCTTTTCTTTCCCATTCTATTTGTAAAGTCCAGAATGGGTCCATTTGGGCTGCTGGAAAATCAAATATGACAGCTCAGATCCAGGCAGAAAGAAACGTCTGTAGACTCTGTTCTGACTGCATAAAATCACAGCACAAGCAAAAACATTGAAGTGATGGCTTGTATTATAAGATGAATTGTGCCATATTTATAGTGCCTATGCACAGAGTGATGTTTTTGTCAGTTTGGATGATAAAGGACAAAGTCATCTGAGGACCTGTGGAACACTCTTCAGTCTCAGTTAATTAAACACATCAAGGTCAAGAATGGGAATGTCTGTCTCTGAATTATAAAAACATTCATCACAGTCACTTAAATGTGATTTCATTGCAATATATTGAAATCGCAGACGGACTAATGTTCACAGAGCTCCTAATTTAGCCAGCAGCTGATACTTGAAGAGCTCTTTGAATTCTCTGAGTCATTTTCTGCATCAATCGATCAAAACACAGTCCCAAAAGAAAATCTATTAGGTAGGCAACTCCTGACAATATGAAAGTAAAGAGGAATGATACTCTATTGCCTGTATTGGAGAACAGTCAGAGAGTAGAGAAAAGTCCAAATTATATTGTATTCATGTTTATGGGATGCATTACATTGATGGAAGCTTGAACTCCATCGTGCAGGATGCCGTTTTACTGCCAATTAATCCAAATGCAGAGTTGAGAAAAGAATCCAAGGTATCAAATATATGTGTGGACACTTCTCTTCTGTTATCAACAATAGACCGAAAAAAGCTGTAGTACACTACAATGCTAAATGGGCCAGCCTTTATAAGATATCTTTCATCACGTGGAAATCGGCCCCGAGGTGTTTGTACATCGGGCCTTCTGCTTTCACTTTCCATGCTGGCATTGATCCCAAAGCTGAAGATAAGAGCATTAAAAATGAAAGGTCAGTCACTGTATGTTTACTTGTGACTTACACAGCATGTGTCTCTGCAAAGCAAATACAGATATCTGACTCCTTTCAGTGAAGGCAATAACATGTATAGCTCCCTCTGGTGACCTATTAGTGATAAACTCTGCCTACTTCATGTCAGCGTAGATCATACCTCTTGCCTAAAAATATGAAGCCCAATAAGATTTGCAAATAACTGCAGTTCATTGAGTGTCCGCTCGACGATGAAAGTGGGACCAGTGTAGGGGTGTGCTCATTGGGGTTTAGGTCAGGGGACATTGCTGGCCATACCATATGAGGCCCTCCCACTTCCTGAGGTCCAGCTGTGACAACTCTGGCACCATGTGGAGTATCATCCATATTTTTTGGTACTGGCTCCAATATGTAAGGCTCACTGTACACAGTGAGACCATTACATGGAAAACACTAAATGAGGTGTGTCTATCACACCAATACAATTGGCTCCTTATCCCAGAAATCACTGAAGTGAAACAAACACCTTATGAATGAACTCCACTGAGTCCATAAATGTTTTTGTGGTGTATTTGGAAACTTTTTAATGCTTACTGGGCAGTCGTGCTCTTGCTGCCACTGTGTTTGCGGCAGTGGCGGGCCGTCAGGGCCTGCAAGGATTTCTCTGCTGGACTAAAAATTATCTGAATAACAACCTAATGCTAATTTTATTTTCCATGTGGACAAATAATTCCAAATGGTTTGTTTGCTTCCTATCATATATTTCTCCCAGAGTTGAGCTGCTTCCAAACGTGTATTTTCCAACAGTCTATGGTATTTTCAAAACAAAACATTTAACCAATCACATTTCAGCCATCATTTGTTGCTAGGCTCAAGGCCTTCACAATCAGTTCTGCCGGCCCTGTAACATAAAGTAAGTGTTGATCAAACAGTGTTATAACCAATCAGATTTTGAGATGTGACACCAATGCCATCAAGCAGGCGTACGCTAACGTCAGTGTGATCACACCTTTTGATTGGTTAGTCAGACACTGTGTTAGCCAGGCCAAACAAACTGATCTGTTGTGAGTTGACTGTAGACGCCAACTCACACTGGCTGTGTGTTCAGTTTAGAAAGCTGCATGTCTGACAGACAGCTGGAGTCACATACTGAGAAAATTCTGCGCTTCCCACTTCATTGATGAGCCTCTCCTCTTTCTAAAGTGTTGTCCCAATCTGAGTTACACCATTTTGAGCCCTTGCAAACTTGTGCACTCAACCACTTTCCAAGTGATCTCAACCAAGTCTGTGAGGGCTCAGGGTTTGTCACATCATCATACCTGTAAGTTGTTCCTTAAGATTTCTTTGTCAGTAAGTGTTCTCTGTTCTTTGAGTTTTGTTAAACAAGTTCTTCCATTGGGTTCTGCCTCTTTTTGATTTTGTTTTTGATTTTTCAAACCCAACAGTGAAGGATCAGTCTCTTCTCTGCAGCAAAGGTCAAGTTTTCTTCAATTCATAACCCATTTAGACTAGATGCAACATGCAGGCCATTTTAGACTGTGTCATCAATTTCTAGACGTGACCAAAGAATTGCACTGTGATTCACTAAAATACACTAGGAGAGAGTGGAGAGTTTGTATTAATTTTTATTTCTTTGTTTCAACTGACTTTTTGACACCTAAAATAGATGACACCATCTGACCTGACGTGTAGATGAACTACATGTCACATCCGGTCTTAAAGGTATATACATGTAAATGTTTCACCAGGTCTAAATGGGTTAAAAGATTTTTAAAAAGTTTAAAATGTACAGTCCAATTTTCAAAAAGCCCATAACAGAAACAAGAAGTCATGCTGGTGCGGTGAGCTGTTTAGGGGACAGCTGGCGTGTGTGGATTAAGACAACAAATTGATGTAAGAGATCAGTAAGATATTTGGGTTCTCTCCATAGTCACCAATCACATACTCATCCCTGTTGGATCTTAAAAACGTCTCTGTCTGAAGAGAATGAAACACCTGAAATGTGAGTTTTGAACTTCTAAAATCTTTGAGTGTGTGCTGCTCATCTTACCTTACCTCCAAGTAACTCCAGACAAGCTATGATCTTTAATTTTGATGTCATTCCCACTTCATTCAATCCAAATTATACTATTGGGTAAACAGTCTGATCACTAAATTACTTGCTCTTTTGTGGAGGGTGCGTAATTAGTATAATTGTCGCTGAGGGAGAGTCGTGCTCAGAAATAACTCTTTTTGTTTGTCTCCCATGAGCTTAGAGAGAAAAAAAAAATCTGCACATATCCAATTAGCTAATGAATAATTGCTCAGCTAATGGGCACCTCAAGATACAATCTTGATGCAACAGTCAACCTCTTTAATAACAGGTCTGCTTATTGGGCTGGAAGACGGACTGACTGGTTTTAGGCACAGCGTGATTTCTACACAAAGTCAATTTTTGCAGCTAAGCTATTTTACAATGAGACAAAACATACAATTTTTTTTAAAGGAGGGGGGGGCATAATGTACTGGAATTTGATTCCAAAGCACACACTAATGGATCCCTCTGGATACATTTTCCTTCCCCTTCCCCCGTCTTTCAAGCTGGATCTGCCTTTTGACTTTGAAATAAACTCAGAAGCCGATTGCCAATCATTCATCTTCCAGTCTCAGAGATGATCCCCCACAAGTGGCCCTCTTCTTTTTTTTCCCTACCAAACACACATACAGTACATACCGTATCCGTTACAATTCTACCAGTTTCAAAAGAGAAACTTCAGAGGAGCTCGGATGTTGCTTTGGGGTTTCCTCCAGTTCAGTGGGCGGTCGCCTCGATTATTTTAACTCCAACATGCAAGCAGCAAACTCCAGAAACCTCCGTAATTACAAGATGTGGTCAGTGCTTTGAATGGTTTTGGCAGCCACAGCCTTGATCTGCTACATGACTGGATGGGGGCTGGATGTCTCGGTTGAAAAGCGATGGCCACATGGAGTTGATTTGGGGGTTTCGACTTGGGGAGTCCCAGAAGTGAGCCAGATAGCTTTTAACCAGCAGTTACAGTGAGCCTTGAATCCAAAACGAGAGAAGAGAAGAGAGGATCACATGCTGTAACCACTCTCATGACTCCTGTAAGGTCTGAACACACAGGCTTAAAATGCTGTGTACAGATGAAAGCAGAATTATGCATCGATCATGTATGCATGTGTCTGGTTTGGCATTATGAGTTTCACTGGTTTTAGAACATTGATTTTCATGTGTGTGGTAGTTTGAAGTAAAGTAGGTAGGTGGTTCATTCAAATGAGGCAGCACAAAGGCGGTTGTTGGCATTTAGGTTTGAAATTGGGTCACGATGCAGCGATAGCACAGATTAGGCGTCTCAAATCCGCATCTGTTTCTGGTTCAAGTCAATCTGCTGCCTCTTTGGTCGTTTTTATTGACAGAAGTGAACCAAACACGCTGCAGGTGTGCAGAAACCTCACAGTCTGTAAATCTGTGAATCAGCTACTTAATAAAAGAAAGCTTGTGACAGAAGCAAAAAAAAAGAAGGTAACAAGGCTTTTTTTCTGGCAAAACGTCTGCACGTCTTAAGAGTTAATACGAGTTATTTATTATCTGTTATCCACAGCTGCTTCATGCTGTTCCAAAACCTTCTCCTCCAGCTCATTAAATCCCTGCAACCATCTAAAAGCTGATAAATCTGCAGCCTCCAATTTGAAGAGACGCTGCTGCAGAGAGCTGTACCATTATGCAAGTCGGTATACTTTGATTTAATTACATGCAAATGACAACAGACTGCTACGGAATTACCACACGTATCTCTTACAACTCTCTTCTTGCTCATTTATGCAGCAAACGTTAGATTACTTGGACTCATCAATTCCGTGCATCACCTCTTGTTGTTGTTCCCGGAGAGGGTGTTTCAAGTTTTTGTTTTGATATTCAGCGCAGCGCAATCACTGCTGCATCACATCAACAACAGTTTGATGTGACCCTGTATCTACACTGGAGTTATTCAGTGGTGCATTCTGTGTGATAAATGCTATATTGCTGATTTTCTGTCTTTTTCTTTATAAATCTGTATTTTGTTTACTAAAAAGAAGGCCGACACTCACATTGCTAAAGATTTTAAACCACTTCTTTGTTCCTATCCTTTTCAGTGTGAAGTTGTGAACAACAAAAATCCAGTACATGTCCAGAATTTTATTTATTTTGCACAACTGCCACCACCACAACAATCCCCCGGAGAAACCCAACTTCTGCATTCATCCTGTCAAACTTGATCTGTAAATCAATGTGTTGTCATTGTCTGAAGGCGTCGTGCTGAAGCCTCACAGCTGCCACACATCAGTCCCACACCGCCATGCTACAGTGGCAGCCAATGAGGTGTCAGGGCTCTGGAGACCACTGTTGAATGGCTGTCGGAGAAAATCATAAACTCCTCACTTGTGCTGCCAGTCTTCTCAGAAACTTGCATGTCTCTGGAGAGATTTCACTTGACGAGGCTGAGGTGACAGACTGGATTTCCATCGTCCTGAGAGACTGCATTATATCACATACCGAACATTTGCTCACTGTCATATTTTGATGAGAAATATCCTCTCTTTAGTACGTTCAAGTCATCTCCCTTATGACATTGTGCCAGAAATAATCTCCTTGTCCTGAATATTGTTCCCCAGGATGCTAAACTACAGACACAAGGTCACGCAGCTTGAGGGAAGTGGGACAGTGGTGCTAAAAGTATCCTAGTGATCCAGGCTGAGAGTGTTATGAAAGATTTTCACAGCAAGTAGGACCACGTATCAGGCTAATGCGGTTTAATATCTCTACAAACTCCGTCACACACTTAGCATTTGGTGACACTTAACTGGTCACACAGATTCTGCTCTGGCACCAGCTCCTCCTGCCTCAGATGCAGTTTTGCTTCCGTCTCACCTCTCTTACTACCTTTGAGTGACTTTGCTTCACCGTCAGCAAAGTCACGCACAACACAGGAAGTAAAACATGATAGAGTAACAGTTGTTCTTAAGCCAGCCGTGTTCAGGTCTAATCAAGGATCTTTGCAAGGGAGTCGCTAACAGGGAGCTGCTTTTAATTTAAAGAATACTTCGATGGAAATCAACTGGCTGAAGGTTTTTCAGGGGGCTTCCACCAGGTTTCCACAAGGTTTTTTTTTGTTTTTCTTTTGCTCAGCTCAACTCAAACTTTGATTTAATTCCACCTCATTAATAAGTCATTTTAAATGACTTTTTTGCAGATATTTGGTATATCTAAATGACTTTTTTTTCCAGATACTTAGTTAATATTCATCAGTTTTCCCTCTAAAGGTGATTTGTATTTACTGTGGGCGGCTGTGGTAGAGTTGTCGCCCCACAATCAGAAGGTTGTGGGTTTGATTCCAGCTCCTGCAGTCACATGCCGAAGTGTCCTTGAGCAAGTCACTGAACCCCAAGTTGCTCCCACTGTTGTTCAGTGGTGTATGAATGTCGTGTGAATGTTAGCTATAGCTGATGGTCTGATTAGCTTAAGTCAGCCATCTGTGTGAATGTGGTGTGATTGGGTGAATGAGGCTAGCAGTGTAAAGCGCTTTGAGTAGTCGGTAAGACTAGAAAAGCGCTATATAAGTACTGGTCCATTTACCATTTGTATTTACTCAACATTCTCAATATCATTAGTTTAGACTTACTTAAATCAGTAGTTTTTAATAAAGATACATAATTCAAATCTATTTAATTATGTTAAATGTCACTTTGTTGCCTTAATTTTTTTGAGTAGACAAGGGTCAAACTTTTTAGAGTGTATGGCTCATTAACAACTGACTAGACAACATACAATGTCATCAATACAACAAATACATTGTGGTTATAAAGAAACTCACAGAAGGATGTGATGACACTGCTGTTGCTGGAGCGCTAGTTAGGGGCTCGGGCTTCGCATGAGCCCCTCTCCCCCATAGCAAAGCTATGGGGGAGAGGGGCTCGTGGCGAAGCCACGAGCCCCTATTGTTCTTCCGTTGCGCTTCTTTTTAGGGGCTCGGGCTTCGCATGAGCCACTCTCCCCATAGCAAAGCTATGGGGAGAGTGGCTCGTGGCGAAGCCACGAGCCACTATTGTTCTTCCGTTGCGCATCTTTTTTCTTCATCTTCATCTTCCGTCCAAAATTTTGGACCGCTTCTCCTCCCAGAGCTTTGAGGAAACCCCAACAAATTATATATCAAAACGTGCGGCTCGGTCCAGAATGGTGTGCTATGACTTTTCTAAGAATTTCGGCAATTTTTGGCCGAAAAAACCCAGAAAAACCGAGGAAAAAGTCCCATTAAGAATGAATGGGAAGGCTCCCAGAGAACACCAAAAAAACACACTTTTTCACACGGCTCCTGCCTCGCCATACTTTCAGCTAGAGACGTCATTCTTGCTTCAAAACATTGACACATCTGTCCACGGCTTAAGTTTCAAGGGGCATTCTGCTGTCTTTAATAGTTTTCGAGAAAACAAAGGTAAAGCAACACAAAGTTTTGAGTTTTTTCACTAAAACTCAGCTCTCTGAGTGCGTGACATCACAAGTCAGAGTGGGAGCAGCAGCTCATGACACACAAGCAATTTCCCAAACAAATCGCTCGTGGGACCACAAATTTCACTCCACGGTCATAAAAATTACATCAAAACGTAGGTATTTCCGTTGCGCTTCTGTCAAAGCAGCCTTTGAAGTCAAAGGATGGAGCTCTTAGTCAGGAAAGGGCCAACTGTCAGCCAAACCTGACCACCTCTCTGTACTTACTTTCATTATGAATCTCTCGGGTTTTTCAGAAAAGGGTCACTCATTTTCAACTCGGCCGTGAGGGCAAATTCTTGACCCTACAAATATAAAATGCACATTGACGGATTCCTCCGCCCGTCTGGATTTTGACGGTGCGCTCGTTTTTCTGATAGCTATAACGGTTTGGCCACAGCGAGCATTTGTTCGGACACATGCCTCATCCCAAAAAACAGCAGAGAACAGCTGTCACAAAGAGGTGTCCCTTGATCTCCACAGCTGCTCTCAGTTAAATCGTCATGGAAACCACGCAGCTCTACATGAAATATGACTCATAAGGACAAAACTTTGGACCGCTTCTCCTCCCAGAGCTTTAAGAAAACCCCAACAAATTATATATCAAAACGTGCGACTCGGTTCAGAATGGCGTGCTATGACTTTTCTAAGAATTTCGGTGTTTTTTGGCCGAAAAAAAACCAGAAAAACCGACGAAAAAGTCCTATAGACAATGAATAGGGAGGCTTCCCGAGAACACCAAAAAAACACACTATTTCCCACTGCTCCTGCCTCGCCATACTTTCAGCTAGAGACATCATTCTTGGTTCAAAATGTTGACACATCTGTCCACAGCTTAAATTTCTAGGGGCATTCTGCTATCTTCAACAGTTTTTGAGAAAACAAAGGTAAAGCAACACAAAGTTTTGAGTTTTTTCACTAAAACTCAGCTCTCAGAGTGCGTGACATCATCAGTCAGTCACAGCAGGACTGACGGAAGATGGAAACCATGCAGCTCTTCATGAATGATGACTCATAAGGACATTCTGGGGCATTCTGGGAGATCCTGGCTATATTATCAAAACAAGTACACACACACACACGGAGAGAGTGAGGATTCCTTTTGAATGAAATAACTCATATCAAACAATATATTATCAATGAAAGCTTAAACACAGAGGTTTTCTTGTCCTTGAAGGGGCATGTAAAGCACGCAAACGTGTATGTGTGTGTGACTGTATTGATGATGTTTAAAGTACCTCAGTTCACACAAAACACCCTCACATTTAAGCGCGTAATGCTCATGTCTGTGTGTGTGTGTGTGTTTGTGTGTGTGTGTTTGTGTGTGTGTGTGTGTGTGTGTTTGGGTGAGTGTGTGTGTGTGTGTGTGTGTATGTGTGTGTGTGTGTAGGTGTGTTTGTTTTTCGTTAAACAAAGTTTTATCATTGAAGGCCACTCACAGAGGGCTTGTTGTCTTTGAAAAGAAAAGCAACGTGCGCCTATGTGTAAGTGTGTGTGCGTTTATGATTGTGTACAAGGGACCTCAGTTCACACAAAACACCCCCCACATTTAAGCATGTGAAGTGTGCATGACTCTTTGTGTGTGTGTGTGTGTGTGTGTGTGTATGTGTGTGTGTGTGTGTGTGTATTTCTGTTAATCAATGTTTCACCATTAAAATCAACTCACAGAGGGGATCTTTATTTGAAATGGCGCGCGGACACATTAGAAAGTATATCAAGAAGAGTATGTATACCAGCCGGCATGCGTCCCGAGCCCCTCTCACGATTTCCGTGGAAATTGTCTAGTTAGGGGCTCGGGCTTCGCATGAGCCACTCTCCCCATAGCAAAGCTATGGGGAGAGTGGCTCGTGGCGAAGCCACGAGCCACTATTGTTCTTCCGTTCGCATCTTTTTTCATCTTCATCTTCATCTTCCGGACAAAACTTTGGACCGCTTCTCCTCCCAGAGCTTTGAGAAAACCCCAACAAATTATATATCAAAACGTGCGGCTCGGTCCAGAATGGTGTGCTATGACTTTTCTAAGAATTTCGGCAATTTTTGGCCGAAAAAAACCCGAAAAACCGACGAAACAGTCCCATTAAGAATGAATGGGAAGGCTCCCCGAGAACACCAAAAAAACACACTTTTTCACACGGCTCCTGCCTCGCCATACTTTCAGCTAGAGACGTCATTCTTGTTTCAAAACGTTGACACATCTGTCCACAGCTTAAGTTTCAAGGGGCATTCTGCGGTCTTCAATAGTTTTTGAGAAAACAAAGGAAAAGCAACACAAAGTTTTGGGTTTTTTCACTAAAACTCAGCTCTCACAGTGCGTGACATCATCAGTTAGAGTGGGAGCAGCAGCTCATGACACACAAGGAATTTCCCAAACAAATCGCTCGTGGGACCACAAATTTTACTCCACGGTCATAAAAATTACATCAAAACGTAGGTATGTCCGTTGCGCTTCTGTCAAAGCAGCCTTTGAAGTCAAAGGATGGAGCTCTTAGTCAGGAAAGGGCCAACTGTCAGCCAAACCTGACCACCTCTCTGTATTTGCTTGCATTATGAATCTCTCGGGTTTTTCAGAAAAGGGTCACTCATTTTCAACTCGGCCGTGAGGGCAAATTCTTGACCCTACAAATATAAACTTGACATTGACGGATTCCTCCGACCGTCTGGAGTTTCACGGTGCACTCGTTTTTCTCATAGCTATAACGGTTTGGCCACAGCGAGCATTTGTTCGGACACATGCCTCATCCCAAAAAACGGCAGAGAACAGCTGTCACAAAGAGGTGTCCCTTGATCTCCACAGCTGCTCTCAGTTAAATCGTCATGGAAACCACGCAGCTCTACATGAAAGATGACTCATAAGGACAAAACTTTGGACTGCTTCTCCTCCCAGAGCTTTAAGAAAACCCCAACAAATTATATATCAAAACGTGCGGCTCGGTCCAGAATGGCGTGCTATGACTTTTCTAAGAATTGCAGTGTTTTTTGGCCGAAAAAAACCCCAGAAAAACTGACGAAAAATTCCTATAGACAATGAATAGGGACGCTTCCAGAGAACACCAAAAAAACACACTTTTTCACACTGCTCCTGCCTCGCCATACTTTCAGCTAGAGACGTCATTCTTGTTTCAAAATGTTGACACATCTGTCCATAGCTTAAATTTCTAGGGGCATTCTGCTGTCTTCAACAGTTTTTGAGAAAACAAAGGTAAAGCAACACAAAGTTTTGAGATTTTTCACTTAAAACTCCATTTTAAATCTCTGGGGTATTTCAGAAAACAATCACTCATCACTCAACAAATAACCAAATGATTCAGTCTCATGCTGATAGTACACCACCTCAGGATGTCATCCAGTCAATATCAGCTATAGCTGATGTAGCATTTCAAAATAAAAGCCCTTTAAATTCCAGAATCTGAGCTATAATCTTGCCTGATTTCCGATTAGCATGAAAAGGCTCAAACCAATAATCCATCAATGATTTCACTTCAGGCTTATAGTACACCACCTCAGGATGCGACTCAGTTGATTTCAACCAATGCTGAAGTAGCATTTCAAAATAAAAGGCCTTCAAATTCTTAAAAATGAGCTATATTCTTGCCAAGAGGTCTGATTTGAGTAAAAAGGCTAAAATCAATAATCAATCAATGATTTCAATTCAGGCTGATAGTGAACCATCCCAGGCTGTCACTCATTCAATATCCGCTGTTTCTGCTCTAGCATTTCAAAATAAAAGCTCTTCAAATTCTTAAAACTGAGGTGTATTCCTGCCTGAATTCTGATTTGTGTAAAAAGGCTAAAACCAATAATCAATCAATGATTCCAATTCAGGATGATACTACATCACCTCAGGATGTGACGAAATTAATTTGAACCAAGACTGATGTAGCATTTCAAAATTAAAGCCCTTTAAATTCCAGAAACTGAGCTATAGTCTTTCCTGATTTAAGATTAGGATTAAAAGGATTAAATAAATAATCAATCAATGATTCCACTTCAGGCTGATAGTACACCACCCCAGGATGTCATTCATTTAATATGAGCTGATTCTGATGTAGCATTTCAAAACAAAAGCCCTTCAAATTCTTGAAACTGAGCAAAAGTCTTGCCTGAATTCAGATTAGCATGAAAAGGCTTCAATAAATAATAAATCAGTGATTCCAATTCAGGCTGATAGAGGACTACCTCAGGATGTGACTCAGTTAATTTCAACCAATTCTGATGTAGCATTTCAAAATAAAAGCCCTTTAAATTTTTGAAACTGAGGTACATTGTTACTTACAATCTGATTTGTGTAAAATGGGTAAAACTAATAATCTATCCATGATTCCACTTCAGGCTGATAGTGGACCATGCCAGGATATCACTCAGTCAATATCAGCTTATTCTGATGTAGTATTTCAAAATAAAAGCCCTTTAAATTCCAGAAACTGAGCTATAGTCTTGCCTGATTTAAGATTTGCATAAAAAGTATTAAATAAATAATCAATCAATGATTGATGATGATGAAAAGCCCTTTAAATTCCAGAAACAGAGTATGTATGCCAGCCGGCATGCGTCCCGAGCCCCTCTCACGATTTCCGTGGAAATTGTCTAGTTAGGGGCTCGGGCTTCGCATGAGCCACTCTACCCCATAGCAAAGCTATGGGGTAGAGTGGCTCGTGGCAAAGCCACGAGCCACTATTGTTCTTCCGTTCGCATCTTTTTTCTTCAACTACTTCATCTTCCGGACAAAACTTTGGACCGCTTCTCCTCCCAGAGCTTTGAGAAAACCCCAACAAATTATATATCAAAACGTGCGGCTCGGTCCAGAATGGTGTGCTATGACTTTTCTAAGAATTTCGGCAATTTTTGGCCGAAAAAACCCCGAAAAACCGACGAAACAGTCCCATTAAGAATGAATGGGAAGGCTCCCCGAGAACACCAAAAAAACACACTTTTTCACACGGCTCCTGCCTCGCCATACTTTCAGCTAGAGACGTCATTCTTGCTTCAAAACGTTGGCACATCTTTCCACGGCTTAAGTTTCAAGGGGCATTCTGCTGTCTTTAATAGTTTTTGAGAAAACAAAGGTAAAGCAACACAAAGTTTTGAGTTTTTTCACTAAAACTCAGCTCTTACAGTGCGTGACATCATCAGTTAGAGTGGGAGCTGCAGCTCATGACACACAAGGAATTTCCCAAACAAATGTCTCGTGGGACCACAAATTTCACTCCACGGTCATAAAAATTACATCAAAACGTAGGTATGTCCGTTGCGCTTCTGTCAAAGCAGCCTTTGAAGTCAAAGGATGGAGCTCTTAGTCAGGAAAGGGCCAACTGTCAGCCAAACCTGACCACTCCTCTGTATTTACTTTCATTATGAATCTCTCGGGTTTTTCAGAAAAGGGTCACTCATTTTCAACTCGACCGTGAGGGCAAATTCTTGACCCTACAAATATAAACTTGACATTGACGGATTCCTCCGCCCGTCTGGATTTTCACGGTGCGCTCGTTTTTCTGATAGCTATAACGGTTTGGCCACAGCGAGCATTTGTTCGGACACATGCCTCATCCCAAAAAACAGCAGAGAACAGCTGTCACAAAGAGGTGTCCCTTGATCTCCACAGCTGCTCTCAGTTAAATCGTCATGGAAACCACGCAGCTCTACATGAAAGATGACTCATAAGGACAAAACTTTGGACCGCTTCTCCTCCCAGAGCTTTAAGAAAACCCCCACAAATTATATATCAAAACGTGCGGCTCGGTCCAGAATGGTGTGCTATGACTTTTCTAAGAATTTCGGTGTTTTTTGGTCGAAAAAAACCCCTGAAAAACCGACGAAAAAGTCCTATAGACAATGAATAGGGAGGCTTCCCGAGAACACCAAAAAAACACACTATTTCCCACTGCTCCTGCCTCGCCATACTTTCAGCTAGAGACATCATTCTTGCTTCAAAATCTTGACACATCTGTCCACAGCTTAAATTTCTAGGGGCATTCTGCTATCTTCAACAGTTTTTGAGAAAACAAAGGTAAAGCAACACAAAGTTTTGAGTTTTTTCACTTAAAACTCCATTTTGAATCTCTGGGGATCACTCATTTTCAACTCGGCCGCGTGGGCAAATTTTTGACCCGAATAATACAGAGATAATCTGCTCCAAATCCTGGTTAAAATTTCAAGACATAGTCAATATCAGCTCATTCTTATGTAACATTTCAAAATAAAAGCCCTTTAAATTCCAGAATCTGAGCTATAATCTTGCCTGATTTCCGATTAGCATGAAAAGGCTAAAACCAATAATCAATCAATGATTTCACTTCAGGCTTATAGTACACCACCTCAGGATGCGACTCAGTTAATTTCAACCAATGTTGATGTAGCATTTCAAAATAAAAGCTCTTCAAATTCTTAAAACTGAGGTTTATTCTTGCCTGAAGTCTGATTTCTGTAAAAAGGCTAAAATCAATACTCAATCAATGATTCCACTTCAGGCTGATAGTGAACCTTTCCAGGGTGTCATCCATTCAATATCCGCTGTTTCTGGTGTAGCATTTCAAAATAAAAGCTCTTCAAATTCTTAAAACTGAGGTTTATTCTTGCCTGAAGTCTGATTTGTGAAAAGGCTTAAACCAATAATCAATCAATGATTCCACTTCAGGATGATAGTTCACCACCTCAGGATGTGACGCAATTAATTTGAACCAAGACTGATGTAGCACTTCAAAATAAAACCCCTTTAATTTCCAGAAACTGAGCTATAGTCTTTCCTGATTTAAGATTAGGATAAAAAGGCTCAAATAAATAATCAATCAATGATTCCACTTCAGGCTGATAGTACACCACCGCAGGATGTCATTCATTTAATATCAGCTGTTTCAGGTGTAGCATTTCAAAATGAAAGCTCTTCAAATTCTTAAAACTGAGGTGTTTTCTTGCCTGAAGTCTGATTTGTGTAAAAAGGCTAAAACAAATAATCATTCAATGATTCCACTTCACGATGATAGTACACCACCTCAGGATGTGTCGCAATTAATTTGAACCAAGACTGATGTAGCATTTCAAAATAAAAGCCCTTTTAATTCCAGGAACTGAGCTATAGTCTAGGCTGATTTAAGATCAGAATAAAAAGGCTTAAATAAATATTCAGTCAATGATTCCACCTCAGGCTCATAGGACACCACCTCAGGGTATCACCCAGTCAATATCAACAAATTCTGATGTAGCATTTCAAAATAAAAGCCCTTTAAATTTTTGAAACTGAAGTACATTGTTGCCTGAAATCTGATTTGTGTAAAATGTGTAAAACTAATAATCAATCCATGATTCCACTTCAGGCTGATAGTTTACCACACCAGGATGTCACTCAGTCAATATCAGCTGATTCTGATGTAGCATTTCAAAATAAAAGCCCTTTAAATTCCAGAAACGGAGTATGTATGCCAGCCGGCATGCGGCCCGAGCCCCTCTCACGATTTCCGTGGAAATTGTCTAGTTAGGGGCTCGGGCTTCGCATGAGCCCCTCTCCCCCATAGCAAAGCTATGGGGGAGAGGGGCTCGTGGCGAAGCCACGAGCCCCTATTGTTCTTCCGTTGCGCTTCTTTTTTTTTCTTTTTCATCTTCCGTCCAAAATTTCGGACCGCTTCTCCTCCCAGAGCTTTGAGAAAACCCCAACAAATTATATATCAAAACGTGCGGCTCGGTCCAGAATGGTGTGCTATGACTTTTCTAAGAATTTCGGCAATTTTTGGCCGAAAAAAACCCGAAAAACCGACGAAACAGTCCCATTAAGAATGAATGGGAAGGCTCCCCGAGAACACCAAAAAAACACACTTTTTCACACGGCTCCTGCCTCGCCATCAGGGCTTTGAACCAGAATTTTTTCCTAATCGGTTCGTTCCGAACAGAAACGGTATTTTAACGTTTTCGGTTTTGGGTTCCACCCCAAAATTAACGTTCTCGAACCGGTTAGAACAAAAAAATTTCGTTCCTGAACCGGTTAATATCGTTCCATGTCAGCCAGCAGGCTGTTACTTATTCCCAACAACAAACACTACAGTCAGTTGGCCTGTGCATTATATGAGCTGCATCACATATTATAGCCCTCTGTATTTTCAAGCTCTATCACTTAGCAACTTACCGTGATAAACAGAAGCCCTATTTGTACGGGATAAGTTTCACCTGAGGACCTCTGATAATTTGTAATACTTGAGGAGGACATCGGTGTTTTTAATCCTATGAGATTCAACCGTGTCCGTTATTTATAAAACAAAAAATCCAGGACAAATCAGCGACCGTATTTCAGACACAGAGGTCCTCTGATACTAATCCAGTCCAGATCGGCTTCTCTCTAAGTTTGTACGATAATATTTTCTAAGAAAGTCTCCGCAGCTTTTTCTGATCATTTTCTGCTCAAAGATAACAGCTCCACAACCCAAGAGGTCTAAAAACATGGAGCCTACAATTCTACAATTCAACAATTTGATTTAGCAGACGTTTTTCTCCAAAGCGACGTACAACACATGACCCTCTCTCTCTCTCTCTCTCTCTCTCTCTCTCTCTCTCTCTCTCTCTCTCTCTCTCTCTCTCTCTCTGTGCAGCAGGTTGGCACTGACGCGCTGCCTCAGAGGTCAGGATCATATTTGATAACATCTAAATGAAACTGTTGGAAAGCAGCGTTGGTTTCTCTGTTTTGTTGCTCCTAAATGTTGATTATTAGACATGTATGGAGAGTCAGAGCTTTGGTCCAGCAGCTGTTCTGTGTGGACAGAACTCCAGAGATCCAGGTGTGGAGAAAAGGATGAAAAGCTTTGCTGCAGACTGCGGTGAAGAACCAGTTCATTGTCTTTATAGAGCTAACAGTGAGCTCATTATGGTGATGTCAGCAGAAAAACACAAGGTGAACTACGTTTCCTTTTTGAAGACTTTATAGTTAAAGTAAGATCACAGCACTTTACTTATTGTTGCTTCACAAACTCACTCGCGTGCGCTCATAAAAAAAAATCAATATTTATGATGGTTGAATATCAGGGCAGCACTCAATAAGAACTGATCTTTAGCACAGCAGCTTTTAAGTTTTAAGATAAGTGAATTTGTTCTAAATATCCAGAAGTTTTTAATGCAGATTATTTGACTGAAGACGTTCAGATGTTGACGTCTTCTTGGACTCACGGCTGGCTGTGCGCTGCAGAGTGAGGCACTGACGCGCTGCTTCACTCTGCAGGGCATGAGAGAATGACAGGAGGTGAATGAGTTTGGGCTACATGACCAACATGACAGACAATTCAAGAACGAAAAAAGAACCGGTTTTAACCGGTTTCTATTATTTAAACGTTCCGGTTCTGCTCCGGAACATTAAAAATTCAAAAGTTTCTGGTTTCGTTTCCGTTCCTAGCAAAAAGGCAAAAGTTTCCGGTTTTCGTTTTCGTTCCGCGAACCGGTTCAAAGCCCTGCTCGCCATACTTTCAGCTAGAGACGTCATTCTTGCTTCAAAACGTTGACACATCTGTCCACGGCTTAAGTTTCAAGGGGCATTCTGCTGTCTTTAATAGTTTTTGAGAAAACAAAGGTAAAGCAACACAAACTTTTGAGTTTTTTCACTAAAACTCAGCTCTCACAGTGCGTGACATCATCATTTAGAGTGGGAGCAGCAGCTCATGACACACAAGGAATTTCCCAAACAAATGTCTCGTGGGACCACAAATTTCACTCCACGGTCATAAAAATTACATCAAAACGTAGGTATTTCCGTTGCGCTTCTGTCAAAGCAGCCTTTGAACTCAAAGGATGGAGCTCTTAGTCAGGAAAGGGCCAACTGTCAGCCAAACCTGACCACCCCTCTGTATTTACTTCCACTTTAAATCTCTCGGGTTTTTCAGAAAAGGGTCACTCATTTTCAACTCGGCCGTGAGGGCAAATTCTTGACCCTACAAATATAAACTTGACATTGACGGATTCCTCCGAAACTCTGGAGTTTCACGGTGCGCTCGTTTTTCTGATAGCTATAACGGTTTGGCCACAGCGAGCATTTGTTCGGACACATGCCTCATCCCAAAAAACGGCAGAGAACAGCTGTCACAAAGAGGTGTCCCTTGATCTCCACAGCTGCTCTCAGTTAAATCGTCATGGAAACCACGCAGCTCTACATGAAAGATGACTCATAAGGACAAAACTTTGGACCGCTTCTCCTCCCAGAGCTTTAAGAAAACCCCAACAAATTATATATCAAAACGTGCGGCTCGGTCCAGAATGGCGTGCTATGACTTTTCTAAGAATTTCAGTGTTTTTTGGCCGAAAAACTCCCCAGAAAAACCGATGAAAAAGTCCTATAGACAATGAATAGGGAGGCTTCCCGAGAACACCAAAAAAATACACTTTTTCACACTGCTCCTGCCTCGCCATACTTTCAGCTAGAGACGTCATTCTTGCTTCAAAATGTTGACACATCTGTCCATAGCTTAAGTTGCTAGGGGCATTCTGCTATCTTCAACAGTTTTTGAGAAAACAAAGGTAAAGCAACACAAAGTTTTGAGTTTTTTCACTTAAAACTCCATTTTGAATCTCTGGGGTTTTTCAGAAAAGGATCACTCATTTTCAACTCGGCCGCGTGGGCAAATTTTTGACCCGAATAATACAGAGATAATCTACTCTAAATCCTGGTTGAAATTTAAAGACATACTCAATATCAGCTTATTCTTATGTAGCATTTCAAAATAAAAGCCCTTTAAATTCCAGAATCTGAGCTATAATCTTGCCTGATTTCCGATTAGCATGAAAAGGCTAAAACCAATAATCAATCAATGATTCCACTTCAGGCTAATAGTACACCACCTCAGGATGCAATTCAGTTAATTTCAACCAATGCTGATGTAGCATTTCAAAATAAAAGCCTTTCAAATTATTAAAAATGAGCTATATTCTTGCTTGAAATCTGATTTGTGTAAAAAGGCTAAAATCAATAATCAATCAATGATTCCACTTCAGGCTGATAGTACACCACGCCAGGATGTCATTCATTTAATATCAGCTGTTTCAGGTGTAGCATTTCAAAATAAAAGCTCTTCAAATTCTTAAAACTGAGGTGTATTATTGCCTGAACTCTGATTTGTGTAAAAAGGCTAAAACCAATAATCGATCAATGATTCCACTTCAGGAAGATAGTACATCACCTCAGGATGTGAAGAAATGAATTTGAACCAAGACTGATGTAGCATTTCAAAATAAAAGCCCATTAAATTCCAGAAACTGAGCTATAGTCTGATTTCAGATTAGGATAAAAAGGCTTGAATAAATATTCAATCAATGATTCCACCACAGGCTGATAGTACACCACCTCAGGGAATCACCCAGTCAATATCAACAAATTCTGATCTAGCATTTCAAAATAAAAGCTCCTCAAATTCTCAAAACTGAGCTATGTTCTTGCCTAAAGTCTGATTTGTGTGAAAAGCCTAAAATCAATAATCAATCAATGATTTCACATCAGGCTGATAGTGAACCATCCCAGGATGTCACTCATTCAATATCAGCTGATTCTGATGTAACATTTCAAAATAAAAGCCTTTCAAATTCTTGAAACTGAGCAAAAGTCTTGCCTGAATTCAGATTAGCATTAAAGACTTACATAAATAATCAATCAGTGATTCCAATTCAGGCTGATAGAGGTCTACCTCAGGATGTGACCCAGTTAATTTCAACCAATTCTGATGTAGCATTTCAAAATAAAAGCTCTTCAAATTCTTAAAACTGAGGTATGTTCTTGCCTGAAGTCTGATTTGTGTAAAAAGGCTTAAACCAAAAATCAATCAATGATTCCACTTCCGCTTGATAGTACACCACGCCAGGATGTCACTCAATCAATATCAGCTGATTCTGATTTAACATTTCAAAATAAAAGCCTTTCAAATTCTTGAAACTGAGCAAAAGTCTTGCCTGAATTCAGATTAGCATGAAAAGTCTTAAATAAATAATCAATCAGTGATTCCAATTCAGGCTGGTAGAGGTCTACCTCAGGATGCGACTCAGTTAATTTCAACCAATTCTGATGTAGCATTTCAAAATAAAAGCCCTTTAACTTCCAGATACTGAGCTACAGTCTTGCCTGATTTCAGATTAGCATAAAAAGGCTAAAACCAATAATCAATCAATTATTCCACGTCCGACTGATAGTACACCACCCCAGGATGTCACTCATTTAATATCAGCTCATTCTGATGTAGCATTTCAAAATAAAAGCCCTTCAAATTTTTAAAAATGAGCTATATTCTTGCTTGAAATCTGATTTGTGTCAAAATGCTAAAATCAATAACCAATCAATCAATTATTGCACTTCGGGCTGATAGTACACCACCACAGGACGTGACTCAGTTAAAGGAAAGCGTAGACCGCCTATGTGTACATGTGTGCGTTTATGATTGTGATTAAGGGACAATTAGGGAGAGGACACATTACAAAGTATATCAGGAAGTATATTTAGTATGCCAGCCGGCATGCGTCCCGAGCCCCTCTCACGATTTCCGTGGAAATTGTCTAGTTAGGGGCTCGGGCTTCGCATGAGCCACTCTCCCCCATAGCAAAGCTATGGGGGAGAGTGGCTCGTGGCGAAGCCACGAGCCACTATTGTTCTTCCGTTCGTTTCTTTCTTTTTCTTCAACTACTTCATCTTCCGGACAAAACTTTGGACCGCTTCTCCTCCCAGAGCTTTGAGAAAACCCCAACAAATTATATATCAAAACGTGCGGCTCGGTCCAGAATGGTGTGCTATGACTTTTCTAAGAATTTCGGCAATTTTTGGCCGAAAAAACCCCGAAAAACCGAAGAAACAGTCCCATTAAGAATGAATGGGAAGGCTCCCCGAGAATGCCAAAAAAACACACTTTTTCACACGGCTCCTGCCTCGCCATACTTTCAGCTAGAGGCGTCATTCTTGCTTCAAAACGTTGACACATCTGTCCACAGCTTAAGTTTCAAGGGGCATTCTGCTATCTTCAACAGTTTTTGAGAAAACAAAGGTAAAGCAACACAAAGTTTTGAGTTTTTTCACTAAAACTCAGCTCTCACAGTGCGTGACATCATAAGTTAGAGTGGGAGCAGCAGCTCATGACACACAAGGAATTTCCCAAACAAATGTCTCGTGGGACCACAAATTTCACTCCACGGTCATAAAAATTACATCAAAACGTAGGTATTTCCGTTGCGCTTCTGTCAAAGCAGCCTTTGAACTCAAAGGATGGAGCTCTTAGTCAGGAAAGGGCCAACTGTCAGCCAAACCTGACCACCTCTCTGTATTTACTTGCTTTATGAATCTTTCGGGTTTGGCAGAAAAGGGTCACTCATTTTCAACTCGGCCGTGAGGGCAAATTCTTGACCCTACATATATAAACTTTACATTGACGGATACCTCCGAACGTCTGGAGTCTCACGGTGTGCTCGTTTTTCTGATAGCTATAACGGTTTGGCCACAGCGAGCATTTGTTCGGACACATGCCTCATCCCAAAAAACAGCAGAGAACAGCTGTCACAAAGAGTTGTCCCTTGATCTCCACAGCTGCTCTCAGTTAAATCGTCATGGAAACCACGCAGCTCTACATGAAAGATGACTCATAAGGACAAAACTTTGGACCGCTTCTCCTCCCAGAGCTTTAAGAAAACCCCAACAAATTATATATCAAAACGTGCGGCTCGGTCCAGAATGGTGTGCTATGACTTTTCTAAGAATTTCAGTGTTTTTTGGTCGAAAAAACCCCCGAAAAACCGACGAAAAAGTCCTATAGACAATGAATAGGGACGCTTCCCGAGAACACCAAAAAAACACACTTTTTCACACTGCTCCTGCCTCAACATACTTTCAGCTAGAGACGTCATTCTTGCTTCAAAATGTTGACACATCTGTCCATAGCTTAAGTTGCTAGGGGCATTCTGCTATCTTCAACAGTTTTTGAGAAAACAAAGGTAAAGCAACACAAAGTTTTGAGTTTTTTCACTAAAACTCAGCACTCAGAGTGCGTGACATCATCAGTCAGTCACAGCAGGACTGACGGAAGATGGAAACCATGCAGCTCTTCATGAATGATGACTCATAAGGACATTCTGGGGCATTCTGGGAGATCCTGGCTATATTATCAAAACAAGTACACACACACACGGAGAGAGTGAGGATTCCTTTTGAATGAAATAACTCATATCAAACAATATATTATCAATGAAAGCTTAAACAGAGGTTTTCTTGTCCTTGAAGGGGCATGGAAAGCACGCAAACGTGTATGTGTGTGTGACTGTATTGATGATGTTTAAAGTACCTCAGTTCACACAAAACACCCTCACATTCTAGCGCGTAATGCTCATGTCTTTGTGTGTGTGTGTTAGAGTGTGTGTGTGTATGTGTGTGAGTGTGTGTGTGTGTGTGTGTGTGTGTCTGTGTGTGTGTGTGTGTGCGTGTTTGGCTGAGCATGTGTGTGTGTGTGTGTGTGTGTGTGTGTGTATGTGTGTGTGTGTGTGTGTGTAGGTGTGTGTCTGTTTTTCGTTGAACAAAGTTTTATCATTGAAGGCCATTCACAGGGGGATTCTTGTCTCTGAAAAATAAAGCGAAGAGCGCCTATGTGTACGTGTGTGTGTTTATGATTGTGATTAAGGGACCTCAGTTTACACAAAACACCCACCACATTTAAGCACGTGTAGCGTGCATGACTCTTTGTGTTTGTGTGTGTATTTTTGTTAATCAATGTTACACCATTCAAATCATCTCACAGAGGGGTTCTTCATTTTGAAATGGCGCGCGGAGCACATTACAAAGTATATCAAGAAGAGTCAGCCGGCATGCGTCCCGAGCCCCTCTCACGATTTCCGTGGAAATTGTCTAGTTAAGTTGAAATGCTGAGTCAGCATTTCAACTTATAGATCTTCGACTTTCTATTCACTTCTTCTTCTTCTTCTTCTTCTTCTTCTTTTTCTTCCGTACATTTTTTGGCACCTATCTCCTTCCACAATTTTTCACCGATTTTCACCGTTCAACTTTTAAACTATTCAGCTACTTTAGGACATGTGTGCTATGACTTTTCTAATCTCTAACTCTTAAAATTTTTGAATTATTTCACTTTTTGTCAAAAAATTTTCCCATCTGAAATGACTGGGGAACTTTGACTTTTGCTCCTAAAACTCCTTCAACTTTGAGCTCCTCAAACTTCATCATACTTCCACTTACAGACTCCATTCTTGCTTTAAAATCTTCACTTATCTTTCCACTTTTCACTCATCTTTCAACATTTTAACTATCTTTCACTGTTTTTGAGATTTCACTCCTTAAACAACACAAACTTTTCAGATTTTCCACTAAAAACTCAGCTCTCAGAGTGCGTGACATCACAAGTCAGAGTGGAAGCAGCAGCTGATGACACATCAGAAATTTCACAAACAAATCGCTCGTAGGCCCACAAATTTCACTCCAGGGTCATAAAAATGGCATCAAAATGTTCCCTGACTCCTCCTGCTTCTAATAAAAATGCTTTTGGTGGCAAAAATTATATCCTTTGGCCAGTAAGTAGCCAAATCCTGGAGAACACCTGATTTTCCAGCCATAGGGGCCCAGCCATTCTGTGATCAGACACTCCTCCTTTGTAACCACTTTTTAAAACAAATTTTTAAATACTTTTTCCTGGCCCTACTTATATAAATTTGACATTGGCCGATTCCTCCGATCGTCTGGATTCCCACGGTGCGCTCATTTCACTGATAGCTATAACGGTTTGGCCACAGCGAGCGTTTGTTCGGACCATTTCCCACCCCAAAATCCAGCCTGAGAGCAGCTGTAACAAAGAAGTGACCGTTACACTCAGCAGCTGTCCTTTGAAGTCCCATCACCATGGAAACCATGCAGCTGCTCATGAATGATGACTCATAAGGACATTCTGGGGCATTCGGGGAGAGCCTGGCTATATTATCAAAACAAGCACACACTCACACACACAGACACACAGAGTCAGGACTCGTTTTGAATCAAATAACTCAATTTAAACCATGTATTTTTAATGAAAGCTTACACACAAAGGTTTTCTTATCCTTGAAAGGGCATGTAAAGGGTTCAAACGTGTATGTGTGTGTATTGATGATGTTAAAGGTACATCAGTTCACACAAAACCCCCTCACATTTAAGTGCACGTAATGCTTATGTCTGTGTGTGTGTGTGTGTGTGTGTGTTTTTGTCTTTGTGTGTGTGTGTTTATGTGTATGTTTGTGTGAGTGTCTGTGTGCGTTTGTGTGTGTGTGTTTGGGTGAGTGTGTGCGTGTATGTGTGTGTCTGTGTGTCTGTGTGTATGTTTGGGTGAGTGTGTGTGTGTACTTCTTTACTTCACATGACTTTATGCTATTTACACATAACTCATAGATTTTGCTGTTATTTACATTTTTTTCAACATTTTATTGTTTAAACAGTCTAAAGACTTCTTCAGTTCTTCTTTGCTCCTTCTTTTCATACAACTTTCTCATTTCTTAATTGTTCTCACTCCTTCTTCTTTACTTCCTTTACTTCTTTTTCTTCATCACCCCTTCCCCCTCACTCCTTTCCTCATCACTCTGGCTTCACTTTCTTCCTCACTGCTTCTTCACTCTTTTCCCCACTGTTTCTTTCGCACGTCTTTTACACTCCATCTTCCTCTTTACTTTTTTACTCACTCTTTCTTTTTCAATTCTTCTACCTCACTTCCTGGTCTTCTTCACTACTACTGCTTCACTCTTTCTTCTTCACTTTTTTTCACATTTCCATGGTATGCTTTTTCTTACACCTTTCAGCAATTTTAGTTCACATTTTTCCACATTTCAGCTTTTTTTTCACGATTTCAAGTCTTCAGCGTCAGCATTTCAACGCATTTTCTGCAAGGAAATGCAATTTCTCTAGTTATTATTTCTTTTTCATCTTCCGTCCAAAATTTCGGACCGCTTCTCCTCCCAGAGCTTTGAGAAAACCCCAACAAATTATATATCAAAACGTGCGGCTCGGTCCAGAATGGTGTGCTATGACTTTTCTAAGAATTTCGGCAATTTTTGGCCGAAAAAACCCAGAAAAACCGACGAAAAAGTCCCATTAAGAATGAATGGGAAGGCTCCCCGAGAACACCAAAAAAACACACTTTTTCACACGGCTCCTGCCTCGCCATACTTTCAGCTAGAGACGTCATTCTTACTTCAAAACGTTGACACATCTGTCCACGGCTTAAGTTTCAAGGGGCATTCTGCTGTCTTTAATAGTTTTCGAGAAAACAAAGGTAAAGCAACACAAAGTTTTGAGTTTTTTCACTAAAACTCAGCTCTCTGAGTGCGTGACATCACAAGTCAGAGTGGGAGCAGCAGCTCATGACACACAAGCAATTTCCCAAACAAATGTCTCGTGGGGCCACAAATTTCACTCCACGGTCATAAAAATTACATCAAAACGTAGGTATTTCCGTTGCGCTTCTGTCAAAGCAGCCTTTGAAGTCAAAGGATGGAGCTCTTAGTCAGGAAAGGACCAACTGTCAGCCAAACCTGACCACCTCTCTGTACTTACTTTCATTATGAATCTCTCGGGTTTTTCAGAAAAGGGTCACTCATTTTCAACTCGGCCGTGAGGGCAAATTCTTGACCCTACAAATATAAACTGCACATTGACGGATTCCTCCGCCCGTCTGGATTTTCACGGTGCGCTCGTTTTTCTGATAGCTATAACGGTTTGGCCACAGCGAGCATTTGTTCGGACACATGCCTCATCCCAAAAAACAGCAGAGAACAGCTGTCACAAAGAGGTGTCCCTTGATCTCCACAGCTGCTCTCAGTTAAATCGTCATGGAAACCACGCAGCTCTACATGAAAGATGACTCATAAGGACAAAACTTTGGACCGCTTCTCCTCCCAGAGCTTTAAGAAAACCCCAACAAATTATATATCAAAACGTGCGGCTCGGTCCAGAATGGCGTGCTATGACTTTTCTAAGAATTTCGGTGTTTTTTGGCCGAAAAAAAACCCTGAAAAACCGACGAAAAAGTCCTATAGACAATGAATAGGGAGGCTTCCCGAGAACACCAAAAAACACACTATTTCCCACTGCTCCTGCCTCGCCATACTTTCAGCTAGAGACATCATTCTTGGTTCAAAATGTTGACACATCTGTCCACAGCTTAAATTTCTAGGGGCATTCTGCTATCTTCAACAGTTTTTGAGAAAACAAAGGTAAAGCAACACAAAGTTTTGAGTTTTTTCACTAAAACTCAGCTCTCAGAGTGCGTGACATCATCAGTCAGTCACAGCAGGACTGACGGAAGAGGGAAACCATGCAGCTCTTCATGAATGATGACTCATAAGGACATTCTGGGGCATTCTGGGAGATCCTGGCTATATTATCAAAACAAGTACACACACACACACGGAGAGAGTGAGGATTCCTTTTGAATGAAATAACTCATATCAAACAATATATTATCAATGAAAGCTTAAACACAGAGGTTTTCTTGTCCTTGAAGGGGCATGTAAAGCGCACAAACGTGTATGTGTGTGTGACTGTATTGATGATGTTTAAAGTACCTCAGTTCACACAAAACTCCCTCACATTTAAGCGCGTAATGCTCATGTCTGTGTGTGTGTGTGTGTTTGTGTGTGTGTGTTTGTGTGTGTGTGTGTGTGTGTGTGTGTGTGTGTGTTTGGGTGAGTGTGTGTGTGTGTGTGTGTGTGTGTGTGTGTAGGTGTGTTTGTTTTTCGTTAAACAAAGTTTTATCATTGAAGGCCACTCACAGAGGGCTTGTTGTCTTTGAAAAGAAAAGCAACGTGCGCCTATGTGTAAGTGTGTGTGCGTTTATGATTGTGTACAAGGGACCTCAGTTCACACAAAACACCCCCCACATTTAAGCATGTGAAGTGTGCATGACTCTTTGTGTGTGTGTGTGTGTGTGTGTGTGTGTGTGTGTGTGTGTGTGTGTGTGTGTGTGTGTGTGTATTTCTGTTAATCAATGTTTCACCATTAAAATCAACTCACAGAGGGGATCTTTATTTGAAATGGCGCGCGGACACATTAGAAAGTATATCAAGAAGAGTATGTATACCAGCCGGCATGCGTCCCGAGCCCCTCTCACGATTTCCGTGGAAATTGTCTAGTTTGCTTGTATAGCACCAAATCACAGCTGAAGTCAGTTAATTTTACTTTTCCTTTAGATCAGATCTTTACCTCGTTCTTTTATTAACCAACTCACATCACTACATGGTCCCCTTAACAATTCTCCTCTGCTCTCTGTATCACAGGGTTCTGCCATCTCTCTCTCTCTCACACACACACACACACACACACACACACACACACACACACACACACACACACACACACACACACACACAGAGAGACACGTACGCACTGGAGCTAGAGAAAACTGATTCAGAAATTGTATCAAGATGAATTAGGTAAATAAACGCTTTGATGAAAGCTGATTTAAAGCGCCCTGGGCTCTGTGCTCAGGATTCAGGCCATAAAGCCACCATGGACGTAATCCCTTTGTAGCTTTACATGCTTGATAACCTTCATTTATCAACACTTAATGCTAAAACTACCCTACAGATGAAATGTGAATTTCTAAAGTAATTCATTTTATAGTTGACATGAACATTAACAGAGACTGTTGCCAACCTGCTGCACCAACAGAGAGGAGAGAAGATGTGCTGTGCTAAGTCTGATCATTGAGCAGTGTTTACAGATGTTTTGTTTTCATCACTATTTACTCATCGTTATATAAAGTCAGCAGTAGTGTCCCCTGTTATTCTGTGTGGTGTAAATTTACTTTAAACTACACTTAAAATCAACATTCTTAGCCCCAGCTGATACTGTTCATTGAGTTTCTGGTCGTCACTGATGACTTTAAAGACATTCCTGGAGCTGTTATATAATTCTTCTTTTCTATCATGAAAAATCCTTCATAAGTAATTGATAATCAGGATATATAACATTTAAAATGCCATTAAAAAAGAAGAAATCAGGAACCAAATGACTGCCACGAAACATACTTTATGATCCTGACTTTTAGATTTATCTGTCAAATAGAAGCTGCAGTGCAACACCACCATGTATGAAAGGGAAAGTCTGCGCAGACATCTTGTCATTTAATGTTCAAATGTCACACAGAAAGAAAGGTGAATGAAAAGGTCAAACAAACACTGGACTGGAGCCCCACTGTTCTCATCCAGAGAGAAATAAAAAGTTCAAATTGGCTCACTTATGTTTGCTTTTCATTTATTTCCATTATCCTAAAATCTGCCAAACATACCTCAGTCCAAACTTAGTGCAAATCCACAACCACAAGTTCACTGGCGACATACAAAGTATGCCTTATTATTGAAGTCACAGAACTAAGATGATCTAATTTGGTCTGTTTTGTTCACCTCAAGCCAAATAAAAGCAAATATTAAAAAAAACTTATAAGACTCAGACAGGGAAATCACTCATCAGATATTCTCTAAACTGGATTCAGTTCTATCCATTTCTCCGTCCTGTTCCTTCAACATCTTGTTATCCATTAACCTCTAAGCTGAATGATGAGGACCCAACAAAATGCTGAAAGAAAAACTACTTAAAGTGCAGAAACTGAATGAAAGGGGAGAGAGTGAGACGTTGAGGGGACAGAATATAAGGCAGGAGGAATGTACACAAATTCCAAGCCAGCATGTAAGGCCTGCTAATGAGCTCTGTGGTGCTGTTGGCAGTCAGACCTGCTGTACCAGAAACAGGGCTTGGAAATGATTTCCCAATTATACCATTCAGAACAAAAACTGAATTATTCAAATGAACATTTTCCACCCTGAGTTCCTGAACCATTGTTGGGTGAAGGATGAAGGATTAATGGTCCTTGAAGAAAATGAGTTTGGATTCAAACAGCAGAGATTTGAAGAAAATTCTTCAATGAGCATGTTTGGAGCTCAGCTTCTGCTCTTTGAGTCATTGTTATGGCTCTCTTAAGAACACCAGCGCACATTAATTTTCAACCTAATTACTGAACATATAATTAGTATCATGAGGACCATTCAAATCTTCTTTCTTGCAACCTTGCAGTTTCTTACTATGCCAAAAAAAGACAAAAAAAAAAAAAACCCACAGGAATTATAAATCCAATCAGACTTAAGCAGAGAAGCCACTACTAATTGATTTTGTAATTGCAATCACTGCAAAAAAATGCTGAAAGGACTCATATATATATTCTTTTCTTGCATATCTGACTTAATTTTTCAATTTTTTATTACAAGTCCATAAATAACTTGCAATTGTGTTCCTCTAAAGTCTCTTCATGGCTTGAAGTATTGGTGTGTAATAGGTTTTTTGCAAAGCACCAAGAGGACTTGCCAAAAAGAAAGTTTCATTAGAGGTGACAGAGTACGTTAGTGATTTCTACAAAGGATTTTATTGGTAAGATGGACGTGAAAAAAAAAATCTTTTCAACATGAACTGTGAAAGTATCAATAGGATTGCTTATTACAGAGGAGTAATGAAACTGGGAAGTGTAATATGAGACGAATCTGGTGAGACTGAAAAGAAAAACGGAGCTAACTAAAGCCTCTAACTGTGAGGAGCACTAAACTGAAATTTGAAAATAGGCTCACACTTATACTGATGCTTCTTCATAACCAATATAATAAAATAAAATTATCAGCGACAAGATTTGTTATTTCTTTAAACCATGTTTAAAGGCTGTGATGAGATCAGATTAGGAACACCCCATCCTACAGCAGCTTTGATTAGAAATCACTGGTAAAATTTCAATGAGAAGAAATTAGAAAGCTGGACAATTCTCTTTCTGAAAGGTAATTTTCTTTTTACATTATGTTTTAAATTAGTTTCCAAAATTGGAGCAGGATCAGCCAAACTAAGAACATTGTCAACATTTATCATTCATTGGGACACAAAGTCATACATCACGCCACCACTGTGAGAGGAGTAATGTTAAACTTGCTGTTTGTAGAACGGCCCGTTTGGCTGTAGCGTTAGCTGCACGCACCACTGCCAATTTCTACTAACCAAACACCCTGGATTCCGCAATTATCCTGTTTAAACCCAAATCTTCCCTTGCAAAATAAGTGCATTGATTTCATTCCTCCTCATCCCTTCAATTTGAAACTTAAACTAGCTACCCAAAGTCAAACCAACACTTCAAGAGATTCCTAGTTTGCTTTACTAAATTTGCTAACAGCACCCCTAGCTTACTGCTTTAGTTTGAGGTTCTCTCCATCCTCTTATTCTTCCTGAACACATTAAACATGTTGCTCTGTTCTTGTTTGCATTTACTGTGAAATCCATAAGGGCACCTCTTAAAGTATCTATGCAGGAACGATGGTGAATGTGAATGCAGGTGAAGACACGTGCAAGCCCTTGCTCCAAACTAAATAAATGATCGGGGCCTCCAAAGGCAATAAATTAGCCTTCATCAATATATAAATCATACCCCTCCTCATCTCCAGTGTCTTAATGCAGCCAATGCAAGGCAAGTTATGATTCATTGATGTTTGAGTAGAGGTCAAGGGACCCCAGCTCCAGTCCAGGGCCCGTATGCACGTCCAGCCATTAGCGAGGTAAATGAACCGTTTGTACTAATGGTGAAAAAAAAAAATCGATAAGCTTTTTGCATGAGCCAAGTTATCGCCCCAACAGAGCATTAAATTTAATGGAGGCAGACCCCACCATGACAGGCACTAACAGCAGGATTACTGCACCTTGCTCTGCAAAGCAGCTTTCATATTGCTTACTTCAAACTTTGAAATCTTCCTCTGTATGCTCAGAAACACCACAAGCATTTCTTCTGTTCCAGATATTTTTCCCAAACTTTCCCTTTATTCCTGTCTGTTATCTTTGAAAAATGATGAGCTGATAACAGCCGTTTGTTCAGTCTATATTCTTGTAATAAAATGTCCATTTCTTCTACAGAAAACTTGTTTTTCTTGCTCTTTTCTCAGTTGCACCATTACCACTTGCCATGTTTATGGTACGTTAAGACTAGCGGTCCCATTTCTGTAATGACTGGATGTGCATACTGGCCCTGGACTCTAGACCCCTCCACTGTTTGTAAACTCAATGACATTTCTGAAATTTTCTGACATTTGACATTTTGATTGATAGTAAACGACTCTTGGGTTTGTGAGAAATCATTGAGCAGATGGAAGACATCAACAAGTGGACAGACATTCAGTGGACAGACGTTTTTAAGTGTATGAATCCAGCGTGTACCCAGAGAGGAGTTAAAACACACAAGTCACTTCACGCTTATGACTGTATTATCTGTGGACTCTGAGCAGACTGTGAAATATAAAGACATGAACTGTGTCAATAAAGCAGAAACCCTCCCAAACCAAAAAGAGCTCACAGAGAGCTGAGTCTGAGACCTGGGTCAGGATAAAGGATCCAGAAAACCAGGTCCAGACAGAGAACTGCTCCAAATCTATCAGAATATTAAAGCTTTGATATTTTCAGATTACTAATCAGACTGATTCATAGAATAGAAGAGAATAGAATAAATTAGAATGTAATAGAATAGAATAGAATAGAGTAGAATAGAACATACTTTATTAATCCCTGAAGGGAAATTCAGGAGTCTCATTAGCAAACAAAGTGTAAAGTGCAAAAATTCCAAGAATATATAAAAAATATAATATAATAGATATCAACTAGAAAAAAAATGTCAATCAGAGACCAGTCTGTTTAGTCTCATTCTCCTGTATCCTGTCCACTCACAGCATGTGAAATCCTTCAATGTGGGGTTCATTTCCTGTGTTAGCTCTGTTAGCCATGTCTCCATGAATAGCATGATGCTAGTCTGCCAGTATTCTTTCTGGTGTTGGGTTAGCATGGCTAGCTTGTTCATCTTATTGGAGATAGATCTCACTCGTTCCATAATGATGGATGGAAGGACAGGTCGATGTTGTCTCTTCTAAACTCACACAGCAGTACCAGCACATGTCCTCGCCTCCTTCTCCTTAGCTTGCAGGTAACTTTGAACTGGTTAGCATCATCATGCTATGGGCTGCTAACAGCTGAAGTCTCATGTGTAATATTAATATTAATATATAATATGTGTTAATATTTATTATTTGTGCTCAAACCTGATTAACTGAGGTTGAATAGACATTTAATAACACAGCTGCAGACGCAATGGTGTTTCAGTGTCAAGTGTGACCCTGTTAACTGGAGACTCTCAACTGACCATCACTGACACGTTCGGCTGAGAGTCACCAGTTAGCACGGTCACTCTTTACTCCAAAACACTGGTTGCTCTGTAACACTCTGAACTCCATAGAAGTTGACTCCATTGTATAGTATCATTTCTGACAAACGAACACAGAACAAGTGGACATTTCTATGCTACTTACAGTTTGAATAAAAATGTTTAAAGAACGAGAACTCTTCTGAATGAATGGAGCTTGACACTGTTTCCATTGTCAAATTTGTGCGCATCTTTACGATTTTGTCGACTCCAAACAGGTCTATAGCACTGGTTCATTTAGGGGTAGTAATGATGGCTGCAACCAAGCATGAGTCTACACCACCATTTCCAACAACTGAAGCTGTGTGCTTTTTTTATTTTTGTTTTTTTTCCACTGTGTATAACCCATAAACTCATGGCATCTAATTAAATGGCAGTTTGAAAAGTGAATTTTATTCACAGTGTACAGTCTGGCTGACATTTTGTCCTGGTCATCGAGGATTTTTGGTTCATCCTGTTATTGCTCTTAAACTATTGTTACTGTTATGTTATTCTGATACAGTTTGAAGCCCATCATAGATAGGGTTCAAGCTAAAAATACTCAACCTAGCTCCGTTCTAGTTTGGATGAGGCAAAGAGGTGGGCTTTAAGCCTCTTTGCAGACAGCTACAGAGTGTCTGTCAGTCAAGCTAGCCATGCCCTTATATGGGCAAAATTAATAAGTTTAGCAACTCTGAAAATACTAGACCCAAGTTGATTTTTGAACCAGGCTGTAAACATGTTTATTTTTTTGCTGTTAAGAAGCTTTTTGGGCTTAGTGCATGTAGTTTCGGTTTTTCTTGGCTTCATATTTTCAGACTGTTGGGTTGCTTCTTGCTTATTCTGGAGCTGTATATCTGAAGCATTGGAGTATAAAAATCGAAACAGTGTTTTGTTAATGTACGCAATGTTGCACAATGTGTTTCTTGATTGCACTTGTGGAGATGAATCACTGTCACTTGCATTCAAGCAGTATTTGATCCACAGTATTTACACCATGACTGAAGTTATGAAGCTGTCTATAATATTACAACTGCTTGACTTTGGCTTACATTTTTTTTAAGAAATGCAAAGCAGGTTGTTCATAATGCCCAGAAGAGAGACTAATTTGATGCCTGTCAGTAAAAAGAATGGATCAGTTTGTTTCCAAACACAATATAAACACTGAAGAGGACACTGGTACTGACAGGGTTAAACAGGTTCTTCCCTCATATTCCCCCAAATGATTTGTTTGTTGCTTTGCCCTTTCTTCTCGATGCAATTTCCACACCTAATAAGCACTCATCATTTTGATTTCTCAGGCAGAGAGTGAGTGGCAGCGGTACGGCAGCAGATGGGGGGTGCCTACCGCTCCAGAGGAACTGAAGCCAGATGGTGGTGTCATTGTAGAAATTAAACAGGAAAATGAGAGTGAGAAATAGACTTGCAGGGTGTGGTTGTCCTTCCATGCAGATGCTCATTGGCATGCATACACAGAAATTCTTAAGGGCTAAGGATCATTGGTCTTGTTTCTTTAATGAAAATAACCCCACCGGTGGCTGAATGCACCGTGATTTGGGGTAATTTATCAGCTGCTAATCTGGCTCCTGCTCGCTTTTCAAAAGAGAGGCTCTGAATGTTCAGGTGAATAGTTCCTCTGGGAAGTGCCGCTGTTCTGTTTCAGTGGAGAAAATACTCCTCATGAGAAGCATAATATGGGGAGCAGAGAACATAAAGCATATTACGTTTTAGTTGTTATGATTCCCTCAAGAGCTGAAATTGCAAATCTGTGCTACGCAGGCATATATCAAACAGGAGAGCAGCAAAGGTATAAAACAAACGCCACGGAAGTGTGCTTAAGTGTAACATTTGGTTACTGAAGACACCGACCGTATGAGAGATATAGAATCTCAAACACACACTGAGTCATGGCATCATAGTGCTGGGGTGTGAAGGGGCTAGAATGGTAAAAGTGTGTATGTGTGTGAAAACAGTTGTGTTTTCATGCGGCGCGCTAGAGTAAAAATCAAAAAACCCCACACAAACATCACCCACCGTGCAGAAAGATTGATGTGTTAAAACATGTGATCATATCTGTTCTTTGCAGCCCTTCCCATGTCATAAATTGATGCCTGCTGTTGCTCCATGCTACATACCGGTGCCAACAAATCATCAATAAAACCATCCATAGGATTCTTTTCCTTCATCTTTTATGATAAAATTCTCTGTACTTAGATTAAATTGTCTTAGATATCAGCGGTAAAACATGGGAATCTCAGTGCTTACATGAATAAAACAGGAAAACCCATTATCTCTCTGGGTATGTGGTGAATTATGAGGCTGGGATACATTCTCCTCCTTCTATAGAGTGTATTCTCATTTACAAAGGTCTACTGCAAGGAGTCCTACTTCAAACAAGCTTTCCCTCCTGACAGGGCTGTTCAGCATATGGTAGAGCCACATCTTTCTGCTTATATTTTATTGCAGAAAGTACAACTATAGCCTTAACTTTTGCTCCCTTGTTCCCCTTGATCTTCAGAATGAGTCACACATGGCGTCTTCACAGGAGGACATCCTTTCACTTGAGATTCAGGTGAGTCTACAAAGACGTCCAAGCCTTCTCTTGAGGACAGCAGAAAGAGCCCATCTCCCACCCATCCCATTGCACCAAACAAGAATGGTAATCTGAAACTTTTGTTGGACGTGCAGACGGAATGTAGGGACACTTCCATCTGCTTACGTAAGAAGTGGTCAAGCTTGGCGAGAAATGAAAACCAGAAACTTAAAAGGTGCTTTCATGTCTTTGAGGGTCGAAGGCAGAAGAAGTTTCCACATTGTGCTGTTCAGGACAGACCTTGAGGGTACAGAGTGGAACTTTTCAGCTTTTTTTTCTTCAAAGAGTGCAGACAGTTATGTCTGTACATTTTATGGCTTCCTCTACTGTGAAAAGCCTCAACATTAACACCCACTGAAGCATAGCTTATGGTCAATATTGCAACAGAACCCGACAAAACACTGAAAAAAGCGGTATGAAAAGACGTACTTTGGTCCTTCAAAGAGACAGAGGAAAAGTATGTAGAAAAGTAGGAGAAGTTTCTATTCAAACATTTTTTGTCTTAGTTGAAATAGTGGTGGAATAGGGTTTAAATATTACAAACGCTGGAAATTGTTGTGTTATTTGTTACAACTGTTGTGGAAAAATAACATAAATATAGCTAAGCTGATAATGATTTCCTTTCTCTCTTTTTGGATTTGTCTTTCTTAGCTTGCTTCTTTGTGTTAAGAGTTATATTTAAGTCTTGCTGTTTATAATTTATTCCTGTCTTGCATTGTATTCTGTTTCACTTGTGCTTCCTGTTTTATTTTGTATTTCTTGCTACCTGTGTGTCTGGTTTAGCTTTGCCTCCCACCCTTGTGTTTCCCTTCTCTTTGCTGTGCATCTGTTTCACACCTGTGTCCTGTTACTCATTAACCTGCTTATATTGTCAGTTCATTAAATGCATGTCTTTAGTAAAGTTTTCACGTTCCCTGTAGCTTCTTGTGTCCCAGTGTTTCTTTGGACTTCGTTGAATTTTGCATTAAGTTACACATATGTTTTTGTTTGATCTCTTGGTTTTCGACAGGCCCTTCTCTTCTCTTGTGGTTTCATTTTTTTGTTTATCTCAGCTGCATTAGCGTGTCTGTTCTAATCACATTTCACCTGTTTAATGAGAGTGCCGTCTTGCTCTTCATCTTGGAGCATCTCACTGTTGATGGTCTCCAAAACTGGCTTCAGGGTAGAAAGTGTGACTTCTCTCTCTGAGGCAAAGAGGTCGGTGTTCAAAGAGGAGAGAGGCTGTTGCAGCTCTTGTCTCTGTGGCAGTTCATGTGTCACAAAGTCTTACATGACAGTTAATGCTTGAAAACAGAGGGGAAATGCTTCCTACGCACTTTAAATCAGTGGAAAAAAGGGCCTTCCTGGCATCATGGTGAATATATAACTGTTAAGCCCAATTCTCACTCATTCATGGGAGCACCATCCTATGCTCAAACAGTGCCACGCACTGCATAGCCAATCTGTTTTCATTAAGGTCGATGTTCCAGTTCATAGAGGGAGCGCCGTGGATATTCTTGGCTCCGACTGTGGCGCACTGTGCTCTATCAATAGGTGCCAAATATGCTGAATTTTTAATGGAGCTAGCTCCTAGAATGTCTCCATTTGGACAGGAAGTCAGGCGCAAACAATGCAGGTCATCTGCTCAACTTTATAATAAATCTTTATGTGTACAAACTGCATTTATTGCAGTGGTTCGCAAACTTTTTACACCAAGCACCGACTGAGAAAGTAGTTGACTCTCCATGTCCCACCATGACAGCTCAATACTGAACCGGTGGTTTTATTCTCAATAAGCATTTTAATTATTTCAAACAACTGAAGTACACAGTTTGAACATTAACACCATGCTTAAATGTAAGACACTAAATGAAACTGTACCACAAAAAGGTATACTTCATGCACGAGCACGCAGACACGATCATGTGACCGCTCCTCTGGACTGTTATTTTAAACAATAACAGGGGTGTTAGAGGGCTGAGTGGGACCAAAACAACTTAACATGAGCCAAAAAGTCTCTAAAGTTGTAATCCTGTTCTCAGTGTCTCACTCTGCTGACTCTGATGAGACCGGGCTGCATGTAAATAGATGCTTCATGGCAACATAGGCGGGTTATGCATGTGCTTAAAGTCTGGTTCATGGAGTGGTGTGACTGCGGGCTGTACTTGCCACCTTTTTCCCAGTGGAGGAGTGGAACTCATTGCCTCAGAACAACATCATGAGGCTAGTGAGGAGCATGAGACGTCTCTGTCAAGCTGTCATTGAGGCAAATGGTGGAAACACCTGCTACTGACTTTGTCAGTTTGGTTATTTGGGGCGATCTTTGTTATTGTCTAAATTGTTGGGGTAAGAAATATTGAAGTAATGAAAATGGTGTTTCTTCTCATTCATTAATAGTGATATCAAAGGGAACTGTTACTGATTCCATTAAAATTCAGACCAAATAGGAAAAACACTCATGTAATTACAATATCAATATCTTTAACTTATTGTAAGGAGTGTATATGAAGTTTATGTAAGTAAACACATGAACACATAACAGATAAAAAGAAATGCTAAATGTAGTTTTGACAGGTTAAACGGCAAGCAGACAGAGGTCACGTCAGTGGCAGAGGTCAAGCAAGTGGGCGAGGTGCAGCTGGATCCAATACAAGGGCCCCTGAAAGCTGTGAAGCTGCAGCTACTGAACAGAGCAACTCTTTATGGTCTGAAATAAACTGGCAGCCAAAAACATGCCCTTCACTGAGATTTCATTGAGTGTCTTTCTGATGAGCTTATTCAGAATAGCATAAAACAAAATAGCATGCTTTGCAAAATGTTTGAAACAATGTGGTGATTTTTTGTTCAATTCAGTGATACTGACAGGTTGTAAAACATCCGCCCTGTGTTAGACATCATGTTAAGTGTATCAACCTAAAAGCAATATACTGGATTGATGCTTCTGTGGCATGGGGATTTTCTGGGTGTATTCCCAAATATCTGTCAAATATGGCATAAAATCATGCATCCAGTGTGATCTGAGACTGTATCAGCATGACGCCCTATGGTGGCGAGGCTGATGCCTTAGGCGACACAGTTGTCTCTCTCCTCATTCGCCTGCAGGTCATGACAACAGATTGTTCATGGATAATTTTCTCAGCTCTGTGCTATTGTGTGTGCGCCTTCTAAAAAAAAATGCAATTTTTTAGACTGATCCAGGATTTATGAGTATTTTTTCCCATCTGATCATTAACTGTGCTCCATCAGTTTATTACTTTTTTGTCTTTTGGGAAGCCAAGGACACTTTTACACATTGTTGATGAATAAGTTGGAAATGCTGACCTAAGGCTTAGAAAAACAGTCAGGTAGCTAAGTGACAATGTGACTGTTGGCCTGGGAAGACACAAATACAATCATAAAAATGGTTTAATCCAGGGGTCAAATGCAGTTTTGTCAGGTTTGCAATGATATATAATGGATGAATTAACAATAGTCACATCCCAGGATGTGCAATGTTAGTCATTCGATCTGAAACATCATGCTGTCACCAGTACCTTGTTGTCTGGGCATGCAACATTCTTGCCATCATCTACTGTTACTGGGCACACAGCAACAGCATACAGAAACTTTATCTATCTTTATTGGATAGTTTTCTGGTGATAAAAATTAAACAAAACTTTCAAAATGGTTTAGAAATGATTGATGACATTGATGTAAGTTGCCTTTAATGTGTAACAGTAAATATTATGAGGTAAAGTGTCACTCCACCTGTTTCTCTACCTCTCCATGTGGGTGTCGGGGTTGGTGTCTGGGAGCTTGACACAGTGCGACAGCGCTGTACAGTATGAGCATTTCAATCGCGTATGCACCTAAAAATAGATTGTGCAGCAGAAAAAATAAAAGGGAGTACATGTGCGAGTACGAATTTCAACGCTTTCATTTGCATTTTTCTCCTAAAATAAATCCATACAAAGTAGATCAAACAAAAGTAAAATTTTCGCACATCTGTATACAAATTGACAAGTCTACAGCTTCTATTTTTACATCCACAACCTGCAAAACAAAACTCTCATGATGATGCGTGATGATGTCTCAGCCTAGTGATGAGTGGGTCGGGTTTTTTTTCTAGCCCACGTGTCCTGCACCCACAAATAATGTGACCCGCCCACACCACCAGATCTATCAACCCGCAGTGGCCTGGCCTGCTCTACGCATTTACTCTCACAACCAGCCCTGACTAACTGTTTGGTGACGGACCCTTTTATAATGATCTGGACCGCAAATAACTGACTGAAATAATTGACTGACTTGGAGCCTGGAGAGGCCAAGTCTTCAGGACTATGATCCAAGTCCTGCTGTGGACCACTGGATGAACTTAACCAAGCGTACCAGGTGGCTGGACTACAAAAAGCTGTGAGACAGGGATGTTCTCTGTGTTTAATTGAGGGTTGCAGGAGGCCTTATGATACCCCTGTGTGAGTGCAAGTGTGTTACTATGTACATTGTTTGAGTGTTAATAATAATAATAATACTGTGTGAAGAAATTTAATATTGCTCCTAATTTTTTCTGTGCTTCATTTTTTTTCATTTAGGAGCCCCTGGGCAGCCTAAGCAGTGTTGAGCTTCATTCCTTCAGACAAGTTAGCAGTTATCAGAAACAATCCTGATCATGACTGTTACAGAGCAACTGGTGTTTCGGAGTAAAGAATGGCCATGTTTACTGGAGACCTTCAGCAGAACGTGTCAATCATTACTGTCTGACAGTCACCACTAAATAGGGTCACACTTTACACTGATCTGTGGCTGCGAGCTATTAAATGTGTTTTCTGTGTCCAACCTCAGGTATGATCTCAAATAAGTAATATTAACTACCAAATTTCTAAATCCAGTTTTCACATTGTGTAGTTAATGAAAAAGTTGGGCTCAAAGAGTAAATGATGAAGTTTAACAATACAGCTAATATTTAATTATAATTAATACAAATAGAGTTCACATTCAGTGGCAAAACTTTGGTAAATAGGGTTTTTCCTGCATAGAAAATTTGGTGACAGCCACCACCGAATTCCTTACCACCACCAGCTCAGGGGTCAGTTTTTCCTATCAGATAGTCCACAAGAGTTTTCATATGTAGCTGCAGTTACACGCAACCACCAGTAGTCGCTGCGCCGCTGTGTTGAAATTAGCACCAGCCGATCTGTCAAAGCATCTTTGGTTGTCCATTTACCTTCAGCCTATGGCTGTGATTTTCAAACTGGGGAGCCTGACGTCATGGCAGTGGGGACACAGGGTGCCCAGTACGTACTCTGGGTAGAGCGGGTGTCATTATAAAAAAATGCTTTAGATGTTGATCCATCGTCTTTCTTCATTGTGGCGTCTGACTTTTGGTTCTGTGCGCAGCACGCTCCGTGTGTGTATCAGCGCTGCGCACACACTGATCCTCACAGCAGAGCAGAGTCACAGTTTAATTTAACTTAGAGGAGACATGAACTGAGCCTGTAGCTTCCGGAAATTACAACAATAACTTTAATAACTTTATTAATATCTCTGTTGTTCCTGCACAGATGTGAACGTGTATTTATTCTGCTCTCTGTGTAACAGCTAACAGATGACTGTCACTAACAGATCAAACAACAACTATAAGGTTCAGATCTGTCAGACTGTTGTTTACTGAGTGAGTGAGACTCAGCCCCTCGCTCTGCAGAGAGACAGACTGACAGCAGGAGAGGAAGCTCTGAACATCTTCACATGTAACATGAATATGATTTATTTCATTCTCATGATATTAAATGTTGAATTAAAATCAGCCCTGAAAGATACTGGAAGGAGGAGGAGTGATAATCTGATTAATTTATTAGAATAATAGATTTACTGACTTAAAGTAAAAATAATCTCAAAATACTTCCCAGTTCCTCTGTCAGACAGAGCTACGTTTCTTTAGTTTCTCAGTAAGTTGGTCACTCAGTTAATTTAATGCTGGCAGAGAAAAAGTTCCTGTGCAGACACAATTTGAATAAATCTGATAAAAACATGTTCTTCAGCTCATTCAGCAAAGTTTGATATATGAAGAAAAACAAAACTGTTTTTCAAATAAATCCATTTTTTTGCATGTTAACGAGCAAAGAGGTTCTACTAAATGTAACCAATGAGGGCCAAATGTTGTACTGGCTGTGCTCTGTAGCAAGTAAATGATGGTTAAACTGCCATGAAACAAAAGTGAAATGTTAAACAAAGCACATAAAAAATAAACAAATATAATACTTATCATGTGTTTTAATTCATGTAATTACATCTTCCAAATACACCGCTAGTAAAACACTTGATTGAGCCAGCTGAAGGAACTGTACACCTGTGAGCACACAATCAGGTACCACCACCAGCTCATCTTCAGCCAGGAAAAACCCTGGTATATTATCAAACTATTAACTAATTTAATCAGGAATCCTATCTGGACATAGTTTTCTGGCCCCTTTATTACAACTAGGTCACATATGTTATGGTCTCGTCTGCTCGTCTTTGACTTGGGAGGGTTTCTGAGTTATTGACAAGTTCATCATGTCTTGTATTTGATTGTAAATGTGTACAGATACTGCAGTCACAAGCAGAGAGCGACCTGTGTGCTGAAACCCTTCTCCGGTGTGTACTCTTGATTTCACCACTAAAAACATGAATATTCCTCCACTTGCTGATGTCTTCTCACTGACTTCACAAGAAGCTGAAAGTCAAATATCATTCGTCAAAAAAAAAACGGTAAAAACTGGGTTTTATGGTGCTGAAGCCCCTTGTAAATCTTGGGATACCATTGTACTCCACAGCATATATCATACCTGCCAACTTTTGACTTTGACAAAGGGTGAGAACCCCTCCCTCCCTCAGCGGGCCTCAACATTTTAACCCCTCTCATTCCCATTACTGAACACACACCCAGTTTGTTACAGAGATCCGAACCCCCCTCCCCCTGCTTGTCACTCTGAGCCATAGCTCAACAGGTAGATATCAGACGCTCACTTCAGCGCGAGAAATCAGGGGTGTGGTGTGAGAGCATGTGAAGCCAATGAAATGCGTGTGTCTTACAGCCAATGTGTGAGTGTTGGCAGCTATGTTACTGACCAAATGCGGTTTATTGATTCAGAAACAACAGTCACCTAGTACACAAGCAGACAACAGAAAACATGAATATAGTCCCAGGGACAGAACCTGTTGGTTTCTGAAGCTGCATTTTGAAGCAAAACTATGGCAGGAATTATACTAACAATGGCAGGTTGCTTCAGGTAAATTTCTATTCAATACATTTTTGAGGCATGACAGGAGATACGTTAGAACTGCTGCTCATGCCAGAACTCTCAACGGTCTGGAAATAAAGCTTCTACACAGCTGCCCCACAGCTAACACACTGTGAACCTCAAAATGTGCATTTAACATGAGTGTTTATGGGCTGTTCTGGGTTTCTGGTGCCAACCTCAAGTGGACACTCAGGGAACTGCAGTTTCTAGCATTTCTGTTCTGGCTTCCTTATTCAACACAGGAGATTTCTTTTTTGTAATATACAGACTGATTTTTCATATGCAGCATGAAGGGCATTATTTTGGTGGTGCACATGACAGATTTGAAATGACTGACTGAATCTGGAACAGCTGCTACAATTTGACATGAAAGTGAAGACACGCAGATTGCACAGGGATTGAAATCATAACGAGGACCGATAAGTGGTGGGAATGTTTGGGGCTGAAATAATAATTAGCCACTGGTCACCTCAAGACGATGTTTTCATGATGTCTATTTGACAGCGAAAGTGGGGAACTACTGTCTAAAACCAAAACAAGCTTGGGAGAGAAGCTTAACAACATGGTGTGTATGAAGGCTTTCATTATATGAACCGTGAGCCCACCACTAAGAGGTAGAGTTAGAGTAGTTTCAGAGAACAAATGTGGACATTTTGGAGTCTGTATTCATCATAGTGTGTGGTGATGCATCTCAGGCATCACAACAAGAATAATGGTCCTCAGACGGCAGGCTGTGTCGAGGCTGCTGCACCACTTTGGGCTGTATGTATGGTACAGCTCTATCTGGAAATGCAGGGAAGCTTCCACCTTGAAGCTTTTTTTCTCTCTGCCATGAGAGATGGAAAAAAATACTGCTGTTACTTCTTTTTTTTTTTTTTTTATCTGAGGTAGCACGGTGTGTGTCATCACAACAATTTTACACAAAGAGACAAAAGTTTAGGAGAGTGAGACAATTTATGTAAATATTGAATATTTATAATCAATTTACAAGTGACTGAAAGTTACTCTCATTAATGGTCATTCAGTCCAGTACGGATGGAGAACAAGGTTAGTGCTGAGACAAGGCGTTGGAGTATGGAGTAAAAAAAGGGAGGGGGTCATTTTCTTAAAGTAATATTCTGTTCCATGGTTTGGTTTATTGTGTTGCATGAGCCTCGCAGCGAAAAGAAGTATGCATTGTGGAGGAAACCCTGTCAATGTGGCCAAACTGACCTTTTAGATAACCAGAAAAAATGAATTCAGAGCTGAAGTGCAACAAAGCATGTCCTGATGTCAGCGCTGTTGGCATTCAGCTGAGCTAAAGGTCCAGGTACTTCACACATTGACAGAAACACTAAAAATATAAGCTTACTGGGTCTGAAGTGATTGCTGTTTTCTCCTACGCACATTTTTTTTAGATGATGCAGTTGTTGGACAAACTTAAATACTCGTTTTTATCACTCAAACTTTAAGCATTTAGATTTCCTAAATGTTACCCACATATTCTCATATTAAAACTCTCTTGAATAAGATGCAATGTTTCACATAGGAAAAGGTGCACTGCCTCAAGAGTAAAGAAAACTCAAAGCAGGAAAGAAAGAAAGAAAGAAAGAAAGAAAGAAAGAAAGAAAGAAAGAAAGAAAGAAAGAAAGAAAGAAAATGGAAAGTGAAATACTTTAGGGCTCTTGTTCTTGTTATTAAGAAAAACGTATTCCCCTAGTACAGCTTTCGGAGGTGTGCTGAAAAAGAGCGAGGCAGAAGTTGGGATGAGCAGTAATAAAAAGTGATGTAGCCCTGAGGAGGGAAACTGTGGAAAATGTCGCTACAATGAGGCTGAAATCACTGAGACAATATTCAGCTTTCACAAGCCAAGGCCTTAAAATTCCCCTGTCATGAAATGATGAATGATCTGGTTTTAGAGAGGGCACAGTGGGGTTTCTACATATGTAGGAAAAGGAAGGAACTCTCAGTAAGAGGTGACAAAACTATTTTATTTGCAACTTTTTTGCTTCTGCCGGTGTCTTGCTGCTTTCACCTGATAGCTGACAGCGTGCTGAGCATGCAGGAGGTCTATGAGGACGATAATGAGAGTGACTATGATGGTGTATAGCTACTTTACAGAGCATGTCATTTCCTTCATTACTTTTTACATACGTGAAATTAAAGAGTGAGTGCATGAAGTTCATTTTCATGGTCCTGCAGTGAACAGAGATGTGTTAGTGGCCCCTGGATGTTTAATCATAGCATGCAAAATGAATAGGCTATGAGCTTTGAGATTAGATCTGTTCATACTGTTTAATCCAGACTACAGAGCAGCTGGTAATACCACTGCCCTGTCACAGACCTTTGGGATCCTGTCAATACTAAAGCAGCTATTGTATAAACTTATTCTTTCAGAGGTATGAAAATAAAATAATAACATATGTTAAGTCCATCCTGAATATGTTATTGGTACAAGATAGGTCAGTGGGCTGTGAATGAGGTGAATGTATATCACAATATGTACATATTTTGCAAGCATTCGAGCAACTTTGTCACACATTAATTTTTCTTATTTATGAATTTCTCGTGTTTTTGAGCTGGAAAAGTTCATTTAAAGACTTAAATTTTTCATCATGCAGTGTGAACCGTCCCCTGTCTCGTGCATTGGACCGCAGCGGTGTTAAAATTCAGAGCAAGTATCTGGAGAGGAGGACAGCACTCGCTCTTTGCTGCTGGACGTTACAGGGTAGCCGAAAGAGGAGGGAGAGAGACCCGCCACCCACCGGCCGCACGGTACGTCGAGGCAGGAGACAGCAGGTGGAAAAAACTTCCAGCCTCCTCTTTCCCTCTAAGTAGACATAAAAGAAAAACTTACCACCCCCGTGTCCAGCTGCTCGGTAGTCTGAGAAGGAGCCGCTCCGGTCAGAGGTAACAGCCACAAAATTTGCACCAGCAGCAGCATCTCCGGAGAAATATTCCTCATCCACTCGTGAAGAAACACAAAAATCATGATGCCCTATGACAGCCTGATCCTGCAGGGCTCAGACACGGACCCCGACAGCCGCATCCACAGGATGAATCACACGCCGATACTTCTGTCAAAAAATGCCCGAGTAAGTCTACCTCACTGTTGAGCGCAAACACATAAAACACATTAAAAACCGGGGCTGGTAAAAACTATCAGGACCATTAAAGCAGTTTATGACTCGTGGAACTGCACTTCTACTCGAACTTAGACCCAAGGAATTGCACTTGAAAAAAAAACTGTTTGTTTCTATCTCAGATCAAGTCCATCAGTGGTAATATCCCTGGAGCAAGAAGCGCGAGCTCCCCTCTCTGCGTCTCGAGCGCTGGAGAACGAAAGCAGCTGCGTGCGGTTGTGTCGCGAGCAGCAGGGGCCAACAGCAAGCCAGCTGCAACAGCCTCAAAGACTTCCGGTCTACTTTATCAAAATAAAACTCCGACCTTAACAGAAACAACAACAAATAAGGAGAGTGCTTACAAAAAGCTTATCTCAGACAACGCTCCAGATCTCAAAGAATTGCTTATAAATACCTAAAATGACCAATACCGTGAGTTTTTAAGCTGATGGTATGCTAAAAAAAATTTTTTTAGAGCTGTCCCATTTGATCAAAATGACCCAAGACGGTTTTCTGATATAAGTAATGAGATTATCCTGCTCTTTGTTTTATGCAAATGTAGTTGAAGATACCTTGGTACCTTAAAAAAAAAATAAAAAAGGAGAATTTATGACATTTATTGGCTCAAACTTAGCGCTCAGAATCATATATAAACCAATAAGATCAAACTGTATGAGTACCATTCAAAACAAAACAAAGCCTTTAATGGTAATAATAACAGTTGTGATAATAAAATAAGAAGAAGAAGAAAAGGGAAATGAATAAAGCTTGAGTTTATCACAGAGTTTTTACACTGATTTGTGCAGATGGATGTTAAAGATATGCTTAACCTATAAAGAGTGGCAAAACTATTATTTAATAACAGGTAAAGGAGATGGTTGTGTTAACGCTCTCTCTCTCTCTCTCTCTCTCTCTCTCTCTCTCTCTCTCGCTCTCTCTCTCTCTCTCTCACCAGCAACAAACCATAGTAATGCATTTACTATAATTTTATGTCATAAATAGATATATAACCACACAAATTACCACCCATGAAAAAAACACACACACACAAAAACAGATATTCACATAAATTCACAAACAATCGAACTCAGCTTCTTCTTTTTTTAGCTCATGCTTTTAATTTGAATATGCAATTCTCAAACTTCCACTGGGCTACCTGTAGTTTTTATCTAACTTTATCCAAACAGCTGTGAGACAATTAGAATTCAGCTTGAGGCTCCTTTTTATTTAATCTCTTTGGCCTTTCATCGTGATTCATCAAAAAGATATTGGAAAAAATGTCTCAAAGAAGGTAATTATGAAACAGGCATGCTGCTAAAGCATTATGATTATGTAATATCATGCTGGAAAATAGGTGACTCCTCGGTTAATAATGACTGCAAAGTAATTATACTGCTTCTATGATAATTATTACAATTTCTTTGTCTGCAGTTTGGCTCAGCAGTGGAGTTTTGCTCAGTGCATATGACTCATTGACAAGGATGACTGCCATTGCCAAGGTTAAATTTAACACAATCTTCATTTGAAATTAAGGAAATAATAAAAAGCCTGCTCCTAAAACTCTACGGAAGAATGAGACGGACATGGATTTTTCTTTTGTTTTATGCACTGTTATCTCATTATCATGACTTATCTCATTATCTTGATATAACAATGATTGTTTTCCCATGATAACGAATGAATTGATAGTGTGTTTGTGTTGATTTCAGCCTACAAGAGCTGCCATGAACAGCTTCCAGTCACTTGGTGTAGCTGTAGTCTACCAGTAAGTTACACTTTGTTTCCTTTAGGAGCTACAGGTTAGCAGCTGAGAGGCTGACACACTCCTATCTATCCGGCTGCTTCAGCTAAGCTAAGGTAACATAAATGTAGGCTTACCTCAACTTTTCACAGTGTAATGTGAGACGTAATTAAACATTTATTAATTCATTTAATAGTTCTTTGGGTCAGCCTCTCAGCTGCTAACCTGTAGCTCCTAAAGGAAACAAAGTGTAACTGACTGGTAGACTACAGCTACACCCAGTGACTGGAAGCTGTTCATGGCAGATCTTGTAGGTTGAAATCAAGACAAACACATTATTAATTCATTCATTATCACAAGACAGCAATCTTTGGTATATCAAGATAACGAAATAATAAGTCGTTGTCATGAGATAACAGTGCATTAAAAAAAGAAAAATCCATGGCCGTTCTCGTCTTCCGTAGTTCCACAAACAGAGGTGATGCAATTTCATTATATTTCCACAGCATAAAACTCGGGACATCGCAGTAGTTTAATGTCATGCAGGATTCTTTAACCAGAGGAAACAAGTTCAAGCTCCCAATATGGCCATTGTTCACCCTCATGAAATGTCCTGAAGCCCAGCTGAATCCTTATTAGTTCCAGCAGATCTGACCTGACGACAACTCTGCACTACTGCACCCCACCATTATTCAGAGAGAGCATTTTCAAGGATATTCTAAACCATAAAACATTATTGTTTGAGTTGTTATGCATCACAGATGTCTGTCTGCACAACATCAGGGAGAATTATCCATTGAAATCTTGAATCATTATGCAGATGCACACGAGCCGCACACACCTCAGCACGCACACACTCGCTGACAGCCACATGCAAGCAGAAGACAGCTGAACTATTCTGTCTACTTTGACTGGCAGTCTCCTTAACCTTAACGCACTGTCACTAATGATTCACTGCTCTGCTTTATTGTACTGCAGCCTCCTGACTCGACTGCAAATAAAGGCATAATGAGCACATTGGCATGAGCGCCCCAAAACACAAATTAAGCTCATTCAGTTGATGTACTGTAGAAATTGTTGAATTTCCATTTCAAATACAGTTTGCTGTGTAATATTTAATGGTTGTGTCATTATTTTCCACAGAAAGGCTGGGAAATCTGGCGAAGCTGTTTGCACCATTGAGGTACAAGAAAACGGCACAATGAATTGACACCTAATTAAAAACACATATCAGCAAAAGCTTGCTTTCTAAAGCAACAACAGTGCGTGTATCTCTGAATTGCAAAGATTTTGTACTCCTCATTATGCTCCCTTGTTTGACAAATATGTGGCAGATGTGTTAAAGACTGGATGTAATTCTATGATACAAATCCCAGCACTCTCTCTCCCTCTCTCTCTCTCTCTCTCTCATTCCCAAAAAAGGAGAAACACTTTCTTTTTTTCGGCAGGACCCACTGGTCCAGGCAAGAAAGACATGAAAAATGAGCAGTTTATTTTGTTTGGTAGCATTAACCCTCAGCTATGTAACTGCTAAAAGCTTCAAACTTTTAGATTTGCTCCAAGCAGCAACCTCCGGTCTGAAAATATGAGACAATGCTGAAGTGCTACAATCTGCAGTTTGTCGAGTGTCCGCTTGAGGCTGGCTCTGGAAGTACCAGAAGTCACAAACACACCAAGCCAAAATAATAATTAAAAAAAGCAGTTTTCACAGCAGAAATAAACATGATTTTCTTCTAACTCAGCAGTTCAGTAGATATTAAGATCACAAGTTCATCCAATCAGAGGCACAGCTCAGCTCATGTGACTGACAGGTGCCCTATAGCTCTTAGTGAAGGGGTTTAAAGCCTGTCTCATTTCCAACATGGCCGGTTTGTTTCAAAAATCCATTTCAGAAACAGACGGGTGACGTCATGGAGACTACGTCCATTAATTATACAGTCTATGATTTTCTCGCAGCCCCAGTCAGACCTGTCACATGGCTGCAACCCTGATAATTGTAGCATCTGTGTGTTGTACCTCGCAGCTTGTCTGCTGGCAAAAAAGGAGCTTCAGCCATTTAGTTTGACATTAACAGAAGGTTAATACGTCCATTTTCTCATCACCATCCACTGTGAACATTTTTACCTGCAGTCCTTCACCATCTTCAGACAATTTCCCAGAGAAGAGTTTGCTCATTTTTTTCTGGTCACATCTTATAATTATAGGGAAACCCATTGCCCAGCACAGACGTGGGCTGAATTGAGTTTGTTGGCGTCCATCAGAGGCCATGGATTTTATTATGTGTTGTAGCATTTTGTGCCAAGTTGTCTGCAGATGTCTTGTACTGCTGCAAATAACAACCTGAGGACAAAGTGTTGTTTTCAAACATCTTTCTGAACCACTGTATCATGCCATGAAGTTTCATAGAGGAGTGATGAGAATGTTTTTGGTGTGGTTAAGCTGAGTGTTTTTTGAGAACCAAATAAGATGTTGTTTTTAATTGCTAATAACATAATGCTTTCCTAATGTATTTTGTATTCACACTGTCAGCTCCTCTTAATGGGCTGCCCCATTATTCAAGTTAACACCGTGGTGTTAAAAACCATCAAGGCGGTCATTAATCTCTTTGTCTGATCTTCTATGTGTGTGTGTGTGTGTGTGTGTGTGTGTGTGTGTGTGTGTGTTTCCTTTTGGTTTGATGTAGTCTTAAATTAAAAGAGGTATTTACACTCCGTAATCCATAGAACTTTAAGCATCATAAAAGTTTGAAACTTTTTGAAAACTTTTCTCTCACTTTTTATGAAGTTTAACAGCAAAAACATCACCTCGATGATTACAAAGATTCCATGTCAGCGGGGGAAGAGCTGTGGTTAGCACTGTTGCCTCACAGCAAGAGGGGTTCCTGGTTTGATTCCCCAGCCTTTCTGTGCAGAGTTTACATGTTATCTCCATGTGCCTGTGTGGGTTCAAGACACTCCAACTTTCACTCCCACAGTCAGGTTCATTAGTCGTTTTAAATTGCCCCTTAGGCGTGAGTGTGTGCATGAATGTTTGTCTATCTCAAAATGTTTCCATGTGAGAGGCTGGAGACCTGTCTCAGGTGCACACTGGCTTTCAGGGATAGGCTATATCTCCTCATGACATTGAAAGGAAAAGTGGTAAAGATAATGGATAGATGCACAGTTACTGACCTTGATGCACTGATGGATGTACTTTATTGTTGCCTGTCTAAGCCAGGACACTCTAGGAGTGAGATTTTTACAACAAGTCTCCTCCTAGTTAAATAAAGATTGCATAAAATATATAAAAAATGTTAAATTAGGCTAAATGGAAACACTGCAGTGCCGTTGGTTTAACAAAATATCATAGTCGTTTTTTTTTTTTTTCCTTTAGCAACACTATAGAAGTTATCCGAGGAAGAAGTGACTCAGCCAAGCCCCTGCTTCCACCTACATGCACGGACACTTCGTTGAATTGTGTGCCCAAACTGAAAGCAACAGGAATTATAAAAGGAGATCTAACAGAAAAAAAAATGTGCTTTGGATTAAAATCTAGGATTTGGCATTGAGACACAGAGAGTGTTTTAAAGATTAGACAGAGGCTCTAACTCTTAATGAGCTAACACCCTTTAGAGAAGTGAAGGGCGATAGTGTTGGCAGAGCAAACATATAATGGGGACACTTAATGTTCCAGTTTTTAATTAGTGATAATTATCAAAAGACATGGAAAATATGACAGATTCAGAAGACCACATTTAATCATCAAAATGAATTTATTTTATGGATGCGTGAAGGTTAACAGTAAGATCTTTAAACCCTCTTCATGTCAGGATGTTGCTCCTCCCTGTAGGAACACTAACTGGCATAACCACCTGCTCACTATACAGTATCTTTCTTTTTTTCCCCAACTATTTACTAAAAAACAAACAAGTTAGCACCAAACACTCATTTAAAGCTGATTTTGTTGAATTAAAATGAACTCTATCCATGGTCTTAACTGCAGGACTGGATTTTGCCACACATTTCCATATGAGATGGTCCAGGCAGTTGCTCTTCAGAGTTGCTGTTTCCTCTGTGACCAGTTAATGCTATTATTTCCCAAGAACCAGAAACAGTTTGCACAGATTCAACAGGAAGAGGTTCACTGCGCATCCCTTCCAAGGATGGATGGACAAAAAAATGTGTGGTCAGCAGGAATGCAGGATAATAACCAGTCTTACTTCTTTCAGAAAAATCAATCATATGGTCATCTTTGGTTGTTTGGGTTCCATGTGCTTTATTTCATTTTATTTTTATTAGGATTTTTTTATGAATCAAACAAATATTGATACAGTTGATTCTTTGTTTAAAACATGTAAGTCAGGTTGAATAAATTTATTATAATAAAAAATTATATGAATTGAATATTGATTTCATAAAATAGCCATTAAGGATCTATGTTTGTCAGTGTTCAGTAACAAGAAACTCTGCTGCCTTCCTAAAACTAGTCCAGTCCAGTTTGCTGTTTAAATTTCAAGCTCTTTATTCCTTCTGTTCCCTCACTTCTGCTGGCACAGTGTCAGTATGCTAATAGACACTATACATTTCCACCAACAGACTGAGGTACAACCCCAATTTGACAGTGATAAGACACTGTCTGAAATAGAACTCGGCTTCCAAATCATTTAGAAAATCATGCAAGACAACACATCAGATGTTGGAACTGAAAAATGTTATTGTTTCATAAAAAAGACCAGATCATTCAAAATTCAGTGTCAGCAACAGGTTTAAACCAATGGAACAGTGTCGTATTTAGCATTGAGCTGCATCGCCTCACATCAAAATAAACATTTAGGAGATCTGTGTCTGGAGTTCTGAAAGTGAGACGTGGTCCCGCTCTTGCCTAAAATAGGATTTCAGCTGCTCAACAAGGAGGGGTCTCCTTTGTTATATTTTCCCTTTCTGATGCAGCAAGTGTTTTAATTTTGTGACTAATTGTGACTGCTGTTTAGTACCAAGACTCTAAACAGAGCCATGCTGTGATTCAGGTCCTACCTGGAGAAACAGTGTTTGAATGGCAGCATGTTCATTTGGTTCCATTAGACCACAGGGTCATTTGGGTTCACCTGTAGATTTGATCAGGCCTGCAGGAGTCACTCATGTTTCTGGGTTTATCTCTCACACACTTTCTCACAGAGTGGTCAACCTCCTCTTGACTTCACCGCTGTACTTATTCAGCTTCTCCAAACAGCCCTTTACGATAACCAGTCATGCAGATTAAATTAAGAAAATTCCCCCCGATGCTTTTTAGCAACTTTTCATCATCTATTTCCTGTGGTCCAATGTCCAATCAAAATACACTTCTCTTTAAATAACACAAGAATTTGTTTTCAACTCTAAAACATATTAAGTTTGCATCGTTTTCAGATAAATATAGTTTTAAATTTGCAAACCATGAAAACCTGTTTTATCAACATTCTCTCTGTGAATTTTCTTTGTTTTGTTTTCTGTGTATTTTTTGTGAATGGAAGAAGCTTTATCAGAAGGCTCCTCCAACACCACTCCTCTGAGACCAACGCATGTTTTCTAAACTCCTCTTCAACTTTCTCTCCCCAAAGAGAAGAGAGCATTTTTTACAACAATGCTACTTTTTATTCACTTTATTCAAAGGCAAATGTCCAAAAAAAAAACACACAAAAAAAACAAACCCACACACTATATTTATTTAAAAAGAGTGTGTTGAGGATTTTGAGAAAGAAAGTCATTCTTTTGTTTTATATTGAAGTAGCACAGAGCATTAGGAAAATAAATAATTCTATCATGCTGGGGTGGAAAGAGAGCAGGAGAAACTCCCTTGAGAGGTCACTGGTCTGTGGGCTATATGAAATTCAGTTTTGAAAAATTCAAGACTAATATTTTACACCATGAAGAAGTCTGAATTTGAGAAAATTTATTCACCCTTCCATGTTGCAATTGCATTTCTGAAAACACAAAACAAACAAACAAAAAACAACGTAAATTCCTCTGTAATCAGTAACAGTGAGAGTTTAATTTCACTCTTACATGATGAAAGAAAGAGGCCTGGTGTTAAAGAACCTCTGAGCACTCAGAACTTCTTTTTTTGGTCGTCATAAAAGTAGTTTTCATCAGACTGAAAATCTAAAATTATACTTAAAATTATGCTGGGTTAAAGAAGAGCCACTTCCTCATTTGTAGTACCAATCTCCTCTTGCTATAAGGACCTGGTTTTTAAAAGCCTCTCTGAGCCTACATCCCAGCACTGAGATTGTTTAACGTGGTTCAGAGTGTGTTCCAAAAATATGATATGAAGGGAAAAGAAACTTGTAGCTGCTGTTCACCCACTGCTCAGTAATAATGAGCTGTCTGTATTCTTTATATCATCATAAAAGTTATGAGAGTAAATATGTATGCCTCCATCTGCATCACTGTCCTCTGGAAATACCACAGCAGCCATGTTTTGTCCTTTATGGGGGTCATTTTTAAAATCTCTCCCCAAGAGATCAATAAAGTTTGTGTTTGATTTTGAAAGGGTCAGACCTGTCTGATTTTCTCATTATCCTAAAAGAAAGAAAATGTCATTAATACGTGCTCCAGGGCAGATCACATGAAGCTGTAATCAGGGTTTGGAGCACTTTGTCTTCATGGAGACAGATTAAAGTTACTCTATCAAAATAATCCATGGAATTAAAATGTATCTAAGAAAGAAACATACAAAGATCTTTGGTTCATAACAGCAGAACTCTTAAGCCTTTAACTACCTCTCCTTTTAACCCTTTAAACTGTCACTTTTTAAATGCAATGGATATGAAGTCCACTTTTTATGTTTACTTTTTATGTTGTTATGGCACTCAGATCAGAAACCACAAAATTCAGAGACGACCCCATCAGGTTTCATAATGACTCAAAAAAAAAAAAAAAAAAAAAAAAAAAAAAAAAAACTACCAAACAGTTGAGCTGCAAACGGGTTCATGACTTCATGAAAGCTTAACAACAAAATTATGGTCCTTGTGAACAGCACAAAGAGTTAAATAAAAACCAACAAATATTCCTTCAATATTCTGTTTTCTATCTGGCATTTTATGGAGTTTTTGGACCCTTTTTGGTTCACCCACCCCGGTGTGTAAAACCTGCTGCTCTTCAAAAATAATACCATGATCATTTTTTTTTTTTTTTTTGCTTTAGATAGTGAAGATATATGTTTCTCATAAGTTTTTCTCAGAATCTCCCACTCAGCTGAAAAACAAATCTCTTTTTGGTGATATGGATGGATCCAGATTTGTTGACAGCAGAGTTGCAGACAGCTTGTTTTTGTCTGTCAAATGTATTTCAAAGAAAACAAGAGAGAATGCTCTTTAACTGTTTAACCTTGATATGGTTTTTAAAACAGATTTTTATGGTTTTGGTCTTGACCCAGTCTCGACTCCCAAAAGTCTTGGTCTTGGTGCATTCTGGTCTCCAGCAAGTCTTGGTCTCAGATAGTGTGGTCTTGAGTACAACACTACTGACACAGAGAGACAGACAACCTTTCACGCTCACACCTACAGGCAATTTGGAATCACTAGTTAACCTGATGAGCATGTTTGTGGACTATGGACTGAGAACATGCAAACTACACATAGAAAGGAACACTGGGCGAACTGGGTTTCGAACTGGTGACCTTCTAGTCATTGAGGCTGCAGCGCTCGTTCAGCCCCAGTATCACATATTGTTATTATTTTTTTTATTTTTCTGTTAAGAGTGTGGCATCAGTGTGACTTAATGAAAAGAATGCTGTACAGTCAAACAAGACTAAAAATCACACGCTTATCACACACTGCAGCTTTCCTTGTTGACTTGCAAGTTTATGTAAAGATTACATAAATAAGATTTAATTTTAAACTCCAGTGAGGAGATTTTAGCTGCTTGTGAAGCAGACTGAAATCAAAGTTAATGTCTAGATGGTCTTAAAAAAAGCAAAGAGAACCATTATCAGTAGGACTATGTCTATGTAGTTATTGTCAGTGTCTGAAACCTCTGGTGCATGCTGCTAACGTAGCTTTAATTTACAACTGACAAAGATTGTTGACGAGTGACACATTAGACTGTTTGAGACTCATTAAAACCAACTGTTCAAAGAAAGGCTGGTCCAAAACCTTCTTTAGAGCTTTATTCATATATTGTGGCTGTTAAACGGCCATTTTTTTTAAAAAAAAGGGGGGGGGGGGTGCTAAATAGTTCAAAGGGGATCAAATATGTCACCTTATACAAAGTGATGATTCTTTGATGATGCATACATTAAGCAGCTTTGTAAATAAGAACTTAAAGACAGCCAAAAAACGTGACATTAAAATGTAATCAAGACAGAAAAACACTAAGTAAGCAAACGCTGCAATGAAAGAAATGTTTGATTTGTGTGTCTGAGGAAAGCAGAGCTTGTATCTCTCCCTGTCCCTATAAAGACAGCTTCAGTTACTGTCAGTGTGACAGCAGTGGAAGCAGTGAAGAGAGCCTCACACCTGCTCCCATCCTGTTACAGTTACTGCTCTAATAGAAAACGTGCTCTGTGTTGAGAACCTGTTCGTCTCACCGGTTGGACCTCAGCGTGAGCCATCAGTGAGGAGGCATCAATGATTTAGATCATCAGCGCTCTCATCACTCCCTTACACAATCTGCAGGTGTGCTGGCACTACCGTTCATCACTAAAACATTATCAGTTTCCCAGCAGTTTCCTACATTATTGACAGTGCAAAGAAGGGGCCTTCACTCCAGCTGCTTCCCTTACCTCCTGCAGAATCTTTTATCAGTTATACTCACTGCCTGGTGGACCGCTGTGCCCAGAGAGGAGCAATTAATCTGGTGTAAGTGAAATTATTTCACTTTAGACTTCTGTTAGACTTGTTTTGGAGACAAAAACGCCAAATAAAACTAGGAATGTGGCTCTCATAAGACACGCAGAATGAACAGAAGAGGGATCTGGTCAGAGTCGGATACCGACGACATTCATAAGAGAGTTTTGGAGAGTTTAGAGACTTCTTTGAGACAGCACAGGCTCTCATTAAAGAAAGTGAAATATGCAGTCGTTGGTGATTAGACCACCCTTTAGTATCTCAAAGGGATGGTTCATTATTTTAAGTGGAGTAGTATGAAAAACCATCAATAGTAAGTGCATTACTCACAGCAGATGCTGGTTAGCTCTGCCCCTCTGCTGAAAAACTGGAGAACCAGCAGGAAATCTGGGAAACTGCTGCCGTCTGGGTCAATTCTAATTTTGTGATTAAGCCAGTTGTAGGAAAATGTGACCCAGTTGTTCACTCAAAGTATTTCAGCACTTTAATTTATCATCTGAAAATCAAACATGTAATGAAAGCAATACGTGTAAATAAAAGTTTAATTTTCCTTTACTGTTTTGATCATTTTATTTTGGATTTAGATATTTTTTGTAATTCAGTTTGAACTTATTTAAGCAAGAAATGTTGAACATCACACACATCAGTCATGACTACAGGCTTTATTATTTCAGCTTCAAAATTCTGTCCAGTATCCATCCTGAAAAAAATGCATGGTTTTGGTCCTAGATATTTATCAGGCGAATAGTTTCAGAAGAAGGCAGGACCAGTCTGTACACAACTACCATGACAACACAGTCTCAGGTATGAGTCAAACTCTGGAATCAAAAGTGCAGAGCTCCAGCTTCCAAACTTCATTTATCAGGTTCATCTCCTCTGGAATCATCGAGTGTGAGTCGACACTGTGACTTGAATAGAAACCCATCTGATCTGATGCTGTGATGGAGCGGGGCCAGACCAGAGGTGAATCTGGTGTATTTAGACTTTGACTTGGAGGGGACTGGACACATGAAGCTCCTGTTTCCCTCTCTCATCTCCAATAAATCAAATTGTCTGACTGAAGTTACCAACCATAGGACTTCTGGGAGTCCTTAATTTTGGACAGCCTACTGCCGCGGATGAGGACTCCAGCTGCTGAGGCTATTGCAGTCTCATCATCATTATCACCTCTGCATCAGCAATGTTAATTTTCAATCTCTCTCTCTCTCTCTCTCTCTCTCTCTCTCTCTCTCTCGAAATGCAGCACAGCTTAACAAGATTCTGGCTCTGCTCAAGGTTTCTGTCTGTTAAAAGGAAGTTTGTCCTTGCCACTTTAACTTACTAAATGCTAGGATGTGGAGTCTTTGTTGACAGTAACGTAAGCAGGTCTAGGGCCTGCTGCTTTTGTAAAGCGTCTTGATAAAACTGGGAAATAAATTGAAATAAAAAGAAAACTCATGAATTAAAAGTACAGCTCCCTTCCTCCTCTTTGTTTTTGGTTTTGATTTCCTCGAGAAGCAGTCAAAGAAGCTCATTTGTAACAGGAAGTGAGACTCTTTTACTGAAACAATCCAAATATCTGAGCAGCTGATTGGTGCCCTGTCAGTAGGGGATCACATCTAGATACAAGCACAAAGTAAAGAACTGAAAATTTTTAAATAACCTCAGTGTACTCTTGAATTGCAGTGGATGTTTGAGTCAGACATTTTTTTTCTTCAGATTTGCTTATGAATGTAATAAAATCGTTCCATCTGCCTCAGCTGGTTACCATGCCTCTGAGCAGTCTGTTTTCTGACTAAGATCTCCTTTGAGTAATAAAACTATAAACAATGAAATGAATGGATCTCAGACAAAAGAAGAAAAAGAAAAGGACTACTGAACGACTAATGTATTCAAAAAGGGTAAAAAGACTGATGGGAAGGACATAAAATGTGAAGAGGGGTGGATACACGAATAACTCAGCCTGGATACTGATGAGACTGAGTGAAGGCTGACTGGGTTGAAGGAGGTATAACAATACACGTACACTTTTTTTTAAACAAATGTTAATTTCATTTAATTCTTAAGTTACTTCTTCCACAGCTTAGATGTTCTCTACCACAGAGTTTCTAAAATTGTGGTTCGCAGACCACTAGTGGTCTGCCAGCTCCTCCTAGTGGTCCGCCTTGACAGTGAGGTTTTTTTTTTTTTTTTTTTTTTAGGAACATTACAAAAAAAAAAGGTCACCAGGACTCACAAAAGTTTCTTTTAACTCCCCTTATGTTACTCCATTAGTGAGCCTACAGACAAAATCCTCACCTGTCGGTGGCTTAAGACAAGGACAGAAAAAAGAAAAACAAACGAGGAAGAGAAAACCTCCAACACTGGCCAGGAGAAGGTGCAGCAGCAAGATGATTCAGCCACAGTGAACAATGTGGACACTGTGGAAGCTAACGTTAGCGCCAGGACTAGTAGCCAGAACATGTATGATGCAAGTTTACAAGTTTATCTGGGCTGTTGTTCTGGGGCTGTTCAGCTTGGTGGTCCATGAGAGGTTGTTTTTTTTTTTTTGAAGGGGGAGGGGGGGGGGGGTGATAAGTGGACCTTGGTCTGAAACAATTTGAGAAACACTGCTCTACTGTTTCTAAGCACTTGAATACCTTCAGGGGTTCTGTCTGCCCCCCTGTCTCTTGTTACTGCCAGTATTCATTTGCTAAATAAATGCAATGTAAAGCTTAAATAGCAAGGACCTGAAGACATGGATTCAATTTACCTTTGTTACAACTCAGGAAAACGTCTACATTTGCATGCATGTTGTGCACAGTTTTGTGAATCATGAATATGTTGGATGTTGCCCACAAGCTGACCACACAATTCTAAATATCACCACTTTGGTTTGCCATGACTCCAGCAGGCTGAAACAGATATCAGAAGAGACAAAACTTGGTCCATTTGAACCACCCAACAAATATTTTTTGTGGGTGGCTTACAAAGGTCTAGAACTATGGCCTGAAAACACAAACTTTTATATCCAAACAAACTGTGTTTTGGTTCAAGGCACAGAACTGTGGGGTGCTTCCAGGTTGCGTAATGAATACACAAGGGAATATATTCTCTTTTTAAGCAGCAATAGGTACTGAAATTTGGGAAATATATTTTTTATGAGCCACCAATTTCCATTTCCAATAGATCCTGAGAAGTAAACCTAAGGTAAACAGACCGCCTGCTCTGGGACTAGATAGCTGTCAAGCTCCCAAGTGGCCGTATGGACGAGCGCAATGTGGTTCAGTCTGACTTCATGAGCAGGGACACTCAGGTTTGTGTGTTTGAGTGGAAGTGTTGCTTAAGGAAGCTGCACAGCTCTTAACAGCATGGTCAGAGAACTAATGTTGCAGTGTGCGCCTTTATTATTTCCCTTTCATGAAATGCATATTGATCACAGATTGCATTTCCATTTGTTGTTAGTGGCAATAGTTTGATTACACACTTGATTAAATCTGGGGCTGCAGCCTAGTCGCAGCGTGCTGTGATGAAATATGACAGGCTGAAAGAGGGCTGCATGTAGACCCTGCTGCTGTTAAAAAGACAAATGTTTGAATTTGAACACCTACCATCTCATTCCTCTGTGTCCAAGCTGAAATGGATGCAGGCTCAGAAGGGCTGTAAATGAGAGAGGTCAAAAGGGTGTCGATTTGCAGGCTGTAGATATGTAGATACGCATATCTTAGATTTCCATACTAATCAGACTCATGCCGTCTTGATGAGGGATTGAATCCATCTGATCTGAGAATATGATTACAGCTTCAGCACAAACAAATCAGCCACAATCAAAGCAAAATTAGACAGTAAGTAAATGCTCTCCAGTAACAAATAACAAGTTCAGGAAATACACTGTATGTGGGTTGTTAAGTGACCTCTATACATTATATATATATATATATATATATATATATATATATATATATATATATATATATATATATATATATATATATATATATATATGTACAGCACATTTTGTTTTTGGCATCATGGCATCAAAATATCTTTTGCCTAATGGGGGGGGGGGGGGGGGGGGGGGTCCAATCTGAAAACATCAGAGTAACAAAACTTGTCTGAAGTCAAAGTTCAATGCGTGTGTCGAACCATCATGTCACTCATTGCTGAATCGGCTGCTGAAATGGTTATTACAAATGAAACCATTTGAATATGATGGTTAATGGTTTCCTAAAAAATTGTTAGAAGTGATAATGTCACAAAGTATGACAGCTAGGAAGAAAGGAATGAAATGCTAAAAATGTGTTTATTCCAAATAAAATGTCAAGAAAAATATTTCTTGTGTGTGTGTGTGTGTGTGTGTGTGTGTGTGTGTGTTTCCTACTATCATTGTTGTGGAAATCATTGTTAATCATTGTAAATAATAACCAAAAAGAAATGTGACCAGTCTCTTTATATGGGATTGTTATTATTATTCATTCATTCAATCATTCATCTTCTATCCCTCTTATCCTGTTCAGGGTGTCTGGAGCCTATCCCAGCTGTCTTAGGGTGAGAGGTGGGGTACACTCTGGACTGGTCTCCAGCCAATCACAGGGCTGACACACAGAGACAGACAACCTTTCACGCTCACACTCACACCTACGGACAATTTAGAATCACCAGTCAACCTGATGAGCATGTTTTTGGACTACCAGGAGTACCAGGAGAGATCACACATGCAGGGGGAGAACAAACTCCACACAGAAAGGCACACCGTGCCCAAACAGGGATTCAAACCGGCAACCTTCTTGCTGTGAAGCACCAGCACTACCGTTCAGCCCCTATTATTGTCACATTGTCAAGTTTTTATTCAGGGACTTTGTACCAAAACAAGTAGCCCTCAGAATCAAAAAGGTCGGTGACCCTTGATCTAGCAGAAACTGTGATTTTTATTTTTCACTGTCCTCTCCTTCACTGATGAGTGTAATTTGATAAAGTTAAAAGGTTGTACACTGCAAAAACTGAAATCTAAGGAATTGTTTTTTTGGTCTTATTTTTAGTAAGAATGGTCTATCATACTTTACTTGATATGAGTCACATTCAACTGACAAGCCCAGAAACATGTCTTATTTCAAGATATTAAAAGACAAAAATGAGGTCTGAACTGATTGTAACAAGTAAATAAATGGGACAAGAAAAAATCACTTGCTTAGATTACAGTTTTTGCAGTGTCATACTGACACAATATATGAATAAAAATAAAAAATGAAATGCTCCAACTCTGACTTTGCTGAAGTTCCACCTAACTTTTTTTTGTTTGTCAAATTCACCTTCCTAAACCTGTGGTCCATAGAGAACTGATGGCTGTATGTGAGCTGCTGGTATCCTCTGATTCAGAAAAATCCTGAAATCAAAAAACCAAAAAAAAAAATGTCGGTACCTTTTGTTGTAGGATGCATTAACTCACAGAAGTGCAGATGGGCAAGTTTTACGGTGTTCTGTCATTACAGTCGTTATGGTCAACATCACCTACTTCCCCAAATATATATGAGCGTACAGTGCTGATGGTATATTAAGCCTCCATTCTTCACTGATAATAGGTGTCAGCACAGGCAGGGCTACTTAGCATTGCTCATGGTTCAACAGTGCTGAGAGTCTGACAAATAACAAACAGCTGCACCATAGGGGACGCAGACAAGCAATGCATCATTGAAGCTACAGTCCAGTCACCCTGCCCTCTTCTTCTTCCTCTCTACATTCTGCTTTCATCTGCTCTTCACACATCCTGCATTTCCATCGTCCATGTCATTTCCACAATTTGTATTTGTCAGTGTACACTGCTTGCCTTTGAAGGCTCCACTGTGTCTCGCCTGCAAAACAATAAAAAACATGAGCCACTGGTGTTTAGCAAGAAGCGCAGTTCAAAGACAAGATCAATCCTGGCTCATTAGCATATTGTCTGAATGTGAGGCGGTGCCTATGAGCTACAAGGTTACATGCTTTTCAACAATCAAATGAATTCAGCCACCCTGAAAAGTGAAAGTGTTTAGATGAAAGGGGGAAATTGTTGTGATTTTTTCTGGGTGACATTGGTCCAGGAGAAAACACTTAAAATAATCTTGAAGCAACAGGGGAACAAAAAGCAAAGGAAAGAAAATCCTGCATTTTAAAAAGTCTTCTTTCTCCGTCTTTTTTCATTAGTTAAGGCACGGTCACTTAAAAGGCTTGCTTTAAATTTGTTCTCCTCCACTCTGTATGGCACAGACAGAATTGGGCCATGGAAACACCCTCAGGAGTCCAATTAAAGCCTCTAATATTAGCAAGTAACAGTAAAAACACTGAGGTTAATAGCTAAGTAGTTATCCTGCTTAATTACCTGCCTTCAGCTCTCTGTGGGGCCCAGGTCTTTATGCCGGTGTGTTAAATAAAAGTGGAAAGCCTGGTAGGTGCATCATCTCTTATCTTTGCAGAGTGCAGGAGCTGTAGTTTTGACCAAATATCAAAGTTTTATCCTCCAGTTTATCCTCCAAATGGTAGCAGAATTCTCTGCAATAAAAGGTTCTTGAAAGTAGAGAGGGTGACAAAGTGACACAGTGAGAGAGAGAGGGACAGTAAGCGGGGGGTGATAATGAGATACTTAGGAGATTGTTTTTAGGAGTGCCCATAAGGCTTTGCCCATTACTTACTTGGAAGAGTTTACAATGCCAAATGTTTCAGCTCTGACAGTTTTGCAGGTGGTGTTAAAGGCCTGACACGTCCTCAGGCAGTTTAACAAATGCTGATAAGGGAGGGATAGAAGTACAGACCGGACAACACAAAGTGCCAGTGTCCTTGTCCAAATCTGTCAGAGCTGGAGGTGTGAAATCCTTGGAGGATAACAGTTCTGCACTTAAATATAAAAACTGCCGTAGAAAGGGTGCTGATGGGTTGGTTGATGTCATGGAGGACACTTTGTAGACAGCTTCTATAGGACATAAACTCCTTTCCTTTAAAAAAAAGGAAAAAAGGAACTTCTCCTGATACAAGCTAGAATAATCCATACCATCTCCCCACGATTAGCCTTCAGCTCCTGATGCCTGACATACAGTGATGTTTTTTTAAGTACTAATTAGAGGCATTCACTGAAAATACAAATGGGCTTTTCTCCTCTAAATAACTGAGAATGAGTGCATTGTCAGTGATGACAGAGCTCATGAATAATACAGCTCCAGTGAGCAGCGTCTTAATGAACATCAGCTAATTCCTAATCAGTCAGAAATGGACAGTGACTCACAAAACATTCATCAAAACCTTATAAACATGGCGAGACCTCTGCTCTTTGATTGGATAGATGAGCTGAGACATCAGCCATGGAGTCCAGTGTGATATTATTGTCTTTATTAAGCATCTCTGTTAATTTTGATCTGACAGTACACAACAGCAGGTCTTCTAGTCTAAGTAGACTCTACTAATAGCAAATCAGCAAGCCTTGTTATATACAGGAAAAGCAAACCATGTGGAGAGTAAACAGGTGGAATGCAGTCCAATGAAATGCCATCTTGGCTTCCATCAATCTATCAACACTCGTATATTTGGGACAGCAGGGGTGGGGGGTTTACAAGATCTAATATTATGTCGGCTAATTGTTCTTCACGTTAACACTTTAACTTCTAAGACAACCTCACACAGCCATAATTCATAACTAAATGCATTCACTTCAAAACAAATATGAAAATACAATGTTGCCTTATAAAATATATCAAAGTGTGACCTTATGTTGCAGAGCTCTCTCAGACTCCTGTGTGACATCTGCGAGATGGGGCCGCAGCTCCCTCCTGGAGTTACTTCAGTTCCAGCACAAAGCTAGCTCTGACTGTCGCTGTTGAAGCTCCTGCAGCATGTGGTTCAGCATCACTATGAGGCTTGTTGTCTGTGCTTTTGTTTATTTCTGCTTATCATTTTATCTATTTATTTTTGTTTTTGTCAGTCAGAAAAAAAGACAAACAGAAATTATCTTCTGCCTGCTGTTACTTGCCATACTTGCTAGCTAGCTACACTACCCCTGACCATGGGTTTAGTCGTAGACTTTTCAAAATAAGTCAGAAATTGTTCTGCAGTCTTCCTCAGAAGTGTCGCTTGATGTTGCTGTGACGTGTCTTCAGATGATCATATGCAGGTTTGGTCATCCTGTCTGTTTGGAAGTGTATTCTTGTGAAGACAGTACAAACCTTTTTGGACTTTAGTTCATGTGACCTTCCTGTAGGTCATTTTGTGGACTGTTGTTAGTGCCATAGGGTCATCTTAGGGTTGGCTGTAAGAATCTGAACAAACATCTTCATGCACGTGAATCCAGAACAAACTATTCTAAATCCTAAATTTCTACCAACACAACAACTTTACTCAACACTGAGTCGCAACAGCCCATGAGAAGTTGGATAACCTGAAATCAGAAATGATTGCTCTAACCTCTGTTCAACTAAAAAGCATTCTAAAATTGGTTTTCTTTTCTCCTTGAGGAAAAATATGACAAATTTTGAATTTTTTCTTTGCAATTTTTTTCCCCTGCAAACCTAAGTCCTGTATAATCAGCAAATTGTGATAAGATAGAAACTTTTCTTTTTTCAGGTTTACACTGTTGAGATATACCACAGTAAAGTGTTGGGATATCTGCTACTGGTACTTGAAAGAGACCAACGGGGGAGGTAATGGACCAAGAAATAGCAGCTAATGTAAACCCAGCACGGAAAAGGAAGCCTTAGCTGGAAGTTGATTTTAATTGGCTTCACAGGAATAACTTATGAGTTGGAATCTGCTCCATGAAACATTAATCACTCCATGTTGTGAGACAATATTAGACAATGATTAGGCTCTGAGACTGGATGATAGCCAGTGAGGTCAATCGCACTGTAAAACCCCAAAAGATTTCAAAAGAAATGGGCTTAAAATTCATAAACAAAACAAATAAAATAACAAACATGCAAGTCCAAAATGATGCATCAACAACATATTGTACTGAAGAGAAAACCTAGATGGTAAAAAAAAAGCCGAGATTACATCAACTGTAAATGCCCCGTACAGGCTGGAGCACTTCCATTTGGATAGCCAGTTAGACGCAATTTAATGTGTGACTGATTTCAGAGTATGTCCACTCTTGGCTTTGCAGCGTTCATATATTCTTTTATTGTTATAAGGTTTGTTGCTTTTTGACTGTATTTTTTTTTCACTTGAAGTTCATTTCTGTCGTTGACAACCATCCATACATCTGATTTATACAACAGTGAGTCAACTTTAGGTGCTTTGTTCACACATCTATTTAACATCAGAGGATCATAGCACAAATCCACAGAGTTGCAGAAACACAAAACAGAAAGCTAAGCCTGCCTCACTGATGTGAGCAGTGTAAAATGGACCAGTACTTATATAGCGCTTTTCTAGTCTTAGACTACTCTAAGCGCTTTACACTGCTAGCTCATTCACCCAATCACACCACATTCACACACTGAATGGCCAAATGAAACTAACATAGCCATCAGCTATATCTAACACATTCACACCACATTCATACACCACTGAACAACAGTGGGAGCAATTGGGGTTCAGTGTCTTGCTCAAGGACACTTCGGCATGCAGGAGCTGGAATCCAACCCACAACCTACTGATTGTGGGGCGACAACTCTACCAACTGAGCCACAGCCGCCCATGTGAGCATGGTATATCATGTATCAGGTATGTAGAGATCTTCACCAAGTTGGTTAAAAAGAAAAAAGAAAAGAAAAAAAAAGTGAAGTCGTTGATATATGAACTTATTATCACAGGAACCCAAGTACTATAGATGAAAGCATGTCCACCAAGGCCTTCCACACTGTGAAGATTTGTATTCAGACTGTTTTATTGGTCGCAGGAGGGAACTCTGGTTTCACAGCCAAATGAGTCACATAAAGAGAGAAATAAAAATGAACAAAAAAAAAAATAAAAGCAAACAAACACAGTCACCAGCAGCATTTAGACTTCAACATGTCTGTGACAACAGATCAATCAGACTGTGAGTCAGAGTATAGCAGCAGATGTACTCACTTTGAAGAGCCAAATCATTAAAAAAAAACTTATAAAAACTGCTCAAAATTATCCCAGTTTTACATTTTTATCGTTCCTGACTCTGCAGCAAGTTTCTCCACAGACAACTTCTTTGGACCTTTTAGCATTATTGACCTTTGTTGGTCACTGTAATTTCAGAACCATAAAATAATGAATATTTTACCACAGGTTGCTTGGTACCCAAACTAAACAGTGGTAAACACATCAACGCCAAAGTTCCTTTTGGCATTCAAAGGTACATTGTAAATTATTCAGTTCATAAAAACAGAGTTTGTAGCGATGGAACACAATGTTATTCAAATGCAGCTTGTGACAAGTCATGTCTTGTGATTTGCTGGGTTTAATAAAAAGGAAGAATTTAATAAATGCTGTTGTAGCCTAAACCCTCAATTTTAAAAATGAGACATCAGTGATTGAATTAAAGGTTGCTGCTGTGCAAGTCCTGATAACTATGCTCAATATGTATTTCTCTGTAATCCTAAACAGAAAATAACTGCCAACTTTTACAACCTCAACTCCAGTGAAGTTTGGATGTTTTGTAAAACGTAAATAAAAGAGAATACAAGGACTTGCTAATCCTGTTTAACCTATATTCAGTTGAATACACTACAAAGACAAGATATTCATTGTTCAAACTGAACTTATTGTTTTGTTTTTGCAAATATTCAACATGTTCCATTAAGCTGGTACAGGGTCATGTTCTGGGTGTCGTTGATATATGTCTTTGTCTTTGCATGGTAGAGTTTGAACTTGCACTTGTAGATGTAGTGATGAACTGTGTTAACTGACAATGGTTTTCTGAAGTCTTCCTGAGTCCACGTGGTAATATCCTTTACACAGTGATGTTGGTTTTTAATGCAGTGCTGTCTGAGGGGTCAAAGGTCACGGGCATTCAATGTTGGTTTTCAGCCTTGCTGCTTACGTGCAGAGATTTCTCCAGATTCTCTGAATCTTTTGATGATATTATTGACTGTAGATGATGAAATACATCAATTATTTGCAGCTGTATGTTGGACTGTTTACTCACACAGTTGTTCACAAAGTGGTGAACCTGGCCCCATCCTTGCTTGTGAACGACTGAGCCTTTCAGGGATGCTTTTTTTATACCCAATCATGACACTCACCTGTTTTCAATGAACCTGTTCACCTGTGGAATGTTTCAAACAGGTGTTTTTGGAGCATATTTTTTTGTATTCAATTGACTATATGTTAAACAGTATTTGCAAATCACTGTATTCTGTTTTTATTTGTTTTACACAACGTCCCGACTTCATTGGAATTGGGGTTGTACACACTCAAGTCCTTAAGGGATGTGTTGCTGGGATAAAAGTAGATTAAAAACAGAATTCAAGGGTTAGCAAATCATTATAAGCTTTACATTGTAACTCAAAATATAATGTAAAGATCATATTCCTGAACAGGACAGATGCTTACACAATACAATGCAATCTATAGGTTGTGTAAAAGAGTTCCAAAATAATCTCCTGGAGAACATCATTAATCTAATTACATATATTGGTTAGTTTAAAAAAAAGCACTCTAAAGAAGCCAGGTCTCTCGTATGTAAAGATGGGAGGAAGTTCATGACTCTGTGAAAGATTGGGTGGGAAAATAATTAATCAATTGCAGCATAAAATGCCTAGTTGTTATAATTCAACAAACTGATGCTTTCATCAACTGTGGCACTTATAATCAAATAATTCAGAGAATCTGGAGAATTACAAATTGTGCACATTGTATGAAAGGGACAATGCCAATAAATAAAGCTAGATGGCCACAATCTTGCAAAGCAATGACTCTGCAGGGGAAATACTTGCATAGGCTCAAAAGTTTGTCTCTGCATCCACATATGCAGGTCAAAACCATGCAAAGAGGAAACAATATGATCCAGAAACACCAGTGACTCTTCTGTGTCTGAACCCATTTGAAGTAAACTGAAAATGTATTCTGTTGTCTGAAAAATGTGGATACTGCTTTCATATCTGGGAAGACTCCATTAATTCTGCACCATATATACTCAGGATACAGAGAGTCATATGCTGCCATCCAGATATTGAGTCTTTTTTAGACAAGACCTTAAATTGGCTGAAAAATGCAGCTAGAAGACACCAAACTACCAACAAATCTTACACCTGATGACAAACTACAACATAGAGAGAAAGAAAAAGGAGACCCTGAACTGTCGAGCAACTGAAACCCTTCATCAATTGAAAAATTTCACTTTCATAAGTCCAGAAACTGTTCTCTATTTCATAAAAGTTAAAAGAAAAATGTTGTTAAAAAAGAAGCAAGAAACACAAAAGGAAACACTTCTCTGTTCCTATACTGTTTAGTTACATGTTGCTGACACTGAATTCAAAACATTTTTCAGTTTCAACATTTGTTGTCTCTTCACCAAGGCTCTAAATTAACACCTGCCAACCCACCAAATGCAGGTGAAAATTCAGTGTGACGGATATAAAAAAAGGCTCACTAGCCAGCTTGGCCAGTGATAAATGAAGCACTTTAACATCTATTTTATGGGATAGGTGAGCACGGTTTTTATGGGAACCTGTCATCACACACCTCAGTGTACACAGACGCCTCTCTCTCTCCAGGTGGGGCGGGATGTTTCAGTCTCAACTTGTCAGAGGAGAGTGGCCCTCTCCTCCCTCTCTTCACATAAACTGCTGAAAGTTGTCTGTGCTTCACAGGAAAACGCTCAGCGCTGCTCCATGAACACACAGAAAGCTCTGCTGCTGGGAGTAGATGTGTTCTCTCGTGCTCTCCCAGATGGACAGGGAGATTCTGCAATTCTCTGTGTTGGGCCACCGTCTGTGGGTTTGGCCTCTGAACGGGAACATCTAGAGAGTAGCCCCCCCCCCCCCCCCCCTCCCCCGCAGTGGTATGAACCATACAGGGTGCCAGGGCTCTGTCCACTATAGCCTGCTATGCAGTAAACAGGGGTGTGTTGAAAATATTTTTCTTTTTTTTTTTTTTTTTTTTTTTGGGGGGGGGGGGGTTATAGAACTATGGACTATAGAAAGTCAGCACACTGAAATTAAATGATTTTTATTTATCTATTTTTGCTATCTTTTTTTTTAAATGCCATACATAAATCAAAATTACAAAAAAATGTACAAAGGTGTTTTCACAAATAATACACATTGTATATATTAATAGTCCCTTATAATCTGTCTTTTTATACATGAAAAAAATTGGCTAGAGTAAAATTCTGATTGTCTGGTAGCTTCAGAAACTTACCAGCCACACTGGCTGATGATCGAAAAAGTTAATTTAGAGCCCTGCTAATGTCAGCTAATTTAGGCTTTAAATTCTCTGCTAACCATCTGGTTATTTTTTATTGACATTTTAAAAGGTGTCCTGTGTAGAAAATGAAAAATGGGGCAACATGATGTTATTACTCAAATAGGCCTATATATGCTTTCTTTTCTATTTGGTTTGGAGAGTTTGCTGGATAAGAAAAAAATATAATTATGCAATCAATCAATGTGGGTTTTAATGGACGCACATGCATAAATTATGCACATGCTTCAACCTTGTCCTTCATAACTTATTGATAAAGACTAGAGATGTAAGGGCCCCCCCTTCAGCTGTGGTCCTTATTTCTGGTTTGATGGTCAGTTAAGAAATCTGTCAGTCAGTTCTTAGAAATTCATCCCATGTACACAAGAATAACCCATCATAACCTTTTCAACCTCATCACTTATTCATAGCCTCACAGTTTGGATAAATGTGCCTTGCTCTGAATTTTCTAAAACACTCCATTTTCTCTTTGTCTTCCTCCTTTAAATTAACATTAATAGAATCATCAGAGTGCGAGTAAACAGAGTGCTGCATTTCTGTGTTGCTTGAGTGCACACAGCACTGGCCCTGCGTCTGTTTTCTGCTGTTTATCCATCAGCTTGCTGTTTTTAGGCCTTAAACATCTTACTTTAGTTGATGAAATATTGCAGGTTTTTGGGCAGAGGGAGCACTAGCTGGTCATCCACTCAGCTCCTCATTTTGCAACCCCATTTGGCCTGATGAATAAATAATACTATTCCCCTCCCTGTCTTCATCTCCCTGAAGTCCAGCTTATAAATCCTGCTTGTTTATTTGTGTGTGTGTATTCGTGTGTGAGTGCTCGTAGGAATAAATGATGAGCAAAGAGTTGTATTCCTTATTTCAGTTAGTTCATGGGCTTAACACAGACTGTTCTTGTAGCAGCTTTCAAAAGAGCTCAAAGTCTCTTCAACTGCACTTTTTCTCTCTCTCACATTCCCTTTTCACCTTTGTCAGAGATACTGCGTATTTTTTTAAGTCTACTCAAAGGATTTTCATATACTTGTTGCTATGCTTGCATGAGTAGCCACTTCAGTTGTCGATTTCAGAAAAGATCCAGCTCTGTTTGATGGTTCCAGGGACTCTATCATCTGGAATGCACACTGTCTTTCTGAACCCATTTTTACCCCAGAAGATCTTTCACTCATATTCCAAATCCTGGAGTGCCTTACTTGTGCTGTCATGTGCTGTGAGTGTTCATTCTACTGCGATATCGTGATTGTTCAGTTTTTCAGGGGAGCACAGATGCCCTGTTTAAGTGGTCTTGGTGTCTGCCCTGACAAACACTCATCTTGTCTGAAAAACTCTTACCTTGAAGAGTCCTACTCTCTACTAAACTTATGATTTGAGCAGTTTCACAGCACTCCCCTCAACTTTTCATGTCTCAGAAATATTTTTCTTTACTTTTTGTGTCCTTTTCACCACCATTATATAACTGTCTCACACAAATGGGCAAGCCAACAGTGATTCTGGTTCTACTCAAAGCTGCCCATCAAACAGTGGTGGGTGGATTGATCTGGAATACGGATGTATCGATACCAACATTGGTATCAGTATTGATCAATACTTGCATAGTAATATTGATACTTAAGTTTCAGTTTCTCTTCTCGATGTGCGCTCCTCTCACTCACTTCACTCATGTGCACTACCCCCCCACCCCCCACTGAGTGTTGCCGCTCAGTCACGTCACTCAGACACACACTGCTGGCTGCATAATGGCAGAGAGGATCTTCGTTTGGTGTTATTTTACAGTTGCAGACCAAAGTACTGCAAGCTGTGATGTTTTCAGTTCTGTGTAAACACCACAAACTTATACAAATGTCTAAAAACACAGCAAAAAAGTGAGTCAAAGTAAATAGGTGGAGGAGGAGAATCCTCAAACTTCAACTAGACCCCAGGCTCAGAGACAGAAGTTCAGAACAGTTCTTTCAGCGTGAACAATAAGAATCAAAATTATATATTTATTGCAAAAAAATCTTTAAAAAAAAATTCACAAATATTCAACTATAGTGTTTTACAACAAAGCAAAGTCTCCACAACGTCACCCATCTGTTTCTGAAACAGAACAGTCTCCAGACTAGAAGCTATAGGGCGTCTGTCAGTCATGTGAGCTGAGCTGTGCCTCTGATTGGGCAAACTCGCAATCATATCCTCTATATGAGTAAGAAAAAACTTCACTCCTCCCCCATACAGTGTGTGCAGTTAGTGAAATTAGTGATTCAGATGGTAGACATTTTTTTTCTTCCAGGCTGTAAACATGTTTATTTCTGCTTTCTGCTGTGAAAATGGCTTATTTTTTGGCTTGATGTGTTTGTGACTTCTGTACAGTTTTTGGGCCACGGTTTCAGTACATGTTTTGTGCATAAATAGATTTTTTTTTTTTTTCTCTCAAAATGTTCTCTTTTTTTTTGCTTGTCAGCAAAGTAAATGAATCTCAGTATCACTGGTTTGCTGAATAATTTAACACTTTTCTTTCAAGTTAACAGTTAATAAATACACAATTTTAAATGGTTAATAACCTCTCATTCTTTAACTACTTGAATACACTTTAGAAAAGTAACTGGCTGTCCCAGAATGACATCATTGACTAAGTTGCATAATAAGGCATTTGCATGTAATTGTCATGGACTTTCTTCTTTTCTGAAGTTCTTTCTGAACTTTCTTCTGTTTATTATTATTATTATTATTATTTTTTTTATTATTATTATTATTATTATTATTATTATTATTATTATTATTATTATTATTATTATTTCAATGTCAAAATAAAACCCCTCTTTCTTTACCCAGACTTGAAACTGGCAAAAGTGACCCAAAAGAAACAAGCACATGTGCAATTCATTTGCATTATGTCATTTGCTCTGGCTGCAGCTTGGATAGACTGCTGCAAGCGAGGAAGATCATCCGCTTGTAAGCCTTTCGGATAGGGGAGGGGCCCATGGCAGCACCCACTGCTCATTGAGAAGACTAAGATTAATATTTCCCTTTAAGTCAGATTCTCCAAACTCCAGAAAAGTGGCTGGTTACTGGTCACTTTTTTGAAAAAAAAAAAAAAAAAACCTAACCAGAGGGGTCTGAACAGTCACCACATATTGCAACAAAGTCGTCCAGTTGGCATCACTGACTCTATCACATACACCTTTATATGTCATCATCTCAGAGCACACTGTGCAGGTTACAAGATGGCGACCTCTGTCGGTCTAAAAAGATAGTCAAGTTAAAAAGTTTTTAAAGTTAAAGGCACATTTCTCCTGTCACTAACTGAACTTTTGTAGAAGCAAATACCGACATATAAAGGCCAACGAGTGCTAACACTCAGGGTTCCCTTGTCGAATTTTACGACTTCATATCTTTTTGGGCTTTCACAGATAGTATTAAGTGCAATTTGGTGGAAGATGTTGCACTTAAGATTAGAACGGTAATGTATCCAATTTTCTTTAAAGTTAGTCTGATAGATTGATTGTTTCAGTTGGTGGAGAGGGTGCTGTTTGTTCAGACTATAGTCCTTGTTGCACTGGTCACAGGATCCATTCCCTGTCTCTACTCTCTCTCTCTCTCTCTTTCTCTCTCTCTCTCTCTCTCTCTCTCTCTCTCTCTCTCTCTCTCCCTCAAGCTGTTCTGTTCAATTAAGCCTAAAAGCCCCCCCCCCTTCCTCTAAAAGAACCTTAAAAAAAGAAAATTAAAAAGTTAATCTGAAAAGTATTTGAGGTCAGTCTTTTATAAACTTTCAGCCACTTCAACAGAAAAGCCAATTATTTGCTGAAAACACTTAAAAGGAAGGCATTTAGAGAAGCTGCATTTTTCCCCAAAGCTTCCATTATTGCAGTAGTTGACAAAGAGCAGAAGGCCTTACAATCGCGTGTGACGCTTTTGCAAAGATGAATGTAGCCTTCAGAAGGGTCAGACCTTCAAAATGTCAGCTCTTAGATTTAGTTTAAGCATAACCTACTGGAAATTTTGAAGCAGGTTTTCCAAGAAGTTGGTGTACCTCATAAATCTAGAAGATGTCCTTTTTGCTTTACAGCATAAATGAGTGGAGGACTTTATTTAGTGTGGAAAAGAATACAGCTCATCACTGCAGAGGCTTTGCAGCAGCATTTTGAAAAGAAAGGTTGTTCTATTGTTGCCCTCATCATTATCATGATGTAGACAATTAGAAATCCTGAAATATCTTCATTCATAGGCTGAGATCATACTGGTTTATTATTCTCCAATATTTATCAAGTGCTTTTTTTAATGTTTGTAAGCCAGAACTCATATTATTTCAGGAGACTTTAACCATGTTGCTCCCTCCTGCCTACTGACTGGATTTGCATGGGTTGAAACATTCTGGGAATTTTCAAAGTTGGAAACTTTCCATAGGATTTTTTTTTGGGGGGGGAATTAACAGGAATTTTGTGGGAATATTTGGGAACTTATATTAAATGTACTTACCTGGTGATAAACCTGTATAAATATGAAACATTTTCTTTTGTTATAAGCAGACATGCATGCAAACATGTCCAATGCAATATTTTTAAATCAAGTTGATAACAAGAAAAAAATCCCAAATTTCCCAGGTGCTTTTAGAAAAATTATTTTAAGTTGACAACAACAAAACCCTGAAAATTTCCAGTATTCCTGAGCTAAAATTCCCATGGAAATTTTCCAGAAACTTTCTTGAATTTACCAATGATTTTTTCAACCCTTTTGCAACCCTATGTCTTGATCTGTTGTATGGCAGTGCCAAGCTACCTTCAGAGCTGCTGCCATCACTGGGTGGGTCAGATTGCGGTCTGCAGACCTGTTGTGGACCCTGTGTGCTGAGGCAGCCTGCAACTACCCTCACAGTCAGGAGATGGACACCTGAGGCTGGTGAGGCTCTGGGGGACTGCTTTGAATGCACAGATACTGGAGACAGATGAGAACTGTATGGAAATCAACAGACTTTATTTCATGTTTTATTTTTTGTTTTATTTTATGTGATTTTTATAACTTGATTTCCCTTTGGGATTAATAAAGTACATTCTATTCTATTCTGTTCTATTCTATTCCAAGCCAATGTCAGTCATAATCTTTAAAAATATCAACTGTGATATTGCAGTGGTTAGCGCTATTCTGTGAAAGTTTGTAAAGAAGGTTCCTGGTTCAATTCCCCAGCTTGGCAGGTGCCTGTGAGTTTGCATGTTCTCCCAGTGCTGACTGACTTACATTACAAAACGTATGCAATGTCCCAATTGTTTCATAAATGCACTCAGATGAAGTGGACTGTGCACATTCTGCACTAACTAAAACTGGACTCAACCTTACAGGGTAGTGTTGTCTCACATCAAACACTGCGGCTTCACATTTACCAGAAACTACGATCGCATTTCCACAACCATTCACAGGTGTTCCTTGTTGTTAATTGATTACCTCCATCATCCATTGTTTCATTTGTTCTCGCCCCTTCCTCTACGTAGCCAATATGGCGACCGTTGACAGTGAGAAGTGTTCACAGTTCCACACTCAACTTTTTGCAAGTTTTAAGTGCACCAGCTGAGAAATCAAAGTGCACTGCGTTTTTCCATACTGTCAGTGTGAACACACTTCTGCACTCAAAATAACAAGTGTAAGTGCAGAAGTACAATATTTGGGTCACCGCAGTAGTCTTTAGGTTGACTGGTTACTGTAAATGGCCCATAGGAGTTTGGTGTGAGTATGGATGGTTGTCTGTCTTTACATATTTGCCCTGTCATAGGCTTGCACCTATGAACCCAGAGTTGTGCTCAATGCAAGCTGGGTTAAGCTTCAGCCAACCTGTGACCCTGAAAGGGAAAAGCAGAAAAGAAAATGGAAAAATTAAAAGAAATTCCTCGCAACTGCCTCCAAAAGTATCTTAAAGATCTGCAGTTTTCAGCATTTTGGAATAAGCATCATTTCTTGCTGCTGGACATTACCCCTTGTTCCGCCCCCTCAATGAGCTCCTCCTCATTTATTTTGTCTTTACTGGCCCCTAAAACTTCAGACATGTGGACTCCTGGCCTGACTTGGCTCAAAATGTTTTGCTGTTGTAGTCAGGTGGATAAAAAATGTGTTCCCTGTGTATCAGCTCCTCAGTGGAAGCTATTATTCACTTATTCCTCCAGTTTGAATTTATGCCAGACGCACCCATCTTCATGATGGTGCCAACAATCTCTCTCTGCACTTCCTGCTCCCTCCTTCACTGACCCACACATACACACATCTCCCTTTGCTTTGTTTTACTGTGTACAGCTGCTTGTAGTTCAGGTTGGTTTATTGTTTATCATTAATCCTGGGCGAGATCACGACCTGTCCAGGGTTTAACTCGCCTCTTGCCCAATGAGAGCTGGGATAGGCTCCAACCTCCTGGGACTCTGAACGAGATGAGCAGTAAAGATAATGGATGGATGCATGCATCATTAAGTCAGATTATGCTGCTTGATGAATTCATTTGACTATATTTCACAGAGCAGTTGTTGGAGGTTGTTTGTGTGTCGTCAGTATAACCTTGACAGCAATCAGTCATAAAAGATGTCCAGTTACTGTCAGTTCCACTGTCAGTCTTATCATTAAATTACAAAGGAGCTGATGTCATGACCAAAGACATGGACGCGGTCTCCATTTCAGGGTGATGCCCTGTTCTAACAAATCCTGACTTTTTCTTTTTTCTTTTTTGATCAGTAGCCAAATGAAGTACTAAATGAGCTCTAGGTTGTCGGGGTTGGTCTTGTAGGTTTGAATAAAGCACTATGCAAGGTAGTTTTTTTTTTGTTTTTTTTTTTTCTTTTTTTAACTGTCATGGGAAGAACTTCATAATAAAAGCATTGTATGTGACAAGAGGATTATCTGCATCAAAAAACAAAACAAAACAAAAAAAACAACAACAAAAACATAACAGGTTAAAAGTACTCCAGAAGTATTTATTAAAACTGCCAACATAAATTCCAGACCACATGGCCAAGATCCATCCATTCACAGCTTGTGGGGGGAAAAAAAATCACCTGCTATTCTCTGGTTTTTTCGTGTGCAAGACAACACTAACAGCCAAATTACACCATCCTCCATCCGTGCTTTGTTGCAGCCCGGATTTCCCTGCTCCAGCCTCCTAATTTTCGAGGCTACAAAAATCTGCTTGAACAGGATTTTGTGCACAGATGCCACCTAAAAATGCCCAGCAACTTTCAAAATAAAGCAAACAGTGTAAAAACCAGATCATATTCAGCTTGACCACAACAACAAATAATAAGACATAATGAGCTGCATGTGGGTTGGAATGAACATTATCACAAACAATTTCACCTGTGGTTTAGCCTTTAGCTCATAGTTTAGCCTTTAGCCCATGGTTTAGCCCAGTCCTTCTCAAATAGTGGGGCGCGCCCCCCTGGGGGGGCTTACCCTTGCTGTACTAAAATAAAGTGTAATTGCACATCCAGACAATTGGTGGTAGTGGCGCTCTCATTGCCAGAGTGTACACAGGGAGTATTAGCTCTATGGTGTCGTTTTTTTCCACTGAGCATGCGCACACACAGCACAGAGCATGTGAGATAAAGTGCAGTCAATAAACAAAAGAAACACCATGGAAAAATATTTAACAGGAATGAAAATAAAAGGCAGTGAGAGACGGAGATAATGAGACAAAAGAAAGTCACCCAAAAGCTAAGACGAGGAAATATGACGAAGCGTATGTAGCGCTTGGCTTCACTGTGACTACGCCGGTCGGAGACGAGGAAAGACCGGTGTGTTTACTGTGTTTAAAAATGTTGGCAGCAGACAGCATGAAGCCAAATAAATTAAGGCGTCACTTAGAGACAGTACACCCCAATCACGCTGATAAGCAGCTTGAGTTTTTCAGTGAAAACGTGCCGAATATTGCCAGCAATCATCCTGCTTTGTGAATGCTACGTCAATAATCCAGCGAGCACTGTTGGCATCATATAAGGTGGCGTACCATGTGCTCCTGAGTTAATGTTGCTAATCAATTAGAATTTATTATTATTTATTGATTTTTATTTCATTTCATTCTTCAGTACCAAATGGTTCAGTCTGTAAAAATGTTTACAGGAGACAGGAGTGTTGAAGTTACCTAAAATAGTTTAATTATGGATTCATAAAAAAAAAAAAAATTCAGGCAAGTTGATGCACTTTAAATCTTTTCTGTTACAGACAGAAATAATGTTAATAAAGTTATTCTTTGTTGCAGGTTGATCTATATTTCTTTCTTTTCTTTAATGTTAATAAGGATACAATGTAATGTAGATGTGTAGATACAATATTTTTTAAACAAATGATACAATTTATAGTTGTGGCGGAGAGTGGGGGGGTGAAATGTTTTCTACTCCCTAGGGGGGGCTTAACTAATAATTAATTCCAGCAATCATTTTCAGTCGAGAAAAACACAGCTCTCGCTTCTCACTACTAAACTTCATCAGGCGGCGTGATGTTGTCACAGAGACTTTAACATGTCGTAAATCAATCTAGTCCTGTACAACCCGATCAGGAATCTGAGCAACATTTAGAAATAATCAATATTGGTGCTGGTTATCTCATTTTAAGTTGTGGATTAAGATCAGGCATAAATCTGAAGCAAAACTTTTCAAGATCACTTAGAAAGTCCTCACAGGGACTATTAAATCATCAGGATGTTTAAAAGTGGATTTAGAGTCTTACTTCTGATCTGTTTCATGCCGATTGATGATTTAGCTCCAGCATCGAGCAAAACAGTGTGGCGTATTTTCTGCAGGAACATTTACTGCCAGTTCAAAACCTTTCAGCTTCAAGGCTGATAGCTCACAGATCTGGTTAAATTTAGCCCTAACTCTTGTGTCTTCAAGGTACAGATTGTTTGGTTCCAAATTTGTTCATCCATCCTGTGAGTGGAAATGAGTGCTAAAACTGCACTCATTCCCGAGGCCATGTCCACACATAGCCAGGTAACTGGGAAATCACATATAATTTAATCATTTAGGCCTGTCATCCACATGAAAACACAGTTTTACGTCCCTAGAAAGGATCTTTTCTGAAAACTCAGGCCAAAGTGAAGATTTTGGGAAAACTCTGGTTTCAACTGCTGGTGTGAGTTGACAGATGCAGTCAACACGCAGCAGAGCGGAGCTGCAACGCAGACGCAGCCGGTGTATTTGAGGTGCTAGCTGGTTGCTGCTATCTGTTGCTATGTTTCTTCTTCTACGTTTTTGTTAGATAACGTTTGGTCACACATGATTTCTGTCGTGGAGGACAAGATTCTAGATCGGTGGTGGAACAGAATGGTTCTGTGTGTGGTGAGCTGTGTTGAGATTATCTGAGCACACCACACACAGTATGATCAAAACTGTTTAATGCCCACATTTTGATCTTCATGTGTGGGCTCTTTGACAGATAAATCATTGTTTAAGATTTAGAAAATCGTTATGTGTACCCCGCTTAAGTTTATCCCCTTACACTACCTTTAAAGTAAAGAAACCTCTTTGTCAGCCCAAACAAAAGATCCCAGCACCATGCTTGAATCTCTGGTGGAAGAGACAGAATGATGGAGGCTCATTCTGAATGACTGGCACAGGTTTCACGTCTCAGGAGCACTGCTGCGTATGGATTTTGGCTTGCTTAGAGCTGCACTTGGATTTGCCAGGTTAAATGTGGAAGATTTTTTTTTCTTTGTGTAAACGATCAGGTGTGGACGAAAGTATTCTTAAAAATGAATGAAGGGGGATATTTGTTTTTGAAAATACCCAGCTCCCTGTGTTCAAGGCTTTAGTCTTGAGGATTAAATCCCCTGTTTCGTGCCACATGTAACATGACCTCTCTGCTGCACTCCATTTTTTTTTTTTCTCTCCTACACACACACACGCCTCCTGTTGCACTCTCCCTAATGAAGTGGTTGACTACAAATTGGTCCTAATTTATAACACAAAGGAGAAATGCTCAGACACACAGGCAGGCACATGTATTTCCACTTACTCAGACAGAGAGAGTGGGACCTCAGAAGCTCCTCTGTCTGTCCCAGTCACACTCCTTTAACTGTTCCAGTAAATACGACAGGGGACAAAACATGTTTGATCAAAAACCAAGCGTCCCGTAAGCATACTTGAAGAAGTGCTATACAAACACGAGAGGACTATATTGAATGCAAAGCTGAAAATAAATGTTCATTTGTACTCCTCGGGGCAGCAGGGAGTATTTCAGCAGGGCAGCACTGGGGGAAGAATCATCCTCAGTCAATCCTAATCACATAAACTATCTGCCTGTGTGAATGTAAGGAAGGATTAATTACAGGATGAACATGGATCCACCAACATTCCCATTTTTCAATTTAACTGGATTATCATCATCTTCTCTAGCTCTATGAAATTGCCTAAGCTGCCCAGACGGTGATGCATATTTGCCCACAGACACTTCCGTACCCTTCAGTGAGAGAGGAGAGAGGAGCCATTATCCTGAACTAGAGGAATGTACGTTCATATCTCCTTCCTTCCTTCCCTCCTTCTGACGCCTTTTTTTTTAATCATCCTCTGCTGCCTACCTGCTGTCTCTCTCAGTCTGTTTCTCTCTCCCATGGGCCTGTCCTTCCCTCTCCCCTTTCTATTCATCTCTTTAGTTTTTCTCTCTCTCTTCCTCATGGGTCTCTTAACTGTCCCTCATGACTGTCTGTCATTCTCCCTGCTCGTCTCAGACTCCCTCTCTGTTATCACCATGTCTGCCCCTCTTTCCCTTCATCCGTGCTTCCTCGTTCATCCAATCTCTCAGATGAATCTGGTAAATGGTCCCTGTCTTTGTGCAACCAAGCAGAGAGAGCCTCAAACCCACAGTATGTATGTTCCACCCAGCAAAATGAAACATGCCCATCTGGAAGCTTCCCATCAGACATCAAGTAAAGTCATTTACCATCATTTATCTTTATGCTAAATAGTATCTCTGATGGTCCATAAAGGCAGCTCTGATTTATTTGTCCACTGATTTGATTGGGTGACCCTTTTAGAGCACTTAATCAATTAGCAGCCACACACAAGTAGATGGCAGAGCAAAGTGTATAGAAAAGAACCCATGGGGGGTGGGGCTCTTTTTTTAATTATACTTCTAGCTTCATTTTAGGAGACATCACAGAGCATGTCCATTTGGGTCTAAAACCACAAGCAGCCAGCAGAAAATATTTTTAACAAATGCATCTTCTCTGTAAACGTAATATCTCTTATTTTTTATACTTAAACATAACTGTCAGATAACAGTTACAGCCATGGTTTTTAATAGCCTCTGCTGTTTTATTGGACTTTCTATAACGTCACATTCATACGAGTTGGTCTTTGTGTAAATGTTGATAACAACAGATGGTGGTTTGCCCAGGTTGCCCATTTAAAATGTAAATTTAAATTGTGAAAAGACAACAAATATTTAACTGTTTAATTACAAATACTTTCTAGTTTTAATTCCAACACATCAGGGACATGTTTACCAGTGTGTTTTGTCTTCTTTGTCTATTTTTTTTTTTGTCATGATGCCCCAGTAAGAAACCATAATTAGACATAGAGTCTGTAGCATCACTCATTTTTCTGATTCAGAGTTTGGAAGACTACCGTTGACAGGGCCCATATTGGAAATGCTAACATAACTTTGAGTTTTGATGAGGCAAAGAGGCAAGCTTTTTGTACAGCATAAGTGGTACCTTCCAATTTTGTAAGCTAGCCTTGTGTAAAAATGCTGTTTTATGGAAACTGCTCTAGAGCAGAGGATGTTATCCATAAATTCCAAAAACAACGTCAAACTTTGGTTTATTAAACCAGGATACAGTTTTCCTCTTTGCCTCAGTCCATCCCATTTGGACTTTGGCTAAGAAGACATTTCTGGATAAGTTGTACACAGCTTCTGTTTTGTATTGTAGTATTTACCTGCATTCACAGAAGCAGCAACAAACTGTGTGTAGAGTCAATGGTTTTGAAATGATATTGTCATTCATTCACTCATTCATTCATCTTCTATCCCTCTTATCCTGTTCAGGGTGTCTGGAGCCTATCCCAGCTCTCTTAGGGTGAGAGGCGGGGTACAACCTGGACTGGTCTCCAGCCAATGACAGGGCTGACACACAGAGACAGATAACCTTTCACCCTCAAACTCACGCTCACACCTACGGGCAATTTAGAATCAGCAGTTAACCTGATGAGCATGTTTTTGGACTGTGAGAGGAAGCTGGAGAACCCACACATGTACAGGGAGAATATCTAAACTCTTCGCAGAAAGGCCAGAGAGCGAACTTGGTTTGATCTTGTGACCTTCGAAACTTTGAAAATCTTTAACGTCACTTGAGGCCAGTTTTGTTTGCAAGAGAAGTTAAAAACTCACATTCTTACGCTACCTGACAAGCACAGTTAAAGCATACAGACAGATATAGCACACACAATACAGAAAAAAAAACAGAGCCAGTACAATTTTACTGGTGCACCATTTCGATCAGGCTCGCCTACAACCTATTTAAAAAACCAATGGCTGTTGGGACGAAGGATTTCAGGTTCCTTGCTGTGAGGCATGCAGGCAGTGTGTTGATTCCAAATATTGAGGCACAGTTTGTTTTGCTTCCAAACAGCAGTTTTCAACAGGGAACGCTTTCAGAACTTGTGGTTCATTAAAGAGTCTGTGCTAAGAATATTTTGCTTAGCCTTGTACGCAGCGAAGCATGAGATCAACATGGCCAAAGTCAAGTGTTGGATTCAGCCAATAGCATCCCAATGTTGAGCTCCACCCAAAACAGCATTTAGCTCTGCCCAAACAGCACGCTGCAGTCAGGGGTACTTGGGGGTTTCCTGGTGAGGCCACTGATTAACAAGATTCAGCTGGTAGGCAGCCTCTTACAGCTCACTGCTGCCTCTGCTTGAGCAATTCTGTTGTTTTTCAATCTAGTCTTGTTTTTAATTATTTGATTTAATACAAGTTGATAATAAATCCAATTTCTTTATTTTCAGCTCATTATAGGAAAACCAGAGTGAAAACTATTGCTGTAGATGCAACTTATTTAACTTCCCAATGCAGACAGACAGCCAACACCAAGCATGGCTTCTCTTCAAAATCAACATCGCTTTATGTTGACACACATTGACAGGACTCCTGTTGTTGCTGCTGCAGACAATTCTAAGAGATTTCTTATTTAGACAACTGTTCGTTTAAGTTTCTTTCTTGTAGTTTGCATCATGTGTGTATTCTGTTGAAAGAGAATGGGAAAAGAGAGGACAGAAGTGTGCAACCTGGCAACACTCACTGCTCTGCAAATGTTCACATGGACTCGTCAAACAAGGCCAGGAGCCGGTACCAGAATACTCTGTTCAGCTGTTAAAGGTTAAAGCAAGAGGAAAGAAAAAAAAAACTTCTTTTTCACAAGCAGTTGGTGCACCTTCCCCCAGAGGTTTAATAAATCAAGGTTTCAAAAAGCTGTCAACAAACCAGAGTGTCTGTGTCCATTATTCAGTATGTTTGAGCATCACTGGCAGAATGGAGGGAGAGATGTGAAATAAAAGCTCCATCTGGTGCTAAAATTATCTGTTATTATTCTGTGGTGATATCTGCAAGGTGTTAGGTCTGAGGAGTGTGATGCTGCAACATGAAGGCACCATTGCTAGCTAGCATGTACAGAGAACATCATATCTCACGTTGCACACTTACAACCTTTGATCCTTTAAGCCCATAATCCCAACAAAAATTGCAGTTTGGTTTTACAGGAAAAGGTACTTGGTTTGCCACATGTGTTATTTCATGTTTGAGAGCACCTGTATCCTGTTACTCTGACTTTATCTGAGAAAAGGCAGGTTCATGATTACATCTGTGCTGTCCTTCCACAAGGATCACTGACCTACAGGCTCTTTGTGGAACAGATCATTTTATTATTTCACTCGCTAGCGTTGGATGTGCTGTCTTCCTGTGATCAAACATGTTTGGTACAACGTGTTCCTGGGTATTTTTTTTTTTTTTTTGTTACCTCTCTAGCTAACACCAAGAATGAAAACCCTCTTCAAAGTTAGCAGTTGCTTAACAAAACCATTCAGTTATCTGCAAAATGATTGTCATGTCTTTGTAATTCTGGCCCACGTCAGGCATCTGGTGTTCCCAAGCTGCACACACTCATGTTGAATTAATGGAATGGAGAAGAACTTGAGCCACTGGTTGTTTGAATTTCTCACTTTTAAATAGTCCATGAAATGTTCCTGCTAAACATTTTACACCGATTTGGTTTTATTATTCTAAATGACCTTTTCTTTCAGTCAGCTGGTAATACAATGTGATAATAAACTTATTTCAGAAACACTACATCCTTCATTTTTAAAATCATATTGTCCAAAATGTGTCAATAGAAACACTGCATGAAAACAAACATAACTTATTTTCATAAGAAATATTTTTTTCCAATGTGTCTTTCTTTGTTTGAAAATAAGCTCCAACAAATCATTCTATGCTGAGTCTACACATTCCAGTTACAACCAGACCTCTTCAGGTCAGGACCATAACACGCCCTGACCGAAGAGGCATCTTCAAGACCTCTAAAGGTGTGCTGGGGTAAGTGGCTCTAAAACTAAAGCAGATTCTTTAAATCAAAAGGCACCGTCTGTCTCAGTGGATCACATTTGGTTGTCCAGCACATCTTGTTGATGTAGAACTGAGCTGAGATCTAAAAAACGTTCATGTCCATCCAGGCCACTCTGCTCTGTCATCCAGACAGCAAGGGCAGTATGAGTCAGTATGAGTCATTATGGGTACAATGACCGGTCTGCAGCCACACTCTCACATGCAACTATCTGTGATGCATTGTGGGTCCTGACACCTTTCAATCAGAGCCTTTGTTAATGTTTTCAGCAATTTGTATTCCAGCAGCTCTCATGATGAAACAGACCACATTTCCAATCACAGTTTGCTTTTTTTACAGTATGTGGACCATTTTGTTAGGATCTGACCACTGCTGATCAGGAACATCCCATTAGAGCTGCAGTTTCTAGAAGAAATTAATCAGTTTACCAAACCAGAAACATGCCTTAAAGATGTAAAAATCTGGATGAACAGAAACTTCTTGTTACTACACTGACTAAAGTTATTCCTCTAGGACCCACAACCCTCAGAGAAGGATTTTCAAACGAGATAACCGTCTCAGCATTACCTTTTGGTTGGATTACTTTCATTCACTTATATAAGGCTATCATAATAAGCCCATAAAGACTCTTCAGCTGGTCCAAAACACTGCAGCTTGAGAACTAAGTGGGACTGGGAGCACATTTCTCCAGTGCTAGCTTCTCTACACTGGTTCTTCTTCAAATTTAGAATAAAATTCAAATCAATGCTGATCCTCTGTCTTGTTGTCTGAGATGCTGATGGTAACCAGATGTGGTTTATCAGGTTTGCTCTGGGACCTGGAAGTTTTGTCTTGTAACTGAAGCTTTTTATGGACCTTCAACAGTAAATTGATTCATATTTCCCTCCAATGTGGAGTTTAGACCCTTTTGGTGTCTTCTAGATGAGATGTGATCTTTCCGTCTCCAAAAATCATCAATGGCCTCCTTTGAAATGTCTCCTACTGTGACACCTCCCATAGCGCCTGACACTGACTGTTCATTGTTTGTCTGAGTGAGTGGAGGGGGGCGGGGCTTAGTCATAGGTCAATTGCAGAGTCAGAGTAGGATCACATGAAGTCATTTTACTGTCATATATGATTCATAGGTTATTGACTGTAGTAATTTGTATGAAATTGTATAAATTGGTACCTCACAAAGTATATTATTTATACTGTAGCTGTACATTTTAAAGGCTGACTTATGGGAATTCTTCCAGAAAAAAAATGAGGAAAACATAGTGACCATGAAGTTGTATTCTGTGACTGACAAAACAAAAACCTTAATGTTATGTTTTTTTTTTACTGGTAGGGTCATTTTAATTGGATGACGTGTTATAAGAGCTGCATGGTGGGGTAACATTAGCGCGGATGCCTCACAGCAAGAAGATCACTGTTTCAAATCCCAGTTGGCCTTTCTGTGAGGAGTTTGCATGTTCTCTCCATGTGAGTTGGGTTCTCTTTGCATACTCCAGCTTCCTCCCACTGTCCAAAAACATACTCACTCAGTCAACTGGTGATTCTAAATTGACATGTATTAAACTTCAATGAAGCACATAAAGAATGCAAAACTTCACAGCATATTGTTTACCCTTTACATGCAGAAAACCTGTATACAATTTTATATATGGTTTATAGCAGGTGTCTGCAACCTTTTTTATCAAAAGAGCCATTTTGCCCCCTCTTCTACAAAAAAAAATCGTTGGGAGCCACAAAAAATGACAGAGCTTGTAAACTTTTTTAACTTTTTATCTTTTATTCATTTTACCTGTTACAACCACTGAATATAACAACAGAAGTGCAGTGTGCATTTGTAGGCGTACTTTGAAATAAATTAAACTGTGAACTGTAGGTCTATTTAAGTCCTTCCCATATTTGTGTAAAAGTAAAATAAAAACTACTCCACTTTAATATAAATACAACATTTAGCTGCAGCTTAGCAGCTTTAAAAATAAATATAAAATTAGGAGTGTCTTTGACAAGCCGATGTCAGTGTTTTCTGGTCCGCTTTGGGTTTTTGCTCAGCCTGCAATCAACTCAGCATCTGAAAAATACAAAAAAAATACATCATCTGATTAGAGTCTGAAATAAATGTTTTTTGGGAAAAATAGCTTTTTAAATTCTACTGTTCTTGCCTGTTTAATGTGACTTCTGTGTCTGAAGTTCGCTGCAGATCTTCCCGATGTCGGGGCTGTAAGACGTGACTTTCATCTTAAGACAGGACTGGAGGCTCTCATCTGTGAGGCGGGAGCGATATTTGGACTTTATGAAGTTCATGCTTGAGAAAACTTGTTCGCATAAGTATGTTGACCCAAAGATGGACAGGACTCCAAAGGCATACTTCTTCATGTTAGTATACGTGTCAGGAATGGCACTCCATGTTTCAAAAACAAGTTTGTCGGGGTGTGGGAGTTTTTCCATTTCACTCCATTTGTGCTCTTTAGCGTGAACAGCCTTCTGACGGGCGATTTCTTCAAGCTCTGCCGTCAGTGATTTGAACTTATTTACCCACATATCTTTATCCGCTATGTCAGCCAGTTCAATTTCTAGATCAGGCTTACTTACTCCGGTGAATGCAGCTGTGTTCAGAAGGGATGGGTCGATGTCCAGTGGTGTGACAGGGAAAGAAAGAGTTGGTTTCTCCGTTCTGAAATCACTGAATCTTTCTCCAAATGCAGCTTGCATCGCAATGATGGCACGGTAAAAATAATCGCAATCTATTTGATTGTTCGCTTCTTTGAACTCTCTTAGGGAGGGGAAGTGAAAGAGTGTACCTTTTTGCGCATCTCTTGCAAACACCGTCATCTTGCGCTCAAACGCTGAAATATCCTCCAGCATCTGCAGGGCCGTGCTTCCCTTTCCTTGGAGATTTTTATTCAGCGTGTTCAAGTGGCTTGTCATGTCTACCATGAAGTAAAACTTTCCCAGCCAATCGTGGTCTTCCAGTTCAGGATAGCTGAGGCCTTTGCTTTCCAGGAAGGTTTTCACATGTTCAAGACAGGCAGCGAAGCGTTTCAGCACCTCTCCCCTGGACAGCCACCGGACTCTGTTGTGCAGCAGAAGATCTGAATATTCGTTGTCAACTTCTTCTAACAACGAACAAAACTGACGGTGGCTTAACCCGTTCGCAATTATTTTGTTGACCATCTTGATAACGGAGTTCATAACTTCCATACATTCAGGGGGGAATGTTTGTGCGCACAGTGCTTCTTGGTGGAGGATGCAGTGAAACGTCATCAGCTCTCGATCCAGTGACTTTTGAAGTAAATTCACAAAGCCCTTCTGTGCTCCTCTCATACTGGGTGCCCCATCAGTAGACACTGACACCAGGTGAGTGGTCTTTATCCCTTTCGCTTCTAGACAGCTCACAACAGCTTCACAAATGTCCTGACCCCGTGTTTGGCTCTTTAGCGGAATGAGTTCAATCAGTTCTTCCTGCGGCCCATCAGAGTTGACATATCTGCATAACAGTGCTGTCTGCTCAGCATCGTTTATGTCACTTGACTCGTCACAAGCAATTGAAAATGCTTGAGCTAAATTGATGTCCTCAATTTGCTTACTGGTAACGTTTTCTGCCATTTTAATGGTCCTGTCTCTGATGGTCTTTGCGGAGAGAGGCATTTCTTTAATTTTCCGAACAATTTCCTGCTTGTTTTTTAAGTCGGAGAATAGATGCTCTGATATTTTTATGAATGAATCTTTCATATATTCTCCGTCTGTGAACGGCTTACCCCTCTTTACGATCTCCAGAGCTGCCACAAAACTAGCAGTGCTAGTTGACTGTGGAGAGGTAATCCACTTTTTGAAAGATAGTTTGCTCTCTTCAGCTTTTCGTAGCAGTTCCGAAATTGCTCTCTTTCGCTCATCTTCGGTTGGGTATTTTTCAGCAAATGCAGAGTGCTTGTTTTGAAAGTGCCTTTCCACGTTACATTTTTTGTTGTTCGATATCTTCTCGCCACATATCAAGCACGAAGGTAAGCCAGCGTCATTGGCGATGAAGGCAAATTAATATGTCCACGCTGAATTAAACTCTCTATTTTCTTCCGAAACTTTTCTTTTTTGAGATCTTTTCATGGTTAGGCCATTGCAGGGTTCGCACAATACAAAATCCGCCAGCACGTAAAGGCGAACGCTGATGACGTGATGTGACTGACGAAAATTTTCGCTGAAAAATTAGAAATTAAAAATAGTTTTTTTTAAATTAGATGGCATCAACTCAAACTCCAAGATAACTGCCCAACAAAATAAACTGATAATATGAATAAAAATGAATTAAGAAATAGCATGTATTTATGTTTTTTTTTCCAAGGCCAAAGGGAGCCGCTACAATGGGGGTGAAGAGCCGCATGCGGCTCCGGAGCCGCAGGTTGCCGACCCCTGGTTTATAGTCATATATGAAAAGTATATATCTTTAAATCAGACATATAGTTAAAAATAACAAAGATTATATGAAACATGTATTGAAAACAAACTTTACAATGCAACTTTCTGAAACACCACATACATCAGATAGATTCCTGAATTTTCCTTCGGGGATAAATAAAATACATTCTATTCTATTCTATTCTATTCTATTCTATTCTATTCTATTCTATTCTATTCTATCATTTTACTTGATTCATACTTAATTCTTTTTTTTTATCTTGTATGATAAAAAAGTAAAGTGGAGTAAATCAAAGTATGAAACTTACAAGCTTACAAGATGCACAATTTGTATAAAAGTGGAAACTTCTCATACGTTTTTCTATTTTTTTTCCATATGGGTTCTGCCTGTTTAAAGGGAGTTGGTACTTGCTAAGTGTTGTAAAGGTCTTTAATCATGGTGGGTTAAGATGAGATTAGACTCTTTAGATTAACTTGATGTGGGTCTTTGATAATAAAGTGTTTTTGAAAAGTGTCTTGAGATAACATTTTTGTTGTGATTTGTTGCTATCTTTTTGTTGTTGTTGCTGTTTTAAACCAATGCGTTACTTTCTCTCTACAAAAAGACTTTATCTTCATTATGTGACACAGTACCAACACATGATGCCATGTAAAGAGGAAGTAGTCATGTCCTTTGTAAAATCAGGCTTGTTTTGGTTCCTACATTGGAAAAAACAAAGAAAACTTTGGTTACAGCCAAAGGTGTGGGAAGTAGGGGTGCTGATGGTGCTGTAGCACCCCTTCTTTTTCTCTGGGCAACTGCAATTTATAAAAATAAGGTGAATAAATACCGGTCAGAACCATGATGAACTACCACCATTAAATCTTCAAGTTCAAGGACTCCGTGGATTTTATGTGTTTCCTTTTCATTGAATAAAAGGTCATATTTTCCTTCAGTATTTGTGTTGAACATTTGTGCCTGCATATTGGATTTTCACCTCAGAGAACCTCTTTCCTCAGGCAAGTCCATCAGCTCTTGAGACATGGAGCCAGGTATCAATTCATCAGCAACAGTACACCCGAAACATCTACCAACCCCATCAAACGCCACACTCCCTGCAATTCTGTGTAACAACCAAACAAAAATTCACCTTGAAAGGCACCATGCTGGCATGCTGCACATCAAAATAGGCAAACAGCAGCACAACCAACCAGCCACACATAATGCAGCTGTGAATTTATGCCTACGTGTTCCCAGAAAACTCACTCATGTGTAGCTTAAAGCCAGCTTCAGTGGGAATCCAGCCAAACAGAGTGTGTGTTTCACTTCAGTGGCAGTAAACATAGAACAGTCATTCACCAATTTCATTTTCTAAAAAGTATTGATCCCTTGATCCCCATGTGGCCATGTGAGCAATCCATCAGGAGTCATTCAGGTTATTCAGCCCAAATTACAATTGATCTTTTAAAAAGTTGACTGCAAGACGCCAGGGAGTTAAGGACATCTCTCCCAGCTCAAGGAGAGCTGTTTAAGTGAGTAATATAGCGGGGTCTCATGCTCCAGCAAGTGAGCACCTCCTCAATTAGAGTTAAGCTGGGACATCAATGGGATCAGAGGAGAGGATTTGACTGCTCTTCTCCCTTCCCTTTGCTCTAATGGGATGGTTTTCTGGAAACCATTTCGTGCATGCAGTCCTGTTTCACACAGCCAGTTTCACTGTTGTAGACGAGGCTATTCATTGGTCTTAGCCATCTGCAAGGACATTCCAAGGGATATCTGTCTAAAGATGACCCCATCTGTCTGAATTCAGACTGAGGTATCAGCCTCTTTTCTGAGCTGCTTAGAATTCTGTAGCCACATTAAAGAGACCAGGTTATTTAACAAAGGGAGTCCTGCCCTAATAAAATCAAGCGACTAGGTCAAGTTGAATTACTTTTTATCTTAGCAACCCATTCTACCCTGAACAGAGGATTTGAACGAAAATTGATGCATACAAAGCCATGTGATACTGTTATTATCTTTTGATCACAGTACAATCACGTCCTTTGGAATGCATTAAAATGGAAACAGGAGCCAGTCCTGGGGGGGCTTCTAGTCAACAGACTGCTTTCTCTCTATGGCAGGAATTTTTCTTCTTCTTCTTTCTGTTGGGGCAAATTTTTACCAGTCTTGGCTTTGTTTGATGATGAAATGTTCCTCTGGGAACAGTGGTGAACTTTTCAGGCATGCCTGTGTAGCTAACAGACTTGATATTAATAGACTGGAGGTTGCTGCTTGAGCAAAATTCACCAGAAGAAGAAAAGGGAGAAAAATGAATACAGAGGTGTGATTCCGTCCTTCTTTCAGCAAAAGAAACAGATTTTATTGTGATTTTGAAGTTTCGTGTTAGTTGAATCAAGGCTTGGATTCATTATTTCTAATGCATTCCAGGAAACCAGGAGTCCTAGTTGGTGGTTTGCCTCTCCCTCAGAAAGTAAAAAGCCGCCTCCAATTCATAATAAATCCTGTGCGCAGACGGCATGGAGATAGATAAAGGCAGTAGCAAAGCTGCTGAAGAGGAGCTAGTTAGTAAAAAGCAAAAAAAAAAAAAAAAAAAGTGGCCTGATTATTTGGGCACAACTATCTTCCATTATTTACAGCATCCGCACTAAGTGCAACAGGAGGAGCAGAGAAATCTGCTGCAATCCGGAACATGAAACCTTCGCAGTCTACTGCACTGAAAACTTTATTAAACTTTCCTGCACTTCTTACTTTGAAAGAAACGCATAAAGTGGGACGATATCTCCATGGCAGTGGCTTACCATACAGCTGAAGACATGTTACCTGCTTCTGCTAGATAGTAGGGAAGGTTAGCCGAAAAAACTAGTCTTTTGACTTCAAGTCATGATGCAAAGGTCCCTTTTGGTATGGATTTACCTTAGGGCTATAGAAATAAGTTTATCCTAAGACACAAGTGAGGTCAAATTTTGTATCTGAAATAATGACAGCTGTTGTCGTCAGAGGTGACAGGTTAACACTTTGAGGTTTGAGAAAAATGTTTATGTTTTTTTTTTACTAATAACTGGCTAGTAACCAGTTAGCTTATTTATAGCTAGTTATCTAGTAACAACTTAGCATCATTATAACTAGCTAGTAACAAGTTAGCTTCATCATTATTGAAGCAAATACAATCTACATGTTGCTAGCTAGTTGGCTTCATTATCTGACAGATTTTTGCACCCGTGAATGCTTGTTAATGCTCATATTATCTATTTTATCTCATATCTATTAAACATTAAACTGACTTCCTTAATTTTGTGGGATCGGTGATCGGCTGATCTTTGCCCATGAAACCGATCTTATCCATCGATCTCATCTAACCTAATCCAAACTCCCTGATTTCTTTTATTTGTAAAAGCAAAATACCGTGATGCACTTTATTTCTGGTAAGAGGCTCAAAACAGAGAGTCTCTGTTAGTTTGGAGCAACAGTATTTACATTGAATCATTCAGCAGAACGTTTGTCAACCTTTGTTATCTGGGCTATTACAGATTAGCTAATGAAGCTAAGCTCCAGAAGCTAACGTTAGTTTAACTAGAGCCCTTTGGACAACAGCTAACAATGATAGACAATCACCAAAGTACAACCTCCCAATCCCAATGAAGCTGAGTCGTTGTGTTTAAATGTAAAAGAGAACAAATGTTTCCACTGTGTTCCATCACCTTTCCTTTTAACAACACTCAATAAGTGTTTGTGAACTGAGGACACTAATTGTTGAAGCTTTGGAGGTGGAATTCTTTACCATTCTTGATTGATGAACAACTTCAGGTCATCAACAGTCCAGGGTCTCTGTTTTAGGCAGTGATGAACGCTAGAAGGTCACACTGTGCTGACACTTCAGAGAGGGTTGAGAAATCCCAGAAGAGATTTATCAACCGCGTATCGACGCTTGTTTAATTTAGGGCGAGTGACACCACTAATGAAATTTGAAGCATTGCCGGTTCAGAAAGTGGTTCGAGTGCTGGTATGATTTGGGGTGGTATGATTTGTGCTACTGCTACCTCTTCCTGGGTTATTGATGGAATTTGTTGCTTTGTGCGTGAAATAGAGGTGAACTTTGTTAACCTGCAGCTTATTCTGATGGAGCCTGTGAGGAATAGAAAGTTTCACCTGAAGCCTGACAAAGAGTTTCATTCAAAGCAGGAAAAGTTGTTTCTAAAAGGAGGAATCGTCTGAAGCCCAGCACAGTGGAACACATTCTGTCTATAAATAGAAACTGATAAAGTCCTTGAGTTGCACAAACAATTCCATTTCCCTGACTTTGTTGTGCTCACATGCACATTTAGTGCCCTTTAGGCTCCTTTGTTAAAACTCTAAACAGTTTAAAAACAACTGTCATCTGGATTTATTCAAACGTTAACAAAATTGTTCTTTGATTAAAATTTGACAAGTAATAACGGCTTCCTTTGTTTGTCGAGTCATTTTATATGAATGAAATACATGAACAAAACTGAATGCATTTATTCAGATTTATTCATTTCTTTTCTTGTCAGTCATTCTCATGGCCGTACTGCTGCAGGACAGTCTGGAGTGTATTACAATGACAGAATTACCCATAATCACAGTGTGAAATACAGAGGGTCTAGCGGCACCCTGGACCCCTTAATTGACACAAGGGACCCTTAACTGCAAACTTTTGGAGTGTCTCTTAAGAAGTAGCGAGTTATGGTTACAACATTTTATTTTATTTCTTAATTTCTTATTGTCTCTTTAAATGTCATTTGAAAGTATTTCATGTTTGTTTTAATTATGTTTATTGTAAATAGATAGACCAGCTGTGCTTCATATGGAATTATATATTTTGCCATACATTGGCTGGATTCATGTGTTCAAACAGTATGTGTGTGTGTACGTGTGTGCCTGCAGGAGAGGGAAGAACAAGTGTTCTCTGTGGTTATGGAGAAGAGTTGTTCTGTGCTCCTGTAGTTGTGTGCAGCTTTGATCAGACTAGGGCCCCGTTTATACTGCAACAGTATTAGGATGAAACCCAAAAGTTTTATTGCATTTCAGCCTCTCGTTTATACAGAAATGCCGTATAAATGTTTATACGGTTTCAGCCGACCTTAAACACAACTTTTTTAAAACGCCCTCTAAAGTGGAATTTTTTTCTGAAACGCTGCAGCCGCCGTTGTCATATAAACGGCAAGCCGGCGTTTTCAGTGAAAACGCTGACGTCACGCTCCGTTCTGCGCGTGCGCATTCCACTTTCGTTGTGGGAACCGGACAACAACAACAGTTAAATGGCGGATTTACCGGGTTGTTCTTGTGCTACTGAATCCGCTGACTGCCTTTAACAAAACGTTCATCTGTTGCTCCACTTCTTCACTCAAATAAGACATATTTAATATATACACCAGACGATCAGCCCAACTCTTCTTCAGCAGCAGACTACCAAAAGACTCTACAGTTGTATCGCCATCTACTGGCTGTGTCCCTTAGCATTTCTGTATAAACGCAGATTTTTTTCTCTGCGTTTTTTGCGTTTTTAAGTGAAACGCTGTGAAGCGTTGTCGTATAAACGGGGCCTGGATGATGTGTGTTTAAATGCATTGCTTTTAGTCTTGTTAACTGCATGCTGGTAAGATTTCAGCCTGATACTTGAGCACAAGTTATGGGGGACCCTCGTTTGCAGCCAGGCATTTCACACACTGCCTATAATATATCTTTGACCAGTAGGGGGGTTTGTGTGCAAATGAAGCCTCGAGAAATGTACTTTTTTTGTGAACCATTTGGCTAGAAGGCTTCAAGGCTTCAAAACGCTTTATCTAACCATCATTAGTCAACTCAACAAAATAAACATAAATGTAATGAAAAGTAAGACAAACCAACTCACAACCAATTTAAGGAAAGGTACGTATTAGAGGCAGCAGAGCCTCCACTCGCCCTGCAAAGCACACTTCTGCCTGATTTATAGACTGCTCAGTTACCCAATAGAGTATATGCACATGATGTCACAGTAAGTGGAAGTCGCTGCAGTTACGCCCACTGAGTGGCAGTAAGTGGGTGATGAGTGGCAGTGTTGACTGAGGAACAATGAAAAATGAGGAAGAGCTGTTGTGTGACAAATTGTTCTAAAAGATTTGAAAAGCTGTCAGGGTTATTTTTTTTATACAGGCTACAGAAAGCCACAGAAAAGAGAAGCAGATGGATCGCTGCTTTTCACAGAGAAAACCGGAATCCTAAAAGATGTGGTTAATTTTTGAAGCAAAACAGCCTGTGCAGCCATATTGGAAATGAGCTGGGCTTTGAGTCTCCACAGTAACAGCTATAGGGCGCCTGGCAGTCACGTGAGCTGAGCTGTGCCGCTGATTGGACAAACTAGCGATCTTAATATTGTCTAAACTGCTGAGTTAGAAAAAAATCACCCCCATGCGTGCAGTTACTGAAATTGGCGATAAAGATGGGAGACATTTTTTTGTACCAGGCTGTAAACATGTTTATTTCAGTTCTGAAAATGGCCTTTTTTTGGTTTTGTGTGTACGTGACTTCCAGTACTTCTGAAGCCAGCCTCAAGTGGACACTCGACGTACTGCAAATTTAAGCACTTCCGCTTTGTCTCATATTTTCAGACCGGAGGTTGCCACTTGGATTACACTCAAATTCCTTCCTGGCTCAATTTTTCAACTCTGTTGAGCTTCTTCTGTTCCTAAAACACAGAAAAAACTCAGCTTGTCTTTTACCTTTTACCTCCTGTGCTTCTTCATCTTCTCTTCGATGGCCTCTTGTGTTAAGTTTAGACCTCTGGTGGCGACATGGATTCCCAAACCTCCAGGCTATGGAGAAGTCCTGAGCACTCGTTTCCCTTCTGTTTTGTTTATGTCTGTGAAATGGGAAAAGTGACCTCTGTATTCTGTTCTATTCACAGCAACACAGACCCACCTCCCTTATTTAAAAAAAAAGAAAAAGAATCCTCTTTCTTGTAATATGTTTTAATAAATGAAAAACACTGAAAGAATAATTTTATAGAAGGTTTTAGTGCTAAATGCAATGAGGAATGTCATCCAAGTACTTAGGGATGTTCTTGCAGAACAAATGTCCCTTTTGAATTCTGCAGAGAATCTATTTTAATGGAACTGGTATAATTATAATAAAAAAATACATTTAATTAGTAAGTTTTGACAAATGTATGCTTAAAGCCTTTGTCTATTCATTAACTATGAATTAAACACCATCCATACCAACTGGAACACTTCTTTTTTTTAAAAACCTTAGCCTTAGGCAACAACACACAGTGGCAATTCACCCAGATTAAAGTTTTATTATTTTTGTCTGGGATTGTCTGGTGGATCCAACTGACTGCACAGGCTCAATCAAGCTGGCAAAATAAAACACCCAAGGGAGGTTAGAAAAGGGATCAGCCAAGAGTAACAGGACAGAGGGTCATTACACACTACAATTGTCTTGTGGGCCATGGAGCTGTAGTAGAGGAAGGCTATCACAGTGGTAAATGTGTGTGACTGTGCCAGTTGCACTGTTGGTTTTTAGAAATACCATTAGAGCAGCAACAGTTCAGAACATGGATTTCTGCCAATGTTTAAACAAAATAAATTCACTGTAAATCATGTACTTAAATCTATGTAGCACACTGGACAACCGGTAACAACAGAGTTTAACTTTTTCTTGCATACTTATCAGTCATCGTGTCAGTATTGTGTTGTTCTTGTCAAGTGCAGAATTAACACTTATTTTTGTATCAATCTATGAGTTCTAATGTGCTACTCTTATATACCAACAGTGACTGTGAAATTTTCTAAACTCAAACTTGACCTTATGCTAAACTTTATCATCCATATATCATACACCTGGGCTCTTTTTTTAATTTAAAAAGGTCCATAATTATATCATTAAAGCTCCTCTTATCTTCTTTCAGGAACCATGTGAGGTTTTTTTGCTAACCCAAATGATTGAAGAGTTACAGTGATGAGAACAGTTGGGAGAAGTTACAGTAATTTAAATAGCCAATATGAAACGGGAGTGCCAACGCTGTGCCTCATGGGTTTTAAAGAGTTTAGCAATAAATTCAATGTTTAAACATCATATTAGTAAAACACAGTTAGCAACACTGATTGCAAATGTTTCAAGAAACACTTAAGTTTCTTTCAGAACTTCCCCTTTTTAACTCTAACAGATAAGCGTACTCATACCTATTAGCATACTTCAGCTGCTCAGTCAGAGTTCTACAAGGCTCTATATTAGGACCAGTCCTTCTTCAGCTTTGGGCTATAGATGTTATGGTAAGCATAGACTTTGCAGATTTGTGGCTGAAAGAAGCATTTTGCATTGCTTGTGCTTGTGTATGCTAATGCTAATGCTAACATTGTTACTGGCAAAGTGTTTTCTGCCTTCAAATTCAGTATGCTGACATTTTTCTGGGGAGTAGGAGACAGTAAATTGCTTTGATGATCTTTAAAGTTGTTTTTTTCCCCCCATGAGATAATTATTGCTAATTGCAAGCCAGTGAGGCGAGCATTGCCCTTACAGTACATATAGTTAAGGGATCTCTGTCTCTGTCTCACAAGATTAGAAGTCAGGGTTGGTAGTCACTGAAAAACTAGCATGAATTTGAATGTAGCATCTCCTCAGGACTCTCCCACACTCGGTTGGTTATGCACATTGAATCAGGGCTTGAGCACGTCGGAGAAATGTACACGCAGGAGGCGGGCAGAATGGCAGGACGGGATTTGATTGGCTTAATAAATTGGATCCTAAACGCTAGGATTGGTTGTTGTTTTCCCAGGTTTACTCCTGCTGTAGACAGCAGATATTTTTCACTCTGTTTTAAGAACACATCATGTATTGATTGACATCAGGACATAAAGATCATTTTAACCAGAATAACAAAAAAGTCTAAATAAATCTTATTACCAACACTGACTTTAAGATGTTGAGAAAAGTGTGTAGAAAAAACAGCAAAAATGCCCTTGGATCTGGTAACTAACCTGGATGGTTTACATAATTTGAGAAAAAAAAAATACAATCTATTATAATAGGTATTAACTGATGACATATCTGAGAGAGAGAGAGTGTTGATCTCTCAGCCATTGTGTCAATTAGGGACAATCTCTGTTGCTGTCACCTCTTGGTACTGGCAGAGTCTGGTTGGTTTGCTTCTAACCGAGTGTTGCATACAGAGATCAAACCCCTAGCGTCTGTTATTATCCTACAAACATTAGAGCAGTTATTCTTTAATATATAATATCAGTGAGTTGCTGCCACACTTTTTGCAGGGCTGATCAGAGGTCTCACCTTCCTCTGTTTCAGGTCAAACTTTGGCTTTGTTGTTGCTCAGAAATGGAAAAAAAAATGTTTCATCTGGTTTTGAACTGTATCCTCTGTGGATCCATTTCATATTCAGTATGTTAGACACAATATGAGATTAATAAACCCCCTGTTGTTATCTTTCTGGTGGTCTTGACTGTAAGGGAGCTGTTCTCAGATAGTGTTTCCTATAGCTCTGCCCTTTGTGGGTGGTGAGATTATTGAGTTCAGAAAAGGGCAGCACGATGCATTTCACATCCAAATATATTACATTATTCATCTGCATATGAAACCAGATCCTCCTTCAAGCAGTGTTAAAATAATGCTGCAGGGGGGTTGCTGCTGCTTTGCATAGTGAGCAGAGGTGACAAGTCCTCCTATTATACCAGTGTATCACTACATGGACCCGTATGATAGACACACAAAAGGATTCAACAGATTCATTTGTTGGTTATAAATCAGAATTTTATCTGAGATCTGCTCTGTTGTAAATATGTATATCAGCTGAATCTAATGTTTTAAAGTGAACAAATTGTTGATTCTGTGCAATACTTGGGGAAGTAATTGGAGCCAGTTCATAAAAAACACATGCTTCTAATCGACTTTTACCTCATTCGAACTCAGGAAGCAGGTACGGGAAACTTCATCATCCCATTCTCACCCTCTGACCCTGAGACAGTCTGTGCAGGGAGCTTATGGCCTTCAGCATGTTTAACAAGGAACCCGAGCTGTTTCCTTTGGTCTGGCTCTCTAATTAAAGCCCTGACACGGCTGTTTAACTCTCAGTGGTCCTGTCTGCCGCAGACCACAGCTGGTCACAGAACAGCTTTGCTTGTTCAGGGACAGAGATTTTAGCTGGCCTCAGGATTTCTCAAGAGGGGCTACAAGTACAACCATAATATTTTTTCACTGGACAACAGGGCGTATTTATTCTATGATAGTAAAAGCCAGCATGGCAGGAAAACAGGCCAAAACATCTGTCATCAGATTTAAAAGAAAAAAAGAGAAAATCCTTCAGGCCTGTAGTAAATACAGAGGGCACAGGTGTCAAAGCTTTGTTATCCCTTTACTGCGATGTAGGTGGGAGAGGTTGTTCTGTTGAAGACGCACACATTGCTGGTCGGTCAAAAGCCAGATCAAATATATGCTTCTGCTTTTAAGAAGAAACCCAACAGGGCCATCATAGCTGCCAGTCAGATGGAGGCTTAGACAGGCTGTGACCTCACTCTTTTGTTGAATGTGAAGAGGCTGGATGTGTAATATCAAAGCCAGCAGGAGAGCTCTGCTGCGCCGCTGTGCAAGAAAGAAAGCCGTGACATGGTGAGGGTGAAATTTTGTATCAAGAGAGACAAAAAAATGTGATGTTTGGCAGCTAAGAGGAGTCTATCGGAAGATGAAATATTTAGGGTCAGAGGTCGAGAGAAGACACAGTACCCATAGAGCTCCTTATTGCTCCTAGTGGACTTTTAATGGCTCTAATTAAGAGGGATCCCTCACCCACACGTCAGACAATGTGGGGCTGAGAAGCACTCCCTGCGGTGGGAAGCAACCACTCTCCTTTTATTAGGAGATATTAGATGTGACTGGGCTGTTCCGCTGACTGGAAGCTCATTATCAAAAAAAAAAAAAAAAAAAAAGGAAATGCATTACCTCAGCAGGCTGCCTAAATGTGGAGACGGGGGAAGGGGATAAAAAAGCCTTTGATAAAAGTACAGAAAAAAAAAGAAAGAAAGAAAGATTTGCATGTGCACCCCAAGAAAAGGTAGTTAGGATGCACAGAGAGACCAGTGAGCACATCAGTGAATAGAAGCATGGCCCTCAGAGTGAATGCAAATCAGGCAGGACCAAAGGATAGGATGTGCACCACACTGTGGGACTGACCTGCTCCTTCAAATGGATATTCTCCAGTCCTCACATGCAAGCAGACCTGCTCACACCACACTAAAGCGGTCCCATCCAAAGCTCTCAGAGTGGAAAGACAATACAAAGTCCCAGGAATCAAACTTGGTGGGCCATGGTCAGGCATTCAGCTCTGCTCATTACAGACCTTTCCAATTACAGTGGAGCTGTCTGCACATCCAGCCGCGACACTTATTCTGGGGGCGATTGTTTGCACAGCTCTGACCATGTTCCAGAGTTTGGGGCTTAAGAGGAGGGTTATGAAGGAGTGTATGTTTTAGGGAAACAATGGCTGCCACACACTGGGTGGGGTCCAGAAAAGCAGGGCTGTTCGACAGTGAGGGAGGCCGGGGGGGGGGGGGGGGGGGGGGGGTATTTAAGCTAAAACAACAGTTCCAAAAAGGTTTAATCAAAGTCCAGGAAGATCAGGCAGAGGTAAGAGGCAGACGTGAAGCAAAAAGGCAAGCAAAGTTCAAAGTTCATACACAGCAAGACAAAAAGACTACGACTATGAAGACCGCTGGAACCAAGTCTCTGAAGTACGACAAACTGGTGACAAGACAGTGAGAGACATGAGGTTAAACACGAAAGATAACAAGGGGTAATGAGACACAGGTGGAGAGGAACAATCATGGAGCAGGTGTGACAGACAGGGGGGCAGGGCAGACAGGAGCACATCTGAAACAGAGTCAAGGGTTAGAGATTTCAAAATAAAACAGGAAAGACGAGACATGAAACATAAAACATACATGTGCAAAAACTAAAGGAAACTTTACAAACATGAAAGAGGCTGAAAAATTATTTTTCCTTTCTACTGTTTTTCCTCTGTTGTTCTACTTGTGTGTAAATAGAAAGATGGCATAAAGAGTAAATGAAAAGGGAAAGGAAGGTAAAAACAACCAGACTACCAGAAGGAGAAAAAAACACGTTAAAAGTTAGGAGAAGTAGTGCAGTCTTCCAGACATTTGATTCATAATGAGAGCTCTAGAAGAACAAAGAAAGGTAAAGGACTACGACTAATGGCTATCCCATTTTTATACTTGTGTGCAGAGTACGCAGAGTGCTTTCGAAAGCACCAGGGAGGGCCTCTGCCTGCTGTGTTACTCCACTAACAGGAGTGAAACAGTTGAAGCATGCACTTGAAGGCACTCAGACATTTTCAGCCAGCTGTAAAGTAGACGCTCAAGAAAAACAGAGCACTCGGAGAAGAGTTCGTGTCAACATCAACGACACGTACATCTATATGGAGGTAGGATCAAAATATATATGGAAAAGAAGATGATCTCTTTCTCAACTAAAGGACTAAGACTTAGACTAATAAAAGTGTTATATCAAATGATAAAAAATATATCAATCCATCCTTCCATCTATTACTCTATCTCTCTATCTCTTGGGAGCCAAAATGCAAGCTAAAGAACCTCCTGGTTGGTAAAACACTAAACTTCCCTCTTGGCTGGTTAAAACGTGATATATTGTCTTGTTGGGAGGCAAAAAAAAGTGCTAAGCTGCTTTCAGAAGCATGCAGAACTTAGTGCCCTGTTCAGTGACAAGGACGTGCTGTATGTGCCCTTCAAAAAGTCTGTGCATGACACTGTTTTAACTTTAATGCACTTTTCAAAATAAAAATACAACCTCAAGAGTCACCAACTGTTTCACAAAGTGTCTTTATTTTAATGTGCAATTTCATCATAAGTGGTCAGACTGACTGCATGGTTTTCCTGCGGTTATAGTTCAAAATGTATTTTTTGGTTGCCTAGCAACTAACGGCAGGAACTGTCAGAGTTGGTAAAATTCAAGTCCAAGTTCAAGTCTGTTTCGCACAGTCGGACAACTCTGTACAGTAAAAAAAAATTGGGAAGAAAGTTGAATTAAAAATGTCTGCAGGGATCGGATGAGCAACATGAGGGTTGCACAGATGAAGGAGATGCTCCAAGCTTTAGATGGTGATGAGTTGATGTCAGTGTGATGTCAAGATAAATGTGCTATTAAACACGTTAAAAACGTACTGCTGGTGTTCTACGTTTCTTTTGAGACATGCTTACATAGAAGATGAGTGAATTACTGAATAAGATGTTCAGAAAGACAGAGGTGCTGCCTTCAAGGTGCTGTGAAGACTACCTGTTAGGTGTTGATAGCAGTGACACCTGTGGACAGAATGGGTAGGGTTCTTCCTGGATAAAGACGTTTCCCATGAGCACCAGCTCCTACTGTTGTAAAGACATGACTCTGGTCAATGCGTGCATTAAATTTGGAAGCAAATAGATGGAGAGTAGATTTCCTGTATAACACTACTTTTCTCTGATTAACCCTTTAAAGCCTGACCATACTGACTGTATAATTAAGAGTCAAGGCTCCGCAACGTCACCCGTCTGTTTCTGAAATGGATTTTTGAAACAAAACGGACGACACAGACATATTGGAAATGGGCTCCACAGTAGTCTCCACAGTGACAGCCACAGGGCACCCAGCAATCACGTGAGCTGAGCTGTGCCTCTGATAGGACGAAATGGGGATCTTAATATAGTCTAAATTGCCAATTTAGAAAACCCCCACAACCACCACCACCACAGTGCGTGCCATTAGTGAAATTAGCGATTCAGACAGGAGACATTCTTTGTACCAGGCTGTAAATGTGCTTAATTAGGCTGTGAAAACTGCTTGTTTTGGCTTGGTGTGTTTGTGACTTACGGTACTTCTGGAGCCAGCCTCAAGCGGACAGTATGGACTGGAGGTTGCCGTTTGAGCCTGACCCATCAAAAAATAGGCAGAAAATTTTTGGAACTGAAACTTTAATTAACCCCTTTTTAAAAATCCACAAAAAATATGACTCTATCATTTTGTTTATGAGATTTTTTTTTTTTTACATATTTGACACATTGAGCAGTTTTGGCAACTTTTTTAGTGATGTATTCTTCCAAAGCAGAAAATACTATAAAAAATATAAATACATAACAATTTAGATGTCATTCTTAACACAACCTCTTGAAAATTAGCAATGATTTCCCAGAAAAATGGAGTGTGGATGATTTCATGAATTCATATTTAACAGTTTGTTAAGGAAACTATCATGTTTAGAAAATAAAGGTCTTTGAAACGTATGTATTAAATATGATGCATTCAGCATTATAGGGTTAAGAGCTTTTTGCATGATGCAAAGTGACAGGCACACTTTGTTTACTGCAGTTTAGTGTACAAAAAGTGAGTAGACTGTTTTACATTGCTCACAGAAATAACCAGTTTTGTGCTGATAATCTCATTTTAAAATGTGGATTATGAGCTGACAGATACATAAAAGTGAGACTTTTTCAAAATCACTCATAAAGTCCTCACAACAAAGCATTTGTTCTTCCTGTTCCCTTCAAGGTGCTTTTCAACTGAATGGAAGCACATCTTCAAAGTGAGCGTCTGGCTCTCACTGTTCTCTTTTATCACAATATCCAACCCTCAGTGTGCACAATATGTTTACCTTATTAAAATACACTGAGTTTGGAAAAACTGAGCTGAAATAACAAACTCATTACTGAGTCACTCAGATCATTCTCATCATCTGTTTTTTAAATGCTATTAAGTGACTGATTGTTTTGACAGATTTAACATTGGAGCCCTGTTGGGGGCAGAGCGATGGGCAAACCTTGGTGTTTAAGGCCCCCCTTTCCCATTTGTAATGAACCAGTGAAGAGATCTTCATGCAATGACCTCATTATTTCAGCAACTCTCGTGAACATCTTGTGCAATTTTTCAGGATAGACAGTTTTTGAGCAGTTTAGAGAGATTCAGTGATTCCTATAACACAGAAATATGTCGCAGTTTAGAAATCTGCAGACATTTTATTACGAACATGCAGCATTGTTACTTAATATCCAAGTTTAAATATGGGAACGCAAAATAACCCCCCTTTAAAACACACCTGATATGTCATTTTCCAGTGGTCAACTCTGAGCCAATATTCTGGATTTAGGGTGGGGTTTTTTTTATAACAATGTATAGCCATTTTATAAATCTGTCTAAAAATCACATGGGCACTTAGCAATGCAACAAACTTGTGCACTTTAAAAGCTTACACTCTTTCCTTTGGTGTCTAATTTGAGGGACTGTATAATATTATTATTAATGCCATCCCTGCCTTCTATTCAGTTTTGGCCTAAGGACCAGCGGCGATAATGATCTATAAAAGCCTTGACATTAAGACGAACTCCCATACAATGAATGTAAAACTGATTCTGACAAATGAGGAACAGCAAAGACCTAATGTAACGCTAATGAGGGGTTATTTTTTCAGGTCTTTCTTATTCCTGCTTCCTGAAAATGTCATTTGCATTTACACACCTCCCCCTCTGTCTTCTCATTATCTCTTTACATTCTCCTCTCTTCTTTCTTTAGTTAAGAATGGAAATTCAGAGTTTAACTGTGCATTCTCAGGTGAAAGAGGGAGCCTGCATTTCGATCAGATGTTCTTTTTCAATCAGAGGAGGTGCATTAGCATGAAGGCGGTATGCCCACTCTCTCATTATGTTCAGTGATGGTGTCTGCTTATGTGGTATGCATATGAGTTTGTGCATTTGTTTGGATGAAAGAGAGGAATAAAATGCTATCATGTTGGTACAAGCTTTGATGTAGCGGGATGGATGAGCTTATAGTACGACAAGTATGTTTCTGTGCAGAAGACTCCATTAAGAGAATGGATGAATCATGGAGCCATTCTTTAAGAGTTAACATCATCATGGAGGATTGGGGTCCGTCTATTTACGTTTAATCCATATCTTTATATATTTATAGTCCTTGATGCAGCGGTTTCTTGTTGAATACTAATCCCAAACTTTGCTGGATGTCTCTCCCTACCTTCTGACCCCCCCCCCCCCCCCCCCCCAACAATAGCTGTCTCTGTCTTTTTCTGTTCTATCTTATGAAGGGAAAAATGCCCCAAAATTGTTTAAATTCTAGCAGTTCAAGTCAAGTAAGTGTTTAAGAAAAAGAAAAGGGATGTAGGGTGCTTAAGAAAAGAGCTTAAGAAAAAGGTAAGGTGAAAAATATGTGAGCTACATTTGATAATTATGCAAAATGGCCCTTTAACAACTTCAAGGTGTTCTGCAGCAATGGAGACAGATCAGTTTTGGAGATCTCAGATGTTGTTCCTGTGTCCCAATCACAACTGGCACCTCTTTTGCCCTCGCGGCAGAAATCGAGACTCATTACACCAGCCAATGTGTTCCAATCTTCTATTGTCCAATTTTGGTGAGCGTGTGTGAATTGTAGCTTCAGTTTCCTGTTCTTAGCTGACAGGAGTGGCACCTGGTCTTCTGCTGCTGTAGCTCATCTGCCTCAAGGTTCGACGTGTTGTGTGTTCAGAGATGCTCTTCTGCAGACCTCGGTTGTAACAAGTGGTTATTTGAGTTACTGTTGCCTTTCTGTCAGCTTGAACCAGTCTGGCCATTCTCCTCTGACCTCTGGCATCAACAAGGCATTTTCACCCTCAGAACTGACGCTCACTGGATATTTTCTCTTTTTTGGACCATTCTCTGTAAACCCTAGAGATGGTTGTGTGTGAAAATCCCAGTAGATCAGCAGTTTCTGAAATATTCAGACCAGCCCATCTGGCACCAACAACCATGCCACGTTCAAAGTCACTTCAATCACCTTTCTTCTCCATTCTGATGCTCAGTTTTAACTGCAGCAGATCGTCTTGACCATGTCTACATGCCTAAATGCACTGAGTTGCTGCCATGTGATTGGCTGATTAGAAATATACGTTAACAAGCAGTTGGACAGCTGTGCCTAATAAAGAGGCTGGTCACCAAACATGTTTTCGTCAACATCAGCAATTGTTTTTACAGAGGATTTTTCCAAATTTTCAGTTTTTAATTAAAAAAAATAATAATAATAATAATAATTTTTAAAAAAATCAAATCTCAGGTAGAAACTGCGAGAAAGACAGGAAACTGGCCAACCTCAAACTTCCATTGTTATTGTGCTTTTTGAGACCTATAAGTCAGAAGCTACTTTTCATTCATTGACAGCTTTTAACATCAGCTACTCACAGCAGTGAAGAAGAGCCTGGAATCCGCTTCAGCCTCTTCCTCAAAGCATCATTGCCATGAGCAAATATTCTCTACTATTCTTTCTGCCTTTTATGTCAGTGCCTCAGAGCACAGAATGGGACTTAAATTCTCTCTCCACTGGCTGCAGTTTTTTCAATGGCAGATGGCGATTGAGAGTCGGTCAATAGAGAGAAAGAGTCAGCCTTGTATCTCCAATCCTCTCACATATGGCAGCCTCTACACTGAACTGAGAGAGAAAGAAAGAGAGAGAGGGAGAGAGAGAGAGAATACCAACTCACAAATTTTACAACAAAAGGTCAAACACTTTCAGAACAAAGTCAGTCCTGAGCTAGGTTTTCTGTCTGTCTGCTACAACAAGGTGAGCATTATGTGTGTTCCTACGGCTCGTCGCCTGTAAACACCGTCTCACCTCTGTGGACAGAGAACCTCTGCCAAAGCCTTTGAAATGTAAATTTGGCTCAGGAAACAAAAAGCAGTGACTGACTCAGCCCTTTTGAAAATTGAGTTCACTTCAGGTCTGATTCTGTTATTTATTTCTTTTGTCTTTCACATCCACACGGTGACCATGTGTTGAACCCATCCCGTGACACCAGCTCTGGTTTTTCACAGATTAGACACTGCACAATTTTGATATATTTTAGAAAAAGTGTTTTGCTGCATCTCAAATTGGATACATCCGTCATTACACTTACATGAAATACACTGTGTACCAACAAGAGCAGTGCACAATATCTTACAGTGTAGTGTTCTCAAATCAAACACTGCTGATTCACCACTGAAATACATCAGATGCTTCTCTGGTTCAGTTCCATTGCAACTATGTTTATCAACTCACACCGGCAAACTGCATGACAAACAGCTGGAGTCCTGAGACTGAGGATGGGCCTCTTCTTATTCTTATTTGTGCCTCAAACCTGTTGACTCCTGGTCTGGCTCTGCTCATTATGTCCATTTATTGTTGTGGTAAAGCTAAATACAATCTGGTTTTGACACAGTTTGTTTTATTTTGAAAGTCCAAGGCTCTTTTTAAGTAGTTTTTGTGCACTACGTCCTGTCGGGCTGAATTTTCCCTTCAATGAAATGTTGTGTCACAGCTCTATTGGCCGCGACCTGCCATACCAGGCACACAGCCGGAGTGAATCCAATCTAAGTTGTCACATTGACTTGAATTGTTGTGTAATTTTTCATGGTAATTTAGGGCCTAAGACCTTCTGCTGGCTTTGTCTTGGTGGTCCCAGCGTTCCTCTTTCTAAACACTTCATAACTTAATTTTTCTAATTTCCCTATGCCAATACTCTTGAAGAAGAAGAAGATGCAGAGGCAATCATCAGGAGAGTCCAGTTCAGCTTGAGCCCATACTTTATTCAAAGCGTGCCATCTTGAACAAAGCAGGTGAGTTAGGCAGTCTGCAGACAACCAACAACAACCAACGACTGCCTACAACTGCCGCCAACTCCCCTCCTGCTCACTCCCCCCCTAACTCCCGCTCTCTCCTAACAGCCCTCTCCCCTCCTAACTGCCCTCCACTCCTCACTGAAAACATGACCAACAATTCACATTTTTATAACCCAGAGGACGGTTACTTTCTCCTTGCTCCTGTCTCTGGATTGGTCGTCTCTGTTGAAAGACAAGTCTTCTTTAGGTGAGCTCCTTATATGGAGGGAAGATCCTTCTTGATCGATGCAGGGGTTAAGAATAGAGACTGATTGCTGTGGTCATACTGAAGATTCTGCTTTGAATCAAATTGAGCATTAATCAAAGGTATCATCAGGAGTTTGCTTGTAAACTTTGGTTCTGAATCTGGTTGCAACAGGTTTTTTCTTCCGTTGACTTTTGTTCCAATGTCGGTTACTGCATCTGTGAGTTATAAGACAAGGCTCTTTCGGGGTCCAGCTGGTCATCGACGATCAGATGTCTGCGAGCCTCAGCATCGTGGCCACGCCAGTCTGAAAGGCGTCTCATAGGGCAAAGGTCAACAAATTTATGACTTTTTCTGCGCTCTGGGAGACAACTGGAGTCTATAGTGAGCGTGTTGCATTTTTGAGAACTCAGCAAGCTGCACTCATCTTTCTCTGTGAAAAAATCTTCTACAGAATGGAAACCTATCTGATCAGGTGCCATGATGGAGCAGAGCCGAACCTGCATCTGGCGTATTTCAGCTGTCACATTCACTGGAAATGACAATCCAATTTCACTGCCTTTCACAGGTCTTCTTCAGCTATCCATTCATTACAACCATCAACCATCATTTGATCCCTTTCCGCCCACTCTGCTATATAACTAAGATGGCGGCCATTAAGGGTGAGAAGTGTCCAGCGTTCTACACTTAACGTTTCAACCATATTATGTGCCAATTGAGAAATCAACGCGCACAACGTTCTTCCATACTGTCTGCATGAACACACTTATGCACTCATCTCAGTAAGTGCAAGTGCTGAATTATGTGATTTGAGACACAGCGTTTGACGACGGGGGCAGAGTTCACAAACTTGGTGCAAACTAAGTTGGACATGTCTCTCACATCAAACTTAGCTACAACCATCTCCTTCAGTCAGACCTACACCAGTTCACCAAGCCTGACCAAAACTGCTTCCAGCTTCACCCCTTTTTTAATCCTGTAACTTTCAAAAAAATACTTAAATAGAAGTAAAAGTACTGGTTTAGAAATTTACTTAAAGTACAACAACAAAAAAGCTACTGAATTACAATAACAAAAATAATTGTACTCAGTTACTTCCACCCCAACTGATCAACACCAACACAAATAGAGGCTTTCAACAGAGAAAATGTCGGTCTTAAACCCAAACCATCATCATAAAGTGAAAAAGTAGTTGACATTTTGAGAGACTTCCTCAACTTTCACTGAACTGAACAGCAGCATTAACAGCTCAGAAATGACATCTTCATTTACATACATGATATCTGCAGCTGCTCGACGGGGGACTGTGCGCTGTTTCTGTCAGACACATGCCGAAGGGAGAACTCTTTAATTAATTCAAAGAGAGCTTAGAGAGAGAAAAAAAAACAACAACCCAAAACCTTGAAATCAGCCAAGTTTTTGAATAATGTCAGATCACGGATTACGCTCTCTCATCTTCTGTGAATCATCCTGTAGAAGGACACATGGTGTTTTTGGAAGTTCTGGGACTGTTGGACTTTTTTTTTGGTTTTCACTGCCTGAAATCAAAAGATAAAAAAAGGTTTTAAAAAGTTTAAACTGAGAGTAGTTAAATTAAACAAGAAGTAGGATATGGATGGCACCGAAGTGAAGACCTTAAAGCTACAACAGAATTCTTCTTTTGTTATCTGGGTGAATTCTAGCACCCTGTGGCTGTTTGTGAAGAAGCCCAAAGCCCACCTCTTTACTTCACACATCTTTGATAGAAGCTAGGTGTAGTTTAGCATTTCCAGTCAACAATGTTCAGCTTCGAAACAAAAGGGCAGCGTCACAGAGACCTTGGCTGTCTGAAAACACTCCCTGTCCACTATATAGTGCACTGCATAGTGAATATGTCACTTTATAGTGCTGTCCGAGCTCTTAGTAAGCGTGGTCATACGCTATATAGTCTCCTCAACGTATTCCACGATGCTTTTTGAAATGTATGTATGAGCGTTATCTGGGATGTTAAATCTATCTCCAATAAGATGGACGAGCTAGCAGTGCTAACCCAGTACTAGAGGGAATACCAGAGGGCAGAGTAGCATCATGCTATTCACAGAGACATGACTAACAGAGCTAACACCAGACACTAATGCCACATTGAAGGATTTCACCTCCTGTGAGCGGACAGGATACAGGAGAGGCTGACTGAACAGACTGGTGAAGAAGGCCAGATGAGTCCTGGACCCTGTAGACCCTGTGGAGGCGGTGGAGGTGGTGGCTGACATGAGAATTATGACCAAGCTGACGTGTGTGATGGACATTTTTTTCTAGTTGACATTTATTATATTATACTATATATTCTTGGGATTTTTGCACTTTAAACTTTCTTGTATTGCTGCTGTAACTCTGAATCTCCCTTCAGGGATCGGTAAAGTACATTCTATTCTATTCTATTCTATTCTATTCTATTCTATTCTATTCTGTTCTATTCTGTTCTGGTCTGTTCTGTTCTATTCAATATAAACTTCTCAACATTTACCAGACCCCAGTTTTCCCTAGGAGTACAACCACTCCACCATATTTTCAGGTAACAGCAGAAACTTGGGCACTGCTTGTATTTGATAAAGCTCGAGTTCACATTCATCCAGCTACATGACCAGACAAAAGAGTTATAATGATGTAGTTGATTCTGACCAATAGTGTTTAACGGTGCAGCACCAGTAGAGCCAATATAACAGGAAGCAGAATGTGATTCAAGTTACAGTAATTATGCTGTGCAGTCATTATCATCTCAGTGATGAGAGTCTGACAGTCCTCCAAACCCTCCAATCACAGAGTAGATTTTTATTTATTTTTCTGAGGAACCATCATTTTTCTTTTTATAACAGTTTAGTTTTCTGATGACTTTCAGGTGTCAGGGGTTCTTTACATTGTTGCAGGTAGAAAAGTTTGTAATGTGACTGGATATCACCTACTAATAGTAGGTGTGTTTGAGAGTGTTGTACTGAGGCGGCTGTGTATCAGTGGTAGAGTTGTAGCCCCTCAATCAGAAGGTTGTGGGTTCGATTCCAGCTCCTGCAGTCACATACTGAAGTGTTCTTGAGCAAGACACTGAACCCCGAGTAGCTCCCACTGTTGTTCAGTGGTGTATGTATGTCGTGTGAATGTTAGCTGTAGCTGATGGTCTGATTAGCTTAAGTCGGCTATCTGTGTGAATGTGGTGTGATTGGGTGAATGAGGCTAGCAGTGTAAAGCGCTTTGAGTAGTAAGACTAGAAAAGCTATATAAGTACTGGTCCATTTACTGTTTGTCAAACCTGTCAGCAAAATCACAGAATCTAAACAAATTTTTCACAAATGTTATTTAACTCATAGTAAATTATTACTGACACCCAGAGACCTTTTTTCATTACATTAAAGCTTTTAAAATGTTTGTTTTTCAAAGTTTTAATGTATCACTTCATTTTTTTATAATCCAGAAACCTCACTGGTATCTGAAGACAAGATATCAACAGCACTGAACAACAGGAAAGTAATAAATGGTTAAATGTGGAGATACAATCAGGTTTTCAAGCAATAAACAAAATGGGAAGGACCCAGGGCCCTGTTCCTCATACCTGGCTAACTCAGTTATCTGGATAATTTCATCCTGACATCAGTCAGGCTTGTTCCCTTCCTCAAAGAAGATTAAGTTAAATTACAATAGCAACTGTTCAATAAACTGAAACCTGCGCCGGAGCAGGTTTATTTCAGTTAGCTGGATCGAAGACACACCCAGGCTTCCTTCCTGAGAGACCCAGATGATTCAGGAGCAATAATAATAGTTCCGCATTTTGTATTGAAAGACTTATTGTAATAGGCACATTTATAGTGTGGATGCAGAGAACATCAGCAGAACTGCTGTTTGCTGTTCAGTGCCTAAAGTGTATCTCATGCTTTTATAAATTCCTCATTACTTTCCCTGGACATGTCAGGGTGAATTTTATAAAGGAAGGCTTTTATGGAATCCCATAACCAAGTTAAACTAATTATGACCATTAAAAAAGAAAAAACAAACCTATTCCTTTAATTTTATAAAATTGCATTTTTTATACAGTTTCCCAGCATTTTCAGCGCTGCTGATGTTCTCTGTAACCCCCCTCTATAAAAAAAAAAAAAAAACACGGATCAGTCCTTCCCAGCAAAATGCAGATTGTTCCTAAATTTCTTGGGTCTGTAGATCAACCTGATCCCTCAGGAAGGTAGCTGCCTTTTCTCTTTTTCTTTTCTTTTCTTTTTTTTTTTTTGGTGTGTGTGTGTGTGTGTGTGTGTGTGTGTGTGTGCGTGTGTGTGTGTGTGTGTTTGGATGGATGGGGGGTTTTTAGCGCCTGAAATAAATGTGCACTGGAACAAATTAGTTCATTCATGGTAGAAAGTAATTAATCTCGGTCATTAGGCTATGATGCTACAGCAAACACTCATATCTAATTTAATAGCCCAGGCTATAGTCTTATACAGCAATACATAACTATACATATTCCTTACTACACATTTCACTTGTCCCAATCCCTGCCAAGCTGCTTGTTTCTTTCGCTGCAGTGAGGTGTTGGATTTCACAGTTATAATGTTTGTGTCAAAATCCTCCACAATTGTTTGCTGCTCTGTTTGTGTGAAAAATGTTGCTCTTTCCGTACTATTGGCCATGAATTATGACAATGATTATGACAGACGATCATCCATTCCTGTGATCCACACTGCTCCCTTTTCAGGTAGAATGGGCACGCCCGAGACCTAAGGCTAAGTCCCACCCTCAAACACGATGAGCCAATCACAGTATGTATAGCAGTCCCATACACTCAGACATTCTCTGCTCAGACAACCATTGAGATGCACGGCAAAGAGTCCGTTTTAGTTTGGTTTTATGAGGTTTTCCAAGATTTTAAGTTTGAAAATGGTCACATGTTGTTCATGGGTTACATGCAACTCTAACCCTTTCCCAAGAAACATCTTAACCCAGAAAAGTGTCGTCTTTGGCTAAAGTTGTGCAGTAGACCACAACATGAACTCAACTTGATTAAAATTAGCAAGGATGTTTACATCTGTTCTGAAGTAAGTCAACATTGTATTTGAGGCAACATGTTGTTACTTTGCTGGAAAGAAATATAAAGTTATCTTTAACACTAGAACCACCACAGCAGTCTGACGGTTTTGGACTTTCTCTGAAGTTAGCCTAGCGTTAGCTCCCGGCTGTGTTGTTTGTCATGTCTCTTTGTTTGTTGGAGTTCATTGGTCTGTTTTGTTCAAGTTTTTGTTCTTTGGTGATCGTCCATCATTGTTAGCTGTTGTCCAAAGGGCTCTAGTTAAGCTAACGTTAGCTTCTGGAGCTTAGCTTCATTAGCTTATCTCTAATAGCCCAGATAACAAAGGCTGTCAAACGTTCTGCTGAATGATTCAATGTAAATACTGTAGCTCCAAACTAACAGAGACTCTCTCGGTAAAGATGGTAAAAAGGAGGTTAGATTTTTCTCATGACTGATGCTGATCCTCTGTCTTGTTGTCTGAGATGCTGATGGTAACCAGATGTGGTTTATCAGGTTTGCTCTGGGACCTGTAAGTTCTGTCTTGTAACTGAAGCTTTTTATGGACCTTCTCAATGGTAAAATGATTCATTGATGCACCACATTGCTTATTTGTATAGAATTGAAAAAAACAAAACAAAACAAAACAGTAGCACTTTGTCTCTTTTCAACCACTAAAACCCCAAATCCACGATGAAGAAGTTCAAAACTTCAGGGAAGGACAGTCCATTCCCTCTCTGCACTCCCTGACACTCAAAAACATCTCTCCCTCTTTGCACTTATTTCTGACCAGAGAGAGAGAGAGAGAGGGAGAGAGAGAGAGAGAGAGAGAGAGATTTTCAAACTTTGCTGTCCATAACACTCCAACCTTCGATATTGAATAGAGAGGACTGTTGATATTTACAAAAACAGCACGACAATGTGCCCCATATGTTATGGACCCTCCACAATGGAAGGCTGACGGAAAAGAGTCCAGCATATTAAATTCTGATTGGTGTAACACATTTGACTAACAAACTAAAGAAAGAGAACTGTGGTTGGTGTGAATGATGTACAAAGTAATAAAACCAACATGAACCTCAAATCATTGACAGTCTTTTCAGATGCAGAGTGCATGTTTGTGATTACATTTCACTGAGTAATATGTCCATCTATGTGAATCTGAGTGCTTCACCCCATCATTTACCTCACACCAAAGGTCAACAGAGCCTTCATGCAACCAAATGCCTGCTGACTGTAGTGCCAAAAAATTTAATGAACACAGACGCATCAGCATCCTTTTTCCTTTTTGCAGAAGCGTCTTTTGTTGCCTACCCTCCAAAGAGAGAACCAAATAGAGCAGCTTCTTCTTTATGATACGTGGTCCTGATTTGCGGCTGCTCCACAGCCCCAAACATGTCACACTAGCTTGACAAAATTCACATTTTGCAAGACTGGCTGTGAGATTAGCTGCCCCGGCCAGCCAAACACTGATTGAAGCAGCTGATTGTGATCATCCCTCCAGCTCTCATAGACTATTATTGTTAGGCTTGCAATCAGATTAGCCCGACAGCACAGTATTATCAAGTGCTGAAAGCGGGAAGGGGTCAAAAAAGCAGAGATCTACTTTTCTTGAAGAGTTAGAGGCATCTACCAATGACCATTTAATAGCTGAAGTTTTGTGACACAGGACCTGGGGCATGATCAACACTGTCCTGAACCCCAGGAAGGGCTAACGATCGAACTTTGGGACCCAATTCATTGTAAGAAATCACAAACTGGTTACAACTATTTGGATTTACCAGCCGGAGGGCACAGTGTTCTCATAATAGAAATATGCTCAGTAGTTCCAAGCCTACCCTCAACCTCTGAAACAGACAAACTATGCTGCTTTGTGAGAGGAAGGTTGTTAAGGTACACGGGTCGAAGTCTACACATCTAAAAAGAAAATAAAACTCTGAAAGCGTCCACATCCTCACTCACAAAGTCATGGCAACGTTGCAGGAATTTGTAACCAGCCTTGAAGGAAAATACAGGGGACAAAAATTTCCTCAGAATCAGACATGACTCACAAGGACATTTTGTCTGTCTGGTGTTAGTGCTGGGAAGCATGAGCCTCATCATTGAGTTCAGCACTGGAGAGCGCCAAAACACTTTGAGACTCTTCACTGCAAGAAGGCTCTCTATTCAGGTAGGACTTCATCAGTTATCATGAAGGTCTACTTCGCCTCCAATGTTCTACAGGAGTCCATGTAAGCATGCTTCCAAAGCAGAGCTGGGATTAGCAATAATAGCATAACTTTAAACCCTGGACTGAAGTTTACTTTGACATCACTATTGGAAAAAACTTTTCACTGCGGGAGTTTGAACTTTCTGAACAACTTTTGTGCTTTTCTTTGACCCAACCATTTCTTTTGAGAAGGTTTGCGAGGGCTTAGCACAGGGAGACAAGGACCCTCATCCCAGTCCTTGTTAAACTCAAGGCCCTTTAGACTTCAGGGGCCTACTGGACACATTAAATCCCCCTGTGACTCTCTGAATGCTGAGCACTTTATGACATTGAGCTATTCCAAGTTATGTAATGACCTGGGCAAAATCTTGATCATTAAATTGGTTCCTTGGTCAGTTTGTATTACTTACAGCCATATTTTCCTTAGGGGCTATTGTTATACATGTAGGTATGGGGTCAGAAAACTGAGTTGTAGAGAACATATTGATAAACAACATTTGTTCATGATATGAGATGACAATAATAATAATAATAATAATAATAATAATAATAATAATAATAATAATAATAATGGGGGAGATCTTCATTAGATCTTCAAGAGACTTACTAAAATGATGAGGTTTTCACATAAAGATTTATCAACTGGTTCACAACACAGTGGAGGGGTGGGCCTCAAACACCAAGGTCTGACCAAAAACTGACCTGAAGTGGGAAGTGGTTTCGAGGAGAGGGGAGCCTTAAAGACACAGCAGCTAAAATGAAACATTCTTAGCAGTAAGTTGTGAATAGCTGTTAGGTACCAGAGAGACAGTTTAAACCCTAAAAAAATTAAATAAAAGCTCAATACCCCCTCTTTAACTGTACAATCCATTTACCTTCAGCACAGCTGAATCTTTCATAACCCAGATTAACTTCAGGTGACAAGGACACATAAGCTCCCTGCTAGTGAACACAAGCTGTAATGTGCTGCAATAGGCTCCAACAAAGAACTTCCACATTCACATCTTCCCTCCTAACAGGGAAACCAAACAAATGCACATGTTGACATCAAATTACACCTCAAATACACCGGCTGCATCTGCAGTCCAGAGGCCTATACTGGATTAACACAACTGGAATCTCTCTCCATTACCTGGGTTGACTTAACCAGACATTATCAATCCTGATAAGCAGTACTATGAAGCTGGATACCAACTCGCTCAGTGAATCCAGGGTTTTCCAGTCTGTATCAGAGCGCGCTCACATTAAAGGGGTGGAGTCTGCAGCGTCTGACCAATCACAAACATGGAGAAACAGGAGGAACCCTGCAGAGCAGCCTACTTTACCATGGAGGAGCAGACAGTTATTCTTCAAACAGACCAAGAATTCAAACACATCATCAGGACAAAAGAAACACTGTTACTGCAGCAAAATCAAGGCTCTTTTTGGGTAGTTTCTGTGCACTACTTCCTGTCCCAATTGATCTTCTCTTCTTTGAAATGATGCGTCACAGCTCCGGCATCCGACAAAAATAGGATGGCGGCGGATTAACTGCGACCTGCCGGACCAGGCATGCTGGACCGCAATGGAACGCAATGGAACAGATCCAGTGTAAGTTGACACATCGACTTGCATAGAAACCTATCTGATCCGGTGCTGTGACCGAGTGGAGACGGACTTCAGCCCCACTCAGTTTGAGACACAGCAGTTGATGAAGGACTGCCTTAACAGAAAGCTGCTTCTCAATCTTGATTTCATAAAGTTGCTGTGATGATTGAGCTGATTTTCTCTGAGATTTTTTTCAGTGTTTCGTCTGTTTTCTTTAACTTCAAGCAGTGCACTTGTACCCGCCTGTAAATACTTCAGACAGAGCACTTCTCTTGGATCAAGTCCAGGGGAATTCATAATTTAAATACTTTGAACAAACGGCGAGACATCTTCCTTAAAACAGCCACAGTAACTCAGAGTTAATCGCTCTTTTCTTTGACTGTTTGGGAACAGTGATTACACAATGATGGTCCATGTTGGGATTCATGAAATCAGGGCTGTGCCTCATAATCCTCAGTAATAAATGTGATTTAACATTAGTTTAACTGACAGTACATAACAGAGGGATTAAGCACTAAGTATAATCCAGTGGAAGAGAGAATGTCATCTTTTCTTTTGCACCTGTTCGTTAACTGCTCTGAACCTGCATGATGTGTTGAATGCTGTTCTAGCATACTTTCAAGAAAGGCAACAAAACATCTCTTATGTGTAGATTAATGCATGTTTTTCTTACTGTCAGTCTTCTGATTCTAAAGGCAAATTTTGTTTAATTAAAACTAAACAAAAAAGACATTCCTGTTCCACAGCTGGTGCTGTTTTAATTTGAGCCCCTTTGTCTCTGTTTCGGGAACAGCAGGATACAAATAGCACGCCTTGCTGTTCGAGACGTTTGTTTTAACTGTTATTTTTGATTTCAGCACCAGGAGCTGCGAAGACACAGAGGTTTCATCTGCAGGGTTTTCAACAGCTCTAAAATAACTTGCAGCCCGTAAATAAAAGTTAACTTTGTCAACTTTTAGGAAGAAAATATAGGAACAGACACTTCATTTTCATTTCAGGTTGAACTCTTACATGGTTTACGTGCCAAAACTGACCCGTTTAGTAAAAAATACCATAAATCATCCTTTGTGCCTGAAATTTGATCCAAAAAAAAAAAAAAATGAAAGTAGTTTAGTACTGTTTAATTTTGATCAGGTGTTGCTAATTTTTGTAGACTGAGGCTGTTTTTGGATTAAATTTGACTCATGTGTATTTTGATGGATTTGAGATGTTTGAGTCAAGTCAAGGAAAATGGCTGTTTTAGGGAATCTTGAAAGTGTGAAACTGTTCAGGTCATGTTTGTGTGTATTTTTAATGGGACAGGGTGACAGATTTAGACACTGTGATGGGAACAGTTTGTGTTTTCCCCATATTCACTCAGGTTTCTGCAGAGACAGACACCTGCTGGTCTTTGAAGGGGTGCAGGGGAATCTCGAAACAGCGAAATGGCAAAACAACACAGGAGTGATCATATTTGGCACACAAAGGGAACAAAGGTCATCCAGAGGCCAGGGGGTGCCTTAAAACCGACAGAAGATCTTCACCTGCAAACACAAGCAGAGTAACACATTTGAATCTGTTTGGGTTTGGTAGGGTGGTTTTGGGGTTTCATAGCATTTTTAAAGGTTTCCAAGCTGACATTTAATTGACTGACATGTTAGAAAGACTGGGTGTCCAGTGGACCCCTGATCTGATCTGATCTTCAGAGATGAGGAGGGTGATGTGATTTGGAGACAGATGTGTCAGGGCAGAAAGACAACATGGAAGAAAGCTTTGATAATCGTTAAGTGTCTTAACACTGCTTCCAATGCAGAGACTGTTTTATAATCAGCATTTTATCGTATAATGTTTGTGTTCTACATGTTAACTGTGGACTTCATATTGATAATCCTGATGTCTTATGACATAGGGTTAATAGCTGCAATGGTAAAAAAAAAGAAATACAACAAATTCCAACAGTTCCAGAAGTTTATTACATTTTCAAACATATTTGTTAAGAACTCAGAACCAGAAAAGGACACAAATGCAAACTCAGGAACAAGATCCGTAAAAGCAAAAGAGTTTATTAAACAGACCAGGTTCAAAACACAGAGCAGGTAGTCATCCAGGCAGGGTTCGGTACACAGAATCAGGCAGTCAGACAGGCAGAGTTCGGTACACGGGTAAACAATCCAAAACAAGGCAAAGGTATCCGGAAAACGTGAGGCAAAGGGCAAAGTCGAAAAAACGAGAGCAAGGTTCATGAGCGGCAAGACAAGACTGTGGAAAAAGGCTGGGACGAGGACTGTGAGGTACAACGAACTGGCATCGAGACAGTGAGACACATGAGGTTAAATACAAGAGGTAATGAGGGGTGATGACACACAGCTGGGGAAGACAATCAGGAATCAGGTGTGACAGACAGGAACAAATCTAGAAGACAGAGACAAGAGTACATGATTTCAAAATAAAACGGGAAACCAAACATGACTCAGAATGTGCAAAACAACAGAAAATTTACAGACATGACAATATTTAAATCATAATGGATTTAATGTTTAAATGTTTTGGGTAAAAGGATTAATCCTATATTTTTTCATGTGACATAAGCTAATTAAACATTCCAAATACACTGCAAAAACTGACATCAAAGCAAATATGTTTTTGCCCTATTTAAAGTGAGAATTGTCTTATTATACTTGATATGAGACATATTCAACAGACAAGTCCAGGAATGTGTCTTATTTCAAGATATTAAAAGACAAAAATAAGGTCTGAGTCAAAAAAATCTGACAGTGGGGTAAGAAAAATTTAGTTGTCAAGTTTAGAATAATGTCTAAATACAAGAAACTTTCACTTACTCCACTGCAGATTTTTTTTTTTACTTGTTACAAACAATTCAGAGCTGATTTTTGTCTTTAAATATCTTTTAAATGAGACATTTTTCTGGACTGGTCTTGTGAATGAGGCTCATTTATACTAAAAAAATAAGACAAAAGCACTTCAGGGTTTTTTTGCAGTGTAGTTCTGTTGTTTAAAATTTGGCACAGACTACTACTATGAGGGATTTCTTGGGCCAAAATTGGCCCAAACTATACTGGGAAGGTGTAGAATATGAACAATATGTGAAGTTTAAGGGCAGCAGGATCTTTAAACCAGCCCCCCAAAATCTAAACCGTAACACATGTAATGCATGACAAATGTGTACCTGAAATTCTTTTAAAGTGTCTTATTCTCTTTATTCAAATGTGAACACAGCCTAATGCAAAAGGCAAGTAGAGGAATCCAGGTAAACATGAAAACCTAAGCAGTCAGTGTCCAATCTCATTAATGACATGGGAAGCAGATGGAGGAAGCAGATGTGCCCTGAAATCCTAAGTATGCTGATAGTTTGTTCAGATAGACACACCTGGTGTGACACAGATTACATTTCAAGACCAAGTCCCCCTGCTCAGACATCAGGTGGACTCCTGCAGGTTTGTATAAAGCCTTGTACAGGTGCAGGTGCTGGACTTTACAAAACAGATGAGGGATGGCAATCCACTAATGTGTGTAGCATGTAGCAATACTTGGAAGCAAAATAATGAAATAAAATAAGAAATCATGCAGCAGGCCAAAGCCGCCTGCACCCCTTCAACTCAGCTTATCCAAGGATAATATCCAGGATGCTGAGCAGAATGCATGAAGAGCATTAAGGACAGTAAACACATTAACTGGGTCTGATGGCGGGGACATGATGCAGATCGTGTCCCCTGTTTGGTATGAGTGGCACAGACTTTCAGGCTCCTGAAGCAGCCATACTAAGGACACCTTTCTTCCCGACAGAGACATAGTGGTCTAATTAGAGGGAGGCACAAGAGGGCATCTAAGAACCTAATAAATTCTTAGACTTTGATAGAAAGCAGGGATGGGAAATCATCAAACAGCAGAATATCAAAAGCTTTGGTTCAGATTTTCATTATTTTAATACTTGTATTAGTACACCTGTTACAAACTGATAGAAAATTACTTTTGGAGCATGGCTTACAGGGAAAATAAATTAAATACTTATAATAAATGTGATTTTCAGATTAACTCAGTGTTTCATACTGTAATTATATAGTTTGGGCATTTAAAATTAAGATCTAACCTGTAACTTATATATTACAGCCATATAATGACGGGCTTTATTTTTCCTTCAAGTACAGCTGAAAAACTTTGGTTATCTAGTATTTGAAGACAGCCCCACTCACCAGTGAAGTCAGTGTAGTCACATGACTCTGGACAGCTGTTACTTACAACAACAATGCCTGAGGGATGAAAGATGGAGACACACATTGATTGTCATATCCTGTTCCTGTTTTTTTTTTTTTTTTTTTTTTTTTCTCATCTGTTTGGTTCTCTTTGTACTTGGAGCCTGGAATTATAATTCATTTATTAGTCATGGACACTAAAATGGGAGTTTTGTCTAAGATCCTATGTGTAACCATGGTCACATTGTTTACACACAAGATCAGCTGTTAGCGGCTTGTAGCATGTCAGTACTAACTAGTGCTAGGCCTGATGTTCTCCCCCAAGCTGAGGAGAAGGAGGCCAGGACAACATGCTGGCACTGTGGTGCGAGCTAAGGAGAGATGACATCGACCTGTCCTTCCGTTCATTGTTTCGGTGAATGTAAGATCTATCTTCAATAAGATGGGAAAGCTAGCGGTGTGAACCCAGCACCAGAGAGAATACTGGAAGAGTAGCTGCTATTTACAGAGACATTGCTAACGACACAAAGGGGCCGTTTACACAACAGTGTTTCACTCAAAAACGCAAAAAAAAAAAAAAAATCTGTTTACACTTAAATGCTGAGGGACTGAAACACTGTAGAGTACATGCCAGGCCTGTAGGTGGTGATATAACTGTAAAGTCTTTTGGTAGCCCTCCTCCTCCGAAGAGGTGGGCTGATCATCTGGTGTATGTATTAATGCGTCTTATCTGAGTGCAGAAGTGGAGCAACAGATGAACATTTTGTTGAAAGGCAGTCAGCAGATTCAGCAGCACAAGCACCACCTGGTAGTCCTCCATTGAACCCTTGTTGTCCGGTTCACACATAACAATTAAAAGTTCCCACAACAAAAGCAGGATGGGCACGTGCAAAGTGGAGCGTGACGTTTCTGTTATGCCCCGTCCAGGAGTGGCCAGGACACAACATGAGAAAGCCCATTTCTCCCAAGCAGCCACGGACAGACAATAGGCTTCAGTGAAAATCACATGGTAATTTATTTACATAAATCAAACCACTAAAATTCAAAACAACTGAAGCCAAACTGAAAATACCTCAGGGTGAAAACCCAGACTCCAACTAAATTAACTTTAAAATAGTTTAAAGACTGAAAGGAGAGTGATCTAAGGGAGACAAAGAAATCAATTCATGATTTAACTTATCCAAAACCACTCAAAAGTAAGATTAATCAAACTGAGATAAGGACCCTACATCAACCAAAAAGAATTAACTAAAAATAACCCAAATTAACACAAAACTTGAGACCAAGGAGCACGTGGCATGGCCGTCTTTAAGTAGAGCCCCAGCCTCCGACACAGCCTATCAGCCACAGAGCGCAGGCAAACCAAGACACCAATCGTCATTAAGTGAAGTACCTGTAATCACTCAGACTATGCACTCACTTAAACACATGCGTTTCGAAGAAATTGCATTTTAGGTCGGCTAAAACACTGTTTCTGTGTAAACAAGATACAAAAATGCAACAATACTTTTGCATTTCACCCCAAAACTGTTGTCATGTCAGCAGCACATAACACCAGACACCAACGCCACAATGGAAGGATCTACCTGCTGTGAGTGGACAGGATGAAGGAGAGCAAGACTGAACAGACTCGTAAAGAAGACCAGCTCAGTCCTGGGCTGCCCTCTAGACCCTGTGGAGGTTGAGACTGACAGGAGACTGATGGCCAAGCTGTCGTCTCTGATGGACAACATGTCTCAGCTCTTTCAGAAGACTTTTACCTGTATGTTCTGCTGAATATATACATATTGTTTTTTCTAGGTTACACTTACATTATTCTTTTGATATATTCTTATTCAAACATTTTTCACAATACACTTTCTTGTTTGCTGCTGTAATTGTATTAATATCCCCATTGTAGGACTAATAAACAAGTATTTTATCCTTTCTTATCTTAAGTTAAAGGCTCTGTGAGGACTCTCTGTGTGATGTGGATTGCAGTGACACCTTTTGGCTGGAATTGTGCGCGCATTGTTCTGATGTCATGACTCTCAACAAGGTGTTTTTGTTTTGGAAATGAATGGAGATCAGATCTTCTTTTTAACACTTCTTTTTTTTTTTTGTTCAAGACAACTTTTTAACAGATACAACGTGACGAGGTAAGGTATTTATCAACAGTTAAACAGCGCTGCTGTTTAAAACGTGACAACAAGTAAACTTTGTCAGTTTGTTCTGGAGTGTAAGTGCAAAAACTCCAAGAATATAAAAAGCATCATATAATAGATGTCAACAAGAAAAAAATTGTCCATTAGAGTTGTCAGCTTGGTCATAATTCTCATGTCAGCCACCACCTCCACGGGGTCCACAGGGTCCAGGACTGAGCTGGCCTTCTTCATCAGTCTGTTCAGTCTCCTTCTCCTGTATCCTGTCGCTTACAGCAGGTGAAATCCTTCAATGTGGTGTTTGTGTCTGGTGTTAGCTCCATTAGCCATCTAGTCTGCCAGTATTCCTTCTGGTGCTGCATTAGCACGGCTAGCTCATCCATCTCATTGTAGATAGATCCTACATTCTCCAAAACAATGGATGGAAGTACGAGTTGGTGTTGTCTCTTCTTAGCTCGCACTGCAGAACCAACACGTCCTCACCTCCTTCTCCTCAGCTCGCAGGCAACTTTGGACCTAATATATATATATATATATATATATATATATATATATATATATATATATATCATATTAAGTTGTGGATTATGATCAGGCAGATATCTATAAGTGAACCTTTTTTTAAGAACACTAACCCCTGATCCACACATTTTCTGTGAGCGCCACAGTCTGTCACAAGAGATCACAAGATCACATGAGAACCACATGTTCCCGCAGGACTCACACCCATGACAACTACTTTCATGATATTTAGTATGTAAAACTCACCTGCCCTCCCAGAGCTTCATTAATTCAGTCCTTCCCTTTCAGTCTCTGTTGGTGTCCTTATATAAAGGATGTGTTGTATCGTATATAATTATAAGGTTTTCCGCCTCCAATATAAACTTTTCCTCATCCATGGCGTCAGATTTCCTCTGGGTCTGACCCGCTGATGACTGTTGGCCCTGTGTCAGTGTCATAGTTTTGATATATCATTTTTCGTGTCTGTTTTCCTGTTTGGTACGATCTGCTCTGTAGAGATTGATACATCTCTGCAGCGAACTCTGGCAAAAAGCGACTTGCAGTGGAACAGCCGCTAGCAGCTGTTGTTAGTACACGTCGGATATGGACCGAATCGCTCATGCTGTATGTGTGAATTAGAGGTTAGAAAGTCCTCACAGAGACTCTAAGTATTTATTGAGTTCTCATTTATTTTTTTTTTAAGTCACATTTATTGTGATTTTCATGATACCTTTTGTGCCCAATCAGAGGCACAGCTCAGCTGACTGACGTGTGGATGTCCTATAGCTGTTAGTGTGGAGGATCAAAGCCCGCCCAATTTCTCCCATTTCTCCCATCGATGATTTGCTTTTAAATTCAGGTGATGTCAGAGAGACTACATCCATTTATTATACAGTCTATAAGCATTGTTTGTTTGTTCCCTTTTGCCTTTTGTTCCCCTTCTTTCTAACTGAGACAGATTACTGAATAACTACTTCTGGCTAACAAAACAATGGTAATTTTCATATGTATGGTCCTATCTGACAGTTAATTGATTTACACACACACTGTTAATGTTACACGTCATGCTTTCTCTGAGATATCAAGATAGTTAAGACATAATTAGCATCTCTGTGCTTGTTCAAAGGGAGTAATATTTGATTTAGGGACATAGTTTGGAGTCATTTAACATTATGGGCTGTGATAATGTATTTTAACGCCCACGCAAAGTTTAAAATCACAACACTGTAAGGGTTTTCCTTCTATCTAACAGACTGCCAGAAGGATGGGTGAACAAAGACGCAGACAGATAGATAGAAAGTGGATACTGAGAAATTCTCTACATCTGTCTGATTCCAGACTGTGTTTACCACCGAGACTTGCACCAGTCTGCTCTCTTTCTTCGTGCCACACGTCTTAATTAGACCTTTGTGTCTCTGTCCGGCTCTGCTGCCAAGGTGCCCTGAATCCTGACTCCATGTGCAGCCGCTCCTCTACTTGTGCAGTCAGACTACATCTGTCAAAGCCACCTCAGTCCACCTGCAAACATCCTGGAGCCAAGAGTCATGATTACACTGAGGTACGGCGGTATTGTTATTTTTTGAAATATATCTTTCAGTTTGGATTGGCTCTCTTACCCTTCAGTGCAGACTTTCTGTTATTCCCTCCTGCTTTTCCCTCTTTCTGACTTACGATGCACTCAGGTCCTGTTGAACAAACAAATCACTCCCCTGCCCTCATGTTTCTCTCTAACTACTCTTCCCAGTCACTCTTCCCTGCCCTGCACACTCTGTACTGCTCTCAGTGTGTCAGTCACACACACACTCACACACACACACACACACACACACACACACACACACACACACACACACACACACACACACACACACACACACACACACACACACGTATTCTCCTTGCCAGAATGAGTTAATGAAATTGCAAATGCCAGACTGCAATTTCGAGGAGAATCAATCAGTGCAGATGTGATGAGCTCCATTTGATCACATATAAAATTGTGATTTAATGTTTGGCTGGGTCTTGTGGTTATGACAGGAGGAAGACCAAGTAAGATGGAAGTGACTTTTCACATGACTTATTTGGGTTTGTTTGTATTTTCACTTTGAACCGGCTTGAAGCACTAATAAGAATAAACTTGGACTCAGGCAGTTGTGGGTCCAGAGCTTTGCAGAAATCATCTTTTAAAGTTGTTTCGCCTCTGTTCAGTGAGTCTTTCTTTCTTTCTTTCTTTCTTTCTTTCTTTCTTTCTTTCTTTCTTTCTTTCTTTCTTTCTTTCTTCAACTTTCTGTATGTCTGTGGAAAATAACTGATGAAATCTTGATTTATGACTGAGCTCAATGGGAGTTTTAGGGGTGTCAAATAGGAAACAGTGATTGATTGGACTATTTAAATGTATGCTTGTAAAACATTTTATAACCCACAAATCCAACCTCATTCCCAAAGAGCAATTTCTGCACTCTGTTCATATAAAACTCTGTTGTAATATGACTGATAAAAGAAATGGGAAATTAAAAATGTAAACAGTGCAACATTTGCAACATGTTTACTTCATATCTACTATTTTTTTAATTCATATTTTTATTGAAGTAATTTTCAATTTTTTAGAAACAAGACAATTACTTAACCTGATAGTAAACATAATGAAGAAAGAATGTAGATATAGTCCGTGTAAAATTATTAACATAGGTTACATGAACATGAAAATAATTAAATAAAAGAAAGTATATACAAATGAACAAATAAAATTAACATAATAATAAGTTAAATAAATAAATAGAAAGTTAAGCACGTAAATAAATAGATAAAGAAAAAAGTGTGGGTGCTATATTGTTGCAAAAACATCCATAAAAGGTTGCCATATATTGTAGAACTTATTCAATTGTCCCCATTTTGAATATCTAATTTTCTCTACTTTTAAAAAGGACGTGACCTCTTTAATCCAATGAGTGCTGGAAGGAGCTGTTGTGTATTTCCAGTTGAGTAGGAGGAGGCGTTTAGCGACTACAGAGGTAAAAGCCATTACTCCCAGTTCTTTATTGGGGTAACGGGCATATTCTTCCGGAAGACCAAAAATACTTATATGAGGTGACATATCGACAGTCTTTGAAAATACCTTGGACAATGTATTGAAGTAAATTTGCCAAAAGTTTGACAGAGCAGGGCAAGTAAAGAACATACGAGTAAGGTTACAGGGTGAGCCAGCACATCTATCACAAACGTCCAACCATATTTACTATTTGAACCCAGCTCATTATGAGAAGAGCTGGCCTTTCATTGTTCCACAGCAATGACGATAAAGATTTTTTTTTCTTTTTCAGTCTATTTTGAATCAGTTAAAACACCAAGTTTAGGCACTTTGGCTACACATATACAAGTTAAGGTTATCAGATAAAAAGTTTGCTACCTTGATTTTCCCTGATTTCTGCAATTTTTTGTCCTAAAAATCAAAAAAATCAATCAGAACAACCTTTAGAGCTGAATAAAGAAGGACTCAAGCTTTCACACTGAAAGTCAACTTAAAAAGATTTGTTTGCAAATAAAAGGATAGACTAACCCCAGATCTTTGCATGTACCCCAGAAAGAGCGGCAGACTTCATGACATGGACAAAGACTCCTACTTTTTAGTGAGGCGTTTCTAAAGAGAAGCGTTTCACTCAGAGCGTAGGTAGACTAGAACATGCATAAATGTCCAAGGTTCTTTAAATAATGGAACCTGTCAATCAAGCAAACAGTCATTTAGTATTTGTCCCCTTGAGCCTCATTATCAACAGAAAACAATCTCATAAAACCAACAGTGGCACATAATCAATTACTTCTTATTATACAAGCAGAATTTATTAATGCAGACCTAATAAAAGAATATTAGTCGAAGAGAAATGGGATGTTTTCACTATTTACAACAACGATTATGTTTCTTTGGGGCCAGTGTGTGTGTGTGTGTGTGTGTGTGTGTGTGTGTGTGTGTGTGTGTGTGTGTGTGTGTGTGTGTGTGTGTGTGTGTAAAACGATATAATCATGAGTTTCTCTGCAGGAAGCCTTGAACTGTTATCCCACTGTATTACTCTGTGCTTTGCATGTTTTGTTCAAAGATTTTTTGGCAACATTAATTGTTTGATTCCACATCATCTTATCGTCATCGTCTTATTTATTATCATGAGTACAGCTTCCTCTACACTGTGAAAGCAAATGCAGAACTTGCTGAAAATACACGAAGTCAATTTGTCCAGGCTTTATTTGGAAGTTGTTTTTACACGCAGAAACACAAACACACATCACACCCACGATAAAAACTTAATTAAGGACCATTCTTGGCTGATTAAAATGAGTAAATTACAAAAATTAACAAAACAAAAAAAAAAAATGTGTTTCTGGTTTCTATCAGCATGGAACTATTGATTACTATGATTTGTTTTTGGGCTTTGTGTTTTCTTAGTGTTCCTTGTTTCTTGTGGTTCTTGGTGTTGTTGTTTTTATGTTTGTTTGTTTGTTTTTGTTTTCTCTTTTCGTAGTCGTTAGTGTTTCCAGTTTATTTTTGTAGTTTCTAATCCATGTGTTTCCTTGTTCTAGTGGTTATGTTTTATTCTTGAGTTTCCTCTTTCTAAGTGTTTTTTTTTTTGTCTAGTGCTTTTTCCTGGCCTTGTTTCCCTCGTGTGTGATTGCTCCTCCTGTGTTTCACCTGTCTTGTCACTTACCTGTGTTTGATTGCCCCTTTGTCTATATCAGACCTGGGCAAATTACAGCCCTGGGGCCACATCCGGCCCTTTGGGCATCAATGTGTAGCACGTGCGATGTCAATCATAAATTGTTTATTACTTCTGTCGTTGTATTTCCCTATTGGACCTGCACTTCACTTTCACATATTTACAGATTATCCTGATTCTTCTGGTTATTAGTATCAGCTAATCAAAATATAAGTAAGTGCATTTTCCAATGGGGAAAAGTTCACGTTGTGTAGAATTAAGTTATGTTATTGTTGGTGCGGCTCTCTGACACAATTCAGGTTTCTCATTTGGCCCCTTAAAAATTAATCGCCCACCCCTGGTCTCTATAGTCTGTGTCTTGAGTTCAGTTCATTGTCAAATGATGTTTGTTGTTGTTGTTCATTGTTCCGTATCCTCTGGTTCCTTCAAGTTTTTCTAGAGTTTGAATTTTTTTGTTTGTCTTTTTGGATTTTGTTGAAAAAATACTTTTGAGTTACAATCTGCACCTGGGTCCTCCTCTCTCTAGTGATTCTTACTACCACCCTTGACAACAACTTCGAAATGAATGAAAACTTAAATTTCAAAACTGTGTCTCTTGCAGTGTTGACTCACCAAACCTGAAATCCAATTTGAGTCATGCATGCACAGGAGAACATTAAAACTCACAGACCTCTACCTGCCCAGTTGAGGATTCAAACCAGGAACTAGTGTTGTACTACTCAAGACTGGTCTTGAGACCACATTTTGAAGATCTTGGTCTTGTCTCAGACTTGAGCATTTTTACTCGGTCTTGTCTCGGGCTGGCCGGACTCAGGATTTTCCATCAAGACCAGCACTGATCTGATAATCTTCAACTTTGTTAATGTGAAAAAAGGAGAAGCACTCTAATAAAACAACAAATACATTTAATTAATGTGTTATTTCTCTGTGTGATGACTGCAACCTTCCCGGTGTTGTGACTGAATACCCCCCCCACCCACACACACACACACACAAGTGAGAGTGAAAGGTGGGAGACGTGAACAAGAAGAGCCCAGAGCATGATATGTACAAGACAAACCTCTCATTCACCTGACAAATTAACATCTTTATGAGATATTTAAAGTACTTCTGGACTCACCAGTGCAGGTCCGATATTAACGAATGCACGATTGCCCGGGGCAACTTCAAAAAGCCGACGGGCAAGCAAAACTCATAAGAACATGCCTGATTGGGCAAGCACGACTCTGAGCTTTTCTATTCATTATTTGTATTATTTTCCTCTCTCGTTTCTCATACAGCACTTTATATCTTACCTTTTAAGGAGTTTTTAGACCTTTTTTGGTTCACCTGCAGATTAATAATAAATGATACTGTAATTGGCACCCGTGCTTCAAACCTGCTTCTCTTCAAAAATAAAACCCTGATCATTTTTGGTTTTCTTTGGATAGTGAAGAGCTATAGATCAGTTTTTCTCAACACACACTCTACAAAAAAAAAAAAAAAAAAAAAAAAAAAACAACTCAACAAAAAACAACAAACAACTATTTGGCGATACGGATCAGGATTTATTAACTGCGGGGATGGAAACTTGAAATGGAAAGAGAGCGGTGCTCTGAATGTCTATAAATGCTTGACTTGTTTGACTTTTACCTGAAGGACAGTTGAGTCCCATCTTTCACTGTAGCACCATCATTTCCATAGGCTGAACCCTCCATTCAGCATACATCAACACCATGCCTGCAGACAAAGTTTAGCAGAGAGAAGAGAGATCTGTGTTTTTCTCTGCTGAAAATGATTTCATGGATTAGTTTTGTTGTGATGGTGGACACTGGAGCTGAACTGACAGACGGAATAAAAGGAGGTCCATTTGGTCTTGTTCAGGATGGGTATTTCAGAAGGGAATGAAGGAGTTTTTAAAGATGTTTCTCCGGGCCAGTGGAACCATGTAACATCTGCCTGATGGCAGAATCTGAGAGCAGTGCTGGAGGAGGTGGGAGGGGTTTTCTGTGATCAGGATGGCTTTCCTGGTCACAGACCGGCTGTATAGTTCTGAGAGGTGGGTTTGTGGTGCCCCACTGATTTTACTGGCCTGGTTAAACATGTGGGCGAGTTTTGTTTTGTGTTTGGATGGGAGGAAGCTGTACCAGGAAGAGATAATGAAGGTGAGAATGAAAATGAAAGACTGGTAGACCAGAGTTAAAACCAAGGGGCAACATCTGGTAGAAAAAAATGAATCCTCTGTGAAAGTGCTAAAAGTTGCTGTTCATGGTGAATGCACTAGAGCCTGGCTGCAGAAAGACCAGAAGTCACAAACACATCAAGCCAAAAAAACAGACTTTTACAGCATTAAAAAGTGTATTTACAGCCTGGTGGAAAAAAAAAAAACAGCTTCGGTCTGAAATATTAATTTCTCTACACTGTATGGTGAGTGATTTTTAAAAAAATCAGCGGTGTATAAGATATAAGGATTGCGTGATTGTCCAATCAGAGGCTCAGCTCAGCTCATGAGATTGACAGGTGTCCTATTGATGTTAGAAAAGAAGCCCAAAGTCTGCGTCATATCCAATATGGCCCTGTCCAGTGATTGGCTTCATTTGACACACATGCAGGCACACAGACACACAGATGCAGGCACACAGACACATACACAAGTCTTCGTTTATCATCTAAACAGCCTGAAATGACAGAAAGTGTCAGCCCATCTCACTGGACATTTTTGTCATTGATAATTTAATCTGTCGGCATAACTAAACGATGATGATGGTGATGATGATGGTGATGATGATGATGATGATGATGATGGTACAAGTAGCCTAAGGTGTCTCTGAATAATCTGGTCCCTACTTCCCTTCAAAGTCCACCACCCACTTTTTGTGTGCATTGAGTGACTGGTGGTGAAGAGGCAAGGCCAGTGATGAGCAGCCCTGTTCAGCCTGATGTAAGTGACTTTGAACGTGGCATGGTTGTTGGTGCCAGACGGGCTGGTTTGAGTGTTTCATAAACTGCTGATCTACTGGGATTTTCACACACAACCATCTCTAGGGTTAACAGAGAATGGTCCGAAAAAGAGAAAATATCCAGTGAGCGGCAGTTTTGTGGCCTTGTTGATGCCAGAGGTCAGAGGAGAATGGTCAGACTGGTTCAAGCAGATAGAAAGGCAACAGTAACTCAAATAACCACTTGTTACAACCGAGGTCTGCAGAAGAGCATCTCTGAACGCACAACATGTCGAACCTTGAGGCAGATGGGCTACAGCAGCAGAAGACCACACCAGGTGCCACTCCTGTCAGCTAAGAACAGGAAACTGAAGATACAATTCACACAGGCTCATCAAAATTGGACAATAGAAGATTGGAGAAACGTTGCCTGGTCTGATGAGTCTCGATTTCTGCTGCGACATTCTGATGGTAGGGTCAGAATTTGGCGTCAACAACATGAAAGCATGGATCCATTCTGCCTTGTATCAACGGTTCAGGCTGCTGGTGGTGTAATGGTGTGGGGGATATTTTCTTGGCACACTTTGGGCCCCTTAATACCAATTGCGCATGGTTTCAACGTCAAAGCCTACCTGAGTATTGTTGCTGACCATGTCCATCCCTTTATGACCACAGTGTACCCATCTTCTGATGGCTACTTCCAGCAGGATACGCTCCATGTCATAAAGCTGGAATCATCTCAGACTGGTTTCTTGAACATGACAATGAGTTCACTGGACTCAAATGGCCTCCGCAGTCACCAGATCTCAATCCCATAGAGCACCTTTGGGATGTGGTGGAACAGGAGATTCCCATGGGTGGATGTGAAGCCGACAAATCTGCAGCAACTGAGTGATGCTATCATGTCAATATGGACCAAACTCTCTGAGGAATGTTTCCAGTACCTTGTTGAATCTATGCCACGAAGATTCTCAAATTTCCGACTGTACTTAACCGCACCTCATGTAACAGCTCCAACTTGGGCATGATGCTGTCATCATCTGTTTACCTGGCTCGCTTGTAGCTAGCTAGCACAAAATGGAAAAGTTTTTGACTGGAAAAGACCGAAGGAGCAGTCCAACAGCCCTGCCGTGGAGGATTCTGCTGCAAAAAAAACGAAGAACTCATGGCCAGCTAAAATTTGAAAATATGCGGCAGCATACGTTAAGTATGGCTTTATAGCCATACAGAAAAATGGCCATGATTGCCCAACAAATGCGTCCGACGCCTGGAGACCCTCTCTAACGAGTGTTTAAAACCTTTTAAACTTCAGAGTCATTTGATACAAAAACACCCGACAGAGGCTGAAATAACAGTCGACTTCTTTAGATGTAAAGAGGAGCATTTGGTCAGGCAATCTGCTGCATTCACACAGAAAGCTACCTTGCATGAGGTGGCCCTCAAAGCATCATTTTTAGCCTCTTACCACATTGCTCATGCTAAAAAACCTCACACAGTTGGAGAGAATTTGATTCTACCAGCTACCAAAGACATTCTCTGAGAATTGCTTGGTGAGGATGCTGCCAAAAAAATCGACGCTGTTCCACTCTCTGATAACACCGTGAGCCGACGGATTGGTGACATGGCCCAGGTTGTATCTGCTCAGCTTTGGAGCAGGTAAGAGAAAGTAACTACTTCGCCCTTCAACTGGATGAGAGCATAGATTTATCCAACGAGGCACAACTGCTTGTGTACATTAGATTTATTTTCCAGGACAGATTTGTGGAGGAAATACTATTTTGTAAAGCACTTGAAAGAAGAACCACTGGAAAAGACATTTTTCAAGTTTTGAATAATTACATCAAGTCTAACCGATTAGAGTGGACCCGATGTGTGGGGGCGTGTTTGGACGGAGTCGCAGCAATGACCAGGAAGATCAGTGGAGTGACAGCTCTCATCAAGTAGAAAGCCCTGCATGTAGTGGCCACACACTGCATGCTCCACCGAGAGGCACTTGTTGTGAAAAGGATGGATAACGAATTGAATCAGATACTACAGGAGGTCATACATTAGTCAATTTTATTAAAGCCCGCCCCATGAAACAGACTGTTCACCATGCTTTGTAACGAGATGGGTGCCCGTTTTAAAGGGCCGCTGCTTCACTTGAACGTGCGCTGGCTGTCATGGGGCGCAGTTTTAAACCATGTCTATGAGCTGCAGAGGGAGGTTGCAGAATTCCTCTTACCTGAAAAACATCAGCTGGCAGATCGGGTCTCTGATGCAACCTAGATCTGCAAACTTGCATACATGTCAGACATTTTCCAGCATCTACAAGGAGCTGCTGTCATAAGACGGCTTGAGCTCCATCTCTCCATTGATCCAGTCCCACCTGGAGCACCTCCAAGGATATTTCAAAGACTATTTCCCTGACCTTGAAAACACACATTGAAACTGGGTTAGGAACTTCTTTGCCCCCAGTGTCAGTTCTAGTCTGGATTTAAAGTCACAGGAGAAGCTGATTGAGATGACAAACTCAGGAGATTTAAAACTGAACGTTGAGGCTCTTCCTCTGTCTAACTACATGTAAGAAAGGAGTATCCTCAGTGCTTAATTTGTGCCGGAGCTAGCCGGAGCGCGCTCCGGGACCTCTTGGATCGGATCCAGGACCTATTTGATCCGCTCCGGCACCTCTTTGATCTGCTCCGTCACCTTTCCTGTCAATAAATAAACTGTGTTTTTAGCTGTGTTTTCTCTGCGCTTTAATCCTCTCTGAAGTGACGCCTGTTGGCTTATTTCTTATGCATTTTACTCAAAAATTAGGTAAAACGGGGGGAAAAGTGATTCATGCCGTCACGTGTCACAACGCCATGCGCATTGCGAAGGTATTGTTTCCGCACCGGCACCGCGCACAAACGACATTTACAGCCAGGTGACTGACAACGCTGTTACACTTGGCCTGCTAAAATGTCAAAGCAACAATCAAAACTCTCAAGTTTCTTTAAACCAGTCGGTCAGCCAGACCCCAAACTGGCCAAAGTTGTTCCGGAGGCAGAGCCCGGCTCCGCAGATACGGGTGGTGACAGCATAATAGCCGCTGAAGATGTGGTCTGTGTAGTCAGGAGCACAGATAAGGATGAGGGAGCAGTGACGTCAGTTCACGAGAAACTGTAGTCACCACTGGTGACTACAGTTTACAAGAGAAGACAATCGGTTAACAAGCATAAAGTTATTTGTGGGCAAAGCAAACAACAACGTGGCAAATAGACAGGAAATTTAATCAGACTGTGTCTGCTGCCTGTCAAGTTTGGTTGGATACATTATTACTGGGCAGAGTGCACAACACATCATTCTAGTGATGTTTGGTCATTTATCCTTCCAAATACAGACCTTTTTCTAATTCTTTCTTGATTTTTGATTCTCAGGCTTTTGTTAAATTTATTGTATTTATTTTTTTCTGGCGTGGTGCTTACATGACAGTGACACACAAAAAATCCCATTAGCAATAAAATGTGTTTATTTGCAATATGTCAGTTATTTAAATTGCTCATTCCAAATTGATTCCAAGTGTTCTAATGGGCCACATGGTGTGCCAAATGTTGCTGCAAATGTTATACTAGGTAAGTGCGGAAATTAAGGTGAAAAAGAAGATAAAAACGCGTTAAAACCCGAGAAAAAAGATTTCTTTCGGCGCACAATTTCGAAGGGGGACCCGGCACCTGATTGGGGACAAATTAAGCACTGAGTATCCTACCCTGGCTGACAGGGCGCTGAGATGTCTTCTCCCTTTTGCAACAACCTACTTGTGTGAGTCTGGCTTTTCCACTTTATAAGTGCTTAAAACAAAACAGAGCGTGCCTACACATGGACAATGACATGTGTATGGCACTGACAGACATTAAACACAGGCCTGACAGACTGTGTAGGAGCAACCAAGCCCATCCCTCCCACTGGTGGCACAGACACACACACACACACACACACACACACACACACACACACACACAGAGAGAGAGAGAGAGAGAGAGAGAGAGAAGGTTTTTGTTTTGCTCTGGTCTTATCTGTCAACAGTTTGTTGAAAAGTTTATTATTCATTGGGAATATACAGTGTTAAAAACACATTTGTTAATAATTTTCTACATTAAACAAATCTAAAAGTGAATAAAAGTAAAGTTAAAAAAAACGTTTTAAAAGTTGATGTTTCTTTCATGATTTGAAGCATTGTTTGTTGGTTGCAAAGGGGGTCCCCAGCCAGAAGCCAACGCTGTTTTGGGGGTCTTGGAATGGTAAAGTTTAGGAACCCCTGGATTACGTTCTGAAGGCAAAAGGGGGTCTAACCCGGTACTAGCAAGGTGTACCTACTAAAGTGGCTGGTGAGTGTGTACTTGTGCTGCAGCATTAACTCGCCAGCATGGAGATTGAAGTGAGAACTGCTGAATATATATAATGAAACTGGAACTGATTCCTGTAATTTGATGATTGTTGTTCCATTGATATTTTTTGTTTGAGGAGGTCTCACCATTGTGTCTTTGTAATGTTTTTTTTCTGTTTTTCCAGTGGAGCAGTATTGTTTTCTTGGCAATAATTAGGCTACAAGCAGTGGTATTATGCTTTGTTGGGAGTTAGTGTTGAGTTCTTCTAGGTTTCCAAGGATGCAGACAGAGGGGGATCATGGGATGTATTGTTCCTTTCTTCTGCCCCCGGCTTCTAAACGTTCACCTGCATGCAGAGCGGCATCATCCAAAGCCTGGAATGCACAGCATGATGTCTGGGTCCAGACCTGGACTGAAATGATCATGTTCATCATTGTTCATTATAACATTAAATCTTTGATCGATTATCATTAAGACACTAGTTCATGTCATGTTTAGGTGGTAGATGAGTGTATAATACTCTGGTTATTTTGTAGTTTAGTATTTGCTTAACAGCTAAAGTGAGACTTCAACTTGTTTGAGAAGTTCCTTGATTTTAAACTTCACGTCTGTCCTTAAATATATATGATTTTCCAAATACATCAAACTCAATGGATCCAGTGGAGATAATGAAATGGACCACTCAAAATGTGAAAAGTGTCACTTTCTGCCTCTTTTCATTCTCTTTATATCTGCTGAGCACACTCTAATAAGACTAAATGAAGTTAGAAATGACACTTACAGTCTCCAAAGGGAAGAATAGAGGTCACCATTACTTTTCTGTCCATCACTAAGACCTTTTTCCCCCAGCTTCCAAAGCTTTTAGCTGAAAACGACTCAGACTTCATCGTGCTTAGAAGGAGTGTAAGCCTTCGCCTTAGTAATAAAGGGTTGTGTGTCCATTCATTATATAAATCTTTCTCACAAGACTGTTTGACTCACACTTATCTATTCCTCATGGGTAACGCACAATTACCCGTTGAAAAAATGCTGCATAAGGCATCAGTCGCCTGCCTTATCAAAGCCACTGCAGCTGCACTGACAGATAAAGGGTAAAAATAATAAAATAACTTTCTTTTCACACACTCTGAATCGGCCACATGAACTGCTTGCTGAATTTTTTGACCCATGTGTCTTATATAATCAGGGTAAGGCACATGCTGATCGGAGGAAAGAATGTCAGAAAATGTGGTTTAATGTTTTAAAGCTGTTCTTGAACATACTATGGAAGCACAAAAGACTGTTTTATTTGTTAAGTAGCTTTGGCTGTGGGTGACAAATGTTGGAGTGTGAGGAGAAGCGTGCCAGGACCACTCAGCTCTGCAGTAAACCAGAATGTTAAAATGTAACTGAATATTTAAGAGGCTCTGTCAGCCAGGGTTCGAAATACACAGTGGCCTTCGGGGGAGCCCTACTTTTTACAGTGCGCACCACGACCTTCCAATTCACATGAATGCGTAATAATTATTATTCATGTGTGGCAAACAACAGGGTTACTGAGAAAAACATTCCACTATTATAAAAACAAGTGCTTAATACTGTCCGAAACTATTGATATAAGGACAGTAGCAACAGCTCAAAAAGTATGCAGCGAGTTAAATCACCATGCAATTTCCCCTGGGAGGATAAAGTATTCTGAATCTGAAATAAATGGCCTCCGCTCCGGTGCAAACAACATACTGTAACATCACAGTCAACAAACAGTGCTATCCATGGTGCTGAAACAAGCTCTGATATCACTTTTGATAAAACTCGAACACCATAAAGGTGTGTTACATAAACAATCCCAATTCCAATAAAGTTGGGACGTTGTGCAAAACGTAAGTGAAAACCAAATACATTGATTTGAAAATCATGTTTAACCTCTATTCAACTGAATACCCTACAAAGACAAGATATTTATTGTTCAAACTGACAAACTCCTTTTTTTTTTCAAATATTCACTCATTTTGAATTTGATGGCTGCAACACGTTCCTAAAAAGCTGGGACAGGCTCATGTTTCCACTGTGTTCCATCACCTTTCCTTTAACAACACTCAATAAGTGTTTGTGAACTGAGGACACTAATTGTTGAAGCTTTGGAGGTGGAATTCTTTACCATTCTTGATTGATGAACAACTTCAGTATCTCAACAGTCCAAGGTCTCCCATTTCAATGGGGGACAGCTCTGGACTGCAGGCAGGCCAGTCTAGTACCTGCACTCTTTTACTACAAAGCCACGCTGTTGTAACACGTACAGAATGTGTCTTGTCATTGTCTTGCTGAAATAAGCAGGGACGTCCCTGAAAAAGACGAGGCTTGGATGGCAGCAACCTGTATGTAACCTTCAGCATTAAGACTAACACACGATACATCCCCTGAAAACACATTTTAACCAGCTGAATACTCCGACTTGTACACACATAAAAAAGCAGTGCACTCTAGAAAGTGTGAATGGGCTAAATTAATATTTACAAAATAACTAATAACCACATATACATGAAAAAATGACTGTGTGCAGTTTGGTGTATTATTATGATGATCTCATGGAATTTAAATAATTTATCTAGTGGATTTTACTCATTTCTGTTTGAATGATTTCAGCTGAAAAACACCAAATAGAATTTAATGATATTTCATCCATAAATTCAACAATATCAAAAAATAATAAATTCTACTCAATGGGAACTCTTTGGTTTTAAGCGCCTGACACTTCCGCTCAAAGCATTTGCGCCACACAGACGCTGACATTTGCCCCTTGACTGCCACAGTTGTTGTCGACTAACATGCGCTCGAGGTTAGAGGTTTCAATAACAACACTTTGTAGCTGCTCCAGTGGTCGAACATTGTTTTGTGCTACTGCGAGTTACCCAACAAGTTTTCTGGTCATGTATTCGGTTTAATGTTGCTCATATCATGCTTCGTCAGCGGGGGTTTCTCCACCTTAAGGAGCAAAGAAGCCAACAAGCAGCCGAGCAAGACGAAGGAGCGAACACTTTCTGAAAGGTGAGTGAAAGTTTTGTTTTACTGCACTTTGTTGTTGCCGGCTATACTGTACTCAAGTAGCTTCATATTTACTGGCACTACGACTTTTCCCAGCGGTGGTAGCGGTGCTGGCAAAAAATGTGTACTCAGTATTTACTGACCTGTCACTTGTTTGCAACTGTTGTTTTTGCACTGTCAGTTATTTGTTTATTTTTTTATGTAAGAAAACTTCTCAGAGTAGGAAAAACTTTAAGCTTTTAAAAAATTAAAACTCAAGATTTATATCATAATGTGTAACACAATTTTGTTTTAGTTAGAATTGATATTATGAAATTGATATCTGAAAAGTGTAACTCAGGAACTGGTATCGAAGTGAAGGTACCGGTATTGATACAGGTATAAAAAAATCTGGATTGATACCCAGTAGGGGTGCAATGGATCAAAAAACTCACGGTTCGGATCGTTTCTCGGATCACAGTCACTGATCGGATCATTTTTTGGATCAGCAAAAAAATTCAAAAAAAGCCAAGACAAATAAACATAAGTTTTGCCTTTTCATTTATTAACACTTTTAAATAATCAAATTAAAATATATAAAACCAAATTAAAGTCCACAAGGCATAATATCTTCTTTTTAACATAATTAATGAAAAACAACTTAAAGTGCAACATAAAGGCACATCATCTTTCTTGAAACTCTCGTAAAGTGGCTCAAGCACTTTCAGCATGTGTTTAAAGCCCTCATTTTGCACAACCGAATATGGCCTCATGTCTGCACCTAGAAACACACCGATAGCATTCGTGATGGCTTTAGCACGGTCGGATTGTGCAGCAAGGGGCTGCTCAAATGCCGGTTGTTGAGCAGCCTTCGTTTTCACTCCTGTCAGTGAAACACCAGGGTGATGTCGCTTCAGATGTGTGGCCATGCTTGATGTGTTTCCACTCTCATATGGCTTTCTTGTGCCACAGTGCCTACATACCGTCACGGTTTTATCAACCAACCTCTTGCCTTTGTCATCATGTTTGACAGGGAAGCCAAAATGCTCCTATACAGGCGATTTAAATGACGCGGGTCATTCAAGCTCCTCCGTTCCTCCGCTCGCCATGACCACGCTGTGTGTGGACTAAACATGCGCATGCGCACAACTTTTTTTTTCCCCCCTTCATAAATCAATCCGCGGATCACATGTGTGCCGAACCGAAGACATTGATCCGAACGGATCAATGATGATCCGTTGCACCACTAATACCCAGCCCTAGTAACTAAAGATACTTTTTGCACTCTTCAACTTGTCCTTCCATTTACATGGTCTGTGCATATTTTAGGGGTATTTGATTTAGCATTGATATTTATTGGTATGGAAAATTCTAATCAAATAAAGAAAATTCTATTACCCTTGTAAATGTAACGGAAAGCAGAAATCAAAGCCAGATGGCCAGCTCTGTTTGAGTCATCCAATGTGAGTTACAAGTGTATGGTAAGCAGAAACATTCCTTTGCATTTGTGAGGGCTCAACTATTTAAGTGTAGTTTACAGGTTACATCATTTGTCTTTTAGATCCAGGATGAGTTTCACAGAATCACATATGTGCACCTGGAATCAAAGTTCATGTCCAAGTTGGATGAATACCCCCCCCCCCCCCCCCCCCCCCCCGGCTTCTGAATCTCTTCCACTCAAAGGGTGGGATCATGGAATTGAGTTTGCAGATAATCCTACTGAACGTATCCTAAGTTTTTTTTTTAATCTATATTTATATTTAATCTGCAGGAGGAAATATTTGCTTATCACTGTCTCTGAATTATATTAAATTAGTGCGTATCTTTTCATTACAGCACTTTGTATAAACTCAGTAGCCACCAAATAAAACATTGTCTCACATTCTCAAAAACGTGACCATCCAATTAACTCATGCAGGATATTTTCATTTTTATACAGATCATAAATAATGTGCTCTATATGTGTTTTACATTACTCTGCTCTTACCAGTGTATTTTCTGTTTGAATGGACCAGTAACGTCTGACTCTTGAAGCACCAGCTGTCACTCACTCTTATTTTCTAGCTGCATAAATGTCAACATTTTGGGAAACAGGCCACTTTTGCAGTCTCTTTACGAGTTTAAATAGAGTTTGAGGGATATTTCTTTTCTTTTCCTCTACTGTAAATTTGAAGGTACAACTAGCAGCATATCTTATCATAAATATGTTTAAAGGTGACAAAACTCACCTTTCAGTTCAATGATAAACGTAGAATTAAAAATGTCTTGGTTTTATGGATGTTTCTTCCAAGACTAGTGACTTTTTGGAGACATAGTTTTGGTCCTTTGAAAACCTCAGTTAAGACAGTAAGTGTTCCATAAGACTGGTCTCCCAGACAGCACATACAGGATCATTTAAAGGGGTTTCTTTAAATCTAAGCCTCCTACACTGCAAAAAAACCCCTGAAATCTTAGGAAGTGCTTTTGTCTTATTTTTAGTAAAAATGTCTTTTTAGACTTAATATGAGCCTCATTCACCAGACCAGGCCAGAGACATGTCTCATTTAAAGATATTAAAAGACAAAAATCAGCCCTGAATTGTTTGTAACAAGTAAAAAAATCTGCCAGTGGAGTAAGTGAAAGTTCTTGTATTTAGACATTATTCTAAACTTGACGAGTAAATTTTTCTTACCCCACTGGTAGATTTTTTTACTTGTTGCAGGTAATTCAGGACCTTATTTTTGTCTTTTAATATCTTGAAATAAGACATGTTCCTAGACCTGTCTGTTGGAGTTGGATAGTGTGAAAAAAACTACCTTGAACCAGGGATATAAACTGAAATCTAAGTAAGTGTTTGTCTTATTTTATGCCAAATCTGAGCCACATTCACCAGGCCCGTCCAGAAAAATGTCTTATTTCATGTTGTTTTAAGAAAAGAACAGCATTTCTGGTAAATAGGAAAAACAAATCTGCCATTGGGGTAAGAAACAATTGCTGTTTAATTCTTGTATTAAGACATTGGTTAATTTCAAGAAGCCTGACAAGCAAATTCTTCTTACCCCATCGGCATTTTTTTTCTTTACTTGTTTCAAGCCATTCAGACCTCATTTTTGTCTTTTAATATCTGGAAATAAGACATGTTTCCAGACTTGTCAGCTAAATGTGGCTCATTTCAAGTATAATAAGACAATTTCACTAAAAACAGGTCAAACTCTTGCTCTGATTTCAGTTTTTGCACTGCACGGTGTACCTTAGGGTTCTTAAACCAGCTGCTAAAGGAAGAATTGTAATAAACACAACAGGATATTATAGTACAGACATTTTCTTGTGTTATTCTTGTGTTACCAGCCTATTCCCCCTGGCACTAAAAGAGTCCCCTGTTTAGTCTCTTTTGATATATTTTCATTTTATTTTGAAGGGGCAGGTTTGGAGGCCAGTTTTTGTGCTCCTATTGAGAGTAAAGAATAATTATTACTATAGATTAGTGTTGTCACAATACCAAAATTATGATTTGATATGATACCTGCTTAAAATATTTTGATACCGATACTTAAACAATACCATGGTAAATCCACAAACATCAGTAAAATAAATAGAATAAAAGGTGACAGAGCATGTAACTTAGAAATGTTACTATTTTATTAAACAGGAAATTTAAAAAAGTTGTATTCCCTTAAGAATTTAATATTTTTGAACACCAACGCTTTAACTTTTTTTTTTTACAAAATAAAATTATAGTTACTCGCATAGCTCTCATGCTTCTGAGAATATGCACACAGTATGGTGCTGCTTTTGATATAAAATATAATGCTAAAAAGAGTAAGATCATGATTATCAGCAGTAAAGAAGACTCAGTGTTTCCTGTATTTGGGCCATATCATTGCAAATGACTTGTCTGATGACAAAGACATCTATTGGCAGCGCCGAAAGCTATACGCTCAAGCAAATATAAATATAAATATGCTGTCTCATAAGTTTACTATGTGCTCTGTTTCCGTGAAGATCTCACTCTTTAAAGCGTACTGCACACCATTGTTTACTGCCCATCTGTGGTGTTGTTATAAGCAAAGTAGCATGAGAAAACTCACAGTGGCCTATAATGACAGCATGAGGCTGCTGTTGAGAGCGTCAAGAAGTTCTCGTGCAAGTCAGATGTTTGTTGGAGTTGGGGTACCTACCTGTCGCACAGTTATATGCAATCTGATGTTTAAATTTATGTGTAGGATATGTGAGTTAGAAAATGACTTAATTATCGTCCTGGTTAACCCTGCAGCCAGCTCTGTCAGATTTTCTCCAGGCTGTGGAATCACTGACAAACATGTCTGTATTTTAGACATTGAACACTGTAGAAAGAAAAAATTGTATTTTCTTATTAAATTTTTTATCCTGATGTTTTCTTTTTCTTTTCTTCTTGTGATATGGATCCCGTTGGGTCTGGAATAAAGATTATTATTATCACAGCTACTGAAAATAATGGCTTAGTTTTTAAAAATGTTTTTGAAAAGATGGATTTTTGTTTGCACTTTAAAAGATTCTCTCATGTAAAAGAGGGTCGGGGTCGGGAGATTTGTATGTTATGATAATATTTCAATTCTTACACATTTCAGTTTTATAAATTGTATGGAGAATCAAGTCCTGGCAGGAACCTGAACTCATTTTTTTATTCTCAAGTACAATGTGAATAAACAAAAGTGAGGCTCATTAATAATGGATTGCGTCTTAGTTCGGAAACAGACTCATAAAAAATCCTAAATATACAGGACTGACAAAAAGGAGCAAAGCCGGTCCAAACGCACAACTCAAGCAACTCACTCCGCGATTCTTACCTTAATTCAGAAGCGACCACCACTCACTCACTCCATTGTTTGCTTGTCCAATTGAAAGGCAACTCACCACTGGGTTCAGGCCCAGGTTCGCCGCTGCAGGTAGCGGTGGTGGTAGGCGCCAAAGCGTCCTCCTCTGTTATGCTGCTGCTAGCACGACCCGGTGCTAGCTGACTGGCTGAAGCCGGACTTGCACTATTGTCATCAGTGATGACTGATCTTTTTGTTTGTTTTGAAAGTCCAAACTGTCCGAGAGACTGCTATTTTCATTTAGACATTATATGATATCTTCAGAATACTCCGCCACCCAGAAAAAAAAAAAAACACTGAAAGGTGCTAAAAGAGGTGATTTGTCTCTGTCCCGCCTACTCACGAATGAGGTGTTCAGGTGGCTACGTAAATTAGCATTTAGTTCAGCGCCGCCACGACCACAGCAGGAATATGCAGAATTTTGCAAAATAATATTTTATTTCAGGTAACAAGGGAAAATAGAACAGTGCACAATTTTTAGAGCTCCCCGTGTCAGGTCAGGCTTTCAGGGGAGCTCGTGACCCTTTCAAGGGAGCCCAGCTCCCCTTAGCTCCCCCGTAATTCGAACCATGCTGTCAGTATCATGTTTTGTGGAAAATCTGAGATACTTTTGTATTGATACTAGTGGTGGGACTTTATCGCGTTAATTCGATAATTAACGCGGGGGAAAATTAACGGCATTAAAAAAAATAACGCATTTTATCGTATTTTATTTTGTAGTCTATATCACACAGAACGGTTCTCAGTGCACGAGTTTCTGGCAGACGGATTATAGTGACGCACTGAGTGATGGATAACACTGATGACAGCGCCTTGCTTAGCTCGGTCGATGGAAAATTTACTTTTAAAAACAGTCGCCGCGGTCCGTCAGCGCGAGCCAATTCACACTGCATCCGTTTCAGGAGCGGAGCGCAGCTCAGCGTACTCATAGCAGCTGGATACACAAGATCACAGGAGAACCACATGTTCCCGCAGGAATCACACCCATGACAACTACTTTCATGATATTTAGTATGTTAAACTCACCTGCCCTCCCAGAGCTTCATTAATTCAGTCCTTCCCTTTTAGTCTCTGTTGGTGTCCTTATATAAAGGATGTGTCATATCGTATATAATTATAAGGTTTTCCGCCTCCAATATAAACTTTTTCTCGTCCATGGTGTCAGATTTCCTCTGGGTCTGACCCGCTGATGACTGCTGGCCCTGTGCCAGTGTCGAAGTTTTGATATACGAGGATAATTTTACGATCGACAGGCTGAACATGGTGCTTTATTTTGAAAAGAGCGGAAACTCTGATCGTTTTTCGTGTCTGTTTTCCTGTTTGGTACGATCTGCTCTGCAGAGATTGACGCGTTTTCAAAAAAAACATCTTTTGAGCAAAATAAACAGATTTTGGTAGAAGACTAAATCATTGAATAGTCACATACAGAAGTTTAAACTACAAAATCTGTTTGAAAAGTGTTGCTTCTGATGTTGAATATCGATGTGATTAAAATGTGATTAATTACGATTAATTAATTACAAATGGCATCATTAATTTGATTAATTTTTTTAATCAAGTCCCACCACTATACACAAAGTTTCACAGAAAAACCTTGGCATGGAATCATGTGTCATAGGATGAGGCTATATGTTAGATACAGTAGGCTGGCCTAAAGATGTGTTTCCTGTTCATGTTCTTTGCTCATTTTGTTAAGTTATGTTTTTGTCAACTTGTCAATATAATTAAACTTTCAAATTTATTTCTGCTGTCTTGTGACAAACAACCCCACAGTGTGTGACAGCCATCCTGTGATGTGGTTGGTTGTCTCAGTGTGTCAGAGAGTCTTTGATGGTTAATTTCCTCTTTGTTACAGTGACTCTGAAAATGAGAGGGACACACATTTCAACCAAGCGGCAACCTCCAGTCTGAAAATATGAGGCAATGCTGAAGTGCTAAAGTCTGCTGTTCCTCGAGTGTCCGCTTGAGGCTGGCTCCGGAAGTACAGGAAGTCACAAACACACCAAGACAAAAAAAAGCCGTTTTCAGGGCCAAAATAAGCACATTTACAGCCTGGTACAAAGAATGTCTCCTGTCTGAATCGCTAATTTCACTAACAGCACGCACTGTACGGGGGGTGAATTTTTTTCTAATTCGGCAGTTTCCACAATATTAAGCTCGCCAGTTCGTCCAATCAGAGGCACAGCTCAGATCACGTGACTGTGGAGCGTCCTATGGTTGTTACTGTGGAGACTCATTGGGTGCGTCTCAAAGCGCCAAAATGCAGTCTCCTCTCTCCTCTCTCCTCCGCGGCACCGGAAGTACTTTCTGAGGCGCCATATTGAACGGTGTCCCAAAGCGTTACTTGTGGCCAGAGGAGAGAGGAGAGAGGAGGGAGGAGGTTGATCGGAGGAGCGATAATCGAGGATACACAAGAGCTGCCTTTGCGGAAGTCTTTTCACCGACAGACACGCCCCCATATGGGATATCACTCACTGATTGGACGCTGCAGCGGCTCAGCCTTGAAACTCTGAAACTTCTGATCACCGGAGTTTAATGAGAGCGAAAAGACGGAGCTGAAAACAGTCAGTATCCAGAGGACAATCCTGAAACAGGTCATAAAGCTGGAGTTAAAAAAGATTGATGTGAGTTAAAAGCACAAAATACTGAAGAAAGCCGTCATAAAATCAATATAACAGAGGATCACTGCTGAGTTTGTAAAACTGTTCAGGTCAAATTCATCATCTAACGGAAAAATAATTCATAAAGTGCAATAAAAAAGACTGAAAATAAATATTGTTGATCGGTTATTTCTCTCCTTCATTTTCTCGTTGATTCTCGTTTTCTTTATGAAGAGGATTTAAGTCAGAGAAAAAACACTTGTGAGGTTTGTAAAGAGTAACAGGATTTCTGTTTCCCTGAGATCTAATTTTAATAACTAATATCCAGAGTGAGACATCATAAACTAGATTATATTAATAAGTTTCAGGGTTCGCGATCAGATGCGCTCTAGGCTGAATATAAATAAATAATCTAATAATGACGCATTTTAGCGGTAAAGTGATCCGTGTGCTTCTAAACAGGACACAGAATAAACAGAGGTCAGGTTTTCTTCATGTGAAAGTGTTTGTTAAACAGGTTAAAAACACAGACAAAGCTCTGTTACTGTTTCTTTTTTTATTGGAGTTATTACAGCGCACATGTGCAGACACACAAACAGCTGTTTGAGCTGACTGACAGATGATCCACCGGCTATCAGCTGATGCCGTCATCACCAAAACATGTCGCTTCATGTGACGCTCCCGAGGAGAGGACGTCCCAATGCTCTTAAAACGAACCTCCTCGACTCCTCGACTCCTCTCTTCATTTCCTTGCATCTCTCCCATCCATCTCTCGTGGGAGGGACTAAGACGCAAGTGAACGACGCAAGTGGAGGAAGGAAGGATGGACATTTGGCGCTTTGAGACGCACCCATAGTCCGCCTCATTTCCAATATGGCCGCGCTGGCCGTTTTGCTTCAAAAGTCAGTTTCAGGAACAGATGGGTGACGTCGCGTAGACTACGTCCATTAATTATACACTCTATGGTTTCAACCCAACATCTTAAGCTTCAGTTTAATGTAGGAACAACTGTTGAAAGATGTTTTGATGATCAATTCACAGTAGAGTAAAAAGTGTGACAACTAACCCCAGTTTCCCCTACATTTTATCCAACTCAGGGGATGCATTCAGGTGCTTCTGTGTCTATTAAAGGTAGCTGCTTCATTTACAAACAGAACGCTACAAAAAGCAATACTTCCCATAACCCAATGTTTTTTTTTATTCTGCCGACATGGGACTCAAATATAAGAGCTGTGCACACACCTTCATTTACCAAGTAACTGTGATGGATTAGTTCTTTATATGTTGCGTCAGAAATACAGACAATAACGGGCCACAGGAAGATTTCAGTTCCTTGAAGAGCAGTTCCTGAAACTAAAAGCTGCCAGTTAACATCATTAAATAACACAGCAGGATCCCTCTGCTGCTCATGACCCACTGACACTTTGAGGGATGTTGTCAGAGTAGCTTCATCACAATCACAGGTGTAGATAGCAGCTGTATATGACAGCTAGCAGAAAGAAACATCTTATAAAACGGATTTATCTAAACACATTACAAAGAAGTCTTTAAAGAATCTGTCTCAATGGAAGGGTTCTTAAAAGCTCATTGAAGGTAATCCCATCCTGTCTTCATTATGAGACATTATGTTATGATGGCAGTACTGTGGGCGCAGCCAAACCATCATGTGGAAACAAACCTTGTGTGCTTATTCACTCAGCCCGTTCTGTGAGCGTGGCTGCAAGAAAGATCAGTGAACTCAGTGAAATTACTCCATTAATGGCTTTCCTCTGATTTTGGAGTCAGCATGTTTTTAAAATGATGCCACTTACTTTGCTTCACCAGTTCTAGATATGCTTACAACTTTATTTCAGCAGTTCTGGCTGCTCCTGAAGGCCTACAGCTCAGCACAAAAACACTTTTTCCTCCGTTTTCACACAGCTTGTCTTTGTGTTTCTCTCACAGCTTTACGAGGATATTCCGTTTTTAGCCTTTTTGTGATACACAGTACCCCTCTGATGCTTTTTTATTGTTTCTGGATAAAACATGAGAGCTGAGGTCCTGACTGCTGACCCGCCCTGAGGACTTGTAGCCTTAACTTTGTGAATCATCTTCAGACGGTGACTTTGGACTGGTTTCAGCTGACTTGACATTACACTTTAACCCCCTTTAAAATACTTGAAAATAACTTCAGGTACCAAACGGTTCATGCTGAAATCAATAAAAGACATTTTTGCTGCCCTGAAGAATACTTGTAAAAGAAACATTTCTGGAAACTGGGAGACTATTATTGGATTTCAAGCAGAACTGCTGCAACTTATTTTGACCCTTTCTACACGGTTTTCAGCTTCAACCATTTAAGTTAACTCAGAGTTGAGAAAACCAATAGCTCTGAAACGAGCCAACAGAGTTTACCGCTCTAAGGTGGTCTGTCCTACTGCCAGCTTTAACCCTTGATGGAGTTTGCAGTGTTGTTTTTATTAGTTTTGTTCCTGTGTGTGTCCAGGGGTTCTTTGTCTAACTGTGCTGGCACTGTTTACACATGAAATCAGCTGTTAGCAACCTGTAGCATGTGGATGCTAGGCCCAGTGTTCCTGTGAACTAAGAAGCAGGAGACGAGGACGACGTGCTGGTACTGCAGTGTGAGCAGTACCAGCTCATCATGGGGAAAGTAAGATCTATCTCCAGTAAGATGGACAAGCTAATGGCGCTAATGTGACTGTGCCAGGTTTGCCACCACGCTGAGTGTGTCCACGCCCTACGAGTCAGATGTGGTTAACTGCTTGGTCTCCCCTCCTGGTCCCATCCTCTTCTGAGGTGGTCTGGCATGTAGCGTGTGGATCCTCAGACTTAAAGAATTTATAATCTTCCATCCAGGTAACACACCCTGCCCTCTCCTCTGTTAAATGTGTGTGTGCTCTGTGTGTAACTGTGACTCTGTGTCCACCTGTTATAGTGCAGCTGGGGCTGCCTGCTGCTGTGGTGGCACCTCGTCTCCTGGGGTAAGTGGCTGTTGTCTGCCATTTGGCTGTGTCCATGGTTCCCTGCTGCATATTTACCGTAGTTCATTTTTGCTCTAGTTAATCGGAGCAGTGAGCCTTTCGCTCGGCTCCTCCTTTGGCCTCGGCTCCACAGTCTGACGCTGTTGTTCTGACTGCGATGCTGCGAGAGGTGCAGGATGCAACGAGAGGATGTGGTGATCCTGATCCTGTGTTTGAGATTTTTATCTTCACTTCAGGAACAGGAACTTTCTGCAGTCTGGGTGCTGCTGTTTCGTGACCTATGGAGACCCAGGTTTGGCACAGAATGTCACACAGGTGGTTTAAAGTGCTCTGCTGCTGGCTGCAGTCAGTCTCCTGCAGGTTGTTTGTGACTCTTAAAATAGTTATTATTCTCTTTTGTCCTGTTTGAGTTGAATGTGTTTAATTCATACTGTCCGGATTATTAGTTTTCTTTTCCTTAATTCATGTATTTTGTAGTAATCCATTTAGTTTAGGATATTTTGTTTATTATGGTTTCATTATATACATGAGTGTGTTTATTTTCATTCAGTAAATTTGTTTCAGCATTTTTGTTTGCATGAGGGTTTGTTTTTATTGGTTTATTATCTTGCCTTGAGTTTATTTGGTAGCTTGTTTTTTTTTTTTTAATAAGTCTAGTTACCTTTGAATTACTTCATTTGGGGCTTTTGTGGTGTATTGTATTGTGAATTTAAAGAAGATTTATCAACAAATAAATTCAAGCATTTTTTTTAACTGTAACTTGTCTCTGCCAAGTAGGGCTGTCACTTTTTCAAAAAAGAATATAAGAAATACAATTGATCACTTTGATCGGGATAAATTGCAGCTCTTGTTTTATTTCCAATAATACCTGCTGAGGAGAACACGTGCTCAGAGCACACAGACGTTCCTGCAGCACACAGGCACGGGCTAGCTGTCTGCAGCCAGAGGAGTTTCCTTCATGTAGGCTTACATCTCCAGGATGCAGCCGACATGTGGAGTTTGAACAGGAACTTTTCACCTAATGTTTTCGAAACTCGAATAAAGAGTGACAGCCTTACTGCCCAGTGGTCTTATGAACTTTTGATTCGTTTATAGCGTCTAGCTGGTAAGTAGATGGTTAGAATTTCTCAGGGGTGAAATTCTTCTGGTTGGTGTTGATGACTTAATACGCACCTAATGCCTCCCTTACGCCACACTAACTCAGCACCAGAGGGAATACCAGAGGGCAGAGCAGCATCATGCTATTCACAGAGACATGGCTAACGAAGCTAACACTGGACACCAGCTACATTGAAGGATTTCACCTGCTGTTAGCAAACAGGACAAAGGAGAGTGAGACTGAACAGACTGGTGAAAAAGACCAGCTCAGTCCTGATCAGCCCTCTGAACCAGTGGACCCTCTGTACCCTGTAAACCCTGTGACTGACAGGAGTTATGGCCAAGCTGTCGTCTCTGATGGACATTTATTTTTTTTATCTGACACATATTATTTCATTCATATATCTTATTGGAATTTTTGCACTATACACTTGTCTCTGTCAGCTCCCAGTGTTCTGGTTCAAATAGTGACCTTGTAAACTGGAGACTTTCAGCTGAATGTGTCAGTGGATGTTCAGTTTGAACAGCTGTTAAAACGCAGAGGAAGTCCACATGGATGGATCCTACTCCTTTTTTAAAGGGATGTCAAAATATTCTCATCTGGTTACTGCTATCGGAACACACAGGGCTTCTCAAAAGTTGGTTTCTGAGAGAAGTTTCTGTTGTTGAAAAGCCCCTGAAGTCGTCAGACAGCTATGTTTGCATTTTTAAAGAGCATCTTAAGTTTCCTGAAGGTTCCATCTGTTATGACATAAAGACGCATCAAGGCAGCAGGTTGACGGGTTGAAATGTGCTGCAGTCAACATACTGCAGTCACGACTCAAGTTTGTCTGAGACACTGTAATGATTTTGATTTTGTAGCAGTTTATTGACGCCGTACGTCATAGATGGTAGAAAAAGCTGCTGGCTTGTCAGAGATTTAAATCTAATGATTGAAAAGGAGCAAATGTAGGATTTGGAGGCTGTTTTTAAAGTTTAGCACACCGCTGTGTAATCTCCTACACGTCTCACTACTAAATTCTAACTTTACAAATATGTTACTGAGACAATTTCATACGGAGAAGGAAAATAATAGAGTAAAAAAAAATGAAAACATCAGCAGCCCAACTGTTTGTGTCAGCTGTTTATGTTTCTCAGTAGGGAAGTATTATTCAGCATTCTTTTGCCGGAGGCTCAAAGAAACTTCACTAACTTTGTTGGTGCAAGTTCTTAAGTTCCTGTAGTTTCTCTGATGCTGAAAGAAGAACTGACTTTCTGCTGTACAGAGACGATGTTTGAACTATCCTCTGCAGGGCTTTTGGGTCAGAGGAAAAGTCAGGATGCTTTGGATGTTGCATTTTTAAAAAGGTGTCGAGGGCAGGTGAACATTAACTTTTCTGTGGATCCGTTGTTTGGGGCCCCGTCCTGTCTGTTTTAACTGTCAGTTCATATGTAAGAAAGGCCCTGAGAAAATGAAGCCCCTTTGAAGAGAAGACAGTTGCTCGACTCTTTGTTGATCTGTAGTGAATTGAACTTTTTCAGCTGAACTGAGGCTGAAGGAGTTGTTTTTCTCTCATCAGGAAACAGAGTTATTGTTGGTCATCTGTCCTGTGATTGAGTCTTTGAGAATTTGCTGATCAGAAACTGGCAGATTTTTTTAATTTAACTAATATTTTGCAGTAAATGTTGATGTAAACTGCAATAACTCTTAAAAACCATCGGCATCGGGTCTTGCTTCTACCAGGCAGTTCTGCCTTCATGCGATCTTGAAGACTTGATTTGGAGTATGGTTGGCTGCACCTGCAGGAAGCGTAGAAACTACCCAACAAAAGAGCCATATTGATGGAGGACGCAGAGAAGGCAACGAGGAATGAGTGCACAGGTTCATGACGGATGAAATGAGTTTCAGTCTGTAATGCTCCCTGCTGTAAGACTTCAAGGGCATATGTGCCATAAAGTGGTCCAGGAACTTATTTTTCCTCAGGCTTTTTATGCCTTTAATGAGAGAGGACAGGACAGTGGAGGAAACAGGGTGAGAGTGGGGAGTGACATGCGGGAAAATTGCCACAGGCCACACGTGAATCCGGGCTGCCCGCTCAAAGACTTTTGCCATATAGAGCGCGACCTTAACCACTAGGCCATCTGTGCTCCATGGCCCAGGAACTCATGTGGTTCCTGGAATAAAATTTCCAGGAGCTACATGGTTCCTGTGGTCCGTTGTTGGTCTCCGTTTCCACAACAGGGTGAAAAAAAACAGTGCATAATAAATTCATGAGACCACCTGTCATGAACACAAGGAACTTTCTAATCCCAAATTTGAGCCAGAAAACTGAAATAACATTTATTATCATTGGAAATGTCTTGTCTGAGACACTGTAATGATTTTGATTTTGTAGCAGTTTATTGACGCCGTAAATCTAATGATTGAAAAGGAGCAAATGTAGGATTTGGGGGCTGTTTTTAAAGTTTAGCACACCGCTGTGTAATCTCCTCCTGAGGATGGTCCTGAGGGGCTGGGGGGCCTCTGGTCCAGCCGTGGGTGTTGTCCTTTGCGCTTTTGGAGGTGTGGGTTGGTGCCCCTCTGGATCCTGAGAATGTTGCTGGGTCTGGTGGCCTCCGGGGCCTGTGTGGTGGGTCTTGGGTGCCCTTGTCTCTTGTGGGTGTCGTTGGGCCCTTTGGCCCTGCAGGGTACAGTCAACTCTGTGGGGCTTCAGTGATCACCTCACACGCATGTCTGTACAGATACTCCTGTGGAGACTCACTGTAAATAAGTGATCTGTCCCATCATAACATGCTGAGTTACTTCTGGCACTCCCTCACTTTGTCTCATGTCGTGTGACACATGCTCCCTCCTTCTGTCATCTCTGTTGGCCCATGCTCTACTTTCTGGACCCCACATCTCCAGTGTCCCTGGGTCTTAAATTGACAACACTACCTGTCTGTCCTCTCCCTATTTTTTTTTATCCTCTTTTTGTCCTTTTTCCTGTTTGTCTTGTCTCGTCCTGTCACTAATTCCTCTTCTTTCACACTGTGGTGTAGCACGGCCTTCCCCTCCAGCTCACATTGGGGTATAAATAAGGTTTGATATGATGGAGTAGCCTACAGGGAGGGCTGGTGATGGTCCCTGACAGCAACTATCATTACAATTTATGTTTCACTGCCACAAAAAAAATGTATTGGTCTTTCAACATTGACATCGGACACAGTGGTCAGCTGTAAGAATAAATGCAGGAAGGGGGGAAAAAGGTGGGTAACAAAACAAAATGATAAATGTTTTATGTATGAATATGACCAGTTAATATAAATTTCCATAAATTTATTAACTCCCATTAATTTCTGAAAATCCCTTGGAAAGTTTCCATTTCTCAAACTTCATGGAATTTTGCAACCCTAGGTACAAAAGCCACAGAATCTGTTCTTTTTCCAGATCAATACATCCTGGACAAAAGAATTTGGAGTCAGACCTTTTCTTCTGCACACATAATGCATTATGTGCCTGAACTGCAACACAACAGGACTGTGATTATGTCTAACCACTGCACAGCAGAAATGGACTTAAAGGGCAATGAAATTAGTCACATTTTCCCAGAAGCGCCTAAGGCACTTTTAGTTAACAATACACAAAGATAAACTGTCAGTTTTTAGCTGCATGTTAATGCAGAAACATAACAGTACAGAGGGTAATGTGTTTACCTGAGGCCCTGCAGTCAGTGTCAGAATGTGCATATAGATCTATTAACTCTTAATACCCATTTTTATTCCCGGGCTTTTAACCTGGTTTGAGACTCGGCTCCTGTTTTATAATGTTTATGTGGATAGTTTTGAATTTAAGTTTCTCTTTCTAATAACAACGAAAAAAATATTCAAGTGTTATTGTTTTTATTTTAATTGTATATTTTTATGCCTTCATGTACAGCACTTTGTTTCAGCTGTGGTTGTTTTTAAAGTGCTCTATAAATAGTTGAGTTGTGTTGAGTTCTCCAATCCTCATCTGACTTCCACGATTTGTAAAGGGAAACGCTGATAAAGAATAGATGGATGACAGAGTGTTCTGTTTACCTGCCACAACCAGACAAACCTGAGAGATTTTCTCCACCTAAATGTCTTTCCATTGTTGCAAGTTTTATGTATTTTGACATTTTGCTTACACCTAAAGCCTCAAAAGGTTATCTTTCAGAACATTTAATCCCCTGTGCCAGCACTCTGCCTGAGGAAATCAAGAAGGAGTCTGCTAACAATTTCTGCACCCGAGTTTATCTGCGTGCTGGGTCACCAGGGCCTTCTCAGCAGGTGTAGACGACACCCAGAGGACTTCAGCCACCTACAGTTGTGTCTTTCTGGTTTATCAGTAGTGCTGCTGTGACACTGAACAGCCAATAGAGAGGAAAGTTGGTAACCAGGGAACATTTTGTGTGATCATATCAGAGTAGCTTAAATTATGACGGTGAAGACGAGGAGTGAGAGGGATGTCGCTGTGTATGTTGATGAGAGAACGGCATTAAAGAGATAAAAATCTAGAAAACAGTCCCTTAACACGAATGAAAACATAAAACCATCTGATAATTCATAAACAAAACTTTATTGACAGTTTGGGGGACAAAGTTAATATTCTACATCCCAAAAAATGAAGGCCACACAACTGAGATAAGGAAAAAAGAGAAAATCAAAACAACTTCTAGTAACAAAAGAAAAAAAAAAAAAAAGACTGCTGAGGTGCGGGAGAAAAAAAGCAGGGAAACTGTGGAAAGCATTGAAGGAGAGGAGAGAAGTGAAATGATCAAAACACAACCCTTCACAGAAGGAGCAAATATAGACCTCCAGCAGCTTCAGGTAATGCTGCAAAGAACGACTGTCAGAACATGTGAGAAATATGTTTTTAGAAACGGGATGACAAATACATACGGATGATTTTCACATTTGATTCCTCCTAAACCAAAACATGTCAGCTCGTGACATCCTCCTCCAGCTGAAAAGCTGTTTTCTCATGTCAGGTGTGAAACAAGAAATGCAGCTCAGTGAATGCCTTCACATCACTTTTAACACAATGCAGAAGACAAAAAGTTGCCTTTCATTCTCAGACATACAAATCAAGATGACTTAAAAATCATGATAAATACTGGGGGATAAAAGAGAACGCAGCTTGCTGATTGGCCAAAGATGACGCGGCTTGTATAAAAAAAAAAAGGACGGCTTCCTCAGGAGTTGGGAGGTTGGAAGGTTTTGGAGGTGGCGAGCATGGCTCGCACTTTGGCCATCAGGTCCTGAAAACACAGAACAAACAGAGAAAAGCAAGGTGAGTTTCATGTTTTTTTTTTAATGAGTTAAAGCAACTGAAAAACCAGAGACGAACGGAGAAACGTTTTACTCCCACAGCAACAAAATTATAAAACATTCCTCATTTTATTCACTTTAATTAGTCCCTGTAGTTTAAAAAAAAAGAACAAGATTCAAACTAGGAAAGCACTCCCTCAGTCAGCAGCTTTTAGATGCTTCCGGCTCACTATTTCTTTTATTTTTATTTATTTATTTATTTATTTAGCGATGCGGCTTTCTACAAAGTGTAAAGTGAAGTAAATTTTTAAGTAGCAAGGATCGTGCTGACAGCCTTGGAGATACTACAAACTTTCCTTATCTACTTTCAAACACATGACAAGTTTAATGAAAAGAAAATTTCCCTCTAAGTACCGTAGATGCATTAAGCTTAAGATATTGTCTTCATTATCAGCAGGAATGCGGCTCTATGGACGGGAAGTGAAGAGTGGGAAACTTGAGCTACGGCCACAGATGCAGTTTTTCTTCAGTCAAGGTTTTAAGATCTGGTTTTCAGAGGCGTCGAGTAACGAAGTACACACTTTGTTTCTCTCTTTGTTAACAACTGAACAATCATTTGAACATGTAACAGTCTGTCCAGCTTAGTTTGTGTTGCTGCATCTCCTGTTTCTGAGTACCCCTGAATGCAGCACGCTAACAGCTCATCCTCTGAGTAACAGCAGGGAGAGACACATGCCCAGAGAAGTCTGAAGCTAAGTGGACCTCTGGATTATCTTTTTTCTTAGTTACCTTTTTGGGCTTTTTATGCCTTTAATGAAAGAGGACAGGATAGTGGATAGAGGAGGAAACATAAACCACTAGGCCATCTGCACTCTGGACCCTGGATCCAGATTTGTGTCTGGAGACAATCCTGTCTCTGAGGTCTACAGACAGTTCCTCTGACTTCATGCTTGGTTTGTGCTCTGACATGCACGGTCACCTGTGGGACCTTATATAGACAGGTGTGAGCCTTTACAATTCAGGTCCAATTTTTTTAGTGAATTTACAAAAAAAAAAAAAAACATTTATTTCGTGTAGTCATTATGAGGTGTTGTGTGTAGAATTTGGAGATTTCTTTAAATTCCATTTTGGAATGAGGCTGTAACATAACAAAATATGGAGAAATTGAAGCGCTGTGAATACTTCCAGGATGCCGACCACTGTTCCAGAGACAACACCCTCCTTCACTTCCTTTCTGGGACATTTTTAGGCATATAGTATGGATCAATTTCATTATGCTCCCACCAAGTCTCCATCAATTCCTGCAAACACCACAGCTAAAACCCAACATGACACAAGGTGTAAGAACAGTTTTACCCAACCCAGGAGAACACGATTGGATCGAGTGTTTGAATAGCTAACAATCTGGATTTCAAACAGCTTTAACCACCCTTATCAGAATGGGATGGATTGGACTATCCGTTCCTAATGGCGTGAGCGTCTCTTTGTTCTGATAAGGCTTTCAAGTGGAGTTTCTTAAATAGCCAATTCCAGCTTACATCAAAAAGAGGACATTTCTTAGAGAGGCCAGTGAAAAAGTTCCTGAAATACACATTTACTCCCTGAGCTCTTTAGATGATTTCCCCAGACATCTCTGATGCTCACCAGAACCGTATGCACGACAGTGTGTTATGTGTCAGAGGCTCTTTTAGCTTTTTAAGTCCAATAAATAAATAACCCTCGCCAGCTTTTCCCCACAAACAGAATCTCATTCTCACGGAGAAACTGTCCCTAACTATCAGATCAGCCAGACGATGACTTGGCCTGAGGCGTACACAGCAAGACTTTGATATTTGAACATTTAAGGTTTAAAAAGGCCATCCACAAACAGGTGACATCACCAAAGCTGTTTACGCTTTTTTAAACCGTCCAGAGGAATATGTCAAGGACATGTGAGTATAACTGTACAAGGCTGAGGATTCAACAAAGAGCACGAGGTAGCAGACGAAGAAATAATGGAAAGAGACATGCAACAGAATGCCTTCACCACTCCTCCCCTCTTCAGCTGATCTTACACAAATTCCTGACCACGAGGCAAATTCTGGTATCGCTGAATAAAAAAAGTGTTGATCTAGGTCTCAGGAGTAACTCATGCACGCATGGACAAATCTCCACCCCTGAGCTCTCCTGGCAGATGAGACAAATTAACAGCTGTAATCACAGAGGGAAGGAGCTGTCATATCAAATCACTCTAAGAGCTGTTTCTCTCTAAACCCCAGTGTATCTGATTATACAAACACAAACACACAAAGTGCTTCTTTTTGTCAGTGAATGTGAGGAACAAACAATGCTCCACATCATGATTCACTCAATGAGAAGTGACTGGTTGACTACAGCTGGGCTCCTTCTGTCTTTTTTAGCTGCCTCGGAAAATAAAAGAAGCACAAAACTTGTCAACAGTCCATTAAAGTACAATGAAAGATACAACAAGTCATTTATACATATCACTGAAATAACTTCATCTCACTCAGAGTCAAAAACATTTAAAAACACACAGGGCACTGACCTAGATTTTCTGTAATGAGATCAAAAACTTTGCAGAAAAAACATAAATGCACCTTCTGCTCAGCCTCACTGAGACAAAACATCCTCCCCACAGCTCTGTTATCACAGCACAGTGAGTCAGCAGGGGCACTTTTAGATCTGATGAGGTACATTTTACCCGAGGAGGTCCTATAATTGGAATCTTGTCTTGTTATGTCATTAATCTAAGGGGACACCCAAATTACAGACGCTGTATTTGAAGTGAACTAGATTTCTTGAGTGGATTCTGGATTCGAAAGGCCTGAGGCGGGAGGTGTCAAGGCTGGAGGTCTGCTGGATTTTTCTCAGCAGTTTTTTTTTCAAGACGTCAAACTTTACTTCCTAGCACTATGAATAGCTGGTAGTTATTCATTAGCAAGCATCAACCAGTAGATCCGTACTCTGATTCAGTTTTAGCAGCGGTGTCCTACATTCCTCCATGAGATCAAAGTTTTCTACCTACAGCAACTGAGAGACACCATGTTCAATGTGACAGTACAATGTGCCAAAATGCACTGAAAGATTTGAATTATGTTCATTCACTTAATCATCTTCTATCCCTGCTCAGGGTCGCGGTCTATCCCAGCTGTCTTAGGGTACACCCTGAACTGGTCTCCAGCCAATCACAGGGCTGACACAGAGACACAGACAACCTTTCATGCTCACACTCACACCTACGGGCAATTTAGAATCACCAGTTAACCTGATGAGCATGTTTTTGGACTGTGGGAAGCTGGAGTACCTGGAGAGAACACACACATGCACGGGGAGAACATGTTAACTACACACAGAAAGGAACAACCTGCCCGAACCGGGATTCGAACTGGCGACCTTCTTGCTGTGAAGCAACAGCACTAACAGCTGTGCTACCATACAGCCCTTGAATTATGTTATCACAAAAAAAAAGAAAAAAAAGAAAAAAAATAGAAACGTTGGTTTTGGTTGTGTGTATTTAGGCTATGTATTCATGTCCCTTTAAGGGGACAACAACATGTTCACTTTGTGAAGTGTTGATGAATCTATAAGAGGTCATCTTTGGAATTCTTTATTCTTTTGTTCCAGTTGTAGTATCAAGTATTCTCACTTATAACTCTTCATCATCACTAAGGTTAGTACAGTCTGAGCTCTGCAGCAAACAAGTGTCTTCAATTTCTTGGTTAGTTTGTAAATAAGTTCCATTATACACACGTTCCGTTGTTTTCTTATTGCTGACCTGTGTAGTCACAATATCATGTTAGCAATGACCGCTAATAAACTGTTCAGAATACTTTGAATTCTTTGGGAACACATGCGATGCACTGACACAGTTTCCTTCCTTGTATGAGGAAAGTTTGACTGGACCTTTTTCTTTCTTAAACCACACATACCCCGTTTTAGATTCAGAGACTGATCAAAGACAGAATCATATGAATCCTGTCCATGCTGTGATGCACTGATTGCTTCTAATGGAGAGAGAGAGAGAGAGAGAGAGAGAGAGAGAGAGAGAGAGAGAGAGACCCTAAAAGGTGCTGATTCTGCTGCTGGTAGCAGCCTGGTGGCTGTCAGAGGTCAAACTTTGGTCACGCAGTCAAACCACAGTAGTGGGAGGGTTTTGGTTAGTGTGACAGAGAATCATTTTAATGGTTAAAAAGAACAAAATCCTTGAACAGATCTGTTCATTTCTTATATTAATTATTAATATCTTTATTCGACACAATCTGTTGCTAAAACGCACAGCACTGTTTTATTGCGCATACAGAGGTAAAGGTGTCAGTGGTCCTTTTAAAGATCTGATGTTCTCCCCTTTAAAAGTAAAGTCAGATTGCAGGTAAAGATGCACTTTATGGGGCGTTCTCAAACCACTCGTTACACACCTCTCCTCTGTTTGTGCACTCACACAGAGGGTCAATGACTATGAGTGCCATTCCAAACCCTCTGAGTGTGGACTGAGAGCGGGCTGTCAGAGCCTCAGAGTAGAAGAGAATAGAGAACGAGGTGGGGGTGGGGGGTTAATCTGCTTCACAAGCTCAGTCATCAATCTTATTCACTTTGTGGAAATATGTTTTCCAAGCTTGTTTAGCCGACGTGCTAGCTTCTTTTTTTTCATGATGCACACTTCTCTGATGGTTAAACAGCACCGTCACATTTTTTAACTGTGACGAGTTTTCATCCCTGACAGCAGCAAACGAAAATCTAAAATCTTTTCCCAAATTCAGTATTTATTTAATCCAAGGAGCAATTCCAAACTGCAGTCCTTTGAGAGTCCACTTTAGAAACAGGAAACCACATCAACAGTAAGCCAAAAAGCTTTACAGCAAAAATGAACATGTTTACACGCTCTTTGTCGGCACACACTGTACGGTGGTTGAATTTCTTTAAAGCTGATCTTTTTTTTTTTTTTTTTGAAGTGACTGAACTTTGAGTTTTTACCATATCAGGGCATGCTAGATTTCAGTGACAGGCGGGCACCCTGTCGCAGTCTGCAAAAACACTCCAGGCCCACCTCTTTCCCTCATCCTAACAGAACAAAGCTAGGCTGAGATCAGCAATTCCAATATGGCAGCTGTCAACACTGAGCTTCAAAACTATGAATCAGAAACAAAAGGATGAGGTTACAGACACTACATCCATGAATTATACTCTCCAAATCAGACTTAAAACCCACCAAGTGTTCATTTGATTCTGAAGCATTTTATATTTTAGTTGGCTACTTATAACAAACAAGCAGATCATAAACATCAGACTGGGAATGATGTCTATCTGTGAAAAAAGAAATGCACCAAAGAAGAAGTAGAGCTTTCAGGTGTTCTGGAGGGATTTCGGTGATTCTGTCACACGGTTAAAATTCATTGTTTTTGTTGAGAGTTAAGGAAGTCTGTACCCAACCCTGCAGCTGTACTCGATTCCTTCACCTCGATGAAGTGCTTCATTCACCTGTGGGCGTGACTTTAAATAGAGTGCACTCCACAGCTCCACAGGGGAGTTGAAGTGAGAAGACAATGGTTTGAGGAAGCTCGTATCTGCCCTGATAACAGATGGGATTTCTGCTCACTCCATCAAGATCCTGATCTTATCAATTAATGTTCTGGTTTAACCAAAACAGTGTTTATATTAAAGGGACTATGAGGACTTTCTACGTGATCTTGAAAAAGTCTCTCTTATAGAAGTCTGCCTGATCCTATTTCAAAACTTAAAATGAGATTATCAGCACCAATATGGGTTATTTATAAATGATATTTCTTAGCTTCCTGATTGGGTTGGAAAGGACTTATTTTTTTATGGATTTACAGCACGTTGAAGTCTCTATGACATCACGCCGGCTGAGGAAGCTTAGTAGAAAGAAGAGAGATCTGTGTTTGTCTCTGCTGAAAATGATTTCTGTGATTAATTTAATAGTGGTGGTGGAGACTGGAGCTGAACTGACAGACGGAGAAAGGACAGAAAGATAAACAGGAGAGGGATAGAGCACAGGCTAAAGGCTAAAACATGAGCTAATCTGTTTGTGATGATGTTCATTCCAGCCCACATGCAGCAGTTATTCTGCAGTGATCTGATCAAACTTGAGAGTCAGTCAATAAAATGAAAAGTGAGGTTACGTTTGCTCTGATTGGTAGATGAGCAGGACATAAGGATTCACATACGTTACGCGTTAGCGCTTGGCGAGTAGCGCTCAACATATCTGTCTGCTAAACTCCAGTTCAAACTGACAAAGTTTACTTGTTGTCAAGTTTCAACAACAGCACTGTGTAACTGTTGATAAATACCTTACCTCCTCATGTTGTATTCAGTAAAAAGTTGTCTTGAACAAAGAAAAGTAGTGTTAAAAAGAAGATCTGATCTCCATTCATTTCCAAAACAAACACACACCTTGTTAAGAGTCACGTCGTCATGATTCCAGCCTAAAGGTGTCGCTATGATCCACTTCAGACAGAGAGTCCTCACAGACCCTTTAAAGTTTGTGGTCATAAAGTTGAATAATGGGACATACTGAGCACATAAGAGGCTTTGAGTGTTTAATCAAGTAAAACCTGGCTACAATTTAAACCTTCTATTTCATCACCACTACAGGGCTCTGCATGGATACAAATTCATTTCTTAAAGAGTAGCAAAAATCCAACCTGTATTAACAAAGACCTAAAATATAACCCAGGGGCTGCTCTCGAGGAGCACTCATCATCTATCAAAGAAATGGCAGAGAGGAAGAGGGGACTAAAGACGGAGAAGACCGAGTAACAGGAGCAAAATGAGAGGTGGATGAGGCAAACAGCTAGCAGACACCTTCAGGGAGGAAGGCACCATTAGGCAGATGAGGATGTGCTGAATTATTCAAGATGTGTTTGTAAAACATCACAGATGGGGTATAAGTAGTTAGTGCTTGTGAATCTGTGCATGTTGCAACACAAGTGAGCAGCATGTTTTCATGAGCCCATCTTCTGTTGGGAAGAGAGCAGCAGGAAAAGAAGTGTTAGTTTGTTAGACATGATGAGGAGCGAGGAGACAGAAGATGTTGTTGTTGATGAGAGAAGCACAAAGACAGGAGGAATGTGTTGTTTTGTGTCTGTGTGGCGTAAACACTAAAAACTCAGCCTGATACACACTCTGTCACTCACAGCAGAGACAAAAAGCTCCTACTTTATAGTGAGAGTTGTACAAGTGTTCACATCTCCTCTCCATTCACAGTCTATTGACCTCCATTAGCTTTGGTCCCCATGCTTCTTGCTCTCCTGCTGCACTGCAGCCTCTCTAGATTCACTGCTACTCTGGCTTTCTTGCAGCTATAACTGCATCTACGCTTTATATTGTTTGCTTTCCACGTTAAATAATTCATTGACAATACATTATGGAGGCAACAGTTTATATTTTTTATTAATGCAAACACTGGGTCCTGGCTCTCTGCGTGCAAAAGTTTAGTTGCACACTTGTTGCATGAGCATCAATAAATCAAAATATTTCATCACCTCTTGAAATGGAGGCATAAGAAGAAAAAAAACAGGACTGATGTTTCAGGGCTTTCAATCAAAGATGTTGGTGTTGGCTTAACAAGTAATGAAGCGCTTTTAATTACAGTCATGACTGTCAGAAAATGTCTTTCATCATGGAAGTGATCAAAAGTTTTCACAAAACGAAGGTGATTTATTTTGAAATTTGTCTTGGTGCCTCCTTTACCCTGTTTCTTCAGCTGACCAAGTTAATTTATAAAAACAGGCCATTATAACGGTCAAAAGGGGAAGAAAAGCTAGAAGAAATAAATGAATTTAAAAGTGACTGTAGTGAAAATGGGATTGCAGCTGACATCACCACTGTGAGCAATTTCTTCCGTCTCAATTAACAACAGACAAAAAAAAAGCTAAAATAACACCAAAACATCTTTAGTATGAATTGAGTCCAGCCTCCTCTTCCCTCTCTGCTATCAGGTGCGTGTGCCTGCATGTGATTAAGATGCGACTGTGAAGCAGCATGAAAGCAGCCGTAAATTAGACATCAGAATTTTCAACAAGCCAGAGCAGAGGGGACCTGTTCAGGGGTCAGAGTTTACTGGAGGAGGTGTGTGTTGGGTGAGACTGTGATTAACGTGTGTAACATCCAAATCAGGAACACCTCGTTTGAAAGTCCAAGAGCTGACAGACACAGCCCATCACTGAACTACTCCAAACAAGCTGTTTCATCATAGGCCTGATTGAGTCACAGCTCTGTATTAAGGTGTAATGGTCTGAGGCTTTCTAATTTTTTAAGCTATAACTAATTATAAAAATTCTGTAGAGGCAGATTAAAGATATTTTCAAACTTGTTGAATTACTTGTTGTTACATTTGTTCTTATTTGGAAGAACTTCACTGGCTGGCCTTTCCAACACCAGAATCATTATATTTAGAACACAAACCTGAGAATCCTGGCTCACACTACAGGATTCTCAGATTTGACCCTGATTCAGCCCTCCTGACGATCGGGGGAGAAAACTGGGCCAACATGAAAGTCGGCCCAGATTATCTTCTAGTGTGAGAGGGTGACAGATCAATCTTAAGCCCCTGATAGGCTTGCAGACTCCTCTGACATCCCCCTCCCCCCTCCCCCGACTAATTTTCAAACATTTTTATATTAGAATTATTTAGCCAACCGTTTTCACTGAGGATGTCATGAGCCAATCAGATTCCCCTTTTTCCACAGTCGCTGGTTTGGTTCTTGTGCCTGAATTAGCACCAGTTTTTTCTGTTTCCACCAACAAACAACTGTCCCGAGGTGTGAAAAACTGGTGCTTAGCTTCGATATCATGTTCAGTGCCTTGAATAAATCACCCTTTCTGGAAAGGGACTTTGAAACTGTTACAGATGAATGTGACTGACATATTGGCCATGGTGTACAACTCGTACAAGCTGAAGAGGTTCCAGCTGCTAACGGTTGCTGTTCCCAGGATGTGTCCAAATAATTTTACGTTAAATGTGAGATTCATCTAGAAGCTGGCAAAAAGACAAACAAAGCATGGTCCGTTAAAGAAAGTGGCTACATGCAGAGCCTTGTGTGTAATTGCTGTAATTTAAAGTTTGAAGGTCTCCAAACTGAGTGGGAGGCTGTGGCTTCTGTTCGCCTCATCCAGAAACAGTCAATCTAAAGCATATCACTACATGTGTAGAAATGAGTCATGAACTCAATGCTAACATGTTTTACGTTTAGTAGAGTTCACGTGCTAGCAAAGTGTTCCCCATTCACAACAGTTAAAGAGCAACGTTTTTAGCTTCAAAGCTAAATTCACATTCGCACAAAATCCCTTAAAAACGTTCTGAGGTGAGCTGCATGTGTGAATGCAAATAGCAGAAATATTCAGGTAAGCATCCTTGTAAAATGTGTTTTTGATTTTGGAATGAGCTAGCTTTAGAGTGGATGAATAGAACTGCACTGATAGAAATGCAAACCACCACCCTACCATCCCAAAGGAAGACTTCAGGCTGAGACAGCCGTGAAAAAGTCGGAAATTGGAAAGTTTTCTGGGCAGTTTGTTGGTGAGAAAAAACTTAAGGGGTCTCTTTCCCACCACCGGGAAAATTCAGTGTTTAGTGTTTTACTCTTTTCCAGCTCTGTTCTGATCTGATTTGAATGTGATGAACTCTGTCTCTGGTAGCTAAGGCGTAATCTGGCCAGCTAGCTGCATACTGCAGTCACTTTTTGGTTCAGTGTTGACCACAAAAAAACACCCCCCCCCAAAAAAAAAAAAACTTAATAACAGAAAACTTAGGTTAAGGGGCAGAAAATCATAAAGAAGGACTAAGCTAAAGCCAAAATGCTACTACTGTAGTTTTTAAACGTTGATGGTTTGCTCGGATGGACACTGCTAACGATGTTGTGCACTGTATGAACAACTTTTAAGGTACTCAAAATTCCAAAAATAGCTCTAAAAATGTTATCTATTAAAACACAAGAAGCAGCAGCAAAACACAAAACTGTACTCAGAGCCACTTAAGACTTTGAACAAAAGGTTTTTGAAGGTCTTATATAAAGTCTACAGGATATTTTTGACTGTGAAAATGTTCAGCACTATCCGTCCATGCACTTTGCCTGATGGAAACAAAGAACAACACTCAATTGTTGTTTCCAGCAAGCTGTAAAGGTCGGCAAAGGACTTACTGGAGATAAAAGCAAAGAACAATACCTGAGTTATTTTGGACTGAACCGAGGATACTATGGATGAGGACACTGCCTTGTCTTTCTCCTGGGATCCACCCCTGAAGAGAGCGGAGATGGAGGGAGAGACAGACAAACAATGGAGAGAGAGGAAGAGAGAAGGAGAGAGAGAGGGTTAGCAGGGCAGGCTATACAACATTTATGATATATTCTGCAATGGTTAAAGTTAGACACCATCGAGAGCACTGGAAAGGAGAGAAAAGTAGAGGCGAGAGAAAAAACAGAGTAGAAAGAGAGGAATGACATGTGACCTGAGCAAACCAACCTCTGTGTCAGCAATGTCAAACGCAGTCAAGTACATAATCACGCAGACACACATGTGAGGTGCCAAAAACGCAGGCCTCAGATTCTGCTTCATGGCTCTGTCCAAAGCCTTTAATCTCTCTGCTGTTGAACACTTCATAATTTATCAAGGGATTTTTTAAAATAGAAAAAGTTATGCCCGTCAAGTTGATTGAACACAACAGGTGACAAGAAACTGCAGAACAGACTGCTGATGATGTTCTGGGGTTTTTAGACTTCCAGCTGCCATGAAAAGTGGGACAGTTTGGAGTACATAAGTCTGAGTGTGTTAGTTGACGGAGTGTTAAACCCTTTACTCCCATACCCTGGGGTTATTATAGCATGATGCTCTGCTCCCATCCATTTAGAAGGAAAGTACAATTCAACACTTTCAGAACCAAGTGCACTATGCCAAGAGTTTATTGCTGAGCAAACACAACAGGTGATGCAGAACCACTGACAGAATGAATGATTGAATCTACAGAGAACTTGATATGTCTCTTCCTTTGATAGTTCTACTTATTTGATTATTGTGCCTTCAAGGGAGAACCGAAAATATGAAACAAAAAATGTTACAACCCCATTTCCAATGAAGTTTGGACGTTGTGTAAAACAAATAAAAACAGAATACGATGATTTGCACATCCTGTTTAACCTATATTCAATTAATATGTGTCTTGTCATTGTCTTGCTGAAATAAGCAGGGACGTCCCTGAAAAAGACGTGGCTTGGATGGCAGCATATGTTGCTCCAAAACCTGTATGTACCTTTCAGCATTAATGGAGCCTTCACAGATGGTCAAGTTAGCCATGCCATGGGCACTAACACACCCCCATACCATCACAGATGCTGGCTTTGAGACTTTGACCTGAGAACAATCCAGATTGTCCTTTTCCTCTTTGGCCTGGGGAACACCACATCCATGATTTCCAAAAACAATTTGAAATGTGGACTCGTCAGACCACAGCAGACTTTTCCACTTTGCGTCAGTCCATCTCAGATGAGCTCGGGTCCAGAGAAGCCGGCGGTGTTTCTGGGTGTTGTTGATATATGTCTTTGTCTTTGCATGGTAGAGTTTGAACTTGCACTTGTAGATGTAGTGATGAACTGTGTTAACTGACAATGGTTTTCTGAAGTCTTCCTGAGCCCACGTGGTAATATCCTTTACACAATGATGTTGGTTTTTAATGCAGTGCTGCCTGAGGGGTCAAAGGTCACGGTCATTCAGTGTTGGTTTTCAGCCTTGCTGCTTATGTGCAGAGATTTCTCCAGATTCTCTGAATCTTTTGATGATATTATGGACTGTAGACGATCAAATCCATCAATTCTTTGACATTGTACATTGAGAAACATTGTTCATAAACTGTCTGAGTATTTGCTCACGCAGTTGTTCACAAAGTGGTGAACCTCACTCCATCCTTGCTTGTGAACGACTGAGCCTTTCAGGGATGCTCCTTTTATACCCAATCATGACACTCACCAGTTTCCAATGAACCTGTTCACCTGTGGAATGTTCCAAACAGGTGTTTTTGGAACGTCTTTTATTGCCACTGTCTCAGCTTTCTTGGAATGTGATGCAGGAATCAAATTCAAAATGCGTGAAAATTTGCAAAAACACAATAAAGTTTATCAGTTTGAACAATAATTATCTTGTCTTTGTAGTGTATTCAGTTGAATATAGGTGAAACAGGATTTACAAATCATTGTTTTCTTATTTCTATTCATGTTTTTCACAACTTTCCAACTTTATTAGATTTTGGGTTAAAAATTAAGTCAAATGGGGCTGGAAAAAAGTTCAAACTTTTCCAAAATAACAGTGAAGTTTATTTTAAAAGAATCCTTTGGTAATAAGCAAACTGTGTGTACAAACAGCTCTATTTTGCATTCAGCCTAATTTTTTGGAAAAGCTAGAAATATTTGCATGATTTAAGTAAACATAAAAGTTCCTCTGTTGACACTGATTAACAGAAGAAGACAAATCCTCAAATCGTAATCTTCACTAAAGGGAACCCAATGCGAGTTAGCTGAAATGCTCCTTGAATATATGCAGCAACAATAATCATTTATTTAGACAGGTACAAATTGAATTTACTGTTGTGTTTTTTGAGCTGTACATCTGACGGTGCTGCCTTAATATGTCTAAAAATGAAAGAGCTGCTAAACAAGCATGGACATAAGTCTGCACTAATATGACCTTATGTAATGGAAAGATAGAAGCTTGTTAGCTGCTTCCATGCAACATTTAAATGCTATTTGATGCACTGTTTCAGATCAAAATTCACAGAGCCCAGTTTTAGTGACATTATCTAAGAAAAGAGAAAAAAGGGGAAATACTTCAAATCAACTGAAAAAGGGATGTTTCACTTATCAGGCTGAACAAACTGATTTTTTTATTGGTGCATGCAAAATGGAATGTTTTCTTCTTGTATCTGCTGCTGAAATAGGCTTGACCTACTTTAGATTCTGTAGTGCAGCGGGTACACAGATTGTTTGGAGAAATATTTGAACAGATACATGAGATCTATTGATGTTGTTTTACAATTTTACAAGAATGTTTGTATCCTTGTTGAAATATCTCATAGAGTGCACCACCAACGCCAAGACATCAGAGGAGAATGTCTATGCAAGGAAAGTATTTGTGCCTGAAGACCTTCAGAATAAAGAAATGTTGGCTCTGATCCATCATATCTGCAGCTCCTCAGATTTAATGCTTCGAGTCTTCTCCATCCGTACTGGATTTAGAATTCCTTGGACGCCCCACAGAAAAATGCCCAGGCTTAGTTTTACCAACTACAGCTATGTATTAATTGAGCTGGATTTACAGCTGTACTTTTGAGTTTTTTCAGGATTAAAGGATCCAAAAAATACTGCTGAAGCAGTTTTCTGAAGAAACAAGGTTAAAAAACAAACAGGAAAACAAACAAACAAAAAAAGAAATGTAGTTTGTTTTATGATCGCAATAGTTGCTGATATTAAAAATTCAAACTTTGCCATAAAAGCGTTGCTCTCATTTTTCATAAAAAACAAACAAACAAAGAAAAAACGAGTAAATAAAAAATAAATAAATAGGGGATTTGATGTTGTGTTTGATGAAATTATGCTCTGGGACATAATGTACAAATCATGTCTGTTCTTTCCTTTTACATCAATGATGCCGAGTCATGCCTGTATTCTCATCCTGAAAACGCCAGTTTTAACTCAACAGACCGCTCCAGACTTGCCACTGTTGCATCTGGTTCTCTTTTGCGGCTGTTTGTTGCGCGTTGAGGTTTGTAACAACAACACCCACCTACCCGAACTCTGGCTCCGATCGTCTTACCATAAAATTGTACTCTACCTTTAGCCAATCATCATTACATGTGTTTTTCACCCTCCCCCTCACACCAAAGAAGGACAATCAGAAAAAAAAAACATATTTTATTTGCAGCTCCTGCCCTGAGCATAGACTGTAAAAAAAAAAAAAAGTCATCTCACACAGCTCAAACTGAGGTCACCACAAAAACTGCTCCCCCTGGTGACTGGCCGCAGTATAGGTAAAAAAACTCAGCTTCTATTCATTCCAGATGGGCTGTGGTCTAACTTTAAAAAATGAATACACCTCGTAGAAACGTTTCTCTCATCTGTATGCTGTGGTGATATTTAGATATTATTGGGCTGCATTCTGTTCAAGTTCTCTTTTTCTGAAAAGTTAGTTATTAGACGTTAAATACTGACTTTTATGTCTCATTTAACGATGATTGACAGCTGCTGTTCTTGTGTAGTTTTATAGGAATAGTAAAATACATCAGGAGGGAGAGTTAAGAAGAGATTAAACTGTCCACAGAAGAAAATTAATTATTTTTGTCAACCAGCTCCATTCAGACTTTCTCAGAGTTCCTCATAGTCCCTACTGAGCAGACTCTGGCTGAACAATGGTGGCTCCTGTGATGGAAGTTTTTTTTGGCTTCAAAACTGTACAATAGTAAAAGCTTGAGCCATGCTGTTCATTCTATATAAAGTCTATGGTCCTGAGCCTGGCTGAGTGATTCAGGTCAGATAATAGTAGTAACATGTCGGTGCATAGTAACACGCCACATTTCACTAATGTTAGCAGTGTTGTAACATTTGAAATACTAATTAATTAGATAACCTGTTACTGGAAAACAAGAGTGTTGGTTAAGCTGTTATTTTTAATGCTGTCATTCCCAGCACTGGTTATAAATGTCTGGGAATCTACTCATTAAATCCCCACCATAGGATATGCTGTAGTGACATGTAGTCCTGGACCTACACAGAGGCCTACACATACTGCCTGAAGAGCAAAACATGGCAACGTGTCCAAACAATGGAAAATCCCAAGCCTTGTGATTAATCTGCTGGTGGCATCATGATCTCCTTTGTTTACATGCATCTAGTCTGGTCACCTACACTGACATGGCTCTCCTACATATCCTCTCCATCAATGTCTCCTCTACTTACTTCTTAGCAATATTTGCCGTTTGCTTCACTACTGCTAATTGTCCATCATATTCAGATCAAACATAATCAGTTTGCATTCAGTTACCATGATGTCTTCTGCACAAACAAGCAGAGAACAAAGCACAACCAGAAAGTGCTGCTATGACCAGCAAAGACATCACACTGGAGAACAGCGTTTGGTCAAAGTGATGGGGACAATCTGATAAACAAGTATGCAGAGCTCAAGTCTGCTTAGGCCACGGAGCCAATTCAGAGGTGTAAATCAGGCTTTACACACCTTGAAGAAATGATCTCTTGGTCTTACCGTGACACATTTAAAGTTAAACGAAGTAATTCCAGTCACTCAGTTTTTGGCTTCAAGACCAAGACCTCCAAACAAACTTTTGTTTTCTTTAGTGACTTTCAGTTAAACTTTGACAAGCAATTCAAGTGCTGTTGTTCTGATGGACTTTCTTCTAGATGGTTACCTGGAGAGACCCAGGCTGGAGGCGGGGCTAGCTGATGGGGACAAAACTCTGCTCGGCGATGAGAACGGAGAAAGGGAGGTTTGCATCAGTCCTGAGGATGACAAAGAGCTCTTTCTTTTTTCCTGAGGGGACCTGAAAGACAAAACAAGAAGTAAAGAGAGGAGACTTGTATAATTCCTCCAGTTAAAAAACAGAATCGCAATACATCAAAGATATGTGATGTAGACAACGATTCAAAGAAGCAAATAGAAGCTGTCAGTCAGAACATTAGTGGTCATTTGGGGATTTATTATCTTTTAACAACTAGTTTGTATTCAGCCCCTAACAGACAGCTTGAGACTTTTTACACCGCTGTTTGCATTGTGGATAAGCAGAGAGATAAAAAAGATCCCAAAAAATGGTCTCCATTGTTTTCTTGATGAATTTAAGAGCACATGCCTTATTGTGGCACAGTTTGTGCCATTATCTCCCCTGACGTGTGTAATAATCAATGTTTTCAGGGGTAAAATATAAGCAGCTGTGAGAGGAGACCCATGGCTCTACCTCTCACCAGAGGCTGACAACACCTGCTGTTAGATTTACCTGGATCTTGAATGCCCCCTGGGAAGGCTAGCGCTGCTGCTGGGATGATAATGCCCTCGCTCCTTCTCCTCACGTCTCCTTTCTGAAGAGGGGCCCCGTCTGTCCCTTCCCCCCGGGGAGCGCGAGCGAGATCTGGCCATACAGCAGGATGAAAAGACAGTGTGTGAGACGGGGGAGGCATTAAATTACAGAATGGGGAGCTTGGCAGATGAGCTGATGAATTTAAAATGAAGAACAAGAGAGGAGGCTGGAAAAAACAACGACAGAGTTGATGTGCAAGAGAAGGAAACGAGGAAGCAGTCAGGACGGTCCTTCATGGAGCTTTAAACCAGGAACAATAAATGAAGTCACAGAAACACTGCAGGGATTCTATGAGACTACTTTAAGACCTTAATGTGCCAAAACTTACATTAAGGCAGTTACAGCAGGAGAAAAACACATGGCACAATTCTCTCGATTCATTTAATAAACATTACATCACGTTGACTCTGAATCTCAAAACACTGTTTTCTTGTAAAGCTGCAAAGAAAACAGCATTAATTATTCATGGATAATAAAAATATATTTATTCACTGCTCAGATTTCTTTCTCCAATAAAGAGCATGACTAAATTTATTGTCCAACTCTGGCAAGTGTGTAGTGTATGCATGTCTTTTAAAGATTTGAGATGCAGAGTCTGAGAAATGTTTTGTTTTTTTTTGTTTTTTTAAATAAAAGCCAGAGAGAAGATCAAGAAGAGAACATGTCAGCCTGCAGTAAGGAGACAAAACCAAGCTGCCTGCAAGCAAAAATGCTTTTCATTGGTAACTAATCAAAAATTATTCAAAACAACCCCCAACACACACACACACACACACGCACGCTTTCTCTGCACATGGCTCATCAAACTAATTTTTCGGGTGGTGAGACTTGCCATTGACAGTTGATCTGCAGACAGTGCCTTACTGTCTGCTGCATGCCTTGCTCTCATGTTTGTACATAGTTGTTGTTAATTTGTGATATGCTATCTTAACCTTGCAGAGTTTGAACTGCATCTCATTTTTGTTTATTTTCTTGAAGGAGCTCTCTTACTTCCTCATCCATTAATGGGCCTCTTTTAGTTCTTGTTTGGGCTGTAAAACCTCCAACCTGTTGACCCCTCTGGTCTGGCTCTGCTCATTATGTTTGTTATCAGGGATGCACTATATTGGATTTTTTGCCGATATCTGATACGTCAATATTTTACAACTCATTTAGCTGATTACTGATACAGGTTCCAATATTTTTTACCACACACCTAACTGCAGAGATCATCAACTCTCTTCTGTATTGAAAGTAGCGAACGGTACTTTAGTGCATACTCTTATTACATTTGTAATGCAATATTCTTTTATTGTGCAAAATGAGAAAAAATCCTAATACTTAAAACTGCATATTTATGAGGGCTGATTGATAAGTGAGCCTTGTATTGAAGAAGTGAAGCAGGGATATTCTTTTTCAGCTCTACTGTTCCCTGACTGTTTAAGGCTGTGTACCTGCAGACTGGAGTCATTTGGTCAGTTTATGTTGAAGAGGTAGCTCTCTAAAGTAAACAAGGAAAGAGACTTTAACAATATGGACAAAATCTCCGAAAGAGCAGTGATTCAATATTTGCATAAGAAAGGTCTATCACCTGAGGATATCCATACTGATATGGTATCAACACGAGGGAATGATGCCCCTTCATATGCTACAGTGAAAAGGTGGGTGGTGGAATTTAAGCGTGGCAGGCAGAGCCTTGGGGTTGACGCCCGTCCTGGAAGGCCTGTCACTGCTGCAACCCCAGAAATGGTCAATAAAGAATCAATGGCACATATGCATCACTTCTGAGGAAGTTAAGAGAAAATATTAAACTCAAGCGCAGCTGAAAACTCAGTAAAGGTGTGTTGATCCACCAGGACAATGCTCCTGTTCACAAGTCTGTCATTACCATGGCTGCCATTAATGACTGTGGCTTTGAATTGATTAAGCATCCACCTTATTCACTTGATCTCACTCCATCAGACTTTCATCTGTTTTCAGAATTGGAAAAGGTCATTTCCAGTACCCACTTTGGGTCAGATGATGACGTCATACATGCAGTTGAGGACTTTCTGAACAGTCAAGAAAAGGACTCCTTAAAAAGTGGCATTGAGGCCCTTAAACATCGCTGGCAGAAGTGTAAAAATACTGAAGGATTATTATGTTGAAAAATAATGCAATATGTCTGCCAAAAATCAAACCCTTAAACATGAGGCTCACAACAAGAATCAACCAAAGAAAGTTCACGCCTAGTTTTAAACACATTTAAGTCTAATCACATACATTCTGTCTCCCTACGATGTGTTTCCTCTTTCCTTTAACTGTCTACTATGATTACATGCAAATGACATGTTATAAAAATTAGGTGATTACGTCATTTAGTGACTTATTTAATCTGTAAACACACAGCCTTTTAGAGTGAAGAGGATGAAAAATAAAAACAGAATACAGCTAGCTGGGCAGTTGTTAAATTTGAAAGTTTGCGAAAGACTAATTTTAAAGTATTTGTTCTACTAAATTTCACAAATAAAATACTTTAACGTACAGGTTACGTAAGTTAAATTTTTTCTGTTTACAGAAGATCAACGAAGAAGCATAATTTTACACTTATCCCTTTAATTTATCATTTTTTTTTTTTTTTATACATCAATAATATGATCAGTGCTCACTTTAACAAAGTAAATCATCCGTACCAAGGTAGCATTAAAAAACAAACAACAGAAACCATAAAACAGCAAAAATAATTAAAGTACTCTGCTCCTGGTGAGGAATCCATGGAGACCAGCAGCAGAGACTTGATAAAGATCTGGAGAGCGACACTGAGCACAATGAAAGACTTTTTTTCCTGCTGTACTGGAAAATTTCAGATAACACAGACAAATAGTGAGGTGAAAAATTCCCAATAAGATATTGAACTTGCTGTCTTACCGAGACCTGCGGGATCTCCTGTAGGCACTGGGTAGGGAGTGTTTGTTCTTCGAGTGTGACCGTGATCTCGACCTCCTCTTGTGTTTTTTCCTCTTTTTGTCCTTGTCCCTCCCTTTACTCTTGTCCTTTTCTCTGTCTCTCTCTCTGTCCCGGTCTCTCTCCCTGTCCCTGTCTCTCTCCCTGTCCCGGTCTCTTTCCCTCTCCCGGTCTCTCTCTCTGTCCCTCTCCCTGTCTCTTTCCCTTTCCCTGTCTCTCTCTCTGTCCCGGTCTCTGTCTCTGGTTGTTCCTCTGGAGGTAGTGTAGGAGGATGAGGAGGAGGATGGGGCCTCCCTGCTGCGATGGGCTCCCTGGTTCTCCATGGTGGGTCTTTGATCCTGAGGAAGCGCAAAGGACAACTGAGGAGGTTCAGGGTCACACAGAAGAGACAGGGCCTCTTGGATCTGTAGAGACAGAAGTACAGACAGAGAGCAAATATGAAAGCAGTGTTCAGGGAGACAAATGTACACTGGACAGTTTTTCAAAATATGTTGAAAAAAGCTCTGTCACCAGGAGTCTTTTCAATCAAACTGGCACTCTACAAAGTGTATTTACCTCATAGTACAAACATTTTTTTTTCATCTTATTTTGTTTTGTTTTTTTTAATTTACCATTATGACCATGTTGCCTTCTATACCATCGTTCTTTGCATAATGATGTGGTAGCTTATTTCTTTGGTCTAACACAATCGAGTACTTCTCTCAGCACTGAACACTGTTTCACTGCTTGCACTGGAAAAGGGACAAATCAGGGGTGGTATCAAAAATCCGCTTTAAACTTGTTCAAACAACATGTTAGATGTTTGTTTAAATGCGTAGTTGTCATTCCTGTTGGTGTTATAAAATTTTATGTGATATTTCTACCATTTTGAACCAGTTAAAGAATCATAAACTTCATTTATAAACTTGATAATGTGGTTTTGGCTGAACTGAGTGAGTCAGTATGCTGCAGACGCCAATGTTGTCTTTCTATTTTTGGCTCAGTTGGTTTAAAATAATTTTAAATGTAATTTTTTTACAGTGCAGTAGACTGTAAAATCAGGTTGATAGGAACTTTTTGCACTATATCAGATTTTTGTGTCAAGGAAACCTTTATCACACCAATTGACATAAGTTTTACCAACTGGTCCATGTCTTCTAACCAATAAAAGGCCCAGACAACTCTTTAGATGTTAAATTAATCTGATAATAATTATTTTATGAAGCATATCATTATTCTATGTCAATTTTTTTTTTATTTTCATTTTTTTTTAAATGTTTAATTGACTGATGTGTCATTTTTATGTAAAGTGCACTGAGTTGCACTTGTCTCATATTTTTTCAGGTGCTTTTTAAAAGACCATTTTATTATAACAAATTCATGCTTCATTTTAATCTGTGCTTTTGTTCGTCTTTCTAGTTAACAGTATAGATGTAGCTAACAAAAAGGGCGATTGATGAAACTATACCATCTGCCATATTTTCTGAATTTTGTATAATAAAAATCATGGCTGTAGTGAAAGGGGTTATTGGATTATAACACGTCTAAAATATTGTTATTCAGCTGACTGACGTGTCGTTACATAATGTATGCACAGTCCTCAGGCTAAACACTGAGATACTAGTATCCGCTCCATAGCTCCTCTAATGAACCCCATAAGGTCCTGTCGGCTCGTGTTGGATTGGTCTGGACAATGGGGTAAGTGGATTAAACATGTCATTAAATCTTCCAAGGTTCTTCTTCCAGGGTAAGGCCTCGTATTGCTTCTAGAGTCACTTGTGTTACATATGTATGCTTTTCTAGCACTAAAAGAGTGATTGGATAAAGGAAGACACATTTTATATGCTAGCATTAGCATAACTGGGATGACTACTCAAGGGATAAGTTATGAGCATCGACAGCAGAAAGGAAATTACTTCAATCACATCATTTCAATCGCTCCACCTCTAACCCATCTGCTGCCATTTGTAAGAAAAACAGAAAGAGAGAGGATAAAACGAGTAGGAACACATGATGATGAAAGAGGGAGGCAAATGAGACAAAGAGGAACAGGCTGGAAAAAAAAAAAACGCAAGAAAGCGCTCAAACAGAAGACCGTCAGTTGTTTAAAAAAAGCAGACAGGGAAAGACTGAGAATATTCATTATACTTTTCCATTTGCACACTATCTGGTGGTGTTTGGACTGAGGTAGAGATAATGAAATGATGGAAGTTAGGGTTGGTTAAAAATTAGGGCTGACACATTGAAGCTTATCCCAACACCAGGCTGAGAAAACATTTGCTCTCCCACACCTGTGCTGGGAAGATATGGAAGTTTTGGACAGTTAGAGTAGTTACAATGAGAAGTTAAGAGAGAGGAAGAGATTAGCCTGCCAGTAAAATACTCAACAGGATTCTTTAACGAAAGTAAAAGTTTAAAATAACAACGCTGGTGTATTGAGTAAAATGATGGCATCCAAATTAATTCCATCATTACAAGTTCTTCCTGTACTCTCTACTTCTTCATGTTTCATGGTAGTTTCCTGCAGCCTTTAAAAAAAGAATAATCATGTCATTAAAATTAGTTTGGATATCTTGTTGGGTGCATTTTTATTGTCGCAAAGAAGAAAGACTTCAAAGAAAAACTTTGAATTAGATTACAAAACACTGCTCTAAATCAATATTCTTGTCGAATCAAATTAGTCCAACAAACAACACACCAAGAAGCCCTCTTTCATTTATACTATGACAGACAAGTTACAGAAATGATTTCAAATGGAAATTAACAGTTACAGCACAAAGCTATATCAGACTGAGAATGCAAGCAAGACAACCTCTGAAGTCTATTGCAATGACAACGATCATCAAACATAAAGAGTCATGGCGCGTCTATCCACTGGTAAGGATTTACCCTCTTCCCATTGAAAAAAATTAAAAACAACTGAAAAAAAACTACTTCTCTATGACATGATCACCAACAGATTGAAGGTCCATTTTCAGGTGTTTTTCAACCACAGGAAAATCTCCTCAGAACAATGTGCTTTTTGACCAAAGAACTAATCTTAATCGAGGATCTAAACCTAGTTTAGGGTAATAAATTTACCCATGTAAACGGCCCTGCCTGGGGAGTGGTACTTTCCAGATGCTCAAGAACTTTGGTGGGTAAAGCCTGCAAGCTGAATGTTTCTGATTGGTGGAGCAGCCACAGTGTTCCAACCACATTAAGATGACCCCCCAGCTGTGATGGACTTGGTTTAAAACCTCCTAAACAATGGTCTTCTTTGGGCCTGATAGTGTGAATGTGTCTCTGTCAGCTCCCGGTGTTCCAGTCTAAAGAGTGACCCTGTAAACTGGAGACTTAAAGACTTAAAGATGAATGTGTCAGTGGATATTCAGTCTACAACAGCTGTTCAAACAGTTTGTTGAAGAAATCCTCATGAATGCATCCTGGTTCAGTTTTATATAAGTATACTGTATGAGCCAAACAGAATTAGAAGAAAGAATGCATTATGCTGAAAGTCATCAATCAACCTCTTTTTTTTTTTTTTTTTTAGCCAAAACACAGGTCGCAGTTTGGCGTTTTGCCAGTCTTCTCTGGATCTTTGGACTGTGCCACTAGCACTTGCCTTCTCTCAACTATCAGCAAATCCATCTGCAGTAAAATACAGTGCAATCAAAACCAGCACGGGTCGAATATCCTCCATGCTAACAGGCTAACTGGGGTGCTGAGCAGAAAGATGCTGGTCCGTCTGTCTCTTACTCTTATGTCATTTCTGATGAATGACCATTGTTGTCTTACTGCTCTCTACGGGTCTGGCAGTGTGTTGCGGTATCTTTCATTTTTTTCTCTATATTTCAATTGCCCAATCTGGATAATCTACTCGGGTCTTCATGCATCGTCCTTTAACAACCTTACTGCTTGGGCCAGAAATCTTGGTGTTTTTGCAAGTTGTCAGCGATGTGGTAGAGAGCTGCTTTAACAACTTAAGTTGGGAAGAAAGCTCTAACTCCCTGACTGCTGTCTAAAAAAAATAAGAAAAGAAACAGAAACACACACTCAGAGTTTCTAACAAAAGCAAAGAGGGGTAGACCTGTAAGGCTTATTTAGTGGGTTCTGTTTACTCATAAAAGCTTACTCTAGCTGCTGTGGAGCTGTCACATACCATGATGAGCACAACTTAAAGCATTTGCACTTATATTCAACAAACCAGTCCGACAACTGGCATCAGCAATCATATCCAGTTCAAATCCTTTGCAAGACCCAGTGTACTATACTTTGCACAATCTTTTATCCAGTCCTCAAATATACAGCACTGATCTCTGCCAGAATATTCTCTAATATGAGTAGTTTCTGTTTCCCCAAAGACATTCAAGCTTCAAATTCAGGCAGCGATTGTTTCTCTATGCTCTCCTCTTGAACAAGAAGTCATTGCACAATCCGTTTACTCTTCTGAGTGCCTGTAGCAAGAATCTCAAATGAGAGAAGAGAACAATCACATCGTTCTCTGCATATCTTGAGTTGCTGCAGGCCTGAAACCAGGAAAACGTCATTAGTAAAGCCTGTTTTTACCTCAGCATTGACTGCACACTGTAGTGGTTGATGCAGTCATGAGCACTACCCACCTTTGTGACTATGTGTCTGCAGAGCTCTTTACCGGACCTGCTTCATGTCCTGCCTGTCTTTTCACAGTGATTCTCAGCGCTGTACAGCAATATGTTGCCTTATATTATACGGCAACTATTACCAGAAGGAATAGAGGACGACGACTAATGAAAAAGAAACTTTTCAGAAAAAAGAGGACTTGAACACGATGCAGCACAATAATATCTAAATATCACCACAGAATACAGCTGAAAGAAATATATCTACGAGGTGTATTAATCTTTTTAAAGTTTGACCACAGCTCATCTGGAGTGAACAGAGAAAGTTTTTTTAACAGTCTATGGATACGACGTAAGATGCACTCATTCTCAGGCCGAGTTGGACCTGGAAAAATTGGAGTGCATGGTAGTGGTTTGGTACGGAGAGAATGGACCTGGTGTGAGAGAACTGGTAATACCAGGATGGAATCTTCTCTGTTTAACAGTTCAGTTATAGTATCTTTTTTCTCTGTGATGTCCTGAAAGACACTGTATTTTGTACTTTAAGAATCTACCCTGCACGACCCCCAACAACCTGCTGCCATTTAGCAGCAGATCCGTTCATTTATCTGAAGCCATGGATCTGAGTTTTGGGGGTTCTTCCAGGTTGCACACACTCTGTTGGCTACAGCAGCAGTCACACAACATCTGAAGATCACTAGACCTGGCAGAGTAGTGACAGGAACCTACCCACAACCACCTGGCCCAACAGGCAATAGGCCAGCACATCACACATCACATGAGGTGCTCACATGCATACATACATCACACAGACAGGCAATCTACACATCAAATGGCCACCACGAGTCTTATTTACACTATAAAGTCTTCTTGCCTTTTGTGTCTGTTTAATTTGTCCGACAAAAGGTTTTGAAAATATTTGCATAGCTGCTTCACTCCTTTAAAACCTCACAAGGGAGATGTTTGAAACCGTGCACTAGAATAATAATAATAACACATTTTATTTATATGGCGCTTTTCAAAGACTCAAAGACAATTACAAGATTAGGGATAAAATTCAGATAATCATCAAATACAGATGTGCAAAAAAACCAATTCAATCCAACAAGCATGAAACAAATATACAATATAAAAGTTAAAATTGCAGATGAAAAGTAAAGTTAAAATGGTTGAACTAAACATTTAGAATTAAGAGAGGTTTCAAGTTAAAAGCAGTACGGAACAGGTGTGTTTTTAATTGTGTCTTGAAGGTGGTGGGGTCAGATATGGCACGAATTTGTTGTGTAAGTGAGTTCCAAAGGGAGGGGGCAGCAACAGAGAAGGCTCTGTCCCCTCAGGTTCGGTGCTTGGTCCTTGGCACAGTGAGGAGGTTAGCGCCAAAGGAGTGGAGGGGACAGGAAGGAGTGTAGGGGTGGAGTAAATCTTTAAGGTAGGAGGGGGCCTGGTTATGGAGTGCTTTATGGGTGAGTAGGAGGATTCTGAATTTGATGAGGTATGGGATAGGGAGCCAGTAAAGGTCTTGAAAACTGGGGATGTTGTGGTCACGGGAACGGGTACGGGTGAGGAGGCGAGCGACAGAGTTTTGAATGTACTGAAGTTTGTTGAGGAGGTTGTTGGTGGTGCCGTACAGGATACTGTTGCAGTAATAGATGCGTGAAGTGATAAAAGCATAGATGAGAGTTTCAGCTGCAGGGAGAGAGAGAGAGAGAGAGAGAGGGAGAGAGAGAGAGAGAGAGAGAGAGAGAGAGAGAGGGAGGGGCGAAGGCGGGCTATGTTCTTGAGATGGTGGATCTTGTGATCTTGTGACTGTTTTGATATGAGTGGAAAAAGTGAGTTTGCTATTAAAGATGACTCCGATGTTCCGGCAGTGGGGTGAGGGTGAGAGGGTGGAGTTTTCAAAGGAGAGGTGGAAGTCTTTGGCTGCAGAAGTGAGGGAATTGGGACCTATTAGCAGAATACCAGATTTGGAGAAGTTGAGTTTCAGAAAATTTGTTTGCAACCAGGAGCTGATATCAGTGAGACAGTTTGAAAGGGTGGAATGGGTCTGAGGGGTGATGGATTCGATGGATATGTATAGTTTAATGTCATCTGCGTAACAAACACTATCTCTCAGAGGCACCGCCAAGTAGGATGCACAATAAGTGAACAAAAAATTATTCTTTTGGCATGGTTAAGAATTTTCTTTGATTTTTTTCAACAATGGTATTCAAATTTTAGTTATCCACACCTTAGTGGTCCAAAGACTCGAAAAGAGCCATACAAGTGCAGTTCAGTCACAAAGCATCACAAGACATCCTGATATAACAGCTCCAATAATGGAACACAAATACACAAATCAATAATTAAATGAATAACAAAATACACTGCACAACAAATGCATGGAGCATGTGCTAATCTGATACTTTAATGTGACAATTACTGTTTCTGAGATAGTAGGCGTTTCTCAATATGCGTAGTATAGCATACTTATGGACTTGTGATATGTCATCAGTCAAAACCAAAGTTCTGCTCCAATTCAGAGTCTGCCTCAAATCAAATTTGGTTGAAGTACGTGGATGTGGACTTGCCCCGCCCCTTTTACCAAGTCTGCTGCCAGACGTAACTTGAGCTGACTTTTCATAGTTACAATCCCACAATGCAATTCGTGCTGTCCAGCGAGAAACTCAAACAATGGTGGAGGAGAAGACGCATAACTGCAAGTAACCGTTGTTGCCTTGTAAAAATATGAATAAGATACTCATATGTGACAGAATTTTGTTTGAAACCTGGAAACGGTGGATGAGTTGGGTAAAATTATATGTCATCATACGGCAGGCAATGCAACCGGATTTGATGTTTACTTATTTACATAAGTCGGCTGCTGTTCCAGTAGTAGTAGGATCAGTTTGCGGCCTTCCGTACTTCTGAAGTCTGAATAGTGGAACAAATTTGCCAAGTCTTCACTTCCAGAAAAAACAAGTTCAAACTAGTAAACTTTGAACCAAGAAACAGCCAGTATCTTGGTAAATGGTACCTTCCTGACGTTTGCTGAAAATTTCTAAAAAAATGTTCAGGTAATGCTTTAACAAACAATAAAAATGAACTTTTGGTTGACATTTTCCAAATTTTTAAATGGGCACATTCATTTAATAAAAATCAAAATTACTGCAGCCAAAAATGATTCTGCTTTGCATAAAAAAAAACCCAAACAGATTCATTCAACGTGTCTAAAATGACATCATTTTTTTTTGGTAGGTTCCCAGAGTACTCAACAGACAAGGAAATATTTTATAATACAGATATCAAAATAAAGCAGCTTAAAGGTCCTTTGAAATCACACATGACAGAAACTGACATCTTTAATAAAAAAGAATTAAAAAATAAACATTCTAAGCAACACCAACAATGCCAGCAAATTGATGATTTTGAGAAAAATTGGATCCTCTTCATTTGATCTTTTTCAGAGAAAAGATACTGAGTTCATCTTTCATGAGACGTGCTGTTTTGGAGGAAATCATTAATTTGAAGAGGAACATCTTTCAAGATCCAGTGTCATGCTTCTTATTAAAGGCAGAGCACCATAATAGAAGCTGCCATCAGGTTAAGCACAGATTACACTTAATAACAACATGGGATTAGGGATGAAGTTATTAACCCGTTTCAGTTTTAAACATGCTTTAAAATGTCGCACAAATTAAGAAAGTGTTTTTGGTGTCAGGCTCAGGCTGGTACATTATTTCTGGCACAATCAGCGTGGGATGAAACAAAGTGACACCTGTGGTATCGCAGCATATCATAACATGCTTCACAAGATTCAGGGAGGCTATGCTCGATTAGCTTGACAATGGCAGATGGTTCACACGGCAGAGTTCTGTACCAACCAGAGAGTGACGTCGACAGTGTTGGGGCACTTTAAGTAAACCAAGAATAACAAAGAGGCTATCCAAGATGTCGGATCACTTGTCTTCCAAACTTGCCATAAGATATTTGCAGCTATAATGTCTAACACAGCAGAACTGAAGCCACGTCTGCTGGGGCCAGTACTACAAGCCTAAGTTTCTTTCAATATTTTCACTGAGCTTCAAACACAAACAAAACACTTAGAGATGAAACTTTCACTACAGGATTACATTAATTACAAAAACCTCAGGATCAAAAAACACTAATGGGTGACAGAAAAACTCCAATTAAGAACTACCATTAGTAACATTAGTAAATTACCCTCCAAGGCTATCAGTAAAGTTCAGCTTTAAGCCTGAATATTTACAACTCTATATTGGAAATATTAAAAAGGCATGAAAAAAGTGCCATCAAAATATGTTATTGCTGTAACCCTACTTGGGATAGTCTTTATTCGCTTTCTATACAACACATTTCCATGCAAAAACTGTGTTAGTATTTACTGGAAATGACTTTTTTGACATTTTTGTGACTATTATCTCATGTCAGATGAAAATGCACTTTTTTGTCAAATGTTTTTTACTACCTTCTGGTTGTAATGTGATATTTCCACCAATGGTACCTGTAGGACATCTGAAAGCTGTTTTCTTTTTTCCATTAAACAGCAAGATGAGAAAGCATCAGTGCCAGCAACCAGTAAAACAGGTTTGGCACTGTGAGATTCAGAAGTGGAGAAAAACTTCACTCTTGCATGACCTTCTAAAAGCTTCTACAAAAATAAAAACAAAAAATAAGAGTAAGCTTTGCAAGGTAAAATAAGAATAAGTTAATCATTAAGTTGATCTCTATCAGGTGATGTTCATGGGAGTCGGGGAACTCCTTTAAATAATAGACCAATGGTAAGCAGTGATTATCCAACAGTATTTCTCCTTGAAATGCCCATCCTTAGTATTTATCTTAATTTAACTGATGAATACATACAATCCATATGATCCCCAGAGTCCCTCTCTTCCTTTAAGAGATGTCTGCAGACTCAACTGTTCCAGGAACACTTAGACACTTCACCTGACCTTTCTCCTCTTTGTCCTCAGAATGAATGAATGAATCAGAGGGTCTTACACCCAGCTCTCGGTGAATATTTAGCACTGACAAGGCAGAATATGAATTATTAGCTCTGGCTACATTGTTTTAGATGGAATTTAAAAAAGAAGAAATAAAAACAAGGCTCTTCTTCTGGCACTTGATTGCAGCACCTGTGACCAAACAAACTTGAAGCACTTATTTGCACTTACTAAGTTTTTTAGTTCAGTCTAAATTCTTGCTTGTGTTGGCGGGCTCTAAATGAACCTTTCTGATCACCAGTCAATGTAGGTGGTAAGTAACCAGCCAGTCAGAATTTCCATCAGCCAATTTTTGTTTCCATGCAAAAATATGACAAACTATGTGAGACTATTAGTATATACAATGTGTATTATTTGTGTTAAATACAGTGATCATACCTTAGCACACTTTTTTTATGATCTATGTATGGAATTTGAAAAAACATTTAACTTCAGTGTGCCACCATTCTATAGTCTGTACCCCTATGTATGTATGAAAAGATTATAAACATGTCTCAGACATTAAACACTCCTAAAGTGAGGATTTGAAGCAATTTTTTTCTTACAGTATGACGTCATTTAATGTAGGATCACACTTGGATAAATGGGTCATTTTGATCCATGTGTGTAAACTTGATGTAGTCATACAAAACCTGTTCTTGTTCATCAAAAAGGAAAGGGAACATGAAATTAATAGTCTGTACTGATCAAAAACAAGATGCTTAAAAAATACTTGCAATACTAAATCATAAAATACATTGGGTTTAAAAGATACAGCAAAAAACACTCATCCAGTATGAACTCAGATGGAAAATGAATGTGGGTCATTTTGGACCCATGTTGCGCATTAGATGGGGGGTGAAAATGTTGTGCATCAAAGGCTTAAAAGCCAGTTGTTAGAGCGAGTATGACAGCTAGGCTAACACCATCAGCTTTGTGGTCTCCATGGTGATGTAAACAAAACGTTCAACCAGAAGAGCAAGCTCTTATTTTGGAAAGCAAAACTAAAACCATGTTCTAAAACCCTAAAGCTCTGGATCAGCACATCGGCATTTTCCTGCCGGAGAGGTCCCGGACCAGAACCCATGTGAAGTGGATTAGCCGACTAAACATGCCACAGGGCTACCGACAGGCAGAAATGGAATCACGACGGCTATACTTCCGTGATTCACCACCCGACCACCACGATTAAACTCAAACCCAGGAGTGACCTGGGGAGCAGAGCTTAACTCTAGTAATGCACACCACTCCTATTTATAAACTTTTTTTGATAAATACCCAATAGAAGGATACCAAATTTCATACAAATTATGTTGCTTATGTTTTAACATGTAGGTATTTTTTTCTAAGAGTGTTGGATAATCCCCAGATCAACAGTGGCAAGCTTGAACACCTGAAGAAGTAAGTTTGATAATGGACGTACAGAGCAAGCAAAGGTCCCCATCCTCTTTGCCAAAGTCTATGTTGGCAGGTATATGTATGTGAATAAGGGGTGGCTGTGGCAGCGGAAACTTGGGGGGGCGGGGCGATCTTTGAATAATCTTTACCAGCAAGATCAAATAGCACTTTTGCTTGAAATACCCATCCCTACTCCAGACTAAGGCGACTGTGGGTCAGTGGCAGAGTTGTCGTCTCTTAATCAGAAGGTCGAGGGTTTGATTCCCAGCTCCTGCAGTCACATCTCGAAGTGTCCTTGAGCAAGCCACTGAACCCCAAATTGCTCCCACTGTTGTTCAGTGGTGTGTGAATGGGTATGAATGTGTTGGACAATACTGTTGGTTTCTGGCTTCCTCCTCCCTTCAGTGTGTGAATGTGGTGTGGATGGGTGAATGAGATTAGCATTTGCTTTGAATGGTCAGAAAGACTAAAAAAGTGCTATATAAGTACTGGTTCATTTACCATTTACTAAAGTTATTTAGAACTTATTTCATAGTGTGGCCTTTGTGTTCTGTGTGCACAAGGGCAGGGGTGAAGGAAATAATAATATGAACTCTGAACATGAATAATGAGAGAAATCTGCCTCGTAAACAACTATGAATGAGCCTGTCTGTATGTGCTCTGGCATTTAGAGAGAATGATGGATGAAACCCTGATTGGTTTAATCATTAGTAATTATAGAAAGACTGAATATATTTCATAATTTACTTGCATCATATTTTGTGCTAAGATTGTGCCTCATGCAACTTAGAAAAAAGGCATAAATAGAGTTGTACTTTGGATTTTTAAACATGCAATATCAATCTTTTAAAAATCAACTGATAGGGATTTATCAGTGCAGCCCAGAGCAGTCATGATTTAAAGCAAAGATTGTATAAAAGGAAAGATGATGTGACAGTACCTTGAAACTGACACCAAAATGTTTGAAGCTCCCTGTATTATCTCGCTGCAGAAGAGGTCTTTAAGCCGGCCATCTTTATGTTAACAGATGGGGCATGAAGTCATGTGGAAGACTTTCTTTTCGCAGTAGGTTTTTTAATGTAATGATTTTTATCAGTGTTCATTGTTCTGTTTTTATTTCGATTGTGCATTTTGGCATTTCATCTCTATGACTGACCTCTCTGGTGAAAAACAACTCCTGCAGCACTTAGTGTGTCAATTTATCAGGTTGGAGGAGTAAAAACAAGAGAAAATGTCATAAACACAAGAGTCACTAAACCTTAGATAATCATTTAGTCTGCTTAAAACTAAAACAAGTAGCTGTTCTGCTGAAGGATAAACTGCCAGAAGCAATCTTTGCCTTTTTATTGTTAAGTTTAATTTTTTTTTTTTCAGCGAGTGGAAAGAAACCTTCACCCGAGGCATTTCAACTTGATATGTATCTTCTTATTCAGCGCTGCTTTTGTAGGTCTTTGGAGGATAGGGAATAAAATGTGCTTGTTCCAGCTTGTGAACACGCATAAACACGTGCCATACACTGACTAACTTTTGTCAACCATGCACATACCTCAAGCTGTGCAGAGGAATCTAGCTCAGCTCTCTTGGCGTCAGGCTCTCCCGGTAAAGGGCCACGGAGGGTCTGGAGGAAGAGTGCTGCCTTCCTCTTCCTCTCTGCCTGTAGCTGTTTCTCCTTGGACTCTTTAGATGCCTGGGCCAGCTTCTCCCTGGCTGCAGCTGCAAGACGATCCTCCAGTTTCTGCTTGGCTAAGGTCAGGGAGATAAGAGGGTGGAAAGAAGGGAAAGTGTGGTTGATAAAGATTGTACACATTGTGCTTTTATGATTCTACTATCGTAGCATATAGTGCTACAAAAATGACTTTAACAGCAGCACAAAGGTGGGAAGCTGTGTTTTTGCTCTGCATTTTCATCCGACAAGGTCTTTCCAAACAACCAGTGAATGGCTTTTTGGACAGGAGATAATTTAAAGAGAGGGAGGACAGTCATAGTTTGATACATTTAGAACAAAACGGGGGACAAAGAAAGAGACTGACAGGATAAGAATTTCAAAATGGAGAAAAACAAAAAAAAAAATTACAAAGTAACTTTCTTCTCTTACTTTCACATCTAACCAACAAGAAGTCTGGAAGTTTCTGTCATCTGCTTCTGACTGACAAAGAGTCTGCTCTTCATGATAAGGTCTAACTGACTCAGTGAAAGGCAATTTTATGCAATTCAAGGTTTATACAGAGAGAGAAAAAAAGAGAAAGAGGAAGGATGTGAGTGGAGGACTCAGACATGTGAGTGGAATTGAAGGCGGAAAAGAATGTATGGGTTTGAGAGATGAGGAGAGGAGATAAAGCGACAAAGACGGGTAGAGGATAGAAAGGTAAAGAGAGCACAGGAATAAGATTGAGCTCAGAGAGCAACAGGATGAGTGAGACAGAGAAAACAAGACAAGACAGTGAAGTACAAAGAAAATGCTTGTGGAAAACAAGTTTAAGTTATGCAACGGCTGGGGCTACTGTTATCTTTTCCAGATTAAAAATAGACTGGCTGCCGAGGCGAATCATATTTGAGTAGAGTGTGAACAATAGTTGAGCAGAGAAGAATCCATCTCTACTCCAGGCAGTGAAACGCTTCATAATCATTGCCAGGATAAGGCAGACTTATTTGGACTTATTTAGAGCAACATATCATCAGGCCCAATCTTTATTTTCTCTTTGACTCGTCATTTTATCAAGAAAGTTATTCTAAAATATTAACAATTAAATAAAAGCTCCTAAAAGAACTGTGGGGCTGTAGAAATATTGATAACACAACAAGTAATATGTAGCAACTGACAAGCTGGTTTGAATCAATTCGATTCATGATTTTTATTAACCCTTTGAATGCCATTAGAGCACTGGCACTCCCATTTTACAAGTGTTCTTAAATTACTGTAACTCCTCAGACATTTGGGCGAGAGAGAAAATTCAAATGGTCTCTTAAAGAGGAAGAAACAGAACTTTTCCATGATATCCCGGGTATTATGAAATACAAAGGAGTCCACATTCAATGACGTTCCAAAGAGAGACAATCAATGCAAGCTGCTCTCATTACTGTAAATCGAGGATAGGATAGGATAGGATAGGATAGGATAGGGTAGGGTAGGGTAGGGTAGGGTAGGGTAGGATAAGATAAGATAAGATAAGATAAGTTAAGTTAAGTTTTTGGTTCCTGACTTCAATCCAGCTGAGATGAGGGGAAACGGCTCCTTTGATAGTAAAGGTTGCAGACCCTTGAGCTATACCATTTAAGATTATTGACAGGATTGTCTCCTGGCACAAATCTGGATCCAGAACCAGAAACATTTCTGCTGCTTTGAAGGTCTTGATGAGGACAGTGGACTTCATCATCTGAAAATGGAGAAGATCAGAACCACCAGGACTCTTCTAGAGCTGGATGCTCGTCTAAAGTGAGCCATCAGGGGGAGAAGGGTCTTAGTCAGGGAGGGGACCAAGAACCAGATGGTCACTCTGTCAGAGCTCCAGAGGTCCTCTGTGGAGAGATGAGAACCTTCCAGAAGGACAACCATCTCTGCAGCAATCCACCAATCAGGCCTGTATGGTAGAGGGTCCAGACTGAAGCCACTCCTTAGTAAAAGGCTCATGGCAGCCCACCTGGAGTTTGACAAAAGGCCCCTGAAGGACTCTGAGACCAGGAGAAAGAAAACTCTCTGCTCTGATGAGACAAAGGTTGAACTCTTTGGTGTGAATGTCAGGCGTCATGTTTGGAGGAAACCAGCCACCGCTTATTACCTGGACAATCCCATCCCTACAGTGAAGTATGGTGGTGGCAGCATCATGCTGTGGGGATGTTTTTCAGCAGCAGGAACTGGGAGACCAGTGAGGATTGAGGGAAAGATGAATGCAACAATGAATAGAGAGATCCTGGATGAAAATCTGCTCCAGGACACTTTAGACCACAGACTGTGGCCACAGTTCATCTTTCAGCAGGACAACGACCCTCAGCACACAGCCAAGATATCAAAGGAGGGGCTTCAGGACGACTCTGTGAAGGTCCTTGAGGGGCCCAGCCAGAGCCCAGACTCGAATCAGATCCAATATCTCTGGAGAGATCTGAAAATGTCTGTGCACTGACGCTCCCCATCCAACCTGATGGAGCTTGAGGTGCTGCAAAGAGGAACAGACCAAACTGTCCAAAGAGGTGAGCCAAACTTGAGGCATCAAATTCATAAAGACCTGAGGCTGAAACTGCTGCCATAGGAGCATCAACAAAGGACTGAACAAAGGCTGTGAATACTGATGGACATGTGATGTCTGTTTGTTGAATATTTTCCGGATACATTGTGCTGGGTAACTGTTCGAAGAGCAGTTATATAATAATTTGTAAAAAAAAAAAAAAAAAAAAAATCTGTAAAAAGACTGGTGGCTTCTCTATCACAAATAGAAAAAGGGTTAAACTTGAAAACTAAAGTGTATGTCAGTTTGTTTGTTTTTTTCTAAACAAGCTTTTTGTCAAATCTGATGACTTAGTGATGCATCTACAAATTCAGTTTCCTGGAAAAAAAAAACTGTTTTCTGGTGTTAAAAAAAGAGGACATGACATCATGATTGATAGAGTTGTTGACATGTTTGAGCTCATGCAACATTCCTCACCAGAGTGCCAGCTTAAACCCAAAGAAGAACCCGTTCTGCTGTGGATGGTACCAGCCTGAAGGACTCTGCTGCTGTAGTGTGAAGTTATAATTGTGCTTGGTAAGGTTGAATGTGTGACGTCAATCCCCTGGCCCCAACAGTCAGATCGCTCCAGCACATTTTTAAATGTATACATCAACTGTGAAATGTTTATGGTGACCAAAAGGATTCATGTACTTATCTCTGGGAACCCATTTAGTGTAGGTGGCAGTTTTCCAGCCCATCAATAGAGATTAGGCTTCTGCTGTCTGCCACAGATTCTCTTTCTATCTGATCAAGTTAGGTCTTCTGACTGACAGCCACTTTGCCACACAGCAAAGCCAATACAGTTAGCTTTTTATTAAGCTTTAGCAGCCTCTTTCTCTGGCCGTCTGTCAGCTCAAAGAAAGAGCATTACACTCTGATTCTGTTTCAGTGAACCCTAAACAGGACCTGTCAACCCCCTTGATGCTGAGAAGTGGCACAATTGTCTTAACTGTCCCTGTGCCCATCTTTCCAGGCTCTATTTTGCAACAGTCTCCCTGGTCCAAAGGAGATTACTGCACATTAACTCTGTCCTTTAAGATGTCATGTAATGCTGAAATCAGCACATTTGAAGGCATACTTTGTCCTAAGGGCATCTGCCCCCCCAAAATAATAATAATAATGATAAAAAAAAACGTAACGGGAGGATTGGCAGCTAGTCCATCCAGTGCCAGTGTCTCTGTGATGCAGCCCATTGTTACTGCAGTAAAATACAGCATGGGTAGGAATCTAGGAAATGTCACAGACATCAGCACATGTATGAAGATGGATATTCGGCCATTTTTACAGGTACTCTTCAGCCTCTACCTAAAACAACAGTTACACATCCAATTACAAAGGAGAACCATAGACTTTTACACTTCTTTTCTACAGACAATTCCAAATAGCTTACTTTTCAAAACTCTGTTAACCTGCTTCATCAGCATTGGAAGGGTGTAAACGTACGACTAGGTGCAATGAATCAACTTCAAGTGTAATGGCTTCAAGCTTATTGTTTAAAAAGTGGATGAGTTTTGAAGTGTATGGCCACTGATTCACTGGAATATATGAATATTTTACAGCAATGACTTCAACCTTGAAAATACAATTGCCAGGATCGCCATGTTATTGGATTTATAAAGTAAAGGCGCCACAAATCTGTATCAGTACCAGTAAAGGGTAAAACTCTTACAGGACAGAACAGTATGTTTTTCACAGCTGTGTGCATCCTGGTGTAGAAAAATATGTCTATAAAACCGACGTTTTTTCTTGGGGGTCATTTACAAGACAAAGTTTCACAACGTTTCACTCGAAAACACAAAAAATGAATAAAAAAATCTGTTTACACAAAAACGCTGGGGGACTGAAAACACTGTAGTTTGCATGCCTGGCCTGTGGTTGGTGATGTCTGTAGAGCTTTTCGTAGCCCTCCGCTGAAGAAGAGGTGGGCTGATCATCTGGAGTTTATACTGAATGTGTTCTCTCAATGTGCACAACACAGTAGTCCAGCATTGTTAGTATTTATCGTTGTTGTCCAGTTTGTGCACGGCGATTTAAGTTACCACAATAAAAGCATAATGCACAAAGCAGAGGATGGTCAGCTAAAACAATCTGTGTATCCTTCATTCACTCGATTTTCAAAATAAAACCAAAAATGGAAAAAAAACTGTTCTCTCAATATTCGCCACAAAAACAAAAATGAAAAAAATGGATAACAGCTCCTTTCCTGATTTCCAATTTTATTTTGCTCAAATGAAAAATGGGATACATGGATAACAAGAGTCTTATCTGATTTTGGCATTTTTATCTGTCCCATAAAGTGAACTTTACTCAGCCGTTATCTGTATTTCATTTTTTGTTTTAGTGGTGAATATTGAGAAAACGATTTGATTTTTCATTTTTTTGGTTTTATTTTGAAAATCAAGTTGACAAATGATACATAAATGATAAACACAACAATATCTTTGCATTTCATCCTTAAATGTTGTTGTGTAACTAGTTCCTTAGTGCACAGTCACTGATATATTCACTTTTAGAAGAGCCCACTAGGTAACACTACAACTATGACTGAACAAAGGTGGAAAAAAACAGGAGAACATATCTCTAGACCGTCTTCAGAGAGAACTATGAATGCTGTTTGCTGTACTACATGGCTTTTCTCTTACTGCTTGGTACACCCATGTGGAGGGAATTTATAATTGAGACGGAATGGATTATTCATCCCTTCCTGTTTTTCCTATAATTCTAACCCCTCTGTAAAAATAACAGCACACCAGTGGGTGTGACAGAGATGTCTTGTAAGCATCTTTTCTTGTATGCTTAAACAGACGCAGAGAAAGAAACTTGCTCACAGAGAGTCAACAGGCATGGAGCTGAAAGGAAGAAAAGCTCTGTCATAACCATCATCAAACGCTCCATTAACATTCTGTCAATGTCACAAGAAGAATAAGGCTGAATCTCTAAATCCATATAACTGAAAGAAGCTGCACTTCCATCAAAGGAATTTTCAACAAGGACCGGAACTTTGGCAGAAACTCATTTCCTCCATGAGGGCGAGTGCAGGAGGAATTGCTTTCTAGATGCAGGGACTTTGGCAAATACTCTTTAGTGCTAAACAATTCTGATTGGTACTGTTATACACAACAGGCAGACTTCTTTTCTAATTCTTCACAGGTCTTTGAGCACGGTGAAAGCACAGGCAAGAAAGACGTAGGGATGCAAATTGCAAACATTCTCTATAAATGTTAAGTATTGACTCATAAAAAGGACGTAAAAACAATAATAATAATAATTGATAATAACATTAATAATACATTATTTTTTGGAGGGGGTTTGGTGAGGGTTTTGACAGTGGACAGGTTCTGGCAGTTTCAGATGTGTAGTGGTAAGGCATTCCAGAGGGTGGGGACGGCGACAGAGAAAACTCTGTCCCTCCAGGTTCAGTGCTTGGTATCAGGTGGTAGGGAGAGGAGATGGCCTACAGAGGATCGGAGGTCGCTGGAGGGGTGGCGGTGGTGGAGCAAGCTGGAGAGGTAGGAGGGGGCCTGGTTGTGGAGGGCTTTGTGGGTGAGGAGGAGGATTTTAAAATGTATTCTGTGTTTGATGGGGAGCTAGTGGAGGTTTTTGAGGACAGGGGTGATGTGGTCTCAGGAGCGGGTGTGGGTGAGCAGGCAGGCGGCAGAATTCTGGGTGTATTGCAGTTTTCTGAGTTGTTTGGAAGGACGGCTGTAGAGGATGTGATTGAAGTGATAAAGGCATGACTGAAGGTTTCAGCAGTGGAAAAGGAGAGAGATGGATGGGTGATACTTTTCAGGTGAAAGAAAGCAGTTTTGGTGCTGTGATTGATGTGATGTTCTGGAGTGAAAAGGGAGTCAAAAATGATACCCAGGTTGTGGAAATGTGAGGACGGGGTGAGGGAAACATTATCAACTGACAGGTTGAAATTGTTGGTGGTTGTGGTGATGGATTTGGGGCCAATGATTAAGAGGTTGGATTTTTCACAGTTGAGGTAGTTTGCTTGCATCCAGGATTTAATGTTGGTCAGGGTGGAGAGGGATGGAGCAGTGATTAAATTGGTGGAGATGTAAAGTTGGAGGTCGTCAGCGTAGCGGTGGATATTGATGATTGTCAATATCGACATGCAGAGCTGGATCACAAAAGCAATCTCCAATGATCACTTCAAAACTACTTGAAGGCAGGGTTGACAGTCATGGAAAACTAGCATGAATTTTAGCCCCCACCCTCCCACACTTGGAGCTCCTCCAAAACAACACTCCCGCTCACATGCATGAGTGCCAATCATATGATGGTGACTGATTCAAAACCACAGACTCAAACTGGTCCTCAGCACATCGTTTTTGTTGCTCTACGTTAGCAGTAATCAGGGTATAGGTAGTTTTTCTGCCATTCTCCAGAGGACTTGGATCCCTCTTGGTTATGCACATTGAACAGGGCATAACCAAGCCATAACCGGGCAGAACAGCAGGACAGGATTTGATTGGTTTTAATAAATTGGATCTTAAACTCTAGGACTGGTTGGTGTTTTCCCAGGTTTCCTCCTGCTGTAGACAGCGGATATTTTTCACTCTGCTTTAAGAACACATCATGTATTGATTGACATCAGGACATAAAGATCATTTTAACCAGAATAACAAAAAGTCTATTTAAATCTGATTACCAACCCTGACTTTAATGTGAATTGAACAGAAAAATATGATGGACTCACAGAGTCCAGTTTTCTTCCTACTTGTTCTCTCAGGGAAAACAAGCATTTACTAATAGCTGGCTCTGCGTTGGGGTCACAATCAGTCTGATGGTGGCAGAAAACACGCCCACACAGCACTGATGTCACTCTCCTGAAGACATACTGTCCCAGTTTTGTCTTGGAAGTCTCTGCAATGAATTTATTTCCGTCTTTTGGCTTTCAACCAGAATAGAGGGTAATGTTCCATTAAAAGTTCTTAACCTCTGCCTCCATGTCTGTACTGTTAGCTGTGTTTTGCACAAAGCGAGTGAACGCAGCGATGCTCAGCTGGCAGAGATGTTTCAGCATCCCGCTGAAAGTCTGCAGGGCACAACACCGTCAGCATTGAAACAAGCTTTAAATGAAACAGCCCTGATAGCTTTGATCCCAGCCTGATAAAAAAAGAGAGTTTGTGCATGTTCCTCACAATCAATTACTCAATACTCTGTTAATTGTTTATATTCTCTGGCTGAAGGAAGCTTTTAGTAACTCCTGACACTGAAAGTTTTGGCTATTCTTGGTGGAAAAATGGACACAAGCTGCTGAAAAAGGAGTTTTACTGTGACTATAACAGAAGGAAGATGATATTTTCAGTACAGTGATACAAACAGTGATCAGTTTCCCAAAATCTAAATTCAGTGAATTCTGTGTATCACCACTGCCTGAAGACTGATGTGTGAAGTGTGACCCATGGTACCTTGTTTTGCTTCCAACTCCTCCAAACTGAGGGAGGGTTTCTTCTCTTCGGGTATGATGACCGGGAGGACTTCCTTTTCAACAATCACAGCCCCGTCTATCAAAGCATCCAGTCCGCCTTCCTCCAGTAACTTCAGGCAAACACAAACATATTGTCAACACCAAATGATGATGATCAGGGATCCACCCATCCATGCCACTGTGGTGAAAATAAATATTAAAAGCTGACCTTGTCCTCATCTGAATCATCGTCCAATCGAACTCTATTCTTCTCCAGAGGCAGCATGTCGTTCTCTTTTGCCTTGATGGCGAAGCTGATTGGAGCAAAAGAGGCTGCAGGAGGCATAAAAAGGACAGAATGAAAATATTTTACAGGGGATATAACATAAAAGACCCATTAGAGAGCAGCATGACCTTCATTTGATGGACAATGTCAGAATACAATGAAAACAGCATCAACTAAACAGACGTTCTAAAAATGTAGAGAGAAGTTCAGGACAAGAAGAAAGGGAGGCAGGAGGAAAGAAAAGGGATAGATGGAGAGGAAAGAAAGGTGGAAGGATAGGAAGAAGAAAGGGGAGCCAAAATAAAGTGTGAAGGACAGCTTTCAAAAGAAGAAACGGAAAAACACACACAGACAGGCAAACAAAGGAGGCAGGAGGGAGAAGACAATGCAGAAACAGACACAGCTGGACAGACAGACAAATAAGGATAGTGAGACTGGTACACAAAGCAGCAACGGTGTGTCACACTGACTCCTGTTTTGCAAATCAAATATGTCTGGACTTGTACAGATAATAAATAAGTCTGTGTGTATCACTCCCAAAAGAAATGACCTTAATACAGGACCTTTATCGTTACTGTGGAAGGCTGGATACTTTTTTTGTGCACTTCACTGACTGGTTATTAGTTTTTCCTCAGCCCACACCGTGACCCATTGCCTCCCAATAGTCTGTGTGAATTCAGACTTTAATTTGCATATATGTGTGCGGGCTTATGGGTCCCGCTAGTGTTATGGTAAGCAGACTCTTTCATCTCTGCATAGACATTTCCAGCATGATATCACCAGATGAAATTGTGGGCATAAATTTCAGAACAGTCACAGGCAGCCGTGCATCAGCACCGACAGAGGACACATACACACACGTTGGAACACACACGGGAGTAATTACTGTATGTGCAGGTATATCTAGTAGAGGCTTTGCATCTCATTTACAGGAGTGAAGAGCTCAAAACCAAGTGAAATATTTGTTTTCTGTATCAGTGTCCTACCTTTTGACATCTTGGAGTCCTTGACTGACAGATTTGATTGAAGTTTGTCATCGCCCTCATCCTGAATGAAGGAGGAGAGGGGGATGGATGAGATAACCATGTAGATTGGACAAGACACAAAGAGATGGTGCTCTAAATGGGATTATACAGAGTGCAACATAACTTTGTTTTCACATTACATTCAGGGGTGTGTCCAGGGAGGTAGTCAAGGGTGGAATGCCCCCCACCCCAAAATACTTACTGGCGCATTGTGCCACCCAAAAATCCTAAACCATGGACTGAATGTTTGATTTGTTCGCGGTGGGACGTGTCAAAATCAACTTTTCAGGCGGTAATGCAACAATTTGTTTTGTATTTTTCCTTGAATTTGCAGCCTATTGTCTTTGGTGTTTGCTTTAAACGGATGAAAACTAGTTTACACCTCAGACGAGTGTGTGGGAAGATCCGACTTTAAAATTACAAGTCATCTCTCACACACAGTGTGTAACTGTAAAAAACACATTTATTTGCAAACTTCAGTAGCAAGAAGTGTGAATGTTGGTCAGTCTGTCAAAAACTGTATGAAGCACAGGACAACTAGAGGTAAGTGGAGTGCAGGGTTTATATGTCAACACATGGAAATAGGAATTTAAAGACTCATGACAAATAAAATGTTGGTAGATAAATAAGTGAACCCAGCTGCAAAAACTGAGTATTTCAGGTACTTCTTTGTGCTCACTGACATCAAACTCTTGAACAATGGAAGCCTTCAACTGTCATTACACTAAACAATACCCCCTCCTTTTCCACACACACACACACACACACAAACACACACCCAAGAGATGGGGACTCGAGTTTGCGATTCATACCTCGAGTCGCACTTAAGTCGCACAGAGAGACTTCAGACTTGACGTGGACTCGTGTTTTGTGACTCCTGAACAATCATTATGTTTTCTTTTTTCCTTTCTTTTATTTTTTTGCTGTATTAACAGTGGGGACCCTCTGAAACATCTGATGAGCTGAATGTCATTCCCTTCTTTTTGATATGGTAACCATGGTAACCATATCACGCATCAGGTGTGCAGCTCATGGACCCTCCCATTGGTACCTCAGATGACACTATGGCATACAGCTGCTGCTGTACCCTTTGTAATTATGTTTGGTTATTAAAAGACGTCACCAACGAAAGAAGCGCTGACTGCAAAGTCTGTGGTACCAAGATTAAGAACGCTGGATCAACCACATCAAATTTTATCAGGTACCGGAAAAATCACCTGGATAGGTCATTCACATTAGTGCATATGGACATTTAGCTTAGCATCACCTATGTTTAAATTAGCTTGCTACCAGCTTTGTAACTGAATATTTGAACAGATAAGTGAATGTTAGTTTGCTTGTCACACTTATTTACATGGGGCGGCCTTAAAATGACGTTTACTGAGTAACGTTATTCATCTACGTTTTGTTATCATCTACTGGCCAATGTAAACCACTGAAGTTACACTTTGGGTTTACAGGCAGGTTACGGGTTAATTGTTGGCCACATAAAGTTAATAATGCAGGTTCACCAGGTTACCATTTCACTGGGTTTCAACTTAAAATATGTCATTAGAGACCCTCATTTAATGAGAGAGGCTCATTAAAACAAGAACAGACATGAGAGATTTATTTTAGAGACTTGAGACTTGACTTGGACTCGTGACAAAAGACTTGAGACTTGACTTGGACTCTAGACCAAAGACTTGAGACTTGACTTGGACTCTATACCAAAGACTTGAGACTTGACTTGGACTCTAGACCAAAGACTTGAGACTTGACTTGGACTCTAGACCAAAGACTTGAGACTTGACTTTGACTTGTAAAAAAGACTTGTGAGAATCTCTGACACACAAACAAACACACACACACACACACACACACACACACACACACACACACACACACACCGTTACATCAGCTGTAAGTTGATGTGCAACAACAAAACAGTATCTTTCTTACATCTGTATCCAAACCTCTGATGTTCTTTCCCTGCTGTTACACAGTACAGTAAATGTTGCTGCAGAAGAGCAAGCATTAACTGTGCATCACACCAACCTCTGTCTATGGCTGGAAGGATATCCTTCATGATAACATTTCTGCTGGAGAAGAGTGTGGAGGCTGTAGCGAGTAGACCAGAGAAGGTCAGTAGACCATTGTCAAAAGCAGAAACGTATTAAAAAGTAGAGTCGGGTAAATGTGATTCTACAGGCAACTATTTAGTTTACAAAAGTAAACAAACTAAAATAAAAACAGATAAGAGAAGTAATTTTTGGTGCACAGAATAGTATTTTTAAGGCAAAGGAAAAAACTCTTGGTTCTGTTATTGTGCATTTGAGGGTGGTCATAAAGAAATGATTTGCCCCAAACTCACAGCAAAAACACACTGCAGTGCTTACTACCATTTATTGTTTTTACATAACTGTTAATGACAAACAGCCAATCAGATCCTCCGGCCGAGCATTACATTGTACTTTGCTGCCATTCTAGTCAATCAGTGCATCCACACAGCCCGTGGCGCAGACCGTATCCAACCCGTGCTACCAACAGCAGCTCGTGGCGTTTCCACTGCGAGTCATTTCTTGCTGGAGTGCGCTGCAGAGATGCGTCAATCTCCGCAGAGCAGATCGTACCAAACAGGAAAACAGACACGAAAAACGATCAGAGTTTCCGGTCTTTTCAAAATAAAGCACCATGTTCAGCCTGTCGATCGTAAAATTATCCTCGTATATTAAAACTTCGACACTGGCACAGGGCCAACAGTCATCAGCGGGTCAGACCCAGAGGAAATCTGACGCCATGGACGAGGAAAAGTTTATATTGGAGGCGGAAAACCAGATAATTGTCCACGATACAACACATCCTTTATATAAGGACACCAACAGAGACTAAAAGGGAAGGACTGAATTAATGAAGCTCTGGGAGGGCAGGTGAGTTTAACATACTAAATATCATGAAAGCAGTGGTCATGGGTGTGATTCATGCAGGAACATGTGGTTCTCCTGTGATCTTGTGTATCCAGCTGCTATGAGTACGCTGAGTTGCACTCCGCTCCAGAGACGGATCCAGTGTGAATTGACAAACGCTGAAAACCCTGGCGCTGACGGACAGCGCCACTCACGGAGTACGTGTGAATCAGGGGTTACTGCGTCCAACCTCAGCAGTGATGGCGTGTTCTGAGAGGCGTGGCTTATGTAGCTCAACAAAGAGAGAAAGCTGTTCAGCCTTTGCCATCAGGAGGTCATGACAGAGTGAACACCTGACAGGAAACCACATTCAACCCAGGCTGTGCTCTTAAACTTTTGATCAGCTGATGAACAGACTTTTTACCTTTAATTTTTGCTGCAATAGATTGTTTACTTTTTGTCTCACTCCTATATCTTCCTTCTTGCATTTTGAAGCTCTACTTAGACCCTTCTAAAGATCACACAGTGCAAAATGTAAATTCATGCAATTTTTCAGCAGGCTTAAAAATTTGATCAGGTGTGTATTTTAGGAGGATAGATTAATCCAGTCCCTATCCTTTCATTTATTTCTCATTTATCTCATTTAATGATCATTCAGTATAATTAGTTGCTTTAATAGTTTTAAAGTCCTTTTAGCTTTCTGATATCACGCTGTGAAGTCCGTTACACCTTGCATCAACAAAGGTTCTTCACAAAGCCTTCATGGCTGGATATGTGCACAAGCTAGAGAACCAGAAACCCTTTGAAGTAAAACCTGTGGACCAAAGTGCTCTTAGCTGCTTCCCAAGTATAAACTGCTGGTGTAATAAAAGGGAGAAGTAGTGATGAAGCCAAAGCAACAAGAGAGGGAGAAAAGTGTAACCTCATGAGGTTCATTTTACCATGTTTGAAGATTGCTTCAAAGTCAGCGTCCTACTATTCAGCTGTAACTGAACAGCACTTTCAATAGTTGAAGCTCTTTAAAACAGCCCATGAGGATTTAATTCATAAAAACTTTGAAAATCAAAGTTCATGAGAGAAGACGCAGGTTAAAACTCACTCTAAAAATTCTGGTAATACCTCAGCTGGGACTGGCAGGAATCTGATCGAGCCCACTTAAACACCTGTAGCTCAGCCTCTGAAATCCCTTTGTACTCTAATTCACAGTTATTGCTGTAACACTGAGACACAGTAAGGTTTAGGAAGTATTAATCTTTCCCTCACATCAGTAAAGCAGCAAAGTCAGTGCTGGTAAAAGGCTATAAGTTTCTAAACGCAAGTATTAAAAAGCTGAAAGGGAAAAAAAAATGATGGGAAAAAAGTAAGCTGAAAAAAAAAAAGAATTTAAACTGACTGAAAGGAAGCTTTACATTTTGGAAACTTTCACAGAGCCTAAACTTGATCCCTGCTTGACTGATCTCAGCTCTATTAAAACCAAATTCAATTACCGTAATTTCCAGACTATAAGCCGCTACTTTTTTACCATACTTTGAACCCTGCGGCCAATACAATGTGTGGCTAATCTATGGATTTTTACAGCTAACGGCCACTAGGGGACACCTTCTAAATCTATGGATTTTACAGGCTACTGGATCTGAATTATTGCACTAATAGGTTATGCAAATATGCAACTTGTTTGTTGAAAGGTTCTCCAAAGAGCCATCTCTTTCCCAACAATTCCCCCTGTGCACCAACCCTTACACATGGTTATTAAACATTAAAACACCTGCGGCTTATAGTCCAGTGCGGCTTGTATATGTACACTTTTTTTTTTTTTGGAATGAAATTTAGCTGGTGCGGTTTATATTCAGGTGCACTTTATAGTCCAGAAATTACGGTACTTATGTCTTTGAAACCTTCTTTTAAAAATGATTCAATGATTTATAATGTCCAGACAAAAAAAAAAAAAAAGTTTATTGACTCAAGTTATGTGAAAGCAAAAAAGAGCAAAACTACCATGCCGTGCTAAAATTCAACCCCTTTGTTAAGCCTTTATTTGAATAATTCTTTTAGCAAATGTACCCACAGGTCCTGGTTTTATTACTTGTAAAAATCTGACTCCATTTCCATAAATATTAATAACTTATTAGCTAAAACAGAGTTTCTTTTAACATTTATTCCCATTTAAGCTCAAAGCACTGTTTTTGTGCAGTGATGTTGATGAATAAGGTCAGTGTGACTGTTATGATAAATATGGAGCAGATCATGAGCATATTTACTGCTAGAATGTCAGGTTTGGTATTTAGTTCTTAAAATTTCATTTGAGTTCATTAATCACAGTAGACTGGGAATAACAATATTAATTAGCAATGCAGAATGCAATAAAAGGAGATGGGCAGGAGTCTTCATGACATGGACTGTTTTTGTTTCAATATCTTTTAAGACAAGGTTTATTATCCAATCAACGAGTGACTCTATTGAAGGATCTAAAAGATTAGAACAACACAAAGTGGCCTCACATCCTGCTGCTGTCTGCTTTGACTTATTTCAGCCCTTTCTCACTTTTTTCATTAACTGTGAAACTATAAATAATGGCACCGACTTGGAGCGGCGATATCTGCATGCCATTAGCTGCAGCACCAATCACAAACACGAGACAGGTTTCCTGATAGAAAAGCCGAGCAGCTGCTTGTTGGAGCAGCCTGTGCTGTGTCATAATGGGCCACACTCCTCTGCACTCTGACAAGCTAATTGATTTGATTCCCCACAAGACAAATTGCTCCTCGCAAAACTTGCTCGCTCACTTCTCGCCTCCTGCTTTCTCACTCTTGGTCACAGCACACCCACCAAACCTTGAACATATGTTAATATACTCACAGAGTATGTACATGTAAGAGGCATCTATTCATCCAGCTACTCATCTCGCTGCTTGACTGTTTAAAGCTCCTCTTGTAAGGGCAGAAAAGACTCAGTAGGACTTCAGTTGACTAAAACAACTTATACACAAAGCCTTTGGTTTCAGAGACTGAAAATAAAAAGTTGATGTTTTATGTATCAAAAAGACTTTGAGTATTACAGGCTAATGGCTTTGGAGAGAGACAGCTTATCTAATCTCTTTGAACACCTTAGATAACTGGTGACTTCACTGGCTTCATGAGATCAGTCTTAAGAGACCTTGACAAATGACAGGTTGTGCTTTGGAGGGACTGACCTCAACACTGCTTTCGTTTTATGCACTTCATAAAATTTATCACCAGAACAGAGAAAATAGTTACGCATCTCTTGTCCTTGTAGCCACTTTAAGCTCTGTTCATAGCCCATTTTTTGAAGTTCGTTTAAAAAGGAAGGTCTGGGCTGTGGTGCAGTAGTTAGAGCTGTTGCCTCACAGCAAGAAGGTCACTGGTTTGAATCCCTGCACAGGTGAGGTGGGCCTTTCCATGTGGAGTTTGCATGTTCTCCCTGTGCATGTATGGGTTCTCTTGGGATACTCCTGCTTCCTCACACATTCTAAAAACACGCTTGTTCCAAAAATACAATAAATTGGTGATTCTAAATTGCTTGTAGGTGTGTGTATGCATGTGATAGGTCTTCTGTGTCTCTGTGTCAGACCTGTGATTGACTGCCGTCCAGTCCAGGGTGTACCCCGCCTCTAGCCCTAAGAAAGCTGGGATAGGCTGAACAGGATAAGCGTTAGAAAATGGATGGAATCTAAGACTCCAACAAGGAACCTTTTTAAAAAAATGGGAAAGTTGGATAAGGTATGTCAAGCCAATACGACCATCATTTGTCTGAAGTGAATTTTTGTGTCCTTTTTGTTTTGTTTTGGTTTCTTATATAATCCCTCTTGCAGAGGGCTTTATATGTCATTGAAACTCACCCCATTATGTGTTATTTACTAGTTTTCTTGTTTTATGTTACTTTTATTTTATTGAAAAACTGTTAAATGTAAATATTACTGATAGGTTAGTTATAAGATGGGTCCTGCACACTTCTGGACTGACTGCTGAATTCGGGTCACAACTGTGCGTCTACAGATGGATAAATGAGAGATACAATATGTATTATCACTGTTTGTGTGGACCTAGACTTTCACAATAAAAAAAAGAATTAAAAAAAAAAAAAAAAGAAAAGAAAATGGATGGAAGGTCTGCTTTTTGTCTGTTACTGTGTACACTTTGTATGACTATCACAGTCCCTGGCACAAGCAGATCATATGCTGGTCTTCAACCAGGTTTCATTCATTTTTCTTTAAATTTTATAGGAATAATCAATAAGGTTAAAATATACGACTATTTACAGTAAAATTCATTTAATGTATGTTAAATTAAAATAATTTTATTTACAAATATATATACAGCGCTAGAATAATGTTTATCTTAAAGCTGATTTGTATGTCCTGTCTTTTCATTTTCATAGTTTTCACTCTGCATTTGTTGAAGTGCCAAAGTTAAAGTCAACAAACTTAATATGACTCTCAGTCATTTCTCGAGGGAGAGTCTTTCTGGTTGTAAATGCTACATTATCCTTTGTAGTCGGGACAACACAACAGCTATATTTCGTTGTCCAGATACATTTTTAATTCACATTTGCCAAAACAAATGTCCCTGCCATTTGAGTCATGGCTCGTGGGCATGGAGCTAATGACTCAGAGTTCTGTGAATGGAGGCAAACTGGCCTCAGAAGAACTTGAGAACGGCAAAATAGCAGAAAGTATCAATAGCATGATGTCAGACAGGTAAAAAGAAGTAAGGAAGCACTGGCTCAAGGAAAAAGTGGTAAACTCAAGTATGCAGAGAAAGTTGTTTTCACCTGAGATCAGGGAGTCGTTCCTATTTTACAAACTGACAGGTCCACGTTAGTGCACACATGGCAGAAGTTTTACTGAGAATTACAAAAAAACAAAAAAAAATGACAAAGAAAAAAAAAACATAATGGACACATATCTCATACTGAGTTGTACTGCATCATATCATATAATATCCTTCTGTATAGGATGATATGGCATGATGGATCACCCAACAATTTTCATCTCTTGGTCATTTTAATGGAAGTTTAGTAATATGAGAACAAAATCTGGCATCAAAATGTTTTACATGATGGCAGCACATGAACACAATCACTGTTTTGTCTCTTATTAAAATATATGCACTTATTTGTAAGAAAAGTGGAGTAGGGTCCATTTCTGAGTAGGATAACTACAGCGTATAAAATGTGACTGACTTACTGAATAAATCAGGCTAAAAATAGATCTTTATCTTTCTCTGATTCAGGTTTCTCTGAGGGGAATTAGTAGCAGGAGCAGATTTTCTCTGGTGACTTTGTTTCATCACCAAAGCTCAGCGCAGTTTGGGATGGATTGAAAGTTTAAAACAGACAGATGGGTTTTCTTCACTGGTGTTAAATTCAAACTGAAGGCAGAGAAAACAACTTACAGAGCAATATTTCATGTATGGAAGGTAGATCAGAAATTACTTCAGACCAAAATATTGAAAAACATTCAGAGACTCAAGGGCACCTTTAGGCCCTTAGAAAGAGGAATCTAACTGAGGGAACAAACATCCCTTAATAAAACAGAGGGAGCAGTTAGTGGTAAACATCCCAGTATTCCCTCTGGGGATCGATACCATCTTACCTTATCACATCTTAAACAATAGGCCATACAGCTTCTAAGACGTGTGCTGCTGGGGAGTTAGGCCAGCAGGTAGATCAAATGAGAGTGCTACATGTCTGTTGGCATTGCTGCTAATTCAGAGTGATGCCTCAATGAGGTCCTGATCCTCCAAAATTGGATTTTAGCTCCAGTGTTGGTGTACAAACAGTGATGGGGAGGTGCTGTGAAAGCCTTTCAGTTCTGGGAAGGCTAGAAAATTGGAACAATAGATGAGGAGTCTGCAAATATGCAGGCAAATAATCACTTTGTGTCAATATTTAGGGTCCTCTCGTCCTGCTCGGAACTACCTCCTCTGTACAATTCTAAACCCTGAGTGTACAAAATTCATAAAATAAGGAAGGCTGTACAGAAAATAACTCTCTGAGTGGATGGATGACTGCTTTACATAAAGGATAATTCTTTCTAGGCGTATTCTTATCCCCAGGAAGAGTCAAACTACCACTGCCAATTAAACTCCTCCTTGTTCTGTGTGTCACTTTCCTCTGTCACTTCAACACAGGGATGAGTACAATTCTAATTTTAGCATGGCAGGTCCTACCTTATCAGCTCCAAAACGCAGCTAATTTCAAGGTTGGCTGTAAGTGCAGAGAATGCTTAGACCACCGTTTCCCCATATCGAAACCTCGGCTGCAATTCTATTAAACAGAACTGCATACAGGTGTGGAAAGGTGAGGCTGATGACAGGTGACAAATGAGAAGAGTGTGTTCCCTGTAAGTGTGAAGGTCACCTCTTAAAATGAAGTATTAACATGAACATTTCTGAACATGAAACTCTGCATACTGAGCTTTAAATGAACAAGAGATTGAAGTTAAGAAAGTAGAGAAATAATGTGGATAATTTCTCAAATGTTGCCCATTAAAGATTTCTCTTGTTCAATATTTTTGAAGTCTAAGGCTTTGAGACTTAAGACTGTGTGTAAAGAGCAGCTACTGATTAATAACTTCCAGACGTGCTTCACTGTCAACAGTCCAGTGAGTTTCAGGTATAAAAGGGAAGGGAGTGCTATCGTTTCCTGATGCTGCTTGCCTTTTAACAGGCACACGAAAATATGACCAAATCACCCCAATCCTGGCATCCCTCTGCTGGCTTACTGTTCATTTTGAATTCATTTAAAATTTTATTATTTGTTTTTAAATCTTTAAATGGATCAATCCCCGAGTACATCTCTGACCTTGTAAAGGTCTACGCTCCCTTGCGGTCCTTGAGGTCTGCTGATCACCTTCACCTCGTTGTCCCAAAAACTCGATTAAAAGCCCGAGGTGATCAAGCTTTCTCTGCTGTGGCTCCCAAGTTGTGGAAAGAACTGCCACTCAAAATAAAAACATCCCCCACCCTACCAACTTTTAAATTGCATCTTAAAACTCATTTTTATTCTTTGGCTTTTAGTTCAGCATTAGAGTTGTGTGATCTCTGTCCTTTTATGTCTTTTAACGGTCCTCACCCTGTGTTTTTATGACTCTAACTTGTGTTTGTTTTTATGTCATTTTAATTGTTTTATTGATGCTCCTTTGATTTTACTCTGCAGCACTTTGGTAAACTTGATTGTTTTTAACATGTGCTGTTTAAATAAAGGGAATTGGATTGGATTGCATCTTGTACTTTGCACATTTTTGGTTGTGTTTTTTGCATCCGAAACTTCACACAAAGACACCTCGCACACTAAATCCAATTGTTTATCTTTGTATTAATTGTGAATATTTGCAGCACAATAATTGAAATCATTGAGCAGTGATCAAGGAATTGATCCTGAGCTGTGGCTGTCAGTATGTTAGAGGTAGCCACAGCCTACCAGCTCCTCAGATAAGACTCTTGTTATCCATTCATCCCATTCCAAAAAAAACAGAGCCGTTATCTGTATTTTCATTTTTGTTTTAGTGGCGAATATTGAGAAAACAATTTATTTTCTCATTTTTGGTTTTATTTTGAAAACCGAGTGAATGAATGAAACATGGATTCTTAATGCATAACCTGTAAATCTATTGTAAATGTTACACAAAGGCTTTGTTCTGGCTTGTTACAGACACTAACTGCTAAAATAAACAGTGATTGTTTTTTATTCCTTTTTGTTCATCAGGTCTTAAGTGTGCTACTATACCTTTATGATGGAGCTAATCTCCAAAAACTGAGAAATCAATTTAAAGAATTCATATTTCTTAAGCTGAGGTCCGATCAATCAATTCTGATACATTTCAGGAGCTCAGAAATTAAAACGATGACTGGGTTTTAGGACACAGCACAATGTGGATTCGTCACTCAAGTGGACATTTATTCTTATCTTTGATGACTGCACTTGCAAGCAGGTATCTCTCTGCTTGGATAATAAGAACCATGTGTAAGCAGAAGTTTTAGAATAGAATCTTTAACTATTTATCTGTATCTTGTATCTTTTTCTGTTGCTGTGAACTCTACTCTGGCCTGCCAGGGACTACAGATGAAAATTACCCTGATGGCTAACTCTGACATATTTACCTTGAGGCTATGCTGAAATGTTCATTAATATGCACTGTCTCTTTAAGTAAGAAAGTACATGAATAAATTATTTTTAAAAAGAAATTATATGGGTGTTGATGGCACATTTTTTTGTGCTTTTGCTCAAATTATAATTTCCTGTTCAAATGGATCTTCCTTTGTTCCAACCTGTTCGATTCATCAGTGTAGATGACAGCTACAGTGTTTATCAGCAGACAGATTAAACACAGCTGCCAGCAAACTATACATGGTTGAATAAAGTTTTGTGAACTGTGGCTGTAGTGTAAAATTACATAAGCATCCTTCAACAGGGAACTGTAAGTACATTTACCAAATTGCAGGCAATGTGGCAGTTTGATTTGTTAACGAGAGCACAAAGCTGCAGGGCATCTTTGAGATTCTTCTGCACAGGAATGGACTGCACACACACACACACACACACACACACACACACACACACACACACACACACACACACACACACACACACACACACACACACACACACACACACACACACACACACACACAGAGTAAACATTAGGCTTACAATACCTCTGGCAAACTTTTTCCTTCCTTGTGCATGAAGTAGTTCTTCTTAAACTCGTAATAGGTGTTGTATTGATGCCAAGACTGCAAAAAGTCGAATCTATGGCAGGCAGAGAGGGGAGGACACACAGTATGAGATGAAAGGTGAGCACTCATAAAAAGTGAGCCAGAGGATGATGAAGAGAGGCTCAGCAGTATCTGCTGGGGAAATTTACTGATAAGAGTTCCTTAAACCAAGCCCTGACAGGGGCAATGGATTTATTTCTTATGGGAACACTTACCGTGGATCATTCTTGGCACGGACACTGGCCTCAAACTTAAGCCCGTTCCTAGCAACATACTCAGCCAGCTTGTCTATGACTGGCTGGATGTCAGGCGGAGGGGGAATGATGGCTGGTGCTGCTGGTGCGGAGGTTTGAGGTTCGGCTTTCAAGCTGTTATTGGGGGAAATAGAGGAGGTGATAAAAATGTTTTGTTCTACATTTCTACAATTTCATTTAGCAGACACTTTTGTCCAAAGTGACAAGCAAGAATTTGTTGTGCTTTGTTTCTATTAGGGCTGTCACTTTTTCAAAAAATCAAGTTCGAACAAAGTTCAAATGAATTTAAAATGAATTTGAATATATTGAAATATCCAAAAAACCAAACAGCCCGTCTTAATTTCTGATATTATTTGCCAAAAACACAAGTAAATCAACTTGATCGGGATCAAGTGTGGCTCTCTTTTTGTTTACAATATTACCTGCTGACAAGAACAAACGCTCGGAGTGCACAGATGTTCCTGTTGGCACGCTTCAGAGAGGCGTGCTTCGCAAGGTACACTTCATGCACGAGCATGCGAACATGATTGCTGCGATCGCTCCTCTTGACAGTAATTTTAAACAATAACGGGGGGTGTTTCAGGGCTGTGTGGGACCAAAACAACCTAACATGAGCCAAAAAGTCACAACAGTTGTAATCCTGTTTTCTGTGTCTCAGTCTGCATGTAAACAGACGCTTCATGGTGACGTAGGCGGGCCATGAGTGTGCCTAAAGTCTGGTTCATGTTGGAGTGGTGTGACTGGGCTGTACTGGCCAGCAGAGAAGCAGTGCTGCAGGGGGATAATCGTGCTTGAGTTCAGCATGGTTTGGATGTGACTGCACTCTCTCTCTCCACCAAAGCAGAGAGTTGCTACCTGCAGATTGTTGTCTGCAAACAGAGGAGTTTCCTTCATGTAGGCTTGCATTTCCAGGATGCAGCTGACATTAGATTAGAATAGGTAATTAAAGTTCAAACATGAACTTTTCACCTCATGTTCGAACAAAAGTTTAATCTCAAATAAAAAGTGACAGCCCTAGTTTCTATTCCTGAATCAGAATGCTCGATTATTACAGCTTTCATTTGAGGGCCGTTTTCCTAAAGACCCCTCTTTTAAAGAAAATAATAAAAGTGGCAAATTTTGATGGAAGAAACTTTGACAAGCTGAGTACAAATCAATTCTAGTTTTAATACAGCTCTCTGTCAAATTACATTATCAATAGCTTCATTCAGAGGCTTGTTGTGCTTAACTTTTGTTGATGAGTACTATCAAATTCAGATAAATGCCACTAAAACTTGAATTTACTCAACAAACAAACGATAGAGACAAATGTCCTTTATCCTACCTGCTTTCTGCCACAGCTACAGGAGCAGCAGAGCTGGTGACCTGAGCAGCTGGTGCCACTGCAATACTTTCAGGCGGGGTGGATGTGGATGCAGTTTCTAAATCAGGCAAAGCACCAGAAGATGCCGGAGCTGCAATAACAGCTGAGGGCATAGTGTTATAATAGGAGGTGGCTTCTATCCCAGGTGGAGGCGGGGCCAAGCAGAATGTCCCATCAGGGAGCATGTAGTACCCATAATACATGGCTGTTGGAAAGACAAAGGAGAAAATTAGTCCAGGATTTCTCCCCAATTCTGTCATAAAAAGACAACTATTTATCTTGTAAGGACACCAACGACTGAAATAGATCATCTCAGGGTCCAAAGGGATTAAATGAAGAGATTTGAGGTGGTGACCATGAGTAAACTTGTGCTTCACATTGCACTGAAACAATTGCAGCTCAATAGAATTACAAAGTGTTGCATGCTGCCATGGACCTGACAGACTCCAGCTGCTACGGTTTTTTCCAGTTTCTCCATGATCATCACTACAACACAGAAACATGGACTCTGTGTTTGTGTCTCCCCGTGTCTGTGTCTCTCCCTCTCCCTCTCTTTTCCTGGCTTGCCGTTTATGCGGCAACGAAGGCTGCAGCGTTTCAGAAAAATTCCACTCTGGAGGGTGTTTTAAAAGTTGCATTTTAGGTCGGCCGGAAAAGCGTTTCCCTGTAAACGGGAGGCCAAAACGCGACAAAACTTTTGCGTTTTATCCTAATACCATTGTCGTATAAACGGGACCTAAGAAGGCATCTCTGTCACACTGTTGGCACCAAACACCCAGAATGGTTAGCTCTGAGGAAGGCTCTTTCATTGCTGGACTGGCTCAGCTACACTAAACTGGATTGTAAAATTTTATAAGTCAATAAACATGAGTTTTGATCATGTAAGAGCATGACTGACTTGACTAACAGGGAGGCACCCTTTGGTCTGTCTGTAAATAGGCTAAAAGTCGAGCTCTTTACCTCATCCCAGCTCAAACAAAGGTCAAGGTCATATCAAGCTGTTTAACAAGGCATCCACTGACTATGGGCTTTGTTCATGTATAACACAATCTATGGTTTAACTTAAAAAAAATGACGCATTTTATCGTGTTTTATTTTATAGTCTATATCACACAGAACGGTTCTCAGTGCACGAGTTTCTGGCAGACGGATTATAGCGACGCACTGAGTGATGATAACACTGATGACAGCGCCTTGCTTAGCTCGGTGGATGGAAAATTTACTTTTACAAAACAGTCGCCGCGGTCCGTCAGCGCAAGCCAATTCACACTGCATCCGTTTCAGGAGCGGAGCGCAGCGGAGCGCAGCTCAGCGTACTCAGCGTACTCATAGCAGCTGGATACCCAAGATCACAGGAGAACCACATGTTCCTGCAGGAATCACACCCATGACAACTACTTTCATGATATTTAGTATGTTAAACTCACCTGCCCTCCCAGAGCTTCATTAATTCAGTCCTTCCCTTTCAGTCTCTGTTGGTGTCCTTATAGAAAGGTTGTGTTGTATCGTATATAATTATAAGGTTTTCCGCCTTCAATATAAACTTTTCCTCGTCCATGGTGTCAGATTTCCTCTGGGTCTGACCCGCTGATGACTGCTGGCCCTGTGCCAGTGTCGTAGTTTTGATATACAATGATAATGTTACGATCGACAGGCTGAACATGGTGCTTTATTTTGAAAAGACCGGAAACTCTGATCGTTTTTCGTGTCTGTTTTCCTGTTTGGTACGATCTGCTCTGCGGAGATTGACGAGTTTTCAAAAAAACATCTTTGGAGCAAAATAAACAGGATTTTGTAGTTTAAACTTCTGTATGTGACTATTCAATGATTTAGTCTTTCTACCAAAATCTGTTTGAAAAGTGTTGCTTCTGATGTTGAATATCGATGTGATTAAAATGCCATTAATTACGATTAATTAATTACGATTAATTAATTACAAATGGCATAATTAATTTGATTAATTTTTTTAAATAAAGTCCCACAACTAATTTGAATACAAAAAAACAGCACTGTTGTGCTGTACACTGTTGTTTGTATACAGCAAGTTTTGGATATTTTGAGAATTAGGACACAATTAAAAATTCTCGAAAGTATAGATTTGGCTTTCATGGTAATGTTCACAAGTGGCTCAGTAATTATGTTCACAACAGAAACCAATATGTTCTTATCAATGGTCAAGAGTCAACAAGAAATACAGTGTATTATGGTGTACCTCAAGGGTCTACTATGGGACCTTTACTGTTTTTTATTTATATAAAAGACCTTGCTGCAGTATGTAATACCACCCTGCCATAGCTCTTTGCAGACCACACCAACCTTTTGGTTTCAAACAGAAACTTAACAACGTTCATCCCAGGATTAAATAATAACCTTATGAATTATTCAACACGTTTTCAAACAAAAAAAAGCTTTCACTAAATGTAAAAAGAGTCTAACTTTATGCTATTTGCTGGGAATAAAAAATATGAACACGGACAAATTAAACTTCAAAATCATAATGAGGAAATAATCAAATATTCCCCTTTGTCTTTGTGAAATAAACTAAACTAAAACTAAACTTGGATGGCACATGATTTGATGGAAAACCAAAACACAGGCATTCATTCCCAAACTTGCTTTGATGTGCTATGTAAAGATGTGATTATGGACGGCTAAACAAAGGAAATTCAGCACAAAGGTTAGACGATTAGAAAGATTAGATCATGAGCATAAAGGTGGAAACCCTGCATAATAGCTATGTATTTACACAGCTATGTATTTACACAGCTATTATGGGAGGCCTAACAAGATTATTTGAAGGACAAGAAAAAGCCTTTCAATGCTCCATGGGTGGGCAAATTTAGAGCCTCTTTTTGAAACAACAATGCACATTTAATAGAAGTTCATAGCTGTGTCATTCACAACCAATTTTAGTACATGAACAGCTCTATTTGAAGAGAGAAGAGCAGGTCAAAGGACAGCCTACACTCAGGGAAGATAAATTGCATTTATGGACAAGTGAGTCCTCACAGGTCAGCCAGGCCAACAGCCATGGGTTTGCCTAAGCAGCTAATTCAAGAGGGAACAGCAATAGACAGTGGAATTACTAAAGCGCCTCTGGGATAAATAAAGTGGTGTGTAGGTGGAGTTGACTCATAATGGATACATAAACTACCATGCAATCAATATGAAAAGTATCCATTCATTTAGAATAAAGGTAAATGCTTCTTTTGTTTAATTCATTCTAAAAAAACCAACAAAAAAAACGTCTTTAATCAGTTTTAAATGACATGTTGATGTTGTAGGATTAAGGTGATTAGGTGTCTTGATTTGTGTGGGACTGAGCAGCATTTTCATCACTTGTCCCACGTTCCACAAATTGAGGCAAAGGCCCCACATTTGGCTCTCTTTTTCAAAAAGTTTAGGACCAATACCATGCAAAAATCTTACAAAAAAATATAAGGGAAATAGATTTTTAAACTCCTTTCTATGCAACATAAAGGCCTGATGCACAACCTGTATACTGTGTACACTATATTGCCAAAAGTATAGGGACATGCTCCGAATCATTGAATTAAGGTGTTCCAATCACTTTCATGTCTGAAATCAAGCACCTAGGCATGCAGACTGCTACTACAAACATTTCTGAAAGAATGAATGGCTCCTGGGAACTCACAGATGTCAAGCATGGTTCCATGACAGGTTGCCACCTGTGCAAAAAGTATATTTGTGAAATTTTCTCATTACTCAGTTGACATTCCATTGTCAACTGTCAGTGGTATTAGAACAAAGTGGAAGTGATTGGGAACCACAGCAACTCAGCCTCGAAGTGGTAGGCCATCTATAATCTCAGAGCGGGGTCAGTGCATTCTGAGGCACACAGAAGTCACCAACTTTCTGCAGAATCAATAGCTAGAGACCTCCAAACTTTGTGTAACCTCCAAATTAGCTAAAGAACATTGTGTAGAGATCTTCATGGATTGGGTTTCCATGGCCAATCAGCTGCATCCAAGCCTTGCATCAGCAAGTACAATGCAAACCGCTGGCTGTAGTGGTGTAAAACACACCACCACTAGACTCTGGAGCAGTGGAGATGTGTTCTGCGTTCTGTGTTGTGCGTTCAAATGGTAAATGGACCAGTACTTATACAGCGTTATTCTAGTCTTTCTGACCACTCAAAGCGCTTTGCAGAGATAATGTTTATATGGTGTATTATGGTCTGATAAAGGTTTAGAGCTGGATCTGCATCATTTTCAAAGAGATATTCATCCTGAAATGTCTTTTTCTTTTAGGCAAACCTATAAAAAAAATCAGCTCAGGGTTCAAAGGGTTTGACACTGACTTCTTTTTATAAAGCAATTATTGTTCATTTGGTACTTGGAATACTTTTTTTGTTGCATGTATATTTGGAAACCTTGGACATTTAAATTGGAATATGACTGCATAACTATTGAAAGACAGGAAGGCTAAAAATACCAAAACAGAGAGCTCCTCTCATTATTTTTAAGTGTTTCGTCAAGTGGCCCACGACATCCCTAACTTAATGGGAATTTAAGTGTGACAGGAAGCAAAACTCAGCTGAACTATGAAATGGGCCCCTGTGAGCTTGTTCAAGTTAAGTCTTTTGGTGTGCCCTAAAATGCGACAGCACTTCTGCTTAAAGGCGTTGAAAGTTCCATGCCATCAGTACGAGAATAGGGTCAGCATGAAGTATTAAGGAGGCGTACCAAGTAACCAGAAATGACCAACAGTACAAAGTTGTCCACATGGAGCAAGTTAAATGCCAGGTTTTTATGGTAAACAAAGCTCTAAGAAAAAAAAAGGTTGGACCAAAAGGCAGGAAGGCTTTTTTAATAAATAAAACTATTACTGTGCTCAGTGGTAGAGAAACAAGCCCAAAACTACGAGGCAGGGGAAAAATGGAGTGAAATGAAAAAGTAAAGACTGAACAAAATAAGGCACATCAGACCTGACGTGTGATGAACACAAAAAATAGTGCTTATAAATTTCACATGACTTTTGTTGTAGGAGAAAAAAAGGGCTTTACTCACGGTCCGCACTGTACTGAACTTGAGTGGTAGGTGCAGGGGGATCTGCCACTTCCTCAGGTCTGGTTTCCTCTACTGCTCCGGTGCCGTTTCTCGCCTGTTTGGCTTTTCGTACAAGTGCTGCCAGAGGATGGTCCGGGTCAATTACTTTCAGAGGCTGCAAAATAATAAGGCCAGTTTGGTCAAAAATAATACGTTGCACCACCGTTAGATTTTGTGCAGGGATGCTGAAGAAACTGAGATAGCGCCACTTATACATCTCTCACAGAAACATTTTACAGTAATAATTGAATACGTGCAACAAATATTAATATAGCTCCTTCAGGCTAAAACCATAAAATGGAGTACAATATTTAAGCATTACCCTACAAGTTTGTGTCTTTTTACAAATGACTTAGAATTAAAGTGTTAACCCCATGAAAAATGCATAATTTAGAAAATGAAAGGGATTGATTCAAAAAGAAAATCTGTCTTGACAGGAGGCAACTGTACGACAGCTTGTTACGAAAAGAGGCTCATTATACTTCTTTAGAAAGACAGTCTTCCATACTGGTGGCTCTGCCAAAGACTAATGGCTGTCCTGACACAGCACATGAAAGCATTAACAAAGACCTGTAACAGCATGAAGACAGCAGAATATAGTTATTAGAGAATACAGTGACAGACACTGGCACAGGGTGTGAAAGTAACTCCCATGGAGAGCAGTGGTCCCCTACCAGTTAAATATGACACAAACACTCAAAACAAAATTGAGCTTCACAGTGAGTGGTCTCACTACTGACATTACCTTTACCAGCTCCTCCAGCCGAGAACACTTTTTAGGGGCAAATAGGCTGGGATGAAGGTAACTGCCATCACCATCATCGTCTGAATCTGAGTTGGACTCTAGAGAAAGAGAGAAAGAAAGGAAAGTCCTGAATATGTGAATGAAAAAATTCCTTTATCTATATTTTTCTCACTATATTTATGTTTGTCTGCTTACATAGAGATCTGACATTTCTGCATTGAGTTAAGAACATGACACTTATTGATTTTGCAAATCTATTGTTCGTGTGAGGATTGCACATTCAATAGCTGCTCTCTGTAACTCACCCTGTGTCGGCTCTTGCTTGCCAGCCGAGGGAAGGTTGTATCGACCTTCCTTCATGGCTCGCAGGATGTGTTTGTAATAAGGGTTCAAGTAATGGTCGAAGCGGAGAAAGTCAAACTGGGAGTTCCCAGCCTGCTTTGCTTTCAGGACTATTTCAAACTGAGCACCCTGCTGACAGACAAAGTTGGCAGTCTTCTCAATTATGTTGTGGGTCTTGATGGTTGCTGGCTAAAGAAAAAAAGACATAAAAAGAGGTATATATTTTTAAACTGAACTCTTGAAAGAAAAAGCAGATTTGAGAAAAATCAGAGAATATTCATTTCAGAAACACCCAAGTAAAAATGGTATAACAGGTAAGAGTGAACCTGGTGGACACCTGTAACAAACAGATGTGGTGCACAGTTTATCAATGGATAAACACACACACACAAAGACACAAGCCATTTTGTTTCAGAAGCATTTTCATGTCAGGCACTTCTGTGTTCATTTATGTGACATTAATTCTTAAGAATACACATGGGGTTGAAATAGCGGAAACAAGAATGGTCCATTATTCATTCATTATTGTTCTCCTTGGGTGCTTTCAATGATTAATCATTGTTATAACCTCAAGTCCAGAGTATGGAAAAGTGAAGCAATCTCTGTCATAACCTGTCATGATGAAAGACATAATAAATACTACCTTTCCAGTCACTGGCCAAACAGACGCCAGCATCCAACATTAAAAAATGTTAATGTGTTCCAAGCTTGTAAGTACTTCTTGTCACACAATGGCCTCTAAACTCAATTAATGGCTGATCCAATACAGCCAAACAGGAGTGCAGTAGTATGTTGATGTAATTATCAACCAATCATCCTTGGCCACATCCTTAATTAGCAGAAATGTTTTATGCCAAAGAGCCAAGGTGGCAGTAATTATTCATGCAAGCACGGGGACAGCAGACAAGCATTCTTCAAAAAGAGGAGTCATCTTTGCCCCATCAATAAATGATTGGGGACTTTTTTAAATCTGGTCTGGGAACACTGAGTCTCATTCACTTGTGTTTTTCCTAAAGATTTATATTCTTAAAAAGGTTTCCAAGAAAAGTCTGAAGCAAATTCATGAATTTTTCTCTGAAGTTTAAAATTCGTGCTCAGCATTCCTTATAAGCGTAAGCAAACGTTGTGCTAGATGTTTTACCTGCCCGTCGAAATGACGGACATTGTCAAAATGGCAGACAGGGTCATATAAATTCTATCTGGGATAAGGCAAGCCAGCACATCAGAGAAGGTGAGATCATTAACAGGACAACACAATACCTCATTAACCACTGTCGGGGTTTCTAATCCGTCAAAATGACGGGCAAACCTCAGATTTTTCCATCATTGGTCAAAGAATTTGTCAAAGACAAGAGGATAAATGCTTAACGTGACCTCTGAGCACTTTAATGCCCATAAAGGGGCATGACACTGCAGTCTTGTGTGTGCAGAAATCCCACAGGACTGGGAGTGGAGAAACTTGTTGAATGCACAAAGTAAATCATGATTCATTGAGAGCCCTAAGTGAAACACAAACATTAGCACATTTACTAGCTTTAGTACTGAATACAAACTTTTCTATATAATATCACAAGTTCAGAGAATCATCAGAATTGCTATGCTGTGAAAAGAAAGGTATGTATACCAGATACTGTAAAATCAAAAGAGTTGAATCTCAAATCTGGAGGGAAAGTTGCCTGACAGACAGGAGATTCTTCTTCATCCATTTTTTTCCCCATAAATACTACAGTGATTTTATTCTCAAAGCTGTTTATTAACAAACTGAATATGTGATAGATTAATCATAAGACTCATGGATCAAGGTTGATGACTGTCGATGAGATAGATCTGGAAGAAAATAAAAAATATATATTTACTGTGGGGCTTAAAAACGCGTTTTAAATAATTTCTTTTAAAAAGTATACAAGTGTCCAACAATGTTGCTGTTTGTGCTCTTGACTGTTCTTCTGACTGGATGTCAGAATCTTGCTGAAAACTTTTTAAATGGGTTTGTGAACACATTCCTTCTTCAGAAAGGTTGGTGTATGAGGTCCACGCATACCATTTTTGAGTGCGAACGACTAAAGCATCACAGCACCCTCATCTTAATTATATACCATGAAAATGTACATTTACATTCAACATCCCAGTTTGATTTCTGCTTTAATGCCTTTTTCTCCCTCTCCCCCGGAGCTGCCTGCCATTTCCTGTCATATGAAAAGAAAATGAAAAGGCTCACATACACATGAGTGCTTGGACTGTTTCATACTCCTGAATGATATATGCATATAGCCTATGCCAACATTAAAGCTTGTCTGTCTTCTCATGCATAAGGAAGTGACTCCAGAAGGAGGAGTGAGGTTTGTGGAAGAGGACTAGCTGGATCTTCAGGGAGGAAGATCTTTCACATACACACCACAAAGAACAGCATTACAGCAATGCCTTTTTTAATTTTTAAGTCCATCACTTGTTGCTCAGTGTTAGCATGGGATGTTATGACAATGTCTCTGAGGAGCTGGGGCAATATGCTTTTCTCCCGATTCGATCCTTTTACCATTTTTGGGGTGCAATTTAAATTGCAATTCTTCAATATTGGCGATTTTCCTTCCCTTATTTAACACCAGCCCATGTAAAGCTGCATGACGATGATGTCATCAGACTATATCAGGAGCCATATTTCCCCTAAAAATGAACATCACATGTGAGTCGATTTTTAAGATGTAATCTGACATCGTTTTATTAGATAATCAATGGAAAACATTTCACCGTCTGCTGGAGAAAAGCGGTAATATTTTTTTTCAACTCAGCCTATAAACAATGACTAAAATGAAGGATTCAAAAAATTTTAACAAAAAATTCTATCATAAAATTGTAATTATTATTACAATATCTGCACCAACATAGGTTATTTCTAAATGCTATTTCTTAGTTTCCTGATAGGGTCAGACAGGACAATGGGCACTGACTGTCTATGCTGTGAAACATAAACACCCTAAAGCCACCGGGTGTTTATCAAATGCACAGCAGGGTCTCATATCGACTGCGTTCCCTCCTCACTTACAATTACAATAACTGTTCAGTTACAATTCACAGAGGCATTCTGGGTATAACTTCTCAGCCCACCTTACCCCCTCCAAGCTGTGTAATGAAGCTTCAGCTCACAAGCTTAACCCAGAATACCATTGTTAATGCAACATAATTATTGCAACCGTGAGGAGGGAACATGGTGCAGAGGCAGACCACTGATGGTGATCCTCAGCTGTAAACTGTTCATTACTGTAAATGGGAGTATTTGACCATTGGGAGCATAGGCAAGTGTAGTAAATAATTTTATGGTGCTCTATTTGTATGAGAGTCTTGTGCAATATCAGTATGTGCAATATGTATGGATGATGCAATGGCGCTTTTAACTGCAGCTTCACCTGTGCAGCTCTTAGAGTCCAAGACAAATTTCCCTAAGGGGACAATAAAGTGTATCATATCATATTGTATTGTGTCATATAGTATTGTATGGCAATTTTTCCAGAATGCATTTTTCATTACAGTATTACGCTGTTAAATCAAAATAAAATAAAATATAAGGTTTTGCTGTAAATTTACATCAAAGTTTTACAGTGTAGATAAGCAGGACATATGGATTTGCTAACATTACACGTTAGCCTATGATACATCTCAGAGGATCGTGCTGTGAGTAGCACTAAATATAGCCCACTACTAAACTATAGTAAAAACTGACAGAGTTTACTTGTTGTTGTTCAAACAACAGCAGTGCTGTGTACCCATTGATAAATACCTTACCTCCTCACGTTGTATCTGGTAAAAAGTTGTCTTGAACGAAGAAAAGTAGTGTTAAAAAGAAGATCTGATCTCCATTCATTTCCAAAACAATCACACACCTTGTTAAGAGTCATATCATCATGACAGCGTGCCCGTGATTCCGGCCAAAAGGTGTCACTGTGATCTACTTAAAACAGAAAGTCCTCACAGCCCCTTTAAATTAACATAATTGCTAACAAGTCATAAAGAATGTGTGAATGAGTATGAATATGTTTATTGAACACCTGTGGTCAGAATTGGTAATTTTCTTCCAGCATAAAGACTCCCTTTTCCTTGAGCACCATTATCCACAGATGTAAAGACAGAACTCTGACCAAGTCATGTATTTGTTTTGAAGAGCAGATCTTCTTTTTTTACACTACTTTTCTTTGTTCAAAACAACTTTTCTCAAGATATATAAAGCGATAAGGTAATATATTTATTTGTAGTTACGTAGCACTATTGTTAGAAATGTGACAACAAATTCAGATTCTACTGTAGGTTAGCAGCTGGCTATATTTAGCGCTACTCACAGCCCCATGCTCTGAGACGTATCCGTAAGGTGTAATGTATGTGAATCCTGGCTATGTCCTACCAGAGCTCATCAACCAATTCCAACCTCAGCAATCAGAGCTAACAAAACCTCACTCTTCATTTTATTGACAGACTCTCTGGTTTGATCAGATCACTGCAGAATAACTGCTGCATGTGGGTTGGAGTGAACATTATCACAAACAGCTTGACCCGTGTTTTAACCCGTGCTCTATCACTCTCCTGTTAAGCTTCTCTTTTTCTCTTCTCTCAGCATAGAGTCATCAAAGGGACTTTTGTCTTTTTGCTGCAACCCAACCACTGACACTGACAAATGGCATTTATAAATAAACAATTCTGGCTCTGATAATATCATTGATTTTGAACAGGGAAATATCAGCAAAAGTCAAATATTAAAACTGACAAAAGCCTTGTGACTTACAAGGAAAAAAAACCTTTGAGAATGAGAAGGATATACAGTAGCAGCAATAATTTGTGCTCACAGCAAAGTAGTTGAAGAAAAATGACCGAATTAACACCTTGATTCAAACAGTTACAGGAATGCATTTCTTGTATTCACCCAGCAAGACTAAATGCACAGTGGTGGTGGTGGTGGTGGGGGTCATGTGGACTTTAGCCTGGAACCTTGTCCCTTAAACAAAACAAAAGCTAAAGTGAGAGTTTTTATACCAAGACCTTTATCTAGCTGCTAAACAGCTTATCATGTACATGAAGAACAGGTTGTTGTCATTTTCATAACAAAAAAAACGCTGCATAGTGTCACCATGGGACCCTACAGGACAGAACCCCACAGCGTGAGTGCGTATGCAAAGCTGGTACTGTTTGTTTACACACCGTTCTTCTTGTGCATCAGCAATGCTGGCAACACTGTTAAAATCACACAGTGGGGTGCCACAGAGGGGTTCACTGTAGAAGTACAAAGGCTATGTGACGGCAAAGCTGCGATGCTGGGGCAGAATTTTAATGTGAAACGGGCTTCAATCTTCAGAAAGTGTAAACTTAAGTGTCCAGCGCTTAGGCTGTTTGAGCGAGTCATGACGAGCTCTGGGAAATCAGGTCCTCACATTTCTCTCTTCAGCTTTTACTCAGCCTCTGATAACTGTGGTAACAGTTATTCTCATCTGTTTATCAAGCAAAATAAAAGCACCCTATTTATAGGCCAACTGTGATCAATTCTTTATTATATTTACATACATGTGATTGCTATGCCTTTGCATGACTTTGTTTCAGACTTTGCTGTGGGGCCTGTTTCTGTCAAACTGAAGGACTTTAATTACTCCATTCAATTGTCAAAAGTTATGATGAGGAAAAACAGAAGCATTTTCTATTTAGAGACATATTCTATTTTTGATGTGTCAGATAATTAGGCTGTCAGGGCTTGACATGTCTGTACCGGGTGTTTTGAGATCCTAACACTAGATTTGACACTAAAAGTTTTTGTTGAGTCACTTTCTGCACCTTTAAGATTTAATTTAGTCAGCTAACCTGAGTAACGATCAGTTTTGACTCAAACTTTTAGAGACAGGATGAGTGTAGTACATATTTTAAATCTGTGACAAATATATATGCTAGACAATGTTTTCAGCTTCAGAATAGACAGAAAATAAAAGGGGCCATCAAATGCTGAACAGTTCTTTCATGGCTGATCGAACATCTACACCAATAAGCTCTCTGATCAGGGTAGAGAAAGCATTTCCTATCATAAAGTTCCACAATCATACACTCAGTAGACAGCACATGAAGAGCCTGTCATCACTAACTGCAGCCACATTGATCCTGTAAGGTTATAGATGTCTTTGTTTGTACAGTGACAGAGCATCAGAAGATGAAGTGGGAAAGAAATCATAAGCAGCTTCACTCATTCCTAAAGTATGGACCTGTCCAACCTTCATAAGTGGGACCAACGTTTTTATTTTCTTCAAAAAATAGCTTCATAAAGGTGGTATCACATGTTATTTCAGGCTTATGTTTGATAAAAACCGTAAGTGTGTTAACCTTACAGAGACAGAAATAAAGTTTAATTTCTGCATTGATTCATGGAGTTTTTTTTATTACTCATGTCAGTAAAAACTCAGTGTTCGTCTAAATGTTTTTGTTAAGTCTCTTTGACAGTAATGCCCATCAGAAATCTGTGCTTTTGAAACAGGACACATCCTTTAATGGAGGAGGAGCCTTTACCTGAACAGGCTGTATTACACTGCAGCAGTTACATTCTCATGAGGAGATGAGTTTCAACACCCGCTGGATGATCATTATATTACACCATTTTCTATCTGCATCAGAACTCATCACCCATCATTGGCAGGTCCTGAGCAGACTCTATAGCTCCCATTTGACCACCCATATAGCACATAAATATAACAGAATACTTTTTTTACATTCAGTCTTATTTGACCACTATTTGAATCACATCACACATTTTAAAATATTAAATAAACTAGTTAGTCCACATTAAAACTTGTGCAGCACATTTATCCCATGCAGCTTTGCTCTCTTTTGCTGCTGATTGTATATTATTTTTGTGAGGACTATCTGTTTAAAGTGGACTGCAGCAACAACTTTTGGCTGGAATCATGCACGCACACTGTCGTGATGACGTGACTCTTAAAAAGGCGAGGGTTTGTTTGGGAAATGAATGGAGATCAGATCTTCTTTTTAACACTACTTTTCTTCGTTCAAGACAACTTTTTACCAGATACCATAGACTATTAAAAAAAAGTGGACGTCATCTCACTTGGCTCAAACTGAGGTTGCCACAAAAACTGCTCCCCCTTGTGACTGGCTGCAGTACAGGTCAAAAACTCTGCCTCTTTATTCATTCCAGATGGGCTGTGGTCAAACTTTAAACAATGAATACACCTCATAGATGTATTTTTCTCATCCGTATGCTGCAGTTATATGAAGATATTATTGGGCTGAATAGTCTTCAAGTCCTCTTTTTCTGAAAAGTTTCTTTTTCATTATTTATTACACATTAAAAACAGGGTTTTAAGTGTCGTTTAATGTTGATTGACAGTAGGGCTGTCACTTTTTTTTTAAAAAATTAAGTTTGAATGAATTTAAAATGACGCGTTATTTGTTCGAATATATTCGCTCCCCTAAACAGCCCGTTGAACAGAGAAAGCTCCGACAGCTTTAAATAAGAATGTAAGGTAAAACATATAACTGATACTGAAGCCAAAAGTCTTAATTTCTGATGTTATTTGCCAGAAACACAAGTCTCTCACTTTGATTGGGATCAAGCGTGACTCTCTTTTTGTTTACAATATTACCTGCACGGTGCACTTCATGCATGAGCATGAGCACCTGGACACCATCGCTGTGACCGCTCCTCTCAACAGTTATTTAAACAATAACAGGGGTGTTAGAGGGCTGTCTGAGACCAAAACAACTTAAAATGAGCCAAAAAGTGACTAAAGTTGTAATCCTGTTCTCTGTGTCTCAGTCTGCTGACTCTGATCAGACCACGCTGCATGTAAACGGACACTTCATGGTGACATAGGCAAGTCATGCGTGTGCCCAAAGTCTGGTTCATGTTGGAGTAGTGTCCGCAGACAGACCAGCAGAGTAGTGGCACTGCAGGGGGGGACAACCATGCTTGAGTTCAGCACAGTTTGGATGTGGGTTGTTGTCTGCAAACAGAGGAGTTTCCTTCACGTAGGCTCACATCTCCAGGATGCAGCCAACAGGTAATTAGAGTTCAAACTTGAACTTTTCACCTCATGTTCAAACAAATATTCAAAGCTCAAATAAAAATGACTGCCCTAATTGACAGCTGCAGTTGTTAGGTAGGTTTTTAGGGAATAGTAAAAAACATTAGGAAGGATAGTTAAGATGAGATTAGACTGCCAAAGAAAAATAAATAAATTATTTTTGTCACCTGCTTCCACTCAGATTCTTTCAGAGTCCCTCATAGATTTGAATGCGCAGAATCCTTAAGTCCTGCTCATCTACCAATCAGAGCTAACGTAACCTCACTCTTCATTTTATTGACAGACTCTCAAGTTTGATCAGATCACTGCAGAATAACTGCTGCATGTGGGTTTGAATGAACATCATCACAAACAGATTAGCTCATGTTTTAGCCTTTAGCCTGTGCTCTATTACTCTCCTGTTTATCTTTCTTCTTCTCTTCTGTCCTTTTTCTGTCAGTCAGTTCAGCTCCAGTCTCCACCATCACTACTAAATTAATCACAGAAATCATTTTCAGCAGAGAAAAACACAGATCTCTCTTCTCGCTCTAAACTTTGTTAGCTGGTGTGGTGTTGTCATAGAGACATCAGCGTGCTGTAAATCAATCCAGTCCTGTCCGACCCAATCAGGAAGCTAAGAAATATCATTTATAAATAACCTATATTGGTGCTGATAATCTCATTTGAAGTTGTAGATTAGGATCAGTCAGATATCTAGAGGTGAGACTTTTTCAAGATCACTTAGAAAGTACTTAAAGTCCCTTTAACTCACTTACGAACATATATTTTCTCCTGTTTTTTGTTTTGTGTCTGCTGTCTGATCTTAAATGTTTTGCTTTTTTTATGTTGACCTAAGGAAGAATAGTTGTCACTGGAGTAAGAACTAATGGGATCCAGTGTGAATAAACAAACATCAGTGACTCAACTGGATACTGAATACTTACAAGTTCCACATCAGGAGGGATAGCGAGCCCTGGGGGAGCAACAAACGGTTCCTCACTCTCCTCAGGCTCCGTCTCTTCTGCACATGAGAAGATATAAGGACAGAAAAAGAATGAGATTAAGGCTCCACAGTCGTTTGTAACAAAAGTAAATACACCCTACTGGATACACAGTGCACCCAGGTGAGCAGTGACTCAGGACTTATCTGCAGTTTCGTAAAAACACTTTTAAAGTGAGTAATCCACATGATTCCATCCTTCATATAAGTTTACCACAAAATACTCCAATCCTCATCCTCTGCCTGCAACAGCATTAAAAATGGAAAGGTCAGGTGGAAATGGGATTAACCTTTTAATGTTGTACTGCTGGGCTTTGCACAGTAATGAAAGAAACAAGACATTTAATTTAATACTTTGCATCTAAAGGGAAGAAAAAGCACCTTGAATATGACGCGTGGCTTATCCTGCGAGGTTTTGTCGTGAGTGAAGGCGTAGAATCTTCATGAAGCCTGACAGCCACGCTGTGTTTTCATGTATGTGCTCACTCGATCTTTTGTCATGTCTCAACTTCAATTTAGTGCCCCAATTAGGAGCCAAGACAAGCTCTTAATCATCACTTTAGTTACATAACAGGATTATTATCATGGTCCAGTGGCTTCAAATATAAATAAAGGCTGAAAATCCAAAAGAGGCTTAAAAAAATACAAAATTATCACACATTTAAAAAATATGTATTTAATCTTGTGTTTTAAAGGCAGCCAGTCTTTCATATTTAAAATTAAACCATTGTTTTTCATAGCTACAGCCAAACATGACTCAGCAGTGAGAATGCTTGGGAAGCCGAATGAAACAGCTCCTGGTGATAAATAAGCTGAAATAAGGCAAATTTAGTTATTTCAGTGAAGGTGAGGTTGTAGATCTTTATATCTTCATTCAGCTAATAGATCTACAGCATGCAGAGATCAAGCTCTTTTGTTGACAGGTTAGTGAATCAACGGCTGTTTTGTGGAATGGCTTGAAGGTCATTGGACAACAGTTTTACTTGAGATCTACATTTTTCGTATAAAAGTGGATAACAGATTATAAATGATACTGCAATTAACCTTCAGACGTATTTGGCCTTCTCTCAGGAGCTATCAGTAGTTACAATGATCCATTAATATTGTGTTTGTTTATCTCTATGTCCGTCTGCCACAGCTCTACCCAAAGATCTGAAAATGTGATTATGTTGGGAGGACATTTTCAAGTATTTCAAAAGGCAGAGAGAAAACAAGAGGCAGCAACCAAAGGCTATCAGCTGTAGCAGGGATTCAGTCGTGTGACATGACCCTTATTGACTTATTCCCAAAGGTAAAATCATGCAGGCGTCTTTGGCTGTGGCTGATGTACTCATGCTTTGAACTCTACAGTCTCCCAAGAGACGAGCATCTAGTCTGCTTAACTGTCAGGGACAAAGTGCTTCCAGCTGCATCAAATATTTAAAGTTGTAGAGTGTGTGTGTGTGTGTGTGTGTGTGTGTGTGTGTGTGTGTGTGTGTGAGAGAGAGTACGGTGTCCCCAGTCAGACCTAGATAGATGCCAACCAAAGCTCACAGTTGATTAACAGTCTAAATGTATAACCTTCCACTATATGTTCTGCACAGCTAGAAAATGAATATCGTTTGATGCAGTGACTTCATTTGGGTGTTCGACGCTGTCAGTGTTTGAAATTTTACTTTAGCAATCTGCTGGTGGGTGTGAAACAGCAGATGGCCCTTTGGATTATAAAAGTTATAAAAAGTAGGGAACGGATCAGACAGATTCACTGTGTTCTTCACAGCAGTGTGCTTCAGCTGGAGAATCAAAAACAGCGACAAATCGAGACAAAGAACCAATCCCACCAAATGCACATCAGCGTAACACGAGGCGTTTCAAAGATCCTTTGTTTTCTGGGAGTGCTATCAAATTCAATCTGTTATGTGATTTCTCTTAATAACCAAACACCCAGAAGGATTTTTGACTGTCGACAACAAACACATCAAAGTAAGAGAGCAGCTTTACTTATTTCTCATTTTGTAGTGTCACTTGGCAAAGTTTTCCCTCTTGCAGTGTAAACTCTACCATGAGTAACTTCTAGCTTTTCGCTGCCTTCCTGGGTTTGTTGAACTGTTTCTGAATCAAGTGAAAATATTTCCTTATTTATAATCAATCAGCACATTTCTTACATATATGAGATTGACTGACAAATAGATCACCTTCTTCAATGAGCTAAAGGTGCTGGAAGTGCTTACCATGTTCCCTGTTAGCTTCCTCCTCCTCTGTGGGCTGAGAGGGGTCGTAATAGTCCGCGCTGTATTTGAAGGCCACTGCGTTGTAGGTGCCTTCATCAGCCACAGCTTCACTCAGACGTTTGTACTCCTCTTCTGTATAAACAAGAAAAAACACAATGGGAACATTTAAAAATAAATCAATAATATTGTTGACTATATCACTGTAGGAACATTGGTTTCATCCTCCATGATATGATCCTGGGTGACCTGTTTTACACCTTTAAAAGATTGGGTGCTACCTCTGAATAATGCACAAAGTTGGTCCCAAATTTTTGAACTTATATCTATGGTATTTGCAAATCTAAAGTATGTTTACACTGATCTAAATCTATGGAGACCTTCATTTTCAAATGCCTAAAGTTGATGTGAATTAACCATGTCCGTAATTTATGAAGTAAAAAATCCAGTGCAAATCAGTGAGCATATTTCAGACACACAGAGGTCCTCTGATAATACTAATCCAGCCTGAATCTACTGTACATGTCTGTAATTTGGGGTGTTAATATTTTTTTAAGTAGGTCTCTGCAGCTTTTTCTCATCATTTTTTGCTCAAAAATGATTAAGACAGTGTTGGTCATTCTAAACAAAGAACTTTAGATAGATATAAGACGAAATTAGGCTCGCTATGTACCCTTATGTCAGGGGTAAAGAGGCCAGAAAGTCTCATCTATGAACATAAATAAAACAAACTAACAAAAAAACGTGTCACTGCTTTCATGTCACTCGCAGAATATTAGGTGAACACAATCATGATAAAACAAACAAAAAATATATATATACAGCCAGATATTTAGAGAGCTCCATTATCCAAGAGGTCAAAAAACACAGAGCATAAAATATGATTTGGAGTCTCTCTCTGCACTGACGCACTGACTCAGAGCGTATCATCTTTTGCAAAGTAGCTTTTAAGTTTTAAGATAATTAAATTAATTCTGTGTCTCAATGTATATATTTTGACTGAAAAAATAAAAGTTTAACTAAAGCTGGATGTGGACAACAAACACTGCATTGTTCACAGGACTTGTTTGTCCTGTGCAAATGTGCCACACCAGAAACTGACGTCAGGGTTAATTCTGAAATTACTAGAGGTCCCCACGTAATACTAATTCTGTGTACTATATAACAGTATTTTATGACTGTTTTTGGCAAGCTGTTGCTTTATCTTTATCTTTCTTGATCACATGTTTTAACACATATCTCACATGGATACATAAGCAGTGCTCAGAGCAGAAGTCAACAGAATCCAGAATCCTGTTTGTATTTTTACCAGGAAGCAAACACATGATTGTGAACATGGAAAGGAATGCACTTGACTAAGTAGCAAACTTAGAAGCTGAGGGAAAAGAAAAACCCCAGCAGACCAGAGAGGTGACTTTGACTTGCTGTGAGATTTATTTACAGAGGTAGCACATATCACTGACCACTTACTCCAACATAGGACCGAGTCACGGGTTTACTCTTTGCAGTTTACATTAAAATTTGAATTTCCATTTCAGAAATTGTAGTTTTTTTTCCTTAAAACTTTGAGACAGTATTTATGAGAGCTGCTAATTCAGTCTTTTCTGGGACTAGGCTACAGCCACTGCTGAACCATGACATCCCTATTACAGATACAGAATCCTTCACGTCAGTGAATGGACACTGTTTGGCCTTCATTGGTCCAACTGTTATCAACCATGAAACTGTCATATATAACCTATCAGATAAAATCTGCAACCAATCTGTGTCTACTGTTATTTAACATAAGAAGAAAACACGTCTCACATCTCAGATTGAAATATAACTTCATTACCGAACAAAAAACTTCTGCTGGGTCGTATAACTTAAAGATAAATCATTTAGTTTTTGCTGGTTATGCTTGTTGAAAACTCAAAGCAAAGTATCTCTATGAAATGAGCCAACATTTGGTCACTTTACTTTCACATGATTATATTAATATTAATCATCTCTATAAATAAACTGTAATCTTTTCAAATAGCAATCATTGAACACTAAGAGTTTTATGCTGTATTTATTGAATTGGTTCCTTTTTTTAATTAAAATTTAAAGGAAAGTGGATATTAAATAACACATTTTAGTGGTTTTATAAATGGAACTTCCTTCTACAGGCACACCGACCAATAAAAAGGTGCTGCTGGTGGAAACATAAACACATATGCTTGCTTGTTCCCAGACACCAACCCCTTGCTTATTAAAATTCCTGGCAAACTATATCTTTAATAAAGCAGCAAGGGCAAAAATCCCTCTAAAACTATCAATATTTCTAATGCTCTGCTGCCGTCCTTTCACTGGACAGATGGGTAATAGCCTGAGTGAATGGGATCAGGTCTCCAAATTCAAGGGCAAAGCCGCCCGGGGGATGAACCTTCTGCAGTGAGTGTGAGTGTGTGTGCGACACAAATCATTAGCTGACTCATTCTGTAATGCCAGTTTAGGCATAAGACGTCATATTTCACTTAAAATGGTGGCGTATTAATTCAATTACGGTCATCAAGTCTGTCTTTCAGAAAGGTGCTTTATCATCAAAACAGCCTGTTTAGTCACAGTGTAAAAAGGACAGAGATGCTGGTATCACAGAGTCAAAAGTCATTTCCATAGAAATGGCTGCTCCGGAGCTCAGAGTCAGGCCGAGTCCTTTTTAATGAGACAGACAGGCTGAACATGCCAACTCGGAGGAGGATTTGTCCCAGAAAATCACAGAATTCAGTCAGAAACCCTGACTAAACTATGTAAAAATTATACGATTTGCACACTTCTCTGTTCACACAGACAGGCCTGTCGTATTAGAGTTAGACTGTGGGCGAAGTGTGAAATGAGGACAAAGGCCTAAAACACTGACAGCCTGGAAAGAGCGCAAACACTTCAGCTTTTCACCAGCATCACTGACAAGGCGCTAAACAATGATTTGAGAAAATCAATCAGTGAGTGTGATGAGACCTCACAGATGGAAGAGGTGTAAAGATAGTCTGAAGAGTCAAACATGCTGGTAAAACGAAGCCACGTCTGCCAGTGTTTACTATTATACCTGAATGATCCATACAGATAACTGACAGACACTGAACAAGCCTGATGGAGAACTGTCCAGTTGTTATTAGAGACTTTCAAAAACAACATGCAGAGGCCTTTAGTGTGAATACAAAGCATCAATCAAGCCATGGAAGCAGATATTTAGCTTGATTTTATCCAACCACTTAAGGTAAATGAAATCACACAAATACATTGCACAATATACAGGAGAAATCAGTGTTTGGACAGATGGAGTAAACAGAAGCCAATGTATCCACCGCTTTGGTTAAAATAAATAAATAAAAGAAAACGTACTTCCACCACAAAAGAAAATCCTATAAACCAAAAGCTTTGATTGATGAATATTTAAACTGCTTCACTATTAAAAAAATAATAATACGTTTTATTTAAAAGCGCCTTTCAGGACACCCAAGGTCGCTGTACAGAAAGTATATATAAAAAAAGATACAGATACAGATAAAAGACAACATACAGTACAATAAAAAATGAGGAAGGAGGTTCATGGGAAATAGTTTAAAAAGAGTAAGCATGTTGAACAGATGAGTTTTGAGTTTGGATTTAAAGATGGGCAGGGTGGAGGAGTTACGGAGGTCCGGTGGGAGAGAGTTCCATAGTGCAAAGACGGGCAGTGGGCACGTTGAGATGGAGGGAAGAGGACGATCTGAGGGAACGGGATGGAATATTAATTTACAGAAGATCGGAGAGGTAGGGAGGGGCGAGGTTGTGGATGGACTTGAAGGTGTACAGAAGGATTTTGTAAATGATTCTCTGATTAACCTGAAGCCAGTGAAGTTGCTGAAGGACGGGGGTGATGTGGTGGGATGAGGGGGTTTTAGTGATGACCCGGGCAGCAGAGTTCTGGACCAGCTGAAGTTTATGTAGGGACTTTTGAGGGAGGCCGAAGAGGAGTGAGTTACAATAATCAAGGCGAGAAGTGACAAGGCTGTGGACGAGGATGGCGGTGGTGTGGGGGTTGAGGGAGGGGCGGAGCGCAGGTGGAAGTATGCAGACCAGGTGATGTTATTAATGTGAGACTGAAAGGATAGTGTGCTGTCGAGGAAGACACCCAGACTCTTAACCTGAGGGGAGGGGGAGACTAAGGAGTTGTCGATAGACTAAAGAGTTGTCTCTGGCAGCTTTTTCCTGCAAAACTATGTTATCATCCATACAATGATGGTCTGAGTTTGCCCTGCGATGTATTGTGCTTTATATAAGCAGCAGGGGTCAGAACATGCTGTGGAGATTACAATGTATTCTGGAGAGATAATGACCTCAGACAGCTGAGGCGAGCTGAACTGAATGCACCAAAACACTCCATGTGAAACAACAGAACAATTCCACATCTGCTGCGATCGCTGTCAAACCAAGTAATCCAGTCAGACTCTGTTAAAGAACATGACTCTCACCCAACCATCAGGGAAGCTCGCACCAAACAAATCCATTAGGGATGTCAGATACCACGTTTTTTCAGACCGATACCAGTACGAGCACACTCCCGGGTACTAACCCATACTAGGGACTGATATCACTTGTACTTTCAATGCATATAAGTTCAATTAACAATGACAGATCCTTTTGAACAAAGACTTTAAAAAAATGGCAGCACAGTCACTCTGCCAATAAGTCCAAAATAGAACAGAAATAAAGTCACATTCATTCATATTGTCTGAACAGGACCTGACATACATAGTGATTTGCAAAACTGCTGGAGTGCAGGGCCAACTACTGGCAAGGAGGACTCACTCAACATAAGATTTTTTTTTTTTTTGCCTTGAGTATCTGTGGCTAGCATCGGCAGCCTTCACGAGTACTCAATACATTGAAATAAAGCTGGCATTAGCCTGGTATCAGTACTCAGCTTTCCCTAAAATCAATCAACAAAACAGCTTACAAAACAACAATATATAATTTTCTAAAAAATTTTCCATCATAAAGAGTGCTTTGTCATTTGCATAACATTTACATTCTTTTATTAGTTTGTAATAGTCCCAGAGACAGAAGCTGCTGGATGTCAAGTTAAGGTAGTGGAAATCTTCAAATATAAAGGAGCACACTCACTGGGATTGTTTTAACACATGTACAACATCTTAGCAGATATAGTCCGTATTTCTTGTGACTCCGTCCGTTAACTGCAGTCCATGGTAGTACACAGCTTAGCTTCCTTGCAGGAAACTCCAGCTACCCTCCAAACAGAAGCGCTGCTGTTTGCTGTCCTCTGTGTTTAACAGACGCATTCTGATCTTTCAAACCCCAATTCAAAAAACAGGCACTGACGTCATTTTTACACCCTCGCCACCTCACGAGGTCCTTTTCACACGGAAAATTTTGCACGTCACACACCTCTGAAAATTTCTAACTCCCGCACGGAGACACCAAGAAGAACAGGGGCTCCTCGTGTCCAAAGTACAACAAAAACTGGCATTTACATGATTCCTTACACAGAGATCACTGTGATAACCATGTGATCAACAATTCCTGGCATGCAATTGCAGCCAAACTTGGCAGAGAAGAAGGAATTTGTGAAAAAATGTAGTAAACTGTGTGAACAACTTATACCTCTCTAGTTTACCATAAACCGCCCCCCTGCAGTTTGTGAAGGGACATCGCAGTGAGTGTGAAAAAGCATAAAAACCACACGCGTTCTCTCATACGTCCAATTTCTGTGTGTCATGTTCGTGCAGAAATCATAATCAGCCCTTAACACACTGGTTAACAGATGAGGATCTAGGGCCACATTCACTAACAGTGCGTATGCACAAAAATGTGCTTATGAACGTTTGAAGCAGAAATCCGATATTAATCACTATATTCTCAGTTGAATTTATTCTTACACTGTGAACAAAAACAACTTCTTCAGACAACATGTAAACACACTCTTCTAACTAAAGGCATGAATTATTTAAACTACTTTCAGTTAAAGAAAAAAAAGGCTTTAACAGAATTCAATAATAAAACCTATGAATTGACTAAATGTATTAAATAATCAAAGAAATCAACACCTTTAAACTATCATTTCAAAATATTGTTAGATTAAAAATATGACAATGTACAAATTAAAATGTCACATTCTTTTATGTCAAATAAATCAACAACTCTGAGCAACTGATTTACTAATATACGCATACCTGCCAACTTCTGACTTAGACAAGTGGATTCCCCCATTAATGTCTCTTCTGTGCTTGCTTATCTCCCTGTTCTGCTCATGCTTGCAGAGGCTAAAGGTTTAATCAACCCCTCCATACTGGTTACTTTTGGGTGCAACCACTTCAAAAATTACACATGGCTCTCTATTTAACTCTCGGACGAGCGCGTCCCGCACCTCTCTTAGAAAACTCACAGAAAAAATGCAACCACCGATCGCAGGTGATGCATTCACTGAAGCTTGTAATTCTCAAACACAAACTAACCCATAAACATGAACACATTCTCATTATTTAACATGAACAACCCACCATGACTGTTACAGCATTGACATGATTTCGCATACACACGTGTTTTATGCACAAAGAAAAGAACATTTCTGAAACTGAAACACTGAAATAAATGACGCATTTCGGGCAATCATGGTCATTTTTCTGTTTGGCTTTGAAGCCATACTTGTTGTTTGCTGCCTCATATTTTCAAATGTTAGTGGGCCATGAGTTCTTCGATTTTTTTGCAGCAGAATCCTCCATGGACTTGGACTGCTCCTTCTGTCTTTATTCTCTCAAAAATCTTTTCATTTTGTGCTAGCTAGCAGCTTGATAACAGGCGCAAACTGCCAGTCGACACAGATGCCCAAGTTTGAGCTGTCACAAGAGGTGCGGTTAAGTACAATCGGAAACTTGAGAATCTCACGATTACGGCAGTTTACGAAATGTACGTTCAGGACAAATGGTTATATAAAAAAGAATTTAAAAAAATAGAAAAATAATTTGATTCTATTTTTTCCCCTTTACTCCAATTTTCTGAGGCCCCCCTAGGGCCCCCACTTTGAAAACCACTGGGCTAGGGGACGGTCTGGCTGGTAACTACTGTGGGTGCCAGCAGTGCACTCTCTGGATGAGGGATCAGCATAGATATGAGAAGATGTGTGATGACAGAGAGAAAATAGCAAAACATTGCAAGTCGGATGAGCTCAGGCAGCTCTCTGCTCTGACGCTCTGCTCGCTGGTGGAGTTGATGTGAGAACTTGCAGACTACCCACCTTGCCTGGCCTCCTCTTCCAGCAGATCGGTGTGCAGAGCCAGGTACCTCTCCTCATCGCAGAGCGCCTCGATCCTTGCCTCTTCCTCTGACAGCTGGTAGGATGTATTCCATGACCCACTGTCATACTCAGAGAGGTCATGTAAGTGACCACGCCCATCGTATCTGTTGGATGATAACCAGGATTAGAGAGAAGGGAGTGGACAATGTTTTTGATACATAACATCGGCCTACTTACCATAGGAAGGGGACCTAAAACCCAAAGTTTACAATAAACAAAAATGCTCTACCTCTGAAAGTCTGTCAAGAGGGGTAAAATACTATCTCTCAAATACTGTCACTGGAGTTAAGCCTCAACACGATTATTAAATCCTTGGGTTTAATTTTCATTGGTGCTGTTAACAAGCTTTCCTTTATGGCAAGTGTAACAAACCAAAAACCCTACCATCAAAAGAAAAAACAAAAGAAAAACAAAGCAACTCGTCTCTTACCTTACAGGGTTCATATCCCCCCCTGTAACTCATCATTTAGGTCTATATCTGCAAAGAAAGTTACATTCACACAAACCCGAGTACATAAATACCTATCCGTAAGAACCCAAATGGACGACATTTTCCGAGGTTCATCCCTCTACGCCACCTCTCAGTTGCAGTTTCTTCATGAAGACAAAGAAACGGGGTGCTGTGGTTGGCATTCGGGGTTTGGCAGGACCCCTTAGCCTACCTTGCTGGGGAAAAAACTGGGTCATGTGATAAAGACACACATACAGAGGCTGTACAAATAAATCACAAGGTCGGCCACTACAGAGCAAGAAGATTCAAAAGAATATCTGAAGCATTTTCAGTTTAAAGGGTGATTTCCCCGAATAAAGGTGGTGGTACACTTCAGAGCATCACTTGCAGCAACACTTTGTGGACATGCTGCTGTCCCTTCAGTTTCCTGTTTCAGTTGGCTCAGCCGTACAGTAATCATTATTATTTAACAATGTGATATTTTGAATCTTCTTTACTGCAGTAACTTTAGTGGTGGTTAGAATTTGCTCTGGTATTGTGGAAATCAGCACAAAGTCATTTGTTTTGTGAACAGTAAATCTGAAAAATTCATTAATCCGAAATTTAAGGCAAACTCATTTCAAGACAGAAAGAGCACAATAGAAAGTTGAGAGTATCACCCCCATTTGATTCCCATTAAAAAGTTTAAAACTGGCAAAGTTTCCAGAGGAAATTCTTCCAACATGCCAAGATGCAAAACCCACCTTAATGCTAACCCATGCAGGTTGATAGGTAATGGATCCAAACATATTTTTGTGTTTGTTTGTTTTTTAAGAAGGCACACAGCATAGACTAACGCAGTCTGACACAACAGCTCTGCAGGTCATAATGTTTGGTCTTCAAGTTATTTACCAGTCCCTTAAAATAAACTCCGTTCACCTTGTCTGTGTACATGTTGTATTAGGCTGCAGTAATTTTTGCTGGAGTGCCATAATCGTTGCAAAATAACTGTTCATTGTTGGCTCAACAACATGGCTAATTGTTAGCAATGTGGCAGGGAGTTGAATCTTAGCATGTTTCCAAAGAAAGTTAGATACCATTTGCGATCAGTTCAGGACATCAATAAACACTTTCACAGGCAAGAAGTAACACATTGTCAGTTGCAGTAATTTCCAAGCTTCTGCAAGACAAACTCCATGTGGTCCCTTGAATTTTGAAACAGGCTAACGGACAGGATAGATGGTTAGCATAATGTTTCGGTCTAAGTTTGTTCAACCGACCTATCAATCATGATGCTCTTGTCCCCCATCCATGGAATAAGATGACTTCCACGGTCATGGTAAAGTGCCCTTTCGTCGTCTCGGAACAGTTTACAGGCATAGCCGAACACCAAGAGGTCGGCGTATTTATCACTGTCACTAATATCCTTCTTCACCGGTTTGTTGTTGTGGTCCTTCTTTGCCGCTCCGCGACGAAACATCTCCACGTTATTTGTCGAAACAGTTAGAATATAACAAAAAGTAGTAGCGACGATACATATACAGCTTTAAATTGAACAAATTGCTCGAATGTGGTCCAAATGCTAAAATATTCCGCAGTGTTTTAGCCAAAAACGGATTTCTGCACCCCGTCAGTCGCCATGTTGGAAACTAAGTAAACACAGAAATGTCTTGTCCGCACTTTCGACAGTTAACCCTTGTGGGTCCCTTCAATTTACTACCCTTTGGGGGTATCAGAGGACAAAAAAGTCCCCGTCCAAAAACTGTTATAAAATTAAAACAGAATAATATTTTTTTCTACTTTTTTTTGCTCAGATCTCTTAATCAACTTCAGACCCAATCAAAAATATCAAATATTTAAATATTTTTTATTATTTTAACCCTTTAAATGCCAACTTAATGACATAAAGTCACTGTTATCATTTTGGAAAAAAAAACATAAAATGAGTTTTTTTATATATAATAAATGTTGGAGGGCTGGGGATTTTTTCTAGAGATCAGGCCTAAATATACATTAGATTAGTAAAAAAAATTAATTTGATGCATTGTTATTTTTTTTGCAGTGTCAGATTCTTAATTTACTACCCTTTGAGGGTATCAGAGGACAAAAAAGTCCCCCATCCAAAAACTGTTATAAAATTAAAACAGAATAATATTTTTTTCTACTTTTTTTTGCTCAGATCTCTCAATCAACTTCAGACCCAATCAAAAATATCAAATATTTAAATATTTTTTATTATTTTAACCCTTTAAATGCCAATTTAATGACATAAAGTCACTGTTGTCATTTTGAAAAATACACATAAAATGAGTTATTTTATATATAATAAATGTTGGAGGGCTGGGGATTTTTTCTAGAGATCAGGCCTAAATATACATTAGATTAATAAAAAAATTTAATTTGATGCATTGTTATTTTTTTTGCAGTGTCAGATTCTTAATTTACTACCCTTTGAGGGTATCAGAGGACAAAAAAGTCCCCCATCCAAAAACTGTTATTAAATTAAAACAGAATAATATTTTTTTCTACTTTTTTTTGCTCAGATCTCTCAATCAACTTCAGACCCAATCAAAAATATCAAATATTTAAATATTTTTTATTATTTTAACCCTTTAAATGCCAATTTAATGACATAAAGTCACTGTTGTCATTTTGAAAAATACACATAAAATGAGTTATTTTATATATAATAAATGTTGGAGGGCTGGGGATTTTTTCTAGAGATCAGGCCTAGATATACATTAGATTAGTAAAAAAAATTAATTTGATGCATTGTTATTTTTTTTGCAGTGTCAGATTCTTAATTTACTACCCTTTGAGGGTATCAGAGGACAAAAAAGTCCCATAGACTTCCATTATAACCACAGTTTTTATTCACAACATTATTACACTAAATAATCATGTGTTTTCTGACTTTAGGGTTTCATTTTGAAGAAAAATAGTTGTATTTGTCATTTTTACTGTTTACCATGAGATGAGACAATTTACCTATTGTAGATATCTGCATATTCTCTCTCTCTCCGTTTCTGCTTTGTGTGTGTGTGTGTGTGTGTGTGTGTGTGTGTGTGTGTGTGTGTGTGTGTGTGTGTGTGTGTGTCTGTCTGTCTGTCTGTCTGTCTGTCTGTGTCTGTGTGTCTGTGTGCTGTGTCTTTGAAGTGGACAGACTGACCTTTGCCTGTCCTGACTGTAGCACTTATGTCTGATAATGTGTTTGTTTTAGCTTACTTTCACACACAACCATACATGCACTCTCTAAAGTAAATCAAAACATGGGCCCCCTCTTGCTGCACTTCAAAGTACTCACTGTGAAGAAAACAAAAACAATCATTATTGAGCCATTTCATTCACCTGATTAGCAACAAGCAAGATAAAGAGGTGCTTCTTTGTAGAACAAGCTGCAAGCTGCAAGCTGCAGGTTGCAATCATCCTGCAACCTTGAACTTCCATTGAGCTGCAAGATTTATCATCTGAGACAGAAACAGTTTCAGAAAAGGAATCTGATGTGGAGATCTTGCTTGTTGCTCATCAGTGGAATGAAATAATAGATCAGCTAAGTGACGTATATTTATAACTTTGATTCTGACAAAGCAGCAGCTCAGGTGCATAAACTCATGGCAGAGTATGCTGCAGGCACGTATCAAACTCTGCAAAGCAGATCGTACCAAACGGGAAAACTGACATGATATGAACAGAGAAACCAGTCATTTCAAAATAAAGCACCATGTACTGGCTCCTGATCATAAATCTCCACCTGGCATACCAAAACTACGTCACTACTGCGCTGCGCTCTGCTCCATTCCAGGGATGGATCCAGTGTGAATGCGCCCTATCCAAAATAGTAAGACAGCTGCACACAAAGTATGTGAATGGTCCTTTTACTTTATACTTCAAGAGAGTGCATGTATGTTTGTGTGGAACAGACAAATTATCAGACTAAACAAGTTCTACAGTCAGGAAAAGCAACGGTCAGTCCCTCCACTTCTTCACTTCAAAGACAGCACACACACACGCACATGCATACACACACACACACACACACACACACACACACACACACACACACACACACACACACAGCATCTCATCGTACTTATACCTTAAAACACACACACACACACACTCAAACATGCATACATGTGCACATATTCAAACAGAAACAGAGAGAGAGAATATGCAGATATCTACAATGGGAAAATTGTCTCATCCCATGGTAAACAGTAAAAATGACAAATATAACTATTTTTCTTCAAAATAAAACCCTGAAGTCAATAAATGCATGATTATTTAGTGAAATAACGTTGTGAATACAAATTGTGGTCGTAATGGAAGTCCGTCTTCCTCTAATAACCTGATATCATGTGATCTGCTTGGCATTTAAAGGGTTAAAATTACAAAAAATATTAAAATATTTGGTATTTTTGATTAGGTCTGAAGCTGATTAAAAGATTTGAGCAAAAAAAGTAGAAAAAAATATTAATCTATTATGTTTTTATAGCAGTTTTTTTGGATAGAGGGCATTTTTGCCCTCTAATATCCTCAAAGGGTAGTATACAAAGAATCTGTCACTGCAAAAAAATAAACAATGTAATAAAATCAGTTTTATTACTAATCTTAAGTATATTTAGGCCTGATCTCTAGAAAAAATCCCCAGCCCTCCAACATTTATTTTATGTAAAATAACTCATTTTATGTGTATTTTTCAAAATAAATCTGTGACATCATGTAATTATATTGGCATTTAAAGGGTTAAAATAATAAACAACAATTAAAAATTTGGTGTATTTGATTGGGTCTGAAGTTGATTGAGAGATCTGGGGAAAAAAAAAGGAGAAAAAAATATTAATCTGTTATGTTTTTATAGCAGTTTTTGGACGGGGACTTTTTTGTCCTCTGATACCCTCAAAGGGTAGTAAATTTGTCCCTGGTGTACTATTGACCCAGGAAAAATTTTGAAATTTGAATTTTATAAATTTTCCTGAAAAAAGTCTTCTTACAAAAAATCATTCCATTTGGAGTAACACAACCAAAGTTATGGCCAAAAATCAAGCAAAAATTTAGCTGAAGGGACAAAAAAGTCCCTGATACCCCCAGAGGGTTAAAATCGACATTTAGAAATACCCAATTTGTGAAACATTTATGTCAAATTGTATGTATATTAATTTTCTTTGTCTATTTTGAAACCTTGTTCATAAAAAAACTTAAACATATGTGTCTTTAGGTTTTATTTTTATTTATTTTATATCTATTGAATGTGCCACTGGCGAATGGACATGCACCGCTCACACAATGCAGCAGAGCCAGAGCAGAACCTTCATTTTAAAGTCTATAAGTAGGAACAACTTTTTTTTTCTTCTTTTTTTTGTCATGCCACATAAGCACATATAGAGATACACTTCCACATTAAACCAAAGATGAACTATCTACTGACTCATGAGGGGGGTGGGGCAGCAAATAAATGAATGTAAATTATGTACACATTCAAATATGGATGTTATATTTTTGTTTACTTTTTCAACTTTAAAGAGAAGCAACATACAAGGCTCTAAGCCTATTTCTGTTAAGTCATCACAAAAACTCTTACAGTGTACTTTTAAAGCAAACTGCACACTGTCTTACTCTGCCAGTCGTCATGATTGCACCGCTGATGAAACTCAATAAACTATCAAATTAAAATAATAATAATAATAATATACCTAGATTAATATTAATATACCAGTATGCCTGTGAAATAGAATAAATAATAATTTTGGATTGCAGAAAATGAAAAAACCTTGGGTGGGCAACACGGGGGAAGAAGCTCATGAACTGCCTCTATTACAATGATATTTATGTTGAACCAATGTAAACACAATGATAAAATTCTGTATGATACCAATGAGCCAGAAAACAAGCTTGTTGGACTTCAAAAGTTTGGCTGAATTCACCCTTTGAGTCATTTTTATTTCATTCAGTAGTAGAGGGTAAAGATTCATTGAATCGCAAATGGTGTCCACTTACTTTATGTGCTATTGGGATTGAAAATATTTACTCTGGATCATAATACAGCTGAATGAAAATGCCAACAAGAGCTGTTTATTTCTGAAAATGTATAATTAGGGGACCTCCTTTCCATGTAGAGAGCACACACACTTTAAGTCCTAATATGAGCCACATTTATGTAGACAAGACTAGACCCCCTGCTGTGAATTTACAATCGAGCTATGACCTTAGTTCAATCAATCAATCAATCTTTATTTATATAGCACCAGTTCATAACAAACGTTATCTCAAGACGCTTTCCAAGCGTTAACAGGTCTAGACCTGTAAATGGTAATAAAATTTTATTAACAGAAACCCAACATCAAGACAAGATAAGAAGTCTTATCTCATCTTAACCCACCATGAGTACAGCACTTTGCAATATTTAGCAAGTTACAATGGAGAGGAAAAACTTCCCTTTAACGGGCAGAAACCTCAGACAGAACCCGACTCATGTTAGACAGACATCTGAGAGAGAGAGACTTAGTTGGACCGCTGTGTGCATTTAAATGTACAGTCAGCCATCAATCACCTACACATTCAGCTGAAGGTCACCAGCTAGCATTGTCACTCTTCAAAACACTGGATGCTCTGTTGTAACCCTGCCAGGATTCCAGAGAAGATGACTCTGTGGTGTAGAATTGTTTCTGACAACTGACCACGAAACATCTCAAAACTTTTTTGTCCTGCTTAACAATTTTATTTTAGTGTTAAAAATACTGACTTGTCTGAATGAATGGAGCTAAATGCTGCTTTCGTAACCAATAACTATAGTTATAGTCCTGTTGCATTTTAACCATTGAATCAAAATCAATGGTACCACAGGAAGAAATTGTACACTGTTTGGATAAAGTAAATATAATGTCAAAGTTAATAAGGTGCTGGCTACAGACATATCCATATTTGGAGAATGAACATATTTACAACCTGCTTCAAAAAAAGCAAAGTACCTCATTTTTTTGTCAACACTACAGGAAATTATCTCTTTAATAACTCATTATTTTGAAAGTTACTAAACTTGCAAGTTTTTCCCGTGTAAGGGAATGACTGGTTTGACTGATAGGTTTAATATATGTCCTGTGTGGCTTCTGACAACATTTAGCTTTGAAACTCTTCATCAGATACCGATTGGTGTTGTCACAGAGTCTACATCCACTCATTATGCAGACCATGGTGACAATGAGGTAAAGAGGTGGGACTCAAGCCTCTTTGTGGGCTGCTGCAGAACACCTGCCTTACTTCTCTTGAGGTAGTGTGGAGGTACAGAGGTGGGGCTCTGTGCCTCCTTTCTAACAGCTGCAGGGGGCCCACCTATCAGTGAGGTCAGCTGTGCCTCTGATTGGACAAACTCATAATTTGAATTCACTCCCTGTGCTGTGGTTACAAAAAGTAAGCTACCTATATTAAAAAGCGGAAAACATATTAAATAATTACTGAAATGAGTCTTATCACCCTTAACTGATATTTATTTATTTATTTATTTATTTATTTATTTATTTATTTATTTATTTAAAAGAAACTGTTTTTTATCATTGATTTTAACTTGCTATAGAGTTTCATCATTGGTTTTATTTCCAACAGGTAAAAATAAGATCAGAGGAATCGATTTTTTTGAAAGCCTTCTCTTTTTTGTCTCTCTGACAAAAATATTTACACAAATGTGTCAGCACAGAAGGATGAGAAGAAGTCTGGTGCCATCTTTGAAAATCTGTTTTTCTCTTATTTTGGTGTTTTTCATCCGAAACACCTTCACATCACCCCTTCCCTCAAGGTGTCAAGCCTCAGTCGTTTAGCTGACCTGTGAGGCCACAAAGAGAGAGCTGAGTGAGGACAGCCTGAAAAATGTGTTAAGATGAGTAACAGCCACTTTAACCACTGCAAACTACTTCACAGAATAGAAGAGGCCTGAGAGGCAATGGTAAAGTAATTCAGTAATGCACTTTGACAGTCTTGTCTAGACATGCCTTCATGGCCTCCCAGACCGTCAACACAGGCATTCCTGGGTTCTGATTAACAGATATGTTGCTAATTTCAGATGATTTAAAATCACAAAGTTTTCATCAGAAGGTAACAGTCAATAGAAACGCCAAGGAGGACAGCTGATATGACAGGTCAGCACCTGTAAAGTAATAAAGGATCATGATTCAAGGTGATTATTACTTGATATTCACATATCAATAGAACTAACCTTTTGTCCATAAAATAAAATAAGTAAAAAAAATAAAAATAAAAAAAAAAAACACTCAACACAGGAGTATGTTACATGGACAGGTGAGAAAAAGGAGTAGACTTTAGGTTTGGGGGTTCAAGAAGTGCAAAGAACCAAATTTTCCAAGAGCTGTTTTGAATGCGATTAAAGCATTGGGCAAACAATGGTCTAAATCAGGTTACATAGCACTGTTCATATCCCCACCTAAAATGAAATAATGAGTATCCATGTTCGGAAGTTGGGAGAAAAAGTTTGTGAAGAAAGAGCTGCGTGCATCCCAGTGCAGCACACAGACATTAGCCAGGATGACCAATGTATTATACAGTCTGCCTACCACAACTATGTCGTGACCTGAGGAGTCTGTTTCAGCCTTTAACACAATAAATGAGATGCGAGGAATAGCTAAGGTAGTTCTGGAATAGAGAGGTTTCCCATGTGGCTCTGTGATTTGAGTTGCGAGAGGCGGTAGCACCACTGCCCATTCGATGTCGATTCGGGTGACTGACACCTTTATAGAATCATCAGAGCCAATAGAATCCAACTCTTGGGACTTGGGGTAGGGGACAGGGGACAGAAATTTAATCCCCGAGTCCTTACGGACTTTATTGAGATCACCTGGAAAGTGGATGAGCAACAAATCTGCAAGGGTCATAATTTCTGCCTGTTGTTAAGGGGTGTACACACATAATGATTGTCGGGCTGTTTTTGTTCCAATTTTCCTCCTTCCCAACCAAGGACAGACGATGCCCGATTATCTTAAATTTTATCAGATTATCCTGTGGTCTGAGGTGTGTTAAGATTAAATTTGTCCTGATAATCAGCTTTGAAACAGGTTGGGGCCAACAATCGTAAATATTAAACTTGTTCGGTATTTATGACCAAAAATCTTCACGTGTTTGGGGAAAGCTGACTCCCCCAAGTCATGACTATGTGAGTTGTGACATAGAATGAAATGTAGCCAATCAGGAGGCAAGCTCACTGAAGAACGAGGAAGCAGATGTAAAAAAAAAAAATCAAGCATGGCTGACCTGAAAAGGAAAGTTCAAATTTTTTTCCAGTCTTTTCTTTTTTTTTTCTCTTTGGTTCAGGAAATTTCTGTTAAAAATTGTCTCAAGACCACCATCATTCCCTCTTCTATGTCCTCTTCCATGTTGCGTTTGGTGTTAGCCGGTTGCTGCTATCTTTTGCTATGTTTCTTCTTCTATGTTTCTGTTGGATCACGTTTGGTCAGGTGAGATTTCGGTCTTGGAGGACGAGATTCTGGATCGTTGGTGTGACAGAATGGTTCCGTGTGTGGTGAGCTATGTTGAGATTATCTGAGCACATCACACACAGTACAATCAAAACTGTTTAATGCTTTATTTTTTTATCTTTATGTGTGGGCCCTCTAACAGATATAAAATCTCTTCACAGAAAAATCATTATGTGTGTACCCCACTTTAGTGTGTGGATCAATACTGAATTATCAATACTTATGATACCAGATCTTGATTTTCTAAAACTGATTCAAAGATCAAAATATCAATACGTTTGATACTTCAGTCTTTGAGGTATTGCATATATTGCATATATATTAACAAGAACACAATGGAAAGTAACTGAACTATTGAGGTCTTGCTGAAATGACATATGGTTGGTGGGTACTACTTTTTCTTCTGCCTGGTCAGTTGTGTAATGCGTCAGCACAGTAGCATGTTTTTCAGTCACTGTCAGTCATTCATGCTGTGTCCCAAATCTTGTACTTCTGCACCTACATTTCATGTATGTACTTACGAAAGTACATGGTTTGGCACCCAGCATAGATTAGTCTATAGAGCCTGAATGGAGTCATATGTGGAGCTTATTCAACATCACAAACAGCCAAGACGTGGTTTGTGATGTTTGTAGAAAAATGGTAAGGAGCACACAGACAGACTTCAGACTTGACGTGGACTCGTGTTATGGGACTCGTGAACAATCATTATGTTTTCTTTTTTCCTTTCTTTTCTTTTTTGCAGTATTAATATCAGGGAACCTCTAATACATCTGACCCTGGATTATAAACCTGGACACATTTATCTAATTTAATAGGAACTATTGAACTCAGGTCTGTGCAATCTGTCTGCAAATTGGTCATCACCATCTTGTCAAATTCATCATATAAATAGTTTTTATTCCATTTATTTTTTTTATCTTTTACTTTACTTATTGCTTATTTTATTACCCTAGTTCTATTGTCAACTGCTGTTATTGTGTAATGAGCAATGATAACATTAAATTTCCCCCTGGGATTAATACAGTCTTTCTGATTCTGATTCTCACTGTCCACATTCACACACTCACTGTCCACATTCACACACTCACTGACAAAGAGGCACATCCCCATCAAGTCTGAGAGGGCTTAGGGATGCTCTGCTGTCAAACTGTAAAGTGTTTGAGGGCTCTCACGCTGACTGTTTGAGCCCTTTATGCTCCTTTTCCATAAGTGGGCATATTTGCTGATTTAGCATGAAGGAATTACCCACAGTTTACATGTGATGTGAAACCATAAACACAAGGAGTTCCCAGGGGAAGCCGAAAAACAAGGCGGGGTAAACAAACATGTAACACAGAGAAAAAAAAAAAAAAAAAAAAAAAAAAAAAAACTGCAAACAATGCTTAATGCTTGAGAAATATAAGTCTGCCTGTCTTGAAAAACAAACAAATGAAAATAAATGTATAAAACAGCCTTAATCTGCCCCAATCTATAGATCTTTACTCATACTGTATGTGCAGATTAATTAATATATTCAGATTTTTTATATTCATATTTCTTTCAATTTTGTGGCTAATCTGTTTTGACTAAATGACTTTATCTGTAAATGTAACCTGAATTATTTTAAACTAAAACATGTTTAATAATAATTCATAATGCTGCTCAGATGAGCTACATGATGACATGCAGATTAAGTGAGAAGTGGCAAAGTGTTGTCCTGATCTGAGTCACACCATTTGAACCCTTGCAGACTCATGCACAAAACCACTTTCCAGGTGATCTCAGTTAAGTCTGTAAGGGCTCAGGGTTTAGTGGGGCATTGAAATTCATCCTGAGATTGGGCCAAAGTCGTGTGGTGATAGTGTTTTTCATCACGGTGGATAAAGTTTCTAATGAAAACCAGCAAAGGTAAGACTAAATATATGTATTTTCGAAAGCGAGTGGTTTGTTTGGTCTCATTCTGTCGCTCGATCTGTGAATTTTAGTTGGAGAGGGATAAAAATGCTGCTGTGGGAATCTGTGGAGTTTCTTTTTCCGAGAAGACACAGTTTCTGTTTCCGTGATACAGCTGCATCATTGGATGGTTTCTTTTTTTTCATACTGATGCTGTGTTTTTGCTCCCTGCTGTTCCGTTAGAGCTACAATCATTAACTTACAATATTAAACTTTTTCAGAAGATTCTAATTTAGGAGATACTGAATTATGAGTTTTCCTTAACTGTAAGCTAAATCAACATAGTTCAAAGAAACAAATGCTTGAATATTTAACTCTGTGTGTACTGAATCCATGTAGTATACAAGTTTTACTGTTTTATGTGACAGATTCACATTTATTCTCACCACTTCCTGATTTGGCAGTTTATACAGGTTTTTCCAACAGTTTCTGTCTAAACAGTTTCTGTTTAAACATGGAGAGAAAATAATCTTTCAGAAAGATCAGAATAAATACATCAACACTGGTTTTCTATGATAAAGTTTCTGTTTTTAAATATTTATGATTTGTAATTTTACATGACATTAAACTATTATTCATTCATTTCATCAAACCATTTGATAAGAAAAACTTTTGGTTTTCCGTTGACCCAAGTGAGTTGAGCCAGAAACGAGGCTCTCAATTTATCGGTCAATCTACGTTCCAACCCTCACCTATGGTCACAAGCTGTGGGTAGTGATCAAAAGGAAAGACTACGAATACAAGCAGCTGAAATGAGCCTTATCAGCAGGGTGTCTGGGCTCAGTCAGAACTCGGACATCCAGGAGAGGCTCGGAGTAGAGCCACTGCTCCTCCACATCGAGAGGAGCCAGATGAAGTGTTGAAACTGCCTCCTGGAAGCCTCACTTGGGAGGTGTTTCCAACATGTCCATCTGGGAGGAGACTCCAGGGTAGACCAAGGACATGGTAAAGAGATTATATCTCTCAGCTGGCCTGAGAACACAATGGTTTCCCCCCCCAGAGGTGGGAGTGGAAGGGGACAGAGGTCACTGGTCTTCGCTGATGACATTGCTTCCCCCGCAACCTGGACCCAGATAAGTGGTGGAAGATGGATGGATGGATAATATATGCATAAAAAATAAGAAACACTCATCTATATGATATTAATTGATCCATGCATGTTTCAACTTGTTTCATTTCACATCAAACTGTGCATTAAATCAAATTTGAGTAGCTCATTAAGCCTAACAAGAACACAGCTGAGCTTTGTGAACTACACAAAGATAATGACGCAGACTGGCTTTGCAACTTGAACCACCAAGCATTCATATCCATATCATTCACAATCTCTGTCTGTGTTTTGTTCAAAATTGTCCACAAGTTCAGACTCAAAACTCATGACAGCAGATTGAAGCAAGTGTGAGGGAAACAAAAGGTTTCAAGAATTTTTAATATCTGTGTAAGCGCCTTGGAAAATGATTGTATCCCCTACAAACCAGTGGCGGCTGCTGGTCAGTCAAGGAGGGGAAGCTCAATTTTTTTCTGGCCTACATCATAAATTTGTTTATTTATTCAAACGTTAATTTTAAACACAACGCTCGTCGTTTTTAAGAAAGGTAAACTCTCTGGGGATCGATAAAGCCTCCGGATCAGTCCAGAACAACTGAATGTAGAAGTTAGAAAGTCTCCGGTAGAGAGTTTTACTTCAAGATCGCTGATTGGCTCATTTCACTGTCAATCAAAAAGGGATTCAGCCTCAGAAAGATCATCCAATCATCATGCAGAAGCTGAGCGTCCAGGCCAGCCCACTGCCTCATAGACCCCCAGAGACGCTGAGCGTCCGATGGGCGGGACAAAGCCCAGCGTTTATCCAATGACCGTCCAGTTTCCACAGTGGAACAACCCACTCTACCCTACACTGTTGAAGTCTCAAGACGCTCAGCGTCCGACTGTGTTAAAGCGCTCAGACGCTGCGGGGATGAATGAGAAGGAAGTGACACCAGTTACCTGTGATAAGTAGCTGATTCAGAACAAAAGATGAAGGTATTCTAGCGCATATTTAGGCAATGAAATGTACACACAGCAGGACATAGCAACACTTTATTTGGGGACATTTTAGGGGAAGCTGAGCTTCCCTTGCAGTCTTAGAGCAATCGCCACTGCTACAAACACATACATTGTTTCTTTTTTCTTTTTGGGGGGCGTACATAATTCTCCATGTCATAAACAGTATTGAAATAAGCCTGTAAGCTTACGTAATAAGGAATGAATAAAAGCAGGAGTAAAGATGGCGCATTGTAAATGAAATATGTATATTTTTCAAGACTAAAATAAAGAGATGAGACTATGTGCTATTCAAGTTCAGCAGCTACTTCAACTGTGATGCATCAGTGAAGGTATGAAAGTATTAACATGAAAGTGACACTCAAAAACATATGCTGTCTTTACATGTGTTACATGCATCTTATGCTCTTACGGTCTTGCTAGTAGGTCATTTTAAGCCTCTTTTACAGGCATCTAAATAACCTGTTCTAAAGGTGGCAATCAGCCAGCTCTCAGAGCTGCATCCACATATGGAACAAGGTAGCAACCATGCAGGTGTGTCATCTTTTTCAGAGCTCAACATGCAGAGGTTAACAGAGGCACCAAAGTGCTCCTGCACTCATCTTACTTATGTGATGATTTGTGTCCTTCTCCCTCTCTTTCTGTTTTTTTTTTGCTTGTTTTTACAATGTGCAAGCTCTGTGTAATATAAGGCCAGATGTGAGCGTCTGAACAAAAAAGGTTTAATCCAAATTTCTGTTACTTCTGTTATTCTGTTATTGAGAATTTCCCCTGATTGATTTTCTTATAGCATCTTATTACATTACAACACTTCTTAGTACACCTGCAGAACCTCTAATCCCACTGACATTAAAAGAAGTGTACAATTCAGGCTGTGAGAGCCTTGCAGGGAATTTGGTAATTACATTTCCCATAATGATTTACTGCACTGTTGACATTCTGGACTGCTTTGAAGGAGGCCTGTAACTCTTAATATCATAACTTCGATGTTATTGGCTTATTTAAGATAAACAGTGCACACAAATAATTATGTAGTGAATGCAGAAAGCTATGTAAATGAAAGTTTTTCATTTGTGGTCTGTGGAAAAAGGTATGGCTTAATTGCATTCTGTCCTTGAAGGTTATAGCCATCAGAAACATTTATCATTCAAAACATGCAGCATGAAAGGACATTACCGTCATCACTTTGTAAAAGAATAATGTAAGGAGCTCCTCTGGTGACATTTTAGAAGGGAAAAAAAAACTGTGATCAGCGTAAGTAATGGCCCCAAATAAGCACCTGCACAGTGCACATTTCAGTCATGTCCATGCAGAGACAGTTTGTTGTCACTTTCAAACTGTGAACTTAGATGCAGACTGCCTTTGTTTCTGAGTTATATAGATGAAGAACACTAACATGTAACATGTAGATTTTGGGGCCACTGACTATAAGCTGGATTTGTTATGGTTTAGTGATAAGAAGTTTGTATTCATCCTTCAGAGCGGCAGTTTGATATTCTGGATTGCTTGTTTGTGGTGATGGAACAAGTAGAAATGTAGAGCTGGATGTCATTAGCATAGCAATGAAAACAAAGACCATGATGACAGGTGATGTGAGGGATGGCAAGTATTTCATGAACAGGAGGGGACCAAGCAATGAACCCTGGGGGATGCCCTGTCTCAGAGAAGCTTTGTTTGACATGCAGTTATCCATGTGAATGAAGTGTTGATGGTTAGTGAGGTATGGATTTCAGCCAGGAGAATGCAGTTCAAGTGACGCAGAGTGTGTGTTCAAAGCAGGAGAGAATAATCATGATAACTTTATTTGTGTAGCACCTTTAAAAACAAAGTGCTCTTACAGTGGAAGTCCCAAAAGACACTAAAAACAAAACAAGATAAAAAAAATGAATTAAAAAAACAAACAGACAGTGCACCCACTGTCGTTAAGAAACAGTGAGAGAGAGAGAGAGATGCTGTGGTGCAGATTTCGAAGAAACATGACTGAGCAACCTAATAGATATGCTTTTTGAAGGTGAGGTTGGAATCAAATATTACACCCAGGTTTCTGGGTGGATGATTAATGTCGCTTGATCCAAGGTTGACACAAAAAAACTGGGGAGGAGCCGATTGGTCCAAAGAGGATAATGTCAGATTTGTAGGTATTTAATTGGAGAAAATTTTGAGCCTTCCAATAGGTCTCAGAGGAAGGTATATCTGTGTGTCGTCTGCATAGCAATGAAAAGAGACTTTATGGCACGGGATAATTTAGCCAAGAGGCACCATATAAATAGAAAATAAAATTGGGCCATAAACTGAATCCTGCGGTACACCATAGCTGATCTTTGAGGATGAGGAGACATAATTACCTGGAGTGACAGTGAAGGTTCAATCTAAATTGAAGGACTGAAATAGACAATGCAGTCTCCCCGATCCCCACTAAATTTTAAGCATTTCAATTAAAATAACTTGATCACCTGGGTGAAATGCTGCACTTAGGTCTCTCCCCTGTGTCCATAGTTAAAAAGGGGTCAGTTTCTGTACTATGGTGTTGTCCAAAACCAGATTGAAATTTCTCAGTGGTGTGGTTTATTGTATAAAATACAGCGGTGAGATTGAGGAGGAAGAGAATGTTGAGTTGGCCAAAATCAGCCCTCCAGAAACATATAAACATAACATGCTGTCTCCTCCTCCTCCTAAAACACAACTCTGTTCTCTAAAAGTTCCATTTGCTAGCATTGCACGTATACAAAGAATGTAGTGAACAACATTTCCCCTGCACAGCCATTAATGAATAAACTGTAAAAAGTATCTGAGCCTTGTCTACAGAAAATTTTGCTGCATAGATGGTAATGAGCTGATATTGACACTGAGCTGTGTTGATGCTGCTCACACATCACTTTGACCAAATATCCATCTACAGAGCCTCAGTAAGATGGCTTTGTAGTAAATCTGTGCTGTAAATAATTCAAAGAGATAAAGACCTTTTCACACCTTGATGTTTCTTAAAAATCTGCTGAAAAGATTTTGAATTTTAGTTTAATTGTGCAGCCATGTACAAGCAATATTTCTCTGTAAAACAGCCTGTGTAATGAGTCATTTTTAATACTGAATGTTCTTTAATTATTATGAAGGACTTTTCTTTTTACATTATCTTGAACTTATTGCTTCAGAAAACTGTCTCTAAACAGCAATACAGTGCCTCTTGGGTAACATATTGTGTGTTACACATAACAATCAGCTCAGAGAATTAGGCATTAAACCACAACATAAACAGGGAAACTTTTAATGCTCTAAGTCTTTCTTTGTTCACTCTAAACAGATCCCTCCTGAGGATCTGTCGTATTAAATAGATATGGCTCTGCAGAGAGTAATATAAATCTTCATATTCCCCGATGTGCTTCTTCTGCAACAAGGGCAACTTGAATGATTAATGCAACTCTATGCACAGCTATACACTTTTATGCCTGGTTTAGCATGTCAGTACCATAACTGGAGAACTATGAAAATATTTTTTTTTCAGAATCCTGAAAGATATTTAAATAATTCATCCAAGCACAGATTGCTTAATGAACCTATCAGCCCTCTTATACGCCGTCACGTCTGACAAAGATGTTAGAAATGACCCTTGACTCTCCTGATTGCCAGCCTCATGTCATATTATACACAAAAGACATTAGATGTACCTCACAAGCGTGAAACATCAAGGTCTGTGCCATCAATCCAGGTGATCCTCTCTGTGAGTGACAGCTTGGACAGGACATCAAACAATGAGGATAAATGTCTTGGTGATGCAGCTGTCACTTTGATTTAGCAGCAAGACAAGTCAAGTTGGATTGCAGGGCACATGAAGGAGGATTTATTGGGATTAGACAGGGGCTTAATGGGACCCCTGGGTCCTTATCATTATTTCACACAGAGCAAACCCTTCCAGGTGGGGTTAAACAAAGTATGAAATTAATGAATGAATATTTATAGGCCTCTCAAACGAGGCCCAGCTAATCCATCAGGGCGCTTCCTCAGATGAGATAGATGAGATAATTTGCGGTTTGACATCTTTCTGGCTGTTTATCTGCTTTTGTTTACAATATTAAAAAGAAAAATGTGCTGATTAAGTCTTACCTGAGACAGTTTTATAACTTTTATTAGAAACCAGCGACAATAGACTCAACTGTGAACGCAGGTGAAGATTAATATATATTATCAGCAGTTTTCAGAAATTAAGCAAAACGAAGTCTGAGTTTTTGGACAAGGGAAAATGAACTTTGAATTTTATAGGAAGGCCAGTTCAAATTAGTAAGGTCATCATGGAACATTATCAACAGGGACAGTTTTTTTTCTTTCTTAATAATAATAATAATAATAATAATAATAATAATAATAATAATAATAATAATAATAATAATAATAACAATAATAATATAGAATAGAGGATATTACAGCAAAGAGCAGGAAAAGGCTCAAACCAGGGCTATCTGCTTGTTGACTTTAGCTTTTCTTACAAAGAGTCCTGACTTAACTACAAGGCCAAACTGCCACTCAGTTTTCCCTATCCATCAACATACTTATACAAAATCTGCTTAAGGGGGGTACACAGGGGCTGTTTTTGTCCCGATTTTCCTCCTTCCCAACCATGGACAGACAACACCTGTTTATTTTAATCTTATCAGATTATCCTATCAGATTATCCTGTGGTCTGAGGTGTGTTCAGAGTCCCAATAATCAGCTTTGAAATGGGTCTGGGCCGATAATCGTAAATATTAAACTTGTTCAATATTTACAACCAAAAATTTTTGTATGTATGGGGAAAGCCGATGACTCTCAAGTCATGACTCTGTGAGTTGTGTTGTAGAATGAAATCGTAGCCAATCAGGAGGCAAGCCCACTGAACACCGAGGTAGCAGATGTAAACAAATCAAGCATGGCTGACCTGACAGGGGTAGTTTTGAGGAAAGTTTGTGTTCCCGCTGTCTCCAGGATTCTTCCCCCAGTCTTTTTTCTTTTTTTTTTTTTGATTCAGGAATTTTCTGCAAAAATAGTCCCAAGACCACCATCATTCATGAGAACTAGATTCTAGATCGGTGGTGGGACAGAATCATTGTACAGTGGGAGGAAAAAGTAAGTAAACTCTTCATAATTACTTACATTTCTGCCTAAATTGGTCATAAAATGTGGTCTGATCAAAAGAATGAGTAAACGGTGTACCACCCAAACAATAACATGTTATCATATTTTTATTAGGCATAAGATGTAAACATTCAAAAGACAGGGAGGGATAAGTCAGTGCACTCTTGGATTCAATAGCTGGTTGACCCTCCTTTGGCAGCAATGACTTCAACTACACATTACCTGAAGTTGTAGATTAGACGTGCACAATGATCAGGATGAATCTTGCACCATTCCTCTTTACAAAACTGCTCAACCAATCATATTCCTTTATATAGAAATGGGGCCATCAATACAGCTGATGGTAAATAGTTAATATCCTGGACAGCTGGTGGTGCTTACATTTAAATGCATATCATATTAACAAAAGAACTACACAGCTGCAGAGTTTGTTTGTTTTTTTTATTTTAGTGTTGCAGATGATTCATCACCAAGCACCGCTGGCCTCCAGGCAGCAGCTTCAGAGCCTGACAAGGAGCCAGCCTCACAGAGCCAGGCAAGGAGTTGGTACACGTCAGTCTCCTGGGCTGGACAACCCTTGCATCCTCTGGATCTGTGACAGACTGAGCTTTGTCAGCTGATGACAGATGAACCACAGTTTATCAGAAAATCAAAAGTTAAGATCATAGCTCAAAAATAAATAAATAAATAAATAAATAAATACACACATGCATACATACATACATACATACATACATACATACATACTTACATACATACATAAAAAAAAAAATTCAAAAAAGGACTCACTTCAGAAATTACTTTTGTTCGCTTGATGCGAGTGTTTCCAGGAGGCTCATGGGAACGTTGCTCCAAGTGGAGAAGATGGCTTCATGGAGGGCGTCCACTGTCTGGAACTGACGTCCATTTTTGTAAACGTCCCTCTCCATCCATCCCCAAATGTTCTCAGTGTGATTTAGATCAGGGGAAGACGCAGGATGGTCCAAAGAGTGAGCTTATTCCTCTGGAAGAAGTCCTTTGTCAGGCGGCCATTGTGACCTGCCTGTTGATAAACCCAGTCATTAGCACACAGACCAGGGCCCTCAGTCATGAAGGACGCCCCCTGCAACATCTCCACATAGCCAGCTGCTGTTTGACGGCCCTGAACAACCTGAAGCTCCATTGTTCCATTGAAGGAAAAAGCAGCTCAGATCATGATGGCGCCCCCTCCACTGTGCTGCCTAGAAACCATCTCCAGTGGGATCTCCTCGTCATGTCAGGAGCGTTGAAGCCATCAGGACCGTCAAGGTGACATTTTTTCTCCTCAGAGAATCAAACTTTCTTCCTCCTTTCAGTGTCCCATGTTTGCTGCTCTCTTCAAAGTCCAAACAGGTGATTTTGTGGCGTTGAAGGAGACGAGGCCTTTGAAGAGGTTTTTTCTTCTTAAAGCTCTTCTCTCTCAGACGCCGTCTGATGGTTATTGGGCTGCAGGCAGCACCAGTAACGGTCTTCATTTGGGTCCAGGATCGTCCCGTCTTGGCGCCGGTGAAATGTTCTTGGCTCTTTTGACTTGACTTTTTGTTCCATAACCCTCAGGATCTTTGAAGAAATTCAAAATGACCGTCTTACTGCGTCCAACCTCAGCAGTGATGGCGTGTTGTGAGAGGCGTGGCTGATGCTGCTCAACAATCTGACCACGTTCAAAGAGAGAAAGATTTTATCCTTCGCCATCAGGAGGTCATGAGAGAGTGAACACCTGACAGGAAATCACATTCAGTCCACATTTTAGTGAATATTTTGGCTTTGAAAGGCTGTGCAGACTATTTCACTTTAATTGTTGTTTTCAATTAATTGCTTACTTATTGTTTACAACATGTGAAGGTTGGCAATGCAAATTACCTGCACGTTGATGAAATGACAGTTTTTACAATTTATGTTTGTGTAATCATTCCCTGATGGTGGCTTCAGACACATAAGTACAATCAGTCACACCTAACACATTTGGAAACTCGCCAATCTCATAAAGTTCTCTTTTAATCACTGTTTGTCAAGCATCATCATAAAGAAAATGAATATACAAGGGAGGGAGTAATTTTACTGCAGCCAGCACGTCTGGCATCACTCTCTATGGAGGGCTGTGAGACACCCAACTTCTTTGACTTTGACTTCAGTTCATTTATGAATAGACGTGGACATAACTCAAACTCATCAACCGAAATAAAGGAGTTCCAAATCTTAACAAACAGCATCTCCTCTGTTTCTGTCTCTCTCTGAATTGATTTGAAGTCATCACACATCCTAATTTGCATGGTAAACCCACATTAGGAGAAATTATGCCGTGACACTGCTAACAGCAATGACTGGCTGATTCCCCCGATCAAAGCTGAGCTAAGCTGAGGGGAGCTAAAATACCTACATGCTATCTTCAAATAATGTACGAGACGGATATGTTCATCTTCTCAATTTATTCTCAACCAGAAACAGCATGATAAGATTCTCATCTGGAGAAAAAAACAGTTCTTCAACCAAGCCCCAACAACAGACATGAGACTCTGAGGAGGAGTTCAGACCTCATCTGCTGTCTCAGTGGGAGGTCAGCTTGAGAACAAAGCTTTCACAGCTGGGTCGTAAAAAAAAAAAAAAAATAGTTCAGGAACACATCCACAGAGACATGCTGACCTTTGCAGCTACACTCCTGCAAGACAGAAGCATGTTAGACTTGAAACCTCAGCTGGACACAGACCCAGTGTTTCAGCAGTTAAAGAGACAATACCCCTTCAGAAATTATAAGAAGAGATACCACAATCTTCAAAGAGTCGGTGAGGACCATCTGTTTGAAGTGGATCACAGCGACACCTTTTGGCTGGAATTACGGACACACTGTTATGATGACATGACTCTTAACAAGGTGTGTGTTTGTTTTGGAAATGAATGGAGATCAGATCTTCTTTATAACTCCACTCTTCTTTGTTCAAGACAACTTTTTACTGAATACAATGCGATGAAGTAAGGCAGTGGTTTCCAACTTTTTATGGCCTGTAATCCCATTTCAACATCACTTATTTCTGGCTAATTTTCTGTATAATTAAACAGAATAAAAACTGGAAAAAAGAAAAACAAATTAGTAATTTTTTTTTATAAATAACTAGACAATTCAGGTGATCCCATTTGAATTCCAGGCGACCCCATGTGAGGGTTGCGACCTCAAGGATAAAAGGCACTGAGGTAATATATTTATCAACAGTTACACAGTGCTGCTGTTTGAAACGTGACAACAAGTAAACTTTATCAGTTTGTACCATAATTTATAAGCCAGTTCTCTGAGAGTATCTGTAGGCTAACGTGTAACATTAGCGAATCTTTATGTCCTGCTCATCTACCAATCAGAGCTAACGTAACCTCACTCTTCATTTTACTGACAGACTCTCAAGTTTGATCAGATCACTGCAGAATAACTGCTGCATGTGGGTTGGAATGAACATCATCACAAACAGATTAGCCTGTGTTTTAGCCTTTAGCTCATTGTTTAGTCTTTAGCCCCTGCTATTGCTTTCATCTTCTCTTCTGTCCTTTTTCTGTCTGTCAGTTCAGCTCCAGTCTCCACCATCACTACTAAATTAATCACAGAAATCGTTTTCAGCGTTTTCAACATCTTTCTTCTCACTTCTAAACTTAATAAGTCAGCATGGTGTTGTCATAGACACTTCAACGTGCCGTAAATCAATCTGGTGCTGCTTGACCTGATCAGGAAGCTATAAAATAGTATTTATCAATAACCTTTATTGGTGCTGATAATCTCATTTGAAGTTGTGGATTAGGATCAGGCAGATATCTAGAGGAGAGACTTTTTCAAGATCACTTAGAAAGTCCTCACAGGAACTTTAATCAAGTATTTGCTTCCAACAGTTGATTTACAATTTAGATTTTAAGATGACCCCTGAGATGTTCGAACAACAAATATTGAACCAGGAGCTGCCAGAAACCAACGTTCTGCCTACTGAAGTGATTTTCACAACAATAGATTCAGCCCAACCTGAAGTTCAGCAAACTACATTTAAATGAGTTCGAGTCATCTGCCGTTGTAGCTAAATATTTGATATTAGGTTTTTAAATGTTTGTCAGAACCATAGCGATACTCTAAGGCCAAGCAGCATAGCTGGCAGGTTGATGACTTTTCTGGCAGGAAATACTGCTGAATTTTAAAATGGATGCAAATACAGCTTACAAAATTCAAGCACAAAGTTTGCTGACAGGTGGAAGAGTTATCAGGCTCCTCTTCTTCAACTTTACTTTTTGATAAAGCTCGTAGTTAGTCTGCTATAGGTTTAGATTCTCTATTCCCAACACAGTCTTCTCAGATGTCTGTCTATCATGAGTCTGGTTCTGTCCGAGGTTTCTGCCTGTTAAAGGGAAGTTTTTCCTCTCCATTGTAACTTGCTAAATGTTGTAAAGCTCTGTACTCATGGTGGGTTAAGATGAGATAAGACTTCTTATCTTGTCTTGATGTTGGGTCTCTGTTAATGAAATTTATTATCATTTACAGGTCGAGACCTGTTAACGCTTGGAAAGTGTCTTGAGATAACGTTTGTTATGAATTGGTGCAATATAAATAAAGAGATAGATAGATAGATAGATAGATGGATGGATGGATGGATGGATGGATGGATGGATGGATGGATGGATGGATGGATGGATGGATGGATGGATGGATGGATGGATGGATGGATGGATGGATGGATTGATTGATTGATTGATTGATTGATTGATTGATTGATTGATTGATTGATTGATTGGTGAGTTGCACCACTTGATGCAACCTGTCAACCTTGTTACCAGTTTCCAACGCTTATTGACCTAAATACTTTTTTTTTTTCAAAAGACTAATTCTTTCTCTTTTATTCAGACTCCTGAAACTTGACTAAAACCTTTTTTGAGTTTTAATCAACTAAAACTGGACTAAACCCATCACACATAGAAATGGCTCAAATGTGTCTAAAACTGATAAGCTTTTTCGTCCAAAAGACTAAAACAAGCATGGCTGCCAAAAACAACACTGCAGAAGACATTACCCAGCTTGGCCACCGGCAAATTGGACCACCACTGAGCATGAGCAGCAGTCGTACACAACTCCAAGAAAACTCATAATAATGATAATGCCAAGAGAGCTGGTAGCCATCTTACATATTTTTACTTATTAAAGATAAAACTTCCCGTTGCTGGAAGGCTCTGCTAAGTAAATCTAAAACCTGACCTTTCTGCTGCTCCTCGCCGCTCTGCTCCCTATGTGAGAGCCAAACAGCAGCTTAAACCAATTATTACATTTTGCATTTTCCAAGCTGCACGGATCAGATTGGTCATGGATCAGGGGGCAGATGGGTTGAGGCAGAAATAGATATTGCAACAGCTTTTGGCTTCAAAGCATTACATGGCATTTTGTACTCTTTATTCTTAATGTAATTTCCTCCCCCTGGAGAGGAGTCTTGTTTTTGCTAAAGGGTCTCCAATCACAGGCCTGATGCTTCCATAATGAAAAGAAAATTGAAGGTGAACAAATGAGAAAGCACTGATGGTGGCAACACAAAAATCTGGTTGAACTGTAGAAACCAAAGAATTTTTTTTATTACATGGGCAGCTGAGAGAGTCAGGAAACAAAATGTGCTGTGATGTTTGAAGGACTGAATATTGAAGACTGGAGTGAAATTATGCCAATGGAACTGAATCTTTTGCACACCTAAAGATAAAATAAAACTGAATTGTTTGCACATTCAGTTAAAACTCACAGACAGAGGAGGAGATAGATTTGATTATTAAAAACAATGGAACAGAAGAGGGTTTTTCTACATTTTTTTCCCCGACTTTTAACATTTGTAACCTCCATGAAAGACTCAAACCACATTTTCTGTCTAAATGTAGGTATACTGATGTCTTTGTTGGTAATACAGAAACAAAATTGAGCTAAACCTTAAAAACACTGGAGACAAATGAGATTTGATACCACCCCTCAGCATCAAATCTAAGAAGACTTCTACAGAATCAATTATTTAAGACCTATTGACAAAGGATTTCCTCCAGCATAACAAAACTCCCACCGTCCAAAGCTTTAACTGTGGATTTTGATTATTACAAACCAAGTGCTTTTATGTGAAAGAAGAAAGAGAAAGACATCCACTACATTCCTGAAGGACAAACTCCACCAAATAATTTGACCACTAAAAATCCTTCGAGCCCAGTGAAAACTCCTTGGACGGGCTTTCTGATCACCAGGGTTGTACTGATGCTGTGAGTGAAGAGGCCGTGACTGATGAGAGTGCTTGGAATTAAACGTATTAATCCAGGAAGCATGATTAAGATGGTTTTCAGGCTCAGGGCTATAGGTGGAATGATCCTTGGGAGACGTGCCATGAGCGAGTGGAGTCCAGTGGATCCACTTGGAGAAATTAAAAAAAGAGGAGTGAAGGCTTTAGCAATTACAGAAATGATTCCTGGCAAGTGAGGAAAGGAGGCACGGTGACTTTTGAATTTTAAGAGTCTTTTCACTGTGACACCTCAGCGAAGGAGCGATGATTTATAGATGGATTGCTCCTCCATGTTCTTGACAATCAGGTGAAAGCAAGAGAGGCTGCAGAAAGCTTTCAGTGTTGATCCCTGCTGTTGTTTTCATTTGTATCTAATCCCATTTAATCTTTGTCTGACCTGCAGAGTTTCGCTGAGCCTGTTAGACTTTCTCTCACTTACAGTAATGTTTAATACAGGAAATGCACTCTACAAATTACACATATTTCAGGGGGGGAAAATAAGTAATCCTTCACTTCTACCTCAAGTCTTCAACCTTGATTAAATCAATCGATATTTATTTATATAACATCAAATCATAACAAATGTTATCTCAGGGCCTTCCAAAAACATCAACAGTTCTAGACCTGTTAACTTTAATGAAATTTTATTTTATTAACAGAGACCCATCATCAAGAAAAGGGGTGAAGTCACTGAGACTATGTCCATATATCCTTCAGGGGCCTTTTATTCCTTACTAAATAAAAGATGTGGGACTATGGACCAGAGTCAGTGTTTATGGACTCATTGAGATTCACTTTAGAACTTTATCTGTATTTTACTCCACAGTTATTGTTTGTTTTTTAAATTATTCTTGTAACAAACAATTATTATGACATGTGCTGCTGACCTCTTGGCCAGGTCACCCTTGCAAAAGAGATTTAGATCTCAATTTTTTTTTTCTTTCTGATTAAATAAAGGTTAAATAAAAAATAAAATAAAATTATATAATAGAGTCTATGGCCCTTACCTTAGATAATAGACACATCGACTGTAAAAGATAAATAAATAAATAAATAAATAAATAAATAAATAAATAAATAAACAAATAAAACAAACAAAAAAACAAACAAAAAAACAAACTAGAAATAATAATAATAATAATAATAATAATAATAATAATAATAATAATAATAATAATAATAATAATAATAATAAATGGATGTCATCTCGCTCGGCTCAAACTGAGGTTGCCACAAAAACTGCTCCTCCTGGCCGGCTGCAGTAAAGGTAGAAGACTCAGATGGGCTGTAGTCAAACTTTAAAAAATTAATACACTTCGTAGAAACGTTTCTCTCATCCGTATGCTGTGGTGATCTTTAGATATCATTGGGCTGCATTGTGTTCAGGTCCTTTTTTTTCTGAAAAGTTTCTTTTTCATTAGTTATTAGACATTTAAAATGGGGTTTTACGTCTCGTTTAACAATGATTGACAGCTGGAATAGTAATATACATCACAAAGGAGAGTTTAGAAGAGATTAGACTGTCGAAAGAATAAAAAACTGAATTATTTTTGTCACCCACCTGCTTTCACTCAGATTTTCTCAGAGTCCCTCATAGTCTCTACTGTACAGACTCACACAGCTGCACAATGGTTGCTCCTGTGACGGAGCCACACTGTCCATTCTTTATACAGTCTATGAATAAACAAGAACAGCATAGAAGCACTGCATTATGGGAAAGACAAGGCTGGATTATTCCACAAAGCAACCCCCTATTGAAAAGTATAAAATGTTGCAGATATAAACGTTATGTACAAGTTTAAGCCAAGGCAAAAATTCCCCCCTTCGTACAGTGTGTGTGCCAATAATGAAATTAACGTTTTAGACCCAAGCTGTGTTTTGAACCAGGATGTAAACACGTGGTTTCTGGTCTTTCTGCAACGTACCAATGCAAACAGGTGCACAGTACAAACATCTAAATTACTGCATTCTCAACTGCTCCAACATCTTTATTAAGATTAGTCAAAACTGTCAAACATCTCACTCTACTATACTCCCAAACTGGGATCAACTGAGGCTTTGTCACAGTTATTAAACTTAACTGTGGCACAAAACAGCAAAGGTGAAATATCAATCTGATGTTACCCGGCTGGTAGCTGGTGGTGATTTTGTCACAAACATGTATCAGGGAAGTAAAATACACATTCAAATTAGTGTAATTAAATCTAATATATGGCTCAGCTTTATTTACTTTGATTCACTTCATTGTTATTGTAAAGCTATTCCTTTGATTGATTGGTGTGAAGCTATTCTTTGGAGTAGGCTGTAAGTGGCTCTTAATTCATTGTTATCTGAAGACTTTGAAGGAGGGTACTGTTTAGTTTTTCATGTGCTGAGCACTCTAATGAAAATAAGACAGAAGCTGTGCTTGGCTTTTCTTGAATTTCAAATGTTAAAAAATATCCTCGCTGAGCCACTCCTGAGCTCTGTTTTTCTAAAACGGCACTTCAAAAAATACGTTTGGAAGTAGGGAGGAACGGGGTTAGTTTTCACACTTTTTATTCAAGTGTAAATTGATCATCAAAACATCTTTCAACAGTCGTTCCTACATTAAACTGAAGCTTAAAGTGTTTGGTTGAAATGTGTGTCCCTCTCATTTTCAGAGTCACTGTAACAAAGAGGAAATTAACCATCAAAGAGTCTCTGACACACTGAGACAACCAACCACATCACAGAATGGCTGTCACACACTATGGGGTTGTTTGTTTGTCACAATGTTATTTTAATGGAAAAATTCTTTTAAAAAAAAGGTAAGAAGGTGAAACTAAATTTGAAATTTTAACTGCATTGACAAGTTGACATTTATTCTTTATTTGTGAAAGACGGGTTTTTATCCTCAAGACTGACGACGTTGCCAGGAGTGATGAATTTCTCAGGGACTATTTGAGAATTTTTGTTTGGTTTGAGCGTCAAGGTTTGATGATGTTAAGCATGAGGGGGAAAATGTGTGCGTGTGTGCTTACGAGTATGTAAGTATTAACACTGGATAACTGAAGTGTGTCATGTTCATTATTCTGCAGTCAGTCAATGATGTGGCCGCTGCCAGGGACAGGATGTCTGTACAGTGAGAGCACTTCTCATATACAAGACCTCAGTGCTAATAAAACCTGTGGTGACTGACATTCCCATCAGCTAATACATACCTCATTACCACAGCACCTTCAACCAGGGCATTTTTATGATGTAGCTCTCCTTTGCAATAAAAGACCTCCTGGTGGATGACTTTGTATCTTCATAAAAAATGTCAGCAGAGGAAGGAAATAAACAAAGTAAATCAATGAAGTGAAAATCTCAAGGCTTAACTTTTGCTTGAGGGAGAATCAGTCTTCCAACAGCTTTTTTTTTTTTTTTTTTTTTTTTTTTTAATTAACTTTGAGTTAAAAAATAAACTGAAGTGGAATCTGACCTCCGATGCTACAAGAGATAGTAAAATAAAATAAAAGAAGAGTTTCAGTTTCTGTGCCAGGACTCAAGGTCAGGTCACAAAACCTCTGTTGAAAATTTAGCCGCCACCTCATGTCAGGCCACTGAAACACCAGTGTCAGCTTGGATCCAAGATTCTGTCATCCAGAGAGCCTGCTGACAGTACGATGGGTGTCTCTGTCTGCCCGGATAGGCTTGATGGTTCCTTTTAAAAGAAGATCAAATATAAATTCAATTCAATTCAAGACTTTATTTGTCACCAACTGGGGCAATTCAGTGTGCAAAAATTTAGGAGCAAACATAAGGGTACATAAAAACATAGATCAGCCCAACTGACACGTTAAAACACGAGGCAACATAAAACGGACAAATATAAAACATAAAACACATAAAAAGCCATAAAAACCAATAGGAAGCTTGATCAGCTTAATCAATCAATTTCACTGGCAGTCAATAAAGTGCCAAAAAAAGTGCAGACAGCAAAAGTGCAAACAAACAATAAAACAATAAAATAAAACAAATCCATTGGAAGAAGAAAATTTTAGGCATAGGGGAGAATGGGGTTAGTTATCACCCTTTTTTTCTCAAGTGTGAATTGCTCATCATTCCCCCTTTTTTTTCATTGCTAAGCGCTTCTTGAATGGCAGCCTTGTTGCAGCAGCTCTCTCTTTGTTGTTCTTTTTTCTATTTTTTTTCTTATCTTTTTCAGTTATCTTTGTATTTGGAGTCTGTCATTACTTTTTATGGCTCATTTTTGGTGATTGACACCAAACTGGTTGCACTGTTTTTTACCTTTTTTGATCCTGTCTGTCTGGGGAGCCTACATGTAACCATGGTTGCATTGTTTACACACAAGACTTCAGCTGTTAGCAGCCCATAGCATGCTGATGCTATATAGTTCCCTGCAAGCTGAGGAGAAGGAAGTGAGGAGGACATGTGCTGGTACTGCGGTGTGCTAAGAAGAGACCCCATCGACCTGTCCTCCCATCCATTGTTATGGAGAAAGTAAGATCTATCTTAAATGAGATGGACGAGCTAGCTGTGCTTACAACAGCACTGGAAGGAATATTAGCAGAGTAGCATCATGCTATTCACAGAGACACGGCTAATGGAGCTAACACTAGACACCAACGCCACATTGAAGGATTTCACCTGCTGTGAGCAGACAGGATACAGGAGAAGGAGACCGAACAGACTGATGAAGAAGGCCAGCTCAGTCCTGGACCCTGTGGACCCTGTGGAGGTGGTGGCTGACATGAGAATTGGCCAAGCTGTCATCTCTGAAGGACATTTTTTTTTTTTCTAGTTGACGTTTATTATATAATACTTTTTAGATATTGTTGAATTTTTTGCACTTTACACTTTGTTTGCTGCTGTGACTCCTGAGTTTCCTTTCAGAGATTAATAAAGTATGTTCTCTTGTCTTGTCTTGTCTTGTCTTGTCTTGTCTTGTCTTCTCTTCTCCTAAAAGCCTAGAATAAAAATACTGAGGAGCTGCATATTTACAATTTGACATGAAAAACAGAAAAAGTCCTCTCAGCTCAACTTCAGCTGTCCTACTCCAGTGACGAGTACATTTCCAGACCACAATTTGAGAGATAGCACCCTCTGGTGGTGCAATATGATGATTGTGACAACTAACCCTGTTCTCCCCTACAGCCGATTTAACTTTGCCCAGACTTCGTCCATGACATGACAGTGATTGCTAACTCCTGTCACAATGCAAACAAACATTTGCTAAGTGGAAGAGTATTCAGTCAAAGCTCCAGTGGTCAGTGTTGGGGGAATGAAATGCACTTTCAACACTTCACAAGCAAAATTGAAGGTTTACAAATGATATGTCATTAAAAATGCACACACAAAAAAACCCAAAAACAAATAAAAAAAAAGGGAAAATAATTTGAGACGAATCTCTCCCCATAGTAGAAAGCTAAACAGGAGAGTGAGAGCACAAGCTAAAACATGACTTAATCTGTTTGTGATAATGTTCATTCCAGCCCACATGCAGCAGTTATTCTGCAGTGATCTGATCAAACCTGAGAGTCTGTCAGTAAAATGAAGAGTGAGGTTACGTTAGCTCTGATTGTCTCACTGAGCCTACAGGAGGATGCTGAAGCGGTCAAAGTGGGGCTGAGAGTTTGAGCACAGGTGCTGGGCAGCAGACCGGTTCAAAACGAAGGAAAAAAAGACATTGTAGGGTTAAATTTGTCATTTTTACAGTGTAGCAGTCCTCCTGGTTGAAAATAATCAGGTCCTCTTTTATTATCTGCCTTCAGGGTGACATCAAGAGGATCAAAACGATGCATTTAATATTTGTGAGATAATAAATATGCTGATATCATCTAAATAATTTACTTTATTACTGTTAATAATAATAATTAAGAGCACTTTCATACGTTGGCTGTAATGAAACTGAATGATGAAAAATGTGACTTATCAAGGTATTCCTGTTGATGCAGGCAGCTCTGCCCTCTTAATTGCTGTCGACAGGCCTTATTAAGTGTGACAGCTGTGCCTTCCACTTCAGTTACTTCACACTCCTGTGCGACACCATGAAAGGAATATATTATAATCATGAAGATTATTCTGAATTCACAACTCAGTGATTCAATGACAAAAGCTGCTCTCATTATCCTCAGCCTTGCTCCAAATTATTTCAGGGGAAAAGAAACAATGTATGGAAATACGGTTAAAGTATGCAACTTTAAAAAATAGATGTGAGAAGCATTAAAGTTGAGCTTCTAGAAACTTTAGTCCTCTGCAGCCTTTGCATTAGAAAGTTTTCCCTGCGCTCTTTGTCGACTTCCTTCAAAGTGTCGTTCTTTCTCCTTGTTCGGTGTCTGGGACAATATTACACAAATGTCAGACTGCTGCAACAACTAATAAAACGTTGTCTTCTCCTCCACAGTCAGTGCGCTGCTGTTATTCCCTCAGTCAGACAAACACTTCCTCTGAATCTGAGTGCTGTGGTGGAGCACGTGGATGCAATCACACGCATCTTTCTGACCCTCTCTGAACAGCCAAACAAAGGCTGAAGTGCTGCCAGAGGTACCATTTGCTCCAGGAACTTGAGTGAATTTAACATGAAAATAAAAACAAGGTTGAGGACTAATCTCTTTGCTGTATAATTGAAGTTATTTGGCAGCGCTCTCAAACACCCACATTGGAAGCTTTCCGGAAAAACAGAAACCTCTCCAGTTACTCTGACGAGTGGGTTCACTGTTTTAATGACAGAAGCGTGTCAGAGGTCAACCTGTAGGTTGAGAGATTGCCCATTAGGTGGTTTAAAAGCTCTGTTGTTGATAAACATCACACACATTTGCAGTCTTTGAGTACTCCATTTAGATTCAACCTTTTTAAACACTTAGAGCTTTCATTTTAATTACCTGTGCGGTAATGCCACTGTGTGAAGTCTTAACCCTGATTACAGAACTAATACTGAATAAAGAGCAAGTTATGAAATGTGCTACCTTAACAGCTGTGTGGAGAGCAGGCCATTGACAAAGCTAATTTTCCTGCTTTAATGAGATGATACCTCAACAAACGAACATTAATTAACCTCATCAAAGTAAACATGCATTACTGTCGCTTTTTGCCATGCTTTCTTACCAAGCAGCTAACTGTTCAATGCTTGATTTTGATTGGTCAAAACCAATTAACAGTACTTTAATCTGAATAATGAGAACACCATTGATGGAAAGAAGCCCTGCACATCGATAAAGGTTATGGTTTCACCTCCTCTCATTGACAATGTTGCGAATGTGATTTTCCAGTGCCACTCTCAAACAAAAAAACACATATTCTTGATTTTATTTGGAGTGCCTTGAACTTTAGATTGATGATCAATGCCTAACCAGTGTGGAAGCTGACAAGGGTAGATAAGCATGACTCTGCAAATGAAAGAATGTGCTGCAAAAAAGCTGAAACAGCTGCAGTGACTCCAAACACGCTACAAATACACAAATGATGCAAAGCAAAAAAATGTTCCTTGTGCTCTGTCCACCGCTCGATGATATCCTCAAGCTAGGTTGGCAGTTCCGCACTGCTCCCCTTTCTGAGTTGCCTGATGATTTCCCAGAACTTTATCCCTATCCACAGACTCTCTTCAAACTCCTTCCAAACCTGTTTTTTTTTTTTAGTTCTGGGACCACTGAGACAGCAGCCTTACTCTGCTCAGGCAGCAATAGACTTAAACAGTTATAGACTCCGACTACTGTGGGCTAATTCTGGAGACCCTCTGATCCTTAACGCTGGTGTCCACCACAGGTGCAGATCTATGGGCTGAGAAACGTCGAGGCTTCTCTATTCTGGTTGAGGTGACTTTTGTGGCTAAAATACACCAGCAGCGTTCCTATTTTTGCCAGATTCTGGAGCTGTGATGTGTCAATTCAGAGGAGAGAAGATCAAGCGGGACAGGAAGTAGTGCACGGAAACTACCTAAAAAGAGCCTGAGACTGTCAAACTAAAACAAACCCTGTCGAAACCAGATGGTATTTAGCTTTACCAAGACACACCAGGAGTCAACAGGTTTAAAGTTTTACAGTACAACATGAATGAAGAGAGGCTTATTAATGGAGAGGGAAGCATGGGAACTCCTCTGTCTGTTACCCCAGCTGTCTGTCAGTCCTGCAGCTTGTTGAACTGAACACGCAGCCGGTGTGAGTTGACGTCTGCATGGAGCAGAGCAGAGCCGGACCGGAGATGCATGTAGTATTTGAGCTGTGAGCTGTTATTGATGCTTTTTTTTATGTATCTCAGCTAGAAGGGGACCTGTGCACTCTGGGTCTGTTTCTTCAGTACAGGCATTAATTCTGCTACACCAGTTATCTATCTGTGATACAACAGCCCTTTATGCTGCATTTCTGCATAATAAGATGGTTTCTGTAGCTGTAAAGTAGTTAATGAGAGGTGAATTAATTCAGACAGAGCATTAACTGAAGGCTGAGGTGTGTAATGCACGGCCCGCCACTGATTTATAACGAATGATAGTACATATATATGCACTAAATACTTCTTATTTACACAATCCAGTACTTGATCTGGTAAAAAAACAGAAATGATCTTTTCACTGTAAAACATATTTAAAAAAAAAAAACTGCTGATGTAGCTTAAAATAAAAATGAATAACAGACACATCAAATTCAAAGTTCACTTAAAACCATTGTTCCCCAAAGAAGGTTAATTAGCAACAGAAAGACTGCCTGCAATCCTTCATAAAGTGAACTTTACTTTGAAACTTATGTTATTTTACTCTGAAACTGTGCAGCATTCTTAGCAGAAAACATCGATGCATTTTAATTCCCCCATCAACTCCACTCTCATTCATTCAGTGCTTTTCTTTCTGCTATTTTATTTATTTATTTATTTATTTATTTATTTATTTATTTATTTATTTATTTATTTATTTATTTATTTATTATTATTATTATTATTATTATTATTATTATTATTATTATTAATAATAATAATAATAATAATAATAATAATAATAATAATAATTTATTTATTTATTTATCTTATTTTTGTTGATCATTTAATGTTATAAAGTAAAGTACACCCTCAGGTAAATCAGAACAGTACACGGACTCTGATTTTATTTTTTCATTGTTTTTTTTTTTACCTTCTGCCAAATTTGTAATTAAAGCGGTGCATTTTTCAATTGGCTAAATTGCTACTTATGAATGTGTTAAAATTCACAGCCACTGTCTGCTCTTTAGTGAAGGTTCATCACAACAACTGGTGGATGGTAGCCACAGCAAACACACCATAAAGCATAATTGTGGCTTGCCAGTTCCTGAAAGTGGTAGTAAGTATGGCAGATGGTGTCTTTGGCAGGAAATTTATTTTCCCTAAAGTTTTCCACTGAACAGACCACCTTGACACAGAGACAGTGTTTTAAAGACGAGAGTTTAAGGGGGAAAAAAGCCATTTATTAACTATTACTACATAAAAGGAAGCCTTTTTTCATTACAGCCAAAATTCCACTCTGCCTACCTGCAGGCTGTGTCTTAGATACAAACACAGTTCAAGGCTCGCTACCACTGAAGTTTGGAGACCATTCCTCCATTCTTGATACCTGTAAACCATGTGGCACTGTGGACATCTCCAGAAACAGGCTGAAACATCTGGTAAAAATAAAGCACAAGTAAACAATTTGCAAATGTTTATAAAAAACCCAAATGAGTAAATAATAACGTATCTCCAATCACACCAACAGTAACTATCTTAGCATTTCCAGTGATTCTTGAAGACTTCTCTAGATGTACAGACCCTGGACAGATACTGAGAAATCATCTCTGCTGGAAGCAGTTCTGTCATATAGTCTGACAAGCCTTTGGTTTCAATAGGCCATCAGGTTGGATGGCGGGAAGCTTCTCATGACAGTAAATGAAATGTACAAGCTGGCTCAAGTTCTCATTCGATGGTGGACAGACAGGGTCCAACTACTGTTGGGGTGTGGTCATACTGGCAGTCTGTGTTTTACAGAGGTTGTTAGAGTTTGGGCTTTGCATCTACCTTTCCTTGTGTTTCCTGTTGTTTTCCCTTCCTAGTGTGTCATGTTTTTTCTCAGTCTGTCTCTGTCAGTACGTTTACACGCAGTTTCAGAAATTGGACAATGAGCTTAGTCAGTGTGAGATCGGGCTATTAAAATGCATGTAAACAGCTCAGCCGGGCTGAATACGGACTCTGTGTAGCTTGTTTGACACACCTAAATAATGCAGTTGCGATCGAGCTGCATCCATCTCAGCCATCGTGGTTAGAATGTTGTTTTCTCTTCAGGTGAACAGAAACTAGTTTGATACACACGCAGCTTCACTCATCAATAAAGGACACAGCGCCACCTATTGAAGCAGAGGGAGACGTTCTCAGACAGAAGTCTGATTCTCTTTACTGCATGTTTACACAGACAAGACCAGACCCCCCTACTGTGGTACCATCGAGCTATGACCTTAGCTGGGCCACTACGCGCATGTAAACGTACTGTGTGTTGTTGGGCGTGGACTCTTGGTTCCCTCATCCTGCCTACCCATCTGATCTTCTGCAGCTGCTGATTCTCCTCACCTGTACCTAATCTCCTAATCAAGCCCGGCAGTATTCAACCCTGGCTCAGATATCCAGACTCAGCCAGGTCATTCAGTCTCCATTGGGGTACTGACATCAAGGCCTTTTTCTGAGAGAACTTTTGACCATTTGTATTTTTGTTTTTTTTTTTTCCTGGACATCAGTTTAACAGCCTTGCTTTAGCCATCAGCAGTCTGTTTGGTTACCCTCCTTTAACTCATCTAGCTGCCCTGCTCAGCTGTACCCATCCACCTCTGCTAGACAATTTCTGTCAAGCCCTCAGCCAGTTAAATCTACCAAATGGTCAAAGCCATTCAGTCTCCTGGCTGTCTGTTTTTGAGGTCCTAACTTTGAGCTGTCATAATAGAATGATTTGGCCAGCATGGACCCAACAGATAGCTCCTGAAACTGTAGGTTGGCAGATAGCCATCTCCAGTCATGGACAGTAATAAGGATGACATGAGAAACGTCTCTGAGAGCAGCCAAAGCATGGTAAGTCAAATATCTGGAACGTATACATCGAGTGTCTCTACTTAAATCTCTGCTCACTCCCTCCTCAGTCCACTCTGCCTGCTGCCACCTCCATCTCGGGACTCCTATACCAGTGACCCAGAACTTTTCTCTGCACAAACAGACAAATGCCGAGGAATTCTCCTGCAATGTGCCATGGTTTTCCAGCAAAGGCCTCAAGCATTTGCTTTGGACCAATCTAAGGTACAATATTCACTGGGATTATTAAGAGGGAGAGCTTTTGCTTGGACAGAGACAATTTATACATATCAGTAGGAACCTTGTCTTATAAGGATTTTATTCAAAAGATGAAAGCTGTTTGACCATCCAGATTATCAAGGCAATGCATCTAACCACCTGTTCAATCTTCAGCAGGGTAACATGAGTGTGGCTAATTCTGTTGATTTTTGAACCTTTTCTGCTTATGCCAAGTGGAATGAGGATCTTTGTGAATTAGCAACCTGTGATGAACCTGCTGACTTGTGTTCTTTGGTTTCTCTTGCCATTAGTCATAACACAGGTCTCCATTTGTTTCAAATAAACGTAATTTACTGATATTTTTGTGAAGGCATGAAAACATTGGTTTGGCACAAACAATGCCATGTGTTGTCAGAAGTATTGTGCGTCACCATGATCCTTTGAAGACGGGTATAATGAGTCAAACCTGGCTCATCGATGGAGAAGCAAAGCTGCTTTGGGGTCTACTGGGACACAGAAAGGAATATGTCTAACCTGTGTAATTTTTAGCCTTTTAAGACATGTTTCCTTTTTTGCCTCCCTAAAAAAACGGGAGCTGCAACGAGTGGATGTGCTCACAGTGCCTGAATGGTGGACCATTTTACTGCCAAAAACTGATATTGCCTCACTCTTCCAGCTCACACTGTCTTTTGTGTAGATGCCTCTGGGTTTCTCTCTGAATGTGAACTGAGATAGAAGTCGTGCCTTGACTTCTGAATGGTGGAAATGCCATTTTTAGGGTCCCTGCAGACACCTTTTTAAATGATCCTCGATTGTAACTTTTTTTTTTTTTTTGATGTGTTGGCAATATACTTCTTGAAGACTGCAGTGGGGACATTTGGTTTTCTTATCTAGCTGCAGACTTTTATCATCTTGAGAAGCAGAGACAGAGGACATGGCACTTTTGTGTTAATGTTAAGGAGGAGGGCTGAACACTGGCAAGGGCGAGACATCAGTCTTTTGGAGTTTGGAGGACGGTGCAGTAGTTGGGCTCTGCTGGACTGAAGAAGAAGAAGGTTCGGTAGATAAATCTATTGGCGTCTCCTTGGCAAGCCAGCAAGTGTCCAAACCATGTCACTTCTTCTGCTGAGTGTTTTATGGCAGGTAGGGCAATGAACATGAGCCACAGTCCTGAGAACGAATCAAGCACAAAGAGAAAAAAGATAAATATCAATAAATAAAACATATATAACAGCATAACTGCTATATACACATACACACTCACCTTCAAGTGAAACAGTTTTTGTAGCTGACTTCCAGGTGAGTCTTAATCCTGTTCAGTTTTGTTGGTTTAAATCTTGAGCACAGGGGGCAGTGGTACAGCTGACAACAAGTCGTGCAGCGAGCATTGAAGAGCGAATTGCAGCGTTTTTAAAATGACTTCTACTCAGTCAGTCGGGCTGAGATCAGGGCTCTGCTGCTGTTAGAGCTTCAAACTGCTGAGAGGCCAAACTGAAAGCCCAGTGTACGTTCCATTCCTTGGACAAGCAGCATTACAGACGTTTTAATGTTGTTTCAGGCTGACTTTCTGTCTTGTTCTGTACTGATTAATGTGGTCCGCTGTGCAGTGCTGTGGATTGTCGAAGCTGATGCAGAGATGAAATGTGGTGAAAAGCCGAACCAATGAAAACGCACACATTGACTCGAGTGAAACTAGCTGCACTGCCATGACAGAGCTCCACGGCTGAACTCCAGGAGGACTCCTGCTTTTGCTGGCTGTGAAAGGATTTCTGGTAAAAAGTTTTTATTTCTGAAAAGACTGACAATTTTGTTTCACTGTGGAAAAATGTGCAGTTTGGGCTCTTTGTAAGTTCAATACAGAAGGGAAAAAAAAAGAAACTTTCTTTTTTTTTTTTTTTCAGGAAATACAAACAACATAAAATCAATTCAATACTCTGAAAAAGCAAAAGCAATTCAAACTATGACAGCTTGAACTTTTTACAAAATTTGTATTTAATCTAAAAACACCCTTCAGCACTTGCTCTGATGTTGGAAATGTACATTTTTGCTTCACTCTGTTTTATCACATGTGAATGTACACTGTTGTTTTATATAATTAAAATAAACTAGTTTTAAATGTAAGGGCTTCCAAGCTTTCTGTGCTAATTTTAGTGAGGAAAGAGGCGTCAGTGAACAGATTACAGACCTTAGAATATATATGATTTATATGGCATCAGTAATGTCAGCCTGATAGGTGAGGATGGTTCTGCCTGATGTTGAAAGTGACTAACGGGTAATGCTCCATAGACCAGACCGTCTCAATTCAGTTTGGTCATTGCGATCAATGCAGGCTACAAAGGCTTGGTCATCCAAAAGCTGCAGCCCCTGAATTGGGACACAGCTAGCATCTCATGCTAATGGAAAAGGCTCATGTTTATTGCTTTAATGTGGATGAAAATGTTGTGTTTAATGTGAGTTGTAGCAGTAAAACAGACTGAAGTTAAGTGTGTGATGTGGATAAAAAAGCAAGGTCAATGTTAATTCAGCACACACACACACACAGGCTGATGAGACCAGTGAATGAAAGTGCCACTAACTCTTGAATCTGATGAACTGCGAGCTACATAAATGAAAATGGAGGAGAATAAATAGTTAGTGGGTCGTCAAACCAAGTAGAACTCAGAGTGTGATGGGAGCCTGACCCTACAGCAGAGAAGTCAGCTTGTCTGTTGGGATTCTACTTCATTTATCAAACTGCTAACTATTGATTCTTCATCATACCCTTAATCTAAACGTTTTCCCCAGGGACGCTTCAATAGTTCACATCATGTCAAGGAGACACGCTCTTTGAGTGGAGACAGAAAAATGTTTGTGGTGTTAGGCTCGCTGGATTCAGTGTTACAACATGCTTCATCATGCTTGCCTGTATTTTCTGTCATACATTATGGGGTTTGTTATGCAGAGTCCAGTGGACACAGACATATTTCACAGTCAGCAAAGTATAGGTCTTGATATCCTGTGCTTCAAGAACGTAGCCTGCCCCCTCCACAAAAATCAATATCAATTCACCGAACGATACATCAACATGCTGCGGCTGTGGAAAGATTAGCTGGTGTGAGTCACGCGGTCTGGATTTGTTCGAATTTCAGTCACACAGATTGTTCCTTGTATTTCAGTTTTACCTTCATCAACACTCAGCCAGTTTCACAAGCCTAATAAAATCCATTTAATCAGCTGCAGAAAATCTGTTCCACATTCCAGCCCTCTCAGCAGTACATCTTACTGTAGTCGAAATATATCTGCTGTTGTCATTTCACGCGCTGTTCTGTGTTTTATCTCTTAGTCAGCCGAGAAAAATATGCAAATTGTTGCAGAAACAACAGCGGCGATGTTCTGTCTTCAGTCAGATAGGTATATTCATGCAGTGGGAAGTCGATCTGGGATCACAGACTCCGTCTGAGGCACAGATGCTTTTATTTTTTTTTGCATCTGCCAAAAGTAAATTAGGTGCTGAAATATTTAAGGCCCATGAAGCATCCATCAGACCTGAGGACTGCTTCAACTGATTTCAGGATCTGGAATACTTTGCTGGTCAGCACTCTGAATCTGTGTTTGGGCCTTCTGCCTCTGTCCCAGTCCAACCTGAGAACTGCACCGCTTGAACAGAGTCGAAGTAGAGCTGTTAGGATTCCAGATACATTGAAATGCACCCACTGATCATAGCATCAAGCCTCTTCACTGCTTTCAAAGATCATTTTTTTTATTCCTTTTTATACAGTAAACACTGAAAATTTCAGTGCTCAATCTTAAAACACTGGTAATTTTCAATCTTAAACAATTCTTATATCACTACCTCCTTCATGGTTCATAGTTTGATGCATTTTAAAATATGGTGTAACACTTGCAATGCAATGTTACATTTGGATAAAGATCATTTAGAGATGATAAAGTAACTAAACAACTCTAAAGTGTAGGTGTAATGTGGGCCCTCATACATACAGCTACATGATTGTTAAGCGCCGCTTGAGTGGCAGCTTGTTGCAGCAGCTTGTTGCAGCAGCTTGTTGCAGCAGCTTGTTACAGCAGCTTGTTGCAACAGCTTGTTGTTGCAGCAGCTTGTTGCAGCAGCTTGTTGCAGCAGCTTGTTGCAGCAGCTTGTTGCAGCAGCTTGTTGCAGTAGCAGCTCGTTGCAGCAGCTCTTTTCATTGTTCTTTATTTTCCTTCTCTTTTCAGTTCTCTTTGTATTTGGAGTCTGTCATTACTTTTTATGGCTCATTTGTTGACCACTGACACCAAACTGGTTGCATTTAAAGTGGCAGTTTTTACCTTTTTTGTTCCTGTTTGTTGGGGATCCTACATGTAACCATGGTTACAATGTTTACACACGAGACCTCAGCCATTAGCAGCCCATAACATGTTGATGCTAACCGGTCTATAGTTCCCTACAAGCTGATGAGAAGGAGGTGAAGATGATGTGCTAGTGCTGCGAGGGGAGCTCTTCAAGAAGAGACAACATCAATCCATCCTCCCATCCATCCATCCATGGGGTATGTAAGATCTATCTCCAATACGATGAACAAGCTAGCCATGCTAACCTAGAACCAGAGAGAATACCATTAGAGCAGCATCATGCTATTCACAGAGATATGGCTAACGGAGTTAACAACAGACACAAATACCACACTGAAGGATTTCACCTGCTGTGAGCAGACAGGATACAGGAGAACGAGACTGAACAGACTGATGACGAAGGCCAGCTCAGTCCTGGACCCTGTGGACCCCTTGGACCCCGTGGACCCCATGGACCCGTGGACCCCGTGGACCCTGTGGAGGTGCTAGCTGACACGAGAATCATGGCCAAGATGTTTTCTCTTATAGACATTTTTTCATTTTAATTATATTATACTTTTCATATATTCTTGAAATTTTTGCACTTTACTCTTAGTTTGCTGCTGTAACTCTGAATTTCCCTTCAGGGATCAATAAAGTATGTTTTATTCTATTCTATTCTATGATGTTAATTACTTCCTGTTTAATCATTTTACATACGTAGAGGCTTTGAATGGAGATCATTGAAAGCAAACCTTTAGTGAACAGCGGTTGGTCCTTACATTGTTATATAGAAAAATGTCCATCCTTTGGGAAAGTAAAAGATTGAAAAAAAAAATTATAGTATAATATTATTCAACATCAATGACAGTTGCACAGAAAACACACCAACCACACGGGAAAGCGATTGAAAATGTTATATTTTGGTATTCTGCATTTGAAACTTTAACAAGTTTTAATGTCACTGTGCAAATATTTCTGAGTTGTTAATATTCAATTGTGAATAATGAACTTGTTGTTGGCTCTTATAAATCTTGGTCACATTCTCTCTGATAAAAATAAAATAAATAATGCATTTTTAGAAAACAAAATACCTTAATGCAAAGTGATGGAACATACATCACGGTTGATGTATTTTTCATGGTAAAACAAAACAAAACAAAAAAAACCCCAAAACAAAAAGTAAGTGTTCCTAAGAATGGTCCAACATCAAACTTCATGGTAGAGGGTTATGGGTAATAATATATTTGGAGCTATTGAATGTTCAGTTTGTGATTTGTCATTGACATCTTTTTGCTGAAGTCTAGACTGATTGCTCGCTCAAACCCCCACATTCTTCTTCTGCAGACTCATAAATTCAGACTGGCATTTGACCTGTGGTCTCATCAATATCTCCATGAAGTTTGTTTGTTTACCTTTTTCTTTAGTAACCTGGCAAGATAGGGGAATTTAATTTGTTCTGCTATTGATGGGCACTGCTCACTGCCCAGACTATTGGACTTCAATAACTGTCACAGTCAACAAAACAGTGGGATGGGGCTTTTCCTGGAGGGAAGCCCCACACCACAGCTCATTGTCTGGGCTGTTGAATCATATTACAGGAGATGATTTTGTGAAAAGCAGAGGGCTTTTTTGGCTGAAGCACTTTAAGATCAAATAAAATGTTTTAATAAATGGTTATTAAGGAAAAATCATAAGACACAGGAAAATCCAGGAAGACAAGTTTTGGATAGAGCAGAAAATCAGGTCTTTGCTGACTTTTGGTGAACAGAGCCTAAAATTGGCCAAACAATCTTATCCTGTGTTGCATGCATTAGCATTAGTGATTGATAGGAATCAGTGACCTTAACTTTCCACAAACTTCTTACCCATGTGAACATTCTCCAAACAGAGCCAAAACAGCAACGACAAAAATTCCCTCATGTTCATGTTGGAATGAATAGAGAGGCAGGATTTTGTCTTGTGCTGCAACCAGCCACCAGAGGGGGCAGTTTTTGTGGCAGCATCAGTTTGAGCCGAGTGAGATGATGTCCATTTTTTTTTTTTTTTTTACAGTCTATTTGTTTGACAGAAGCATCTCCCACAGCCATGGCCAAAGTGTATGGCTGACCACCTGTACTAGCAGTACTGATTATTTGGGCCAAATTGCAGTATGGAGTATACAGTTGAAAAAATGAGCAAAATCTGCCAGGATGTCCTTATTGGATAAAAAATTCCAATAAGAAACCACCAATCAAGTTTGGGAACAAATCTTTTAAAAAATCAACAGGACCAGACAACTGGGAGTTAAACGAGTTATTATTTATTTAGCCCTCTCTATGAGTGTTGGAAATTTAAAAATAGTAGTGTACATCAGCCTTGCATCACTTGTTTGCACAGCCTCTTTTCATTTAAGTCTTACTTGTGCACAGCAGTGTTTGTGTTTGTGTTAGTAACATTAAAAATCAGAGTTTGTACAGAGTCTTTACGAACTGCAGGCTGCTTTCAGGTTATTCGTGATCACAGTAAGAAGACTGAGAGTCATAAAACCTTTCACCTGAGGCTTTGGAATGAACACAGCGCTTCATGTCGACATCATGAAGATTAGCAGCCTATGTTTGGGTTTGATCCCGGTTTGGAAACAACACACTGTAGTGCACAACAGGCTTACAGGATATGAACGTCGTATTCCAGGTTGGAATGAATCCAGATGCAGATGTCTGCCAAGCTTGTAGATAATGCTTTTATGTGGTTCTGGTGCTTTGGAATAATGTTCAGTCATAAACACACATCTGCCAGCTTTAGTCTTGACAAGGCCCTCAGTGGTCTTTCACAGCCTCCGACTGTGATCCACAACTTATGTGTCTTATGGAGCATCGAGGCGGTTAAAAACTTCCGAGCTCTAGCTGGAATCAGTTACGCGTTTTGTTTTACTTTCTCACAGCTCATTCCAAAAAGACTTTAGTGGGAACAGTTCCAAGGCTAATTTGCAAGAAAGGACAGATATGTCAGAAGGACGATTAAAAAGGAAGTTAAAAAATGTTGACTGTTAAAAATTCTCTGCTCATAGTTCATAACCATAATATTCTAAAATAAAAATCCTTTTAGCTCACACGTGTTCATATATATATATATATATATATATATATATATATATATATATATATATATATATGTGTGTGTGTGTGTGTGTGTGTGTGTGTGTGTATATATATATATATATATATATATATAAACTATATATATATATATATATATATATATATATATATATATATATATATACACACTCACACACACACACACACACACACATATATTTTTATATATAATACGTCTTGTTATGTACTACAACAACAATCTAACAACAGATTGTCATGTAATATCACACACCTTTCTCTGGCTGTCTGGTGATATAAATATGCTGCATTTTGAGGAGATAAAGGGTGTGTTGGGTCTGTCCATCACATGCTTGCTAAAACACCTCGATAATGAAAAATAAAAACATGATAAACATTACTTATGGGAGAGGTATTTCATGAGCTTTCCATCTTGGTTTGTCCTGCTGCTTCAGGCTGTCAATAAAACCTCTGACTACCATAAGAATAACAACCATTTTCTTTCATGGCTGAAAAGCATTTTTATAGACTGTTTGAAAAATGTGCTTCTTTGAAGTATGAAGAAAAATATGGATCATACTTTTCACCACAGCATAATCACAGTATAACACCCTCTGAATGAAAACAGGGGTCTTAAAGTTTTTCAAAAGAGAAGTCTTTTTGTGTGTGTGTGTGTTTTAATGTATTCTTCTTGAAAAAAAATGTTTTAACTCCAAGATAAACATGGAATCCATACTACTCACTGCCCCCCAGACTCAGAAAAACCTGCAGACTATTTCTGTTATTAGCCCGGTCCTCCATCAGTTCATCAATTCACTTGAACAGGAGAATTACCTCCTTAGTGAAGGTGGATCTGATCAATTTCTGGGTCAAGTAAGGGCAGACGGGAAATGAGATCCTCCTTGGAGTCGATACAATGTTGCCCACTGAAAAGGCCTCTCTCCGAGCCAATATCCTGACTTGTTGAACACAGGTGTAACTAACAATGCTATTGATGGCTGCTTTCCATTTGAGTGTGTCTGCTCTTGGATCGATCGCTACACCTTTTGTTCAAGTGTACCCTGAAAGCCCCATCGAATCAGCTTGAAACCCCTCCACAAATAACATGAAAACAGATGACACACACACACACACACACACACACACACACACACACACACACACACACACACACAAACTAATGAATGATAGGTTCGTCTAGGAGCCCAATGTATGTGAAAACCAACAAGGACGCCAAGGTAAGTCTCAAGATAAAAGGTGTTATGAAATATATAAACACTCAAAACTGATTAAGTACAAAATACAAATATAAATTTTTGTTTTCCCCCATTTTGTAGTCCATTTTGTTCTTGTGGGCACTTCTTCCAAGTGCCTCTCAGATCTAAGATTGCCATCAAAGTGAATGAGAAGGTACTCAAGGTGGACCAGGAAACACCTGATGGTCACACAAATACCTGAGCCAAATGAGGTTTAAAAAAATAAATAATAATCGTTTCATATGAATAAATTCAACAGTCTTCATTGTATGACATTAATCTAAATGAATATCATTGAAAAAAAGTCAGTTTTGGTGCAAATGAACGCCAATTTTTAGTTAAGGATGTATGCAAAAAATGAATGTGGAAAATTATTCAATCAATCAATCTTTATTTATACAGCGCCAATTCATAACAAACATTATCTCAAGACACTTTCCAAAAGCGTCAACAGGTCTCGACCTGTAAACGATCATACATTTTATTAACAGAGACCCAACATCAGGACAAGATAAGAAGTCTGATCTTATCTTAACCCACCATGAGTACAGAGCTTTACAGCATTTAGCAAGTTACAATGGAGAGGAACAACTTCCCTTTAACAGGCAGAAACCTCGGACAGAACCAGACTCATGTTAGACAGACATCTGAGGAGACTGTTTTGGGATTCACGAAATATCAAACTTAGATACATTTGGGGCTAACACCGGAAGTCCCACTAAGGTTTTAATACCTCTTACACACATTTTAAACTGTCAAAAGTACATTAAAGCCTAAAGAACAAACAGCTCTTATCAGTGAGTCAGTCGTCAAAGACAAAAAGAGAAAGGGAACGTTGGGATAAAGATCTTGAACAGTGTGAATGTGTGTGATGTTTCCGAGCAGTTTGCAGCAGTTTGAGGTTGAACCAGCGCAGCTTTGCTTCAGTAACTCCATGAAGAACTCTACAACAAGGAGCAACATTGGGTGGAGAAAAATTAAGCCCATGTGGGAGTGGTAAAAGTTGCTGTTCATGGAGAATCCGCTATAGAGTCTGGCTGCAGAAAGACCAGAAGTCACAAACACACCAAGACAAAAAAAACAGACTTTTACAGCATTAAAAAGTGTATTTACGCCCTGGTTCAAAAAACGGCTTGGGTTTAAATACACTAATTTTGCTGTCTGCACAAAGTGTACGGTGAGTGATTTTTTTTTTCAAACTTGGTGGTTAAAACAATAATAGGATTACAAGTGTGTCCAATCAGAGGCTCAGCTCAGCTCATGTGACTGATGGTTACCCTATAGCTGTTAGAAAGGAAGCTTAAAGTGCTCAAAGATGACCCTGTCATCTGACTGTATAGGGAACAGATGGGTGACGTCACAGAGACTACGTCCATATTTTATACAGGCTATGGTCTACAAGCAGCTGTTTGATGATCTCCAACTTTTCACCACACACATCCTTGAAGGACCCAGATGCAGAAAAGCCAAAAGCCTTGGCAGCAGCGAGCCTTGCTGGTTTGAGGCTTCGATTGGCCCCTTTTGATGTTGTCTCTTAAATCTAAATTTGCTAGCTCCACATCGTCGTGCTTCCACATGATTTCTTTGATTCCTAAATATCCGCTGTCTTTGCATATTTCGTCTTAAACAGTAATGCAAAAGCACAAAATCAGCCTTTAAACAGCCTAACGGGTACAGTATTAATCCTGTTGTTAGTGCCTGTAATGTTGGCGTCTACCTCCATTAAATTTACTGCTCTGTGGGGGCGTTACCCTGACCCATGCATACCACTACATTATATATGTTTTCACCATTGGTACAAATGTTCCATTTTCATCGCTAATGGCTGGACGTGCGTACAGGCCCTGCTAAAACGTCTTTTAACTCTTTAGCCACACCTCCATCAGTTTTTAAATTAAATTTCATTCAACTTTTTTCACTATCTCAACATCTCCTCTTTTTTTTATTCATGGTTTCATGCACATTTCTGTGTGGAAAAGAAAAAAAATCTAAAGACACGTTAAGAGCTGATGTCACTCTTGAGTTGAGTTTGTTGAGTTTTCCACCTTGCAGCTAAAAGAAGTGCCTCTTAGATGAGTTTCCCTGGTTGGGAATTAAATTCAGGGCATTGTGCATGCTGGCTCACAGCATGACTTACTGTCATGCATAAATGGAAATGAGCTGTCATCATTATCATTTAAAAACTATCTGTGTCTTTTTAGCATTACAAGTTATAATACCTGCTGTGTTAAAGACCCACGGCGACAGTTTTCCATTAATTACAGTCATTACTTTCACCTGCTGGGACGATCTCACCTGACCTGGATAAATACAGTGAAGAAGGTTGAGGCAGAAACGATTCAGCATCAGATTTAGAGCTAATGAAGATCAGCAAACAGAGAAGGTTATACTACTTTCAGCTGAGCACTCATTAAAGGTTTATTCAGTGAAACACACTTTTTGCCCAATGGATGCTGTATATTAAAGAACTGCGAATGTTTACTCTGTACCTCAGTGTAAAGTTCAGCAGATAATTCTGTACCGGAAAAAATAAACCAAAATTCAAGTTTGTTTTTTTTCCTACTTAGACACAAATTTTAAAAAATGATGGTGTTTATCCTGGTGTAATGCTCATGTAACACAAACAACTGGGATGAAGGGAGAGTTGTGTTTTTTTCTAACTTCAGCGCTCCATGAAATATTAAATGTGGAGCAGCAGTCGCTCAGCAGTCAGGAATAAGAAATCAGTGCTCGGAGAAGAGTCATCTAGAATGAATTGGAGCTCTGCCTCTAATGAAACGCCTGCTCAGAAAGGAAATGAAGGATATGAAGGTGGAAGTGGCTGAATGAAATTGAGTGTGTTCTGCAGTGTGATGGGGAGGTTGGCGCATTGGAACCACTTTATTTTATGCCCCCTGCTCCATGTTTCCCCAGCATGGCTGGAACATGCATGAAAATCAGACAGAGGGTCTGCAGGATCAAGGTCCTGCAACGAACAAAAACATTCAACACAATTTCACAAAGTTTGGAGGCCGAGAAAGTAAAGGGCCTGCTGCTGCTGTCAGTGAACAAAACTTGCCGCCATTGCTGCAGACGCCGGACAGCTTTGAAGGGGCAGCCCGGACACGGTCCAATGACGGCAGCATATGGATCCCAAACAAGCCAGTCAGCTCCTCCAGCCAGTCCCCGATCTCCCCTGCAGCAGCAACAAAGATGTTCACATGCTCACAGAAACTCTCAGAGATGTCTCACTCTCACATCCCAAATGAACACAGAGAGATGAACAAATGAAAACACATTACTAAACATAATACCACCAAGGCTGTAACACCAACTCAAAGGATCCTGCATGAACTGCACACAGACTAAATCACACAGACATACACATAAAGTTATTCTTATGATTGTTACTATTACCCAGTTTTATCCAGTTTGAAGCACCTTCCCCAAACCCCAAATGAATTCAAATCAACTTAAAATCATCTCTGTCAGCAGCGCCAGCTCTTGAGCTCTGGTCAGAGTGAAGACCAGCACCAGAGTATTCCTGCTCCCACAGTGGTACAGTGTCTGTACTTTGAGTTCTAAGTATTTCAGTGTATTTAGTGAATGTTAACTTTGTGTTTCCCAGCGTTTAACTCCTGTGTCCGTCTGTTTCTTCCAGCGCCTTGTCAAGCCATCTTCCTGCAGCCCAGTTACAACCAAGCAGCTACAACTCTCTTGGATTTACTCAGTTCTCTCAGCGGCTCACCTGCACTCGCTGGCTCTCTGCCTGACACCACCGGACTTTGGATTCATCTGCATTATTCACTGTGTTCGATGAATCTCTTCAACCTGCTTCCTCTGCCCCACTTCTGGGTCCAATTTAAAATAGTTGGTTTGGTACAAACCGTCACAGTGTTCAGTTGAATATAGGTTGGACAGGGTTTACAAATCACTGTATTGTTTTCATTCAAGTTTTACACAAAGTCCCAAATTCATTGGAATTGGGGGTTGTACCATTTTACCATTGATTTGATTACACCTGTAAATATATTTACTGAATTTTGCATTATTCATTTCAACATTTCACAACATTGTGTTGTTCCTCGCTGTGTTGAATACTTGATGCTGATTGGTTAGAACCCATAACTGTACTCAACAAGAATATGTCAGCATCCTGTTGCTGTAATCCATCACATTAATCTGTCACATTTCACCCCTCCCTGTAGAGACTGTAGCACATGAGTTTCTGTTAGCATTCTGTGTAAGTTGGAGTCAGTCGAGGTTTGATTAAAAGAAAATGTTCAAATGTTTTACAAAAAGAAAAGTTAAAGACTTCAATCAGGTGCTGATATCTTTTTATGTATCATTTCAAAATGCCAAGGAGAAAAGATTTTCCTGTGAATTAAGTTGTTCATTTTAATGTTGATTCAGTCCGTTAATCGACTGAAACAAACATACAGTTGCCTCAGTAGAGCTACTCTCTGTGGAAGTTGAAGCACCTCATTTTTTTCTAGGCTGTGTGAATAAATAAATCATTTTTTGAATGAATAAATCATCTCAGTAAATATTTACAGTCAACTTGTTTATGTCTTTTGGTGGTAGCCAGACAAGCAGTGAAAAACAGCTGTGGACTCTGACCCAGCCCAGCTCACAATGAGCAGCGAACTACACGGCTCCCTGCCAGCTATGCCACGATCTTATGACCTCCATCTGTTTAACACCACAGGTGTTGAAGTAATGTTTTGTTTTTGTTGATTGGAACCCTTCTTTGCAAGTTTTCGCATCTTCATTTCAAATTTTTCAAAACAATACTCAAAAATTGAGATTCATTTCTTTTTCTTTTGGAAAATGGAGATAATACGGTGGTTTTGCTGAGGTTTTCAGTTAATCAGAAATAAGTTTCAGCCTACTATAGAAATCAGACTCCATGGACGGTCTTGTTGAATGTGAACTCTGAAGAATCACTGACAATCACTCCCAAAGTTCAGTTTTCTTTTTTAAAAACAATTTACACTCTAAATAAAGGAAAGTATAGCTTTACACTGTTAAATCCAATGAGGGCAAACAGGCTTTCTCACTTAGTTCTTGGTCCTCTCTCCCTTTTTTGTTCCCTTTCTTTGTTCTCTTGAAAGAAGTCGACTCTACATTTCACACTGAATTAAAACACAAGCATCTGTATTCTTATTCAACTTGAAAACTGCATATGTGGAAAAGCATACAGAGAATTTCTGACGGAAATAAAAATATAAGATGAGGCTGAAGAGAATCTAAGAAGCTATGAAGAGAACATGACATCAAAACAATGTTTTTAAATCAGTTTGAATTTGCCCTGAAAGAACAGGAGCTGTCCTGACTTCATATTTCTGAAGTCTTAAAGAGTCTTTTCCAAACTGTGCCTTCTCCTTCTTTCCCTCTTTCTCATCACTCTCTCTTAGTGAAAAAAAAAAAAAAAAAAAAAAAAAAAAAAAAAAAATATATATATATATATATATATATATATATATATATATATATATATATATATATATATATATATATATATATATAATTTTATTTTATTTTTTTGTCAAATATTGAGTTGATGTTGGCACTGCTTTCTCTGGTTGGTTTCTGTGTCACAAAAGCTTAGCGCCTACCTCAAAAAAAGTGTTTCAGTCACTCAAAAGTACTTAAAGCTTTGATAGATTCATTGCTTTTAAATTGAAACTTAGTTAAACCCTTCACGTATAAAAAATGAAACAAAACTTTTTTTTCAGGTTAATGTACAGTGGTGGTCACCTGAAAGATCCGTTGACCTTATTTTTTGCCTCTAAAGCAGGATCATGTTAGATGGAAACATGCAGATGGTTGCTCTGAAATATCAACTGAAGTGAGTCCTTCTGTTTTTATCTACCTTTATCTTTAGTATCTGGTTTTTCCCCATTTTGCAGCAGTTACAGCAGCTCATGTCTCTGTTATAGTGTCAATATCTTTCCTGAGGACTTCAACACTAATGTTATCCCATGACTTCTGCAATATAAGACAAAGGCTCCTTTGAATGCTCAGTGGATCTGCAGACTTTATTTTACAACTCGCCCAAATGTTGTTGGGTTGTTTTTTTTTTTGTTTTTTTTTTTTAAGGGGGGGGGGGGGGGGTGAAATCCTTCTTATGAGGAAATGACTGAAATCTCTTCATGATGGCTCTATTCTATACAGATCATCTAAATGATGAAAAACATTCAATATTCAGTTTTTTCATTCACTTAGAGCTGGGTCTGAGACCTTCTGATTCATTCTGTCCCCGAGGACAAAGAGGAGAGAGGTCAGAGGAGTCCTGGAGACTCTTTGGTTTATTAATTTAGCCATTTCTTTCAAAGTATTACTTTTCAGTGATTTTCCTATGAATATCTAAATTGTTGTACTCAACCTGCTCTTTATGCTAGTTAGACTGGGCTAACCCTTGAACACTTCCTTGAACTTCTTCGGAGTATTTCTGCTTTGTGAATAGAACGTTTAAGTGTTGCTGCTTGAACTGAGCCAGTAACTCCTCTATGACTTGCTGGGCTCTGACACCAGATAATAGGCAGGGTGATAAATAGTGAACAGATTGTTAAGAAGTTATTACGAAGGGTTGGTGTAAGAGTGTGATTTCAATTTAATGGGCAATTAAACAAGGTGATAATTATTTCTGTTCAACCTAATGGAACTGTTTCAAAAGTTAGACCCTCTTCAACACAAAACCATGCTGGAATTTTCTCTTTTCATTGGAAAAAGGGAAATAAAATAGAGACTTTGTTGACTTTTCTGAAAAAATGGCAAAGTCATAGTTTCAATGTGTTAAAAGTAAAATGACTATAACTCTGCTTCTAAAAACTGTGCTTTGGCTCCTTTTTTCTTTCACTATTGGTTTATAAGTTTTTTTATACTTGTTTTTAAAGTCCTACACAGCCAAGAGCCTCCACATGCTATATATATATATATATATATATATATATATATATATATATATATATATATATATATATATATATATATATAAATGATGCTGCCATGACGGACGGATTTATGATTGGCTATATGGATTCATGTTGGGTGTTGGATGTATATATTTGTATATATATGTATATGTGTATCTTTATATGTATATATGTATCTTTGCATATATGTATATCCTCAAAATGAAGAGCTTCGTGCTCTATTGTAAAGTGTCTTGACATAACACTTGTTATGAATTGGCGCTATACAAATAAAGATTGATATATATATATATATATATATATATATATATATATATATATATATATATATATATATATATATATATATTTCAGTTTGTTCTGTGTGAAGCACGTTGGGCTGTGTGCTTCTGTGCATAAAAGGTGTTACAATAATAAAGCTGGACTGAATTTTAGAGTCGAAAAAGAAAAGCTCAGTTTATAGAAATGATGTGATTTTGATCTAAAAAGTAAAAAAGAAAGAAAAATTGTATGCGTTCATTTCCAGTCATACGGTAGCTTAACTCTTTCTCCACATATGAAGGTTTTTTTTCTGTAATTTTCTGCCTGCAGGCTTGTTCTGTTTCAGTTCACCGGACTGAATCAGCAACTCAATCCAGACTCCAAAAACCTGACAACTTTTTGATTTGATTCTTAAAGCTATTGCAGAACTTCAAATATCAAATCAAAATTCAGCAAAGTTTTTTCGGAGGAGTCAGCAAAAGCGTCAGCCAACATACAAAATGCTTTATTTTCAAGAATAAAAATATATAAGCAGTTAACATCCCCAAGGAGACAGAACACAAATAAATGTTATTTGATGCTCTTAATCTCCTTATATGGCTTTATTTAAATGTTTCGTAGTCGTAAATGTCGTTGTTCTAAAAGTCTAAATGGGTAAAAATACACAGAAGCTTATGAATTATTCTACATTCAACAGACTATCACATCTCCAAACAGATCTTCACATGCTGTACAGAAATGGATGTGTGAGCGTCCCTTCCTTACACACACACACACACACACACACACACACACACACACACACACACACACACACACACACACGCACACACATCAGCTTGGATTGGACAGCACTGTCTGTCCACAGTGACAGGGACCATCTGGTGTCATTTGTCCTCCAGCTGCAGTCTCATTCACATCCAGCTGATGGTTTATGTTTGTGCCTGCAGCCTGACAGTGTGTTCTTTCTCATCTCTGCTTGGAGTTATGTTTGTGGTTTACAAAAGCATTTATTTTTTTGGCAAAGATTTGACTCTAATGCTTCAGACCTCCAATGTTGTTAAGTTGCTTTTTAATCTGAGTCCTGCTGCAGTTTGCTGAATGTTGTGTTTCAGTTTAGTAGAGCATATTTTTCCCACCAACACATAATCTTTTTTTCTCATATCTGGTGAGTAGAAGGTCAAATGTCTGTTTCTCAAATTATGGTCTATCAGTGACATATGCATTTGACTTATTTGGCCATACATGTCTGATGTGTAATGTGAATGTGAATCTTATCACCCAGTTTACTGCAATGTCAGTCATCCAGCAGGTCTGAACTCCTCATTAAACCCAATTCTAGACATTCATTCATCTATCATTTTATCATTATAGTCAATACCGAACACACTATTTCCTTTCTATTTCAATGTGCACTATTTGTGTTTTAACCCGCTGAGGGGATTTGAAGGTAAAATTCTTAGAAACTTCACAAAAACCAACCATTTGAAAGCATTCTAAAAAAAAAAAAAAAAAAAACCTTGGCTAATATTTTTCAAAAGGTTCAGCTGTAAAGATCATAGACTGAAAAACGAGCCGTTGTTTTTTTTTTTTTTTTTTTTTATCAACCTCTTGGAGCTGAATTTTAATCACTGGCCTTGATTCTTCCTCTGCTGAGATCTCACTCACCTTTTTTAATCTTTGCTAAAACATTTCTCTCTTCTTTTTTTATTTTATTTTATTTTTTTTATTTGATTCCAAACAGGTGAAAAAGACAAAAGAACTGCAGTGGGTTCAACTTAGTACAGTCATGGCCAAAAGTTTTGAGAATGACACAACTATTCATTTTCACAAAGTCTGTTGTTTCAGTTTTTAAAAACTGTAAAAACACAAAACATGGTACATTTGTTATGATCTGATCCAAATACGTTCAAAGTAAAATTAAAAAAGTAAAAAAGTAAGAAAAATAAATTTACAAGATGTTGCAAATAGATGACTTGATTAAAACCAGGAGCTGACCAACAGGAGAAACAATACCATGACATCTTACTTATGAAACACCAGAGGTAAAACAAAATGTTTTAAATCCACAATTTAAAATGAGATCATCAGCATCAATGAAGGTTATTTCTAAAAGCTTTCTTTCTTAGCTCCCTGATTGGGTCAGACAGAATGGTTTGATTTATGGCACAGTAAAGTCTCTGTGACAACACCACACCAGCTGACGAAGTTTAGTAGTTCGAAGATAGATCTGTGTTTTTCTCTGCTGAAAATGATTTCTGTAGTTTATTTAGAAGTGATGGTGGAGACTGGAACTGAACTGACAGACAGAAAAAGGACAGAAGAGAAGAAGAAAGCTAAACAGGAGAGCTATAGAGCATGGGCTAAAGGCTAAAACATGGGCTAAAGGCCAAAACATGGGCTAAAGGCCAAAACACAGGTTAAGCAGTTTGTAATAATGTTCATTCCCAACCCAACCACACAACAGTTATTCTGCAGTGATCTGATCAAAATTGAGAGTCTGTTGATAAAATGAAGAGTGAGGTTACATTAGCTCTGATTGGTGAGGTTGGCGTTGGTAGATGAGCTCTAGTAGGACATAACCAGGATTACTAACATTACACGTTACAGATCTGAAGACTCGAACAAGGCGACTGGACTGTGTAGAGCTGGGAGGACATTTTCCCTCTCATCCACGAAGCTTCATCAGTTCCTATTTGCTACAACGACGACAAAGATACTTGTTCCTGGGGGGACAGCTCAGGGCTTTTAGCCCTTTTCTGTCCATCATTGAGGGGAAGGCAGAGGTAGAGGGAGGCAGAGGACTCAGGGGGTTACAGAAAACATGAGGACCAAGGCACCAAAAAAAGAAACCAAATCATAAGTAATAGAGAATCAAATAGCTTCCGATCAAAGAAAATAATAAAGAGGTGTCAGCTTGCAGGGCTGTGAGGGGTACCCACCTCCATCTGGGGTTGGGTTCAGGGGGGAGGGATGAAAACCCTGGTTAGGGTAGTGGAAGTTCCAAAATGCTGGTGAGGGAAGCAGGTATATATGTTGCTGGAGAAGAGCCAATAACCACTGGGAGGAGTTGAAATTAATGAGTGGGTCGTGGAACTCAATCATGGTTCACTTTCTGAGGGTTGTTATCATCCTGAGTGGGCTGTTAACTCCCACTGTCATGTGAGGTGTTGTGGTTTCATGATCTCATGTGTGGATGTGTAGAGAACTTCCTGGGGAGAGAGATCAGCACTGCATTGTACATGGCTGAGAGGTTATGCTTGAGGCCACCTTCTCTGTTCAGAAAAAGTTTCTCCAGTTTGGTGACAATGGCTTCTTTAACTCCCCACTCAAACCGTCTTTCTTCTCTAGTCCTTTAAGTGAAGGTGAACTCTTGAGTGGAGGAGGAGGCTCTTCTGTGTTGAGCCATACGCATGTGAAGTGGTTGTTTTGTTTCCCTGATGTACAGGTCTGAGCATTACTGCAATAACCAGCATACACCACATTACTCTGTTTGTGTATTGGTATTTTGTCCTTGGGGTGGACAAGCTTCTGCCTCAGAGTGTTTCCAGGCTTAAAGTGAAAGGAATGAGATGTTTGCCAAAAATCCTTTTCAGTTTTTCTGATAAGCCTGCAATATAAGGGATCACAGTGTTCCTGCATCTCTCTTCCCTTTCTGGTTGTGTCCCTTCTCCTCTTGTCCTTCAAAAAGACTAAATATAGCTGGGTACTAAACTATGCTACAAAATGAGTTTACAAAGTTTGATTGTTGTCACGTTCCAAACAACAGCTCTACATAGCCATTAATACATACATTACCTTGTCACTTTGTATCCTGTAAAAACTGTTTTGAACAAAGAAAAGTAGTGTAAAAATGAAGCTCCTTTCTCCCATCACTTGCTTTAAAACAAACATACACCTAGGGTAAGAGTCAAATCTTCACACCAGTGGTTGGAGGTGCTCATGGGAAATGGAGTCTTTGTCCTGGAAATAATTTTATAAAATGAAAAAATGAAAATGTATAAAACTTGGTTCCAACTTTAGACTGTTTAGCTGAATGTCAGTTGTAGTTTGACAGGAACGTCAAACCCCTGATTTTTTACTAACAGATCTTTCAGGCGTTTATTTTTTTTCTTTGCAGTGTTGAGTGTAAACAGTTACAGACTTAAATACTTTGTGACACAGGGTGTTGTTGGGATGTCACTTCACCTGCTTGTTTCTGGTTAGTTTTGTGTGTGCCACCCAGGGCTCTAAATTCACTGTTTTGATCACCAGCCAGTGTTGCTGGTAAGTTTCTGAAGTTACAAGCCATTTAGAATTTCCACAAGCCAGATTATTAGAGACTATTAATATATACAATGTGTATTATTTATGGAAAATAAATTGATCATACCATAGCACATTTTTTAATTCCGATCTCTTTTGCATTATATATATATATATATATATATATATATATATATATATATATATATATACATATATATATATATATATATATATATATATATATAATTTTGGTGTGCCACCCTTCCACACACACACACAAGAATAATATTTTAGACACGCCCGTTTGCTGAGTAGCAGGCTGTAGTAGACGGAGCCTTTGTGCCCTGTATGGTTCGTACCACAGCGGGGGGCCAGCCTAGTCTTTCAAGACGTTCCACTCAGAGACCAAACCCACAGATGCTGGCCCAACAGAGAATTGCAGAATCTCCCCATCCAGCGTGGAGAGATTCTGCAGAGAGCGAGAGAGAATCAGTGTGACAGAACGCATCTACTCCCAGCAGTGGAGCTTCCTGTGTGTTCATGGAGCAGTGCTGAGCGTTTTCCCGTAAAGCAAAGACAACTTCAGGCAGTTTATGTGAAGAGAGGGAGGAGAGGGCCACTCTCCTCTGTCAAGTTGAGACTGAAACATGGAGAGAGAGAGAGAGAGAGAGAGAGAGAGAGAGAGAGAGAGAGAGAGAGAGAGAGAGAGAGGCATCTGTGTACACCGAGGTGTGTGACAACACGTTCCTATAGAAACCGCACTCATGCGTCCCTTAAAATAGATGGTGAAGTGCTTCATTTATCACCAGCCAAGCTGGCTAGTGAGCCTTTTTTAATAACCGGCATTTACCTGCATTTGGCGGGTTGACAGGTGTTCATTTAGAGCCAGAGAGTGCCACCCATAGCAGGGATAGTAAGAGCACACGATGTCTAACTCCTCAGCAGTTTATTTTGCTGTTTATTTTACCTGCTTATTTCACGTGAACCACTCTCATTAAACACTGTTACAGCTTCTGATTTGTCTACAACTAAGTTTGTGGTTGATTTTTCAACTCTCTTGATAAACTCACGCTAATAAGGTGGACAGAGTGATAAAGATTTAACTTTTTACTTACTGATTCTGTGCGTGAAGGAGTATTGCCTTGTAAAGTAAGAAAGAAAAATATATCATTTGTTTTGGTAAATGGGAATAGACAAACCGTGTGCTGTAAATAGTGTGTCTGACAGCAGCTCAGTGCTGGCAGTTATGAGCTTTAAAAAGAACAGCATAAAGAGTGGGCCTATTTATAATGCAAGTCTGCCTCAGCACTCAAACAAAGCTCAGCCGTCACTCCTCCTTTGTGCTTTTACACTGAACCCACAAAGTGGGACATAATGGAACAGTGCTGTCACTAACTCTGATGTGAGCTTCAGTGGTATGACGGCTTTCTTCCACCATCTGTGGGCCTCTGTGACATTTACATTACAGGTAACATGTCACGGGATACATTTCCATCCCTCTACAAAAGGAACTAAAGTAAATCTTCTCACTGATGGTCTCATTTGCTTTTGAAGCCTATAAAGACGTATCAGTAACAATTCTGTCTGTTTCATGAGAAATTAAAACTCAGCAGAGGAGCTTCAGGTGAAACTGTGAAGGCCTCCCTGAAATCCCACAATAGAATGGAAATTAAAATCACTACATTTTCAGCTTGAATGCTAAAACTCAGTTTCTCTTGATTTCGGGTTCAAAGTTTTATACAAATGCTCACGACTCAGACATTCATTCACACAGAGCTATTTTAAAGCTTTTCTGCTAACTCACATTAGACCTGGCTCTATCAGTGGATCTGACCTGACCCACTCTGGCAGGCAGTGCTGACTGAATAATGAACACAGGCTAAGTTGAGCCTGATCTGGCACCAGTTCCAGTCTCTTTGTTCAGGTGAAGCCAGCAGCAGAGCAGATCTCAAATCAGTCTCAACAGTCATTTCAGCCCACAGCTAACAAGCACAGGGCACATGAGACCGCTCAGTCATCCGCCATTTTGTCACCACTGGGGACATGTTCCTCTGAACTTTAATAACCTTTAAACTGCTATTTGATTGGAGGTCATGGGCCTGTGGGCAGGTACTCTCTAATGGGCTCATTTTCTCTCCTCCTCGTGGTGACATTTTCGGTCCTCACATGTCTGTCACTCTGCCCTCCTGCTGACTGTAGCTGTCTCAAACAGCCGCAGAGACAAAACTCCCACTGAGAAAAAGCGTTCGGAGCCTCTGAAATTCAATTTCACTGTTAAGTGCTTGGATATCATCCTGTCTGATAATACGCGTTATTAGCACTGCAGCAAATTTGTTGTTTTTCTTGGAACGTGTTGTTGCTATCTAGAAAATGAGTTTGTTGACTTTTTTTTTTACATTTCAGTGTTGAACGAATGTATTCAGTGGAGGATGAAGATAAACCAAACAATTCACATTTAGTTTTCACAGTAAATGAGTGTTTTTCAGTGTAAGTAAATACCAACAGGGTCAGCTCAGAGACATGATGAGGGGGGGGGGGCTCTTTCACAGCAGGACGATAAACAAACCAGCATGTATACTAGCAATGGTATTTCTCTGAACACAGAGCTGACAGAACATACTCTTCATATCTGACAGGGTTGACAAGAAAAACAGTCAGATTTCTGAAACAAACAAGACGGCTGACAAAGCCTGTCTCATTCCTCACGGTGAATGTGGTGGATGTGGTGGATGTTGTGGAGCAGAAACCAGAGTTTCAGTCTGAATAGTGACCTGTTAGCTGTCAGCTGGACGTATCTGTGGTTGTCACAGTTACAGCAGATGTTTGATACAGATTGGCACAAACCTTACAGACATCTTTTATACACATATTTTAACATCACAATGGAAAAATGGACAAAGAGAATCATGAGGACACCTACATATTCTTTTTTCTGCAAGATGACAATTAACAGAGTCACAGCTTAAACTAAAACACCCGAGTGTACAAAGTGTCTGAAAATGATGGCAGCTGACAGAATGAGATCCAACAAATTAAGATGATACTGGAGAAGATTACACCATAGTCATAAAAAAATAAATAAATAAAAAAAGAAGAAAAAACACTCAGGTTTTTTTTTTGCCTTTATTTAGTGAGGAGAGGATTGTGGGTAGAGCAGGAGACAGGTAGAGAGCGAGGAGCGACGAGTGGGAAAGGGCTGCAGGTTGGATTTGAACCCAGGCCAACTGCTGGAGAGCAAACCACCAGCCAGGATTTCCACAGAAAACTTAGTGAACACGACTAGCAGGTACATTTTTCTCCTTCTTTTTTTCTAACATCAGTGACAAACAAAGTACTGCAGAAAAACTGAAATGAGGCTGAATAGCTTGTAACAAGAAAAAAAAAATCTGCCAGTGGGTAAAGAGAAAAGTTTCTTGTTTTTTAGACATTATTCTAATTTCAAGAAACTTGACAAGCACATTTTCTTACCCCATTGTCAGTTTTTTTTTTTTTTAAACTTGTTACAAGCAATTCAGACCTCATTTTTGTCTTTTAGTATCTTGAAATAAGACATGTTTCTGGACTTGTCAGTTGAATTACTACTAAAATTTTATATTATACTAAAAATAAGACAAAAACACCTGCAAAGATTTCAGTTTTTGCAGCATAATTGCTTTAAAGGAAGTACATACAGAATCACTCAGGGTGAGACAGAACTCCCTCTCTGACCTCTGTTAAAGGCACTGTGAGGACTCTACAAGTGATTTTGAAATATTATATAATCCACTGATTAAAATAAGATTATCGGCACCAAATTCGTTATTTCTAGTGGTGTATGATACTGCAAACTATGGTATCCATCTGATACCAAGTAGATATAGGGCCAGTATCACTGATACTTTTTACATAAAAGCAACTTGTCAAAAATTATTCAAGAATAATATACACACACTAAAACTAATGTTTCTGTTCATGAATGAAAGTAAATAATTTGTCAGTCAGAAAAAAGTTATGTACATTAAGTTTCTTTCTGCTTTGTTGTAAAACAGTTCATTGGAATATTTGTAGATAAAATGATTATAATATTTTAGCAATAAATACATCAATTTTTATTAAAGAGCTGCACATACTGGTGGATTAACCATCAAAGAGACATAACAAATATTTAGGAAATCAGTAATATAATTATATTTCAGGGTAGTGGTGGCAAACAACTTACACCATGTGGTGGTCTGATAAATTTAAGCACTGTATAGCATTTAGATCTTCATGTAGTTACATATTTTCAGTCAAAATAATTCATTCAGATTTATTTTAACTGGCTGAATATATGATATGACTGTCTCAGTTGTTTATATTTAATTAGTTTTATAAAATTACTACAAACAGACCAATTACAAACTAATGTTGGAGTTTTCATTTCCATTAATCAGCTACCTGGATCTTATTGTTCATTCTGAAAAGACTGTTCTGGACTTCTGTCTCTGAGCCTGGGGTCTGGTTGTAGTTTGAGGATTCTCCTCCTCCATCTATTTACTTTGACTCACTTTTTTGATATGTTATTAGACATTTGTATAAGTTTGTGGTGTTGACACAGAACTTTATTCCTTCTCTGAAAACATCACAGCTTGCAGTACTTTGGTCTGCAGCTATAAAATAACACCAAACGACGATCCTCTCTGCCATTATGCAGCCAGCAGGGTGCATCTGAGTGACATGACTGAGCGGCAACACTCAGTAGAGTGGGTTGGGGGGGGGGGGGGGGGTGGAGGGAAGTGAGTGAGAGGAGCACACATCGAGAAGAGAAACTGAAACTTAAGTATCAATATTATAATGCAAGTACTGATCAATACTGATACCAATGTTAGTATCGATACATCGATATTCCACTAGTCATTCCTACAACCAATTGAGGGCAGTTACAGCACTTTGGTGATCACACAACAGAGCAAGATGCAGCCTATTCTGAAGAAAATGATTTCTGTGATTTATCTAGTAGTGATGGGCGACACTGGAGCTGGACTGTCAAAAAGAAAAAAGATGTCAGAGCAGAAGAAAGCTAAACCAGAGAGTGACTGCGCACAGGCTAAAGGCTAAAACATAAGCTAATCTGTTTGTGATGATGTTCATTCCAACCCACATGCAGCAGTTATTCTGCAGTGATCTGATCAAACTTGAGAGTCTGTCAATAAAATGAAGAGAGAGGTTATGCTAGCTCTGATTGGTGAGGTTGGAGTTGGTAGATGAGCTCTGGTAGGACGTAACCAGGATTCGCTGTTGTTCTAAACTTAGTTTGCAAAGCTTGATTGTTTCAAGTTTCAAACAATAACACTATGTAACTTTTAGTAAATACATTACCCTGTCACCTTTGCATTCCACAAAAAAATTCTTGAAGAAAGAACAAAGACGAGTTACAAAGACGATCTGCTCTCCATTCATCTGCTTCAAAAGCCATGCACACCTTGCCAGGGGTCACTGCCTCATAACATTGGGTGATAGTGCTCATGGGAAACTGTGTCTTTATTCTAGAAACACACTTCCAAATCGAGTCAAAGGTGTTACTGCAATCCACACTAAACAGACAGTCCCTACAGAGTCTATGAATTAAGATATTAACGTTATTTTATTCATACACTTGAGGCATGCATGAAAGACGCAATACGTTACTGCCATTTCCTATGTCTATTTTTGTATTAAGTGTTGCAGTTGTGGCATGTGGTAGTTGTCCAGTTTATAGTTTGTATTTAATTGTATTTGTTCAGTCTGTGTTGGATTGTAGTGGATACTGCATGGGATATGAGTCTAACGTCTTTGTTTATATGCATCACTATAAACCTGTGACGTAATCGCTCTGAGCCTTGTGGAGATGCTGTTCTGTTTTCATCACGCAGTTGTCCATCAAAGGATGGAAATGGCACATTGTTTACTACCGTCATTAACCAAATACATGCATAGTCTTGTTTTCTCTGTCCAGATGTGGTTCGTGGGATGTATAATAAGGAAGAGGATTAAATAAATATCCATGGATACATTTAGCCACTACATTAAGAAAGAAGACGAGAGAGTTCACTGAAGACAATCGAGGGAAGGTGCGCTGGATATGTATGAATGGAAGCTAACTGGCTACAGTGTCTAATCACTCAGGACCATAGACTGTATAATTAATGGACGGAGTCTCCGCGACGTCACCCGTCTGTTTCTGAAACAGACTTTTGAAGCCAAACGGCCGGCCCGTACAGTGCGTGCCGTTAGTGAAATTAGCAATTCAGACGGGAGACATTCTTTGTACCAGGCTGTAAATGGGCTTATTTTGGCTGTGAAAACGGCTTTTTTTGGCTTGGTGTGTTTGTGACTTCCGGTACTTCCAGAGCCAGCCTCAAGAGGACACTTGAGGAACAGCAGACTTTAGCACTTCCACATTGCCTCATATTTCCAGACTGGAGGTTGCCACTTGCTCAGGACACAAAGCACATCAGATCAGATTTGAGACGACTCCTATGATAATGGATGAATATAAATAGTGCATGACTGGATGAGCCATTGTGGCAAATTCTTCTAGGCATAGTGAATTCAGGGTCGTTTTGCATGTCATTGGAATCAAGTGCTTCAGAAAGTAACGTCAATGACATTTCATATTAAGAGTGTTGTGCTAGCCCCGGAACATTCTGAGATAAGTGCTACTGTAAGCTCATTATATCAGCACAGAAGAAGTTTGAGTTAGACTCTGAAAATAAAGACAGCTTTTTGTGGAACCTTTTCATTGAAAGCCCTTACATGCTTTAAGGTTAAAGGGCTGTAACCTGGATTTTAGAAGTCAGCAAGAGTTTACCATAAAGAATGTTGAGCCAGTTACAGACAGGAGAAAGATCAAGTTAAAAGATCAAGTTGATTTATCAGCAAACATTTATGGTACTTTCATTCCTGGGGCTTCTTTTTGCAGATGATGTAATGATAAATAGATTGTTTAATTTTTTCTTTCGGTCTTTTAGTTCATTCTGTAGTATTGTACAGTTTGCCAAAGTACACACCATAAGTAAGATGTGCTTTGCCGTACTGGCTGCTCTTTGAATTGCCCGTAGGCAAATTTATGTTAGGATGACTCGGATCAGCAAGATGAAATGTTTCCATACATTTTAGCAGATTAACATTATCACTGAACACTACTCACCAAAATTCAGAGGTTTCCAAACGTGTGAGTGCGGATGTGAATGATAGAGGCTTCATTGTTCCACCAAAAGGTGTCGGGAAGGCCAGGAGCCTAAAGCAGAATGTAAAGGTACAAGGTTCAAGCAACGAAGAGGGCAGATTCCCCTGATACATAAGGCTGGACAAGATTCGTTGTAAATAAAGTCGTTAGTGAAATAATTTCAAGTTTCAGAGACTCAGAGCCACCCATTTGTCAAAGCATGTGCTAAAGATGATCATTTGTCAACGGCTTCATGCCATCTCTTGTCGTCCAATTGTGTACCTGGCAGGCAGCTACAGGACTTCGCTGTGCCAAGAGGAGGCTTTTGGCCCAGCTCATCCTTGACTGAGAGCAGTAATGCAGCACATATGGCGAAAGAAAGCACCATTGATGCCCAAAGAAGCTGTCTTTCTTTGGTTTGGAAGCATCACTTGGCTCAGATCAAACCAAAACTCTGTTTGTGTAAAAAAAAAAAAAAAAAAAAGAAAAAGAAAGAAAAGAAAACAACAAAGCCCCAATCAGATAACAGACCAAAGCTGATTCACTGGCCCGAAGCGATGGACCAAGACAGAGAGAGCGATCATAAAAGCAGCTTTTTCGCTCTGTGCTCCACTTCTATCAGAAAGAAACTTCATAACTTCACAACCCGGAATCTCGTGCTGTCTTCTTTGTTTCTCATTTTTCAGTTTTGTGCCATCACTTTGACTTTGGTTTGGATTTCTGTTCTATGGACAAATAAACAGACTCTGCACTTCTGACCAATTATCTGCTTGGCCTGGCTCTAAATGGGGGTATTTATGGCCTGTCCAATTAGCAGCCCAGAACAGAGTGATGTGAGGAAGTAGAGAAAGGTTGAACTATGAGCTGTAATGAGCGCTTGTTGGCAGAGAAAAAGTGTTCAGGACTGTGTCGATACTCCTTCTAAATACTTAGTGCTAGGTTTTTGGGTTTTTTTTAATGGGCCACATTTGTTTATTATTGTCACACATCACTTTCACAGCTACCACTATACCAACTATCGTCATAATAAAATGGAGATTTAATACAGAGGTCTTCGAGACACAAAGATGCACACAAGCAGGGTTTTGGCTAAATCTTGAGCTGTGTATCTTATACTAATGCTGCTGTTTCACACATCTCATCGAAAACATGACTCGGTTTGGTTTGTGAGCTTTTCACTCGACACACAGCGGTTAGTCTATTCTTTTCCTTCATGCCATGATGATAGAAAAATACTTTTCAGCTTGAAATTGGGGAAGGATTGTTTTGTCTGTAGGATCTGAAGCTTCGGTACACATGTTACCATAGAGAGTGTGTCCGTTTAGGAATCATTTGCTATCTCCATCGTTCATGCTCTGACAGGACAACCTGTGTTTGTCACAGATGTAGAAGTATGTTAAACCCATTGGCATTTTTTCATGTATGCCAAGGGAAGACTGGCTTCCCCAATGAAATATTGAAAGAAAGAATATTATATAGATAAGCTTCACCACCATTTTTATTCACATGATTTTTTTTATGTTTTTGTCATTTTCTTGTTTCCAACATACAACCAACTCCTTACGCTCTGCTGTGGCAGAGCGTTAAGAGGAAAACAGTGCCCCTCTTGTCAAGCGCTCATTGTGTCTCATTCCTTCTGCCCTGTCTGTTGGTTCAGAGGCCAGCATCACCTTCCCTCGAAAAAAATAAAAAAAATAAAAAGGAAGCCTGAATTAGCCAATCAGATTGAAACAAGGCTCATTGTTTAATGGTTGGTTCATTGTTAAAAAAAACCTTGAGTGAGGCCAGATAACCTGGCATACAACCAACCACAAACTGTTAAAAAAAACCACCCACACTCAGTGCAACTGGCCTGCCGTGACCAGCTAGCTAACACAGTAACGTAGCTAGCAAGTCAGAGAATGAACAGAGATAAGGACCTTGAGTTTTCATTAAAAAATGACTTTACAAAACCTCCTTTTGAGGTTCAACTAAAGGTCAAACAGGATAGGTGGTCTCCAGAGCTCAATAACATGAGATCTGAAGTCCTGTGTGGAGCTTAATGACAGAATCACATCAAGTTTTGTCACGATGAAGGAGAGGAGAATGCCACTCCTCCACAAGTAGTGGTGAGTTAAAAAATATAAACTTTTTATGCATTTGGTGACGAATGAGCTGCTTTGTTCCTGTACCTGTCTGGCTTCAGCACCATGAACAGCGCCATGGCCGCCGCAGTCTTTTTGACAACTGGGTGGTTTTCTTTCAACGCATTTTCCTGTTGTGTGATCCATAATAAGATGTCTATCTTTATTTCATCATGGGGAGCATGATAGCTCAGCTGGAGTAGTTTTTCTTTTTTTTTTCTTTTTTTTCCTTTTAATCCTCATGGAAACGGCATTTAGGCCTGCTGACACCAGCTGTTCTAAGATTTAAAGCTTTAAAGTTTACAGCTGATAGCTCTGCAGCTCTGTTTGAAATCCTTTGTTTTAATTTAAACATTTATAACTATAAAGGTTCTACTGTAATGAAGCTACGAGATGTTAACCAGCTTTGCACGAGCTTTCTCTAACTTAACACAGACAACTGTTTATGTGTGCTATACGCATACACACAGGCCGAAGCACACACCCACAGCTCTCCCTCACAGGCACGGCATCGTGTATACTCTCGTCATATTGACACCTGATGTGACTCTCAGGCTTCCTGCCTCTCACAAACACTTCCCTCTTTTTTAACACACTGAAATAAATGAAAAGTTTTAAAATAACAGTATTGGAGATTAAGTTAATAAAGTGCATTCTATTCTATTCTATTCTATTATGACGTTTGTCATTCCTTCTGCTTTCAGCAGCCCCAGTATTTCTCAGGGGAAACTTTTCAGCCATTCCTTCTCAGATTCATCCTTTTTTTTTTCTTTATTAAACTCAGCAGTAACTTTATCAGAAAGAAAGAGGTCTCTTTTAATTGATTGAATTGTAACTTTCAAAAATGCCCAAACAGGAGAAAAGCATTTAAAAAAAATCCAAAAATCAATACTGTAGCCGACAACAATCCATATTCTGTTTCATACACTGCTGTGTGCTCCACAATAACACACAGACAGGTTCTCTCTCTGTCTCCGAGTCAAGCTGTGCTCTTAATGACGAAGGCCAGAGCTGAACGCAACAAAACAGCAAACAGACAAGATGGAGCAGACGTTTCACAGAAGATGATGATGATGAACATCAATGCTTCTTAAGTAGCTCTCATTTAGAACTCTTTCTGTCTGTACAATGTTACACCATAGTGTGGTAAATACTCATGTGGAAAGGAAATCTAGCATATTTGATTTATTATTATTCTGCCGCACTAATATCCCCAAACTGTGGAGCTAAAACTAATACACACACACACACACACACATACATACATACATACACATATATATATATATATATATATATATATATATATATATATATATATATATATATATATATATATATATATATATATATATATATATATATATATATATATATATGTGTGTGTGTGTGTGTGTGTGTGTGTGTGTGTGTATCACTGTACTGTGTGTGCTGAAACAGTAATGAGCCCTTCAGACTGACATCTTTTTCTGTACCAGCTGTAAACATGTTTACAGTAGCTACAGCTTCAAGGCACGGCAGAGTTCCATGCTGGTTCTGGTTCCCAAGCCTAATTTGAACTGAAAAAAAAAAAAATTGTTTCAGAGTCTGAAAAGCTGGTCCACAGCTGGAACCAAAAAAGGGGCAATGAGCATGTCATATTCTGTGTTAATAAAATGAGCAGGAGGTCAAGGTGACAACCTCCCACTTTTGTTGTGCTTAAACTGGTATGAACACAGGCTGGTTCGCTGGAAAGCATCAAGGTTCTGAGAATTTAGAATGGGACCGGTTCCAGGACCAGAACCATGCTGGTGTAAAAGCTCTCAAGCCAATACTTAAACTGCAGTTTTCAGCACTGCCACATTGTTTTGGTTTCTCTTGTCATGAGGATGTCACTTGGTGCCTGAGTGTGCTCTCAGGCTGGGGGGGGGGGCTCACTGACGCACTGCTCTGTGTGTGAAGACTATCACAGTCCGCAGAATCTGCAGTATGTTGTCGACACCTCAGAAAGTAAAAGTACAAGGCATAGACTTTATTTAAGGTCAAACCCTGAGGGTGAATAATAATAAAAAACATAAAGATAAAAAATAAATTGTAGATGTTTTTTTCTTCTATTTGCTTCAAAATTCTCATGTAGGATGATTCCCAGCAAGCACCTACACACAAATGTTTTCCTGTTTTCATAGTTTTCCCCCAATGCACGCACCAAGTATATGTTCTATTCTTTCATTGGAGTTCAGGAAAACCTTTAATTTTTGGTGATGCATTACAGCAACATATGTTTTCAATAAAGGTGAGTCCCTGACAGTGCAACAAACCTTCAACTCTTAAAATAAAACAGAAAGTTGCTGTAGCCTCTTAACTCAAGCTTCAGTCCGTCCCAAATGTTACATTTGCACAAAGTCCAGGAAATGAAAGCTGCAGGGACTCATTCAAAGCCACCTGCAGCTTTCATTTCCTTTCAAATGTTCTTAAATGGGAAATAAGTGAATGGATTAGCACTCATATGGCACTTTTACAGTTCTAGTCTCTTCCACCCATCAACAACACATTCAGGAGCTCAGTACGATTACGTGCACACAGTAGCCCAGCTAAGGTCTTAGCTCGATCGTGGTGTCACAGTGGGGGGTCTGGTCTGGTCTGGTCTGGTCTGGTCTGGTCTTGTCTGTGTGTACATGCAGTAAAGAGAATCAGACTTCTGTCTGAGAACGTCTCCCTCTGCTTCAATAGGTGGCGCTGTGTCCTTTATTGATGAGTGAAGCTGTGTGTGTATCAAACTAGTTTCTGTTCACCTGAAGAGGAAACAACATTCTAACCACGATGGCTGAGATGGATGCAGCTGTAGCTCTTCATGTTTTTATTGATGTGTGTGCATAGATGGGCAGTAGCGCGTTACAAGTAGTGGCACTAGTAGCTTTAGTTACATTTTTCTGTAGCGAGGCGGCAGCGCCGCTCTATTTGAGTCAAGTAGCTCTTTTTGTAACAAAGCTATTTTTAGAGCCAGCAGCGACGGAAGCTACAAGTTACTGTCTTGCCAGGTGTCCAGAAGAAGTCAGCTGAATTAAGTTTTGTGTGTGGGGGGAAAAAAAAAATCTACGGTGATTGGTTGGTTGGCATATGACGACTATGGCGACTCACAGTCGGTTAAAGTTACCCAATCAGAGGCAAGATAAGGCGGGTCATGCCACTCCAACCAGGAAGCAGAGTCCTACACTCATACCAAATGCACACGTGAAATGACGAGGAATGAAGACAAAAACAAGCAAGAGGGACGGAAGAACAACCGGATAATGGCAGAGGCAATAAGCAGTAATGAAGAAGATAACGCCCATGGAGAGGTCAACAACAATTCTTCTCCATGGCCGTATCTCGACAAATTTATGACGGGAACAAACACAAATGATAAAACCTACGTCTTCACGTACTTACAGTATATTGCAAGTTTTCTTTGTCCAGGTTATTGTCCCTCTGCTGACAGGAGGCTTGTTGAATTGTTTGCAGTTTGTTTTTTAATAAACAATCAAACTGCATATTTTTTAACTGCCTATTTGTTTGGTTTAAAAAAAAGATTAGTGGGACTGTAGCCAGCTACTTTTGCACTGTAGCTTGAAGCTTAACTTGCTACTTTTCTCTGGGTCAGCTTTTGCTGTAGTGAAGCTATACTTTATCAAGATTAACTTGTAGCTTAACTTGCTACATTTTCCAAGTAGCTTGCCCATCACTGTGTATGTGTCATGGTGTGTGTTTGTTGAGTTGGAGCCACAGACTGTATGAGAGCAGTGACTCTATTTATCATGGTCACCTACTTCCTCATCCGACTGAACGCCGAGGATTACTGAGACCCGCTGAGTCCTGATGAATCCAACCACAGCCTGATAGAAACCTCATTATCTAGGTGTGTCAAACGAGCTGTGATCAGTCTGTATTCAGTCTGGCTGAGCTGTTTATATGCATTTTAATAGTCTGATTTCGCACTGACTAAGCTCATAGTCTGATTTCTGAAGCTGCATGTAAATGTACGTACGTAGGATCCATCAGTTTTAACTAACACATTCAGACCCATCCACACACCACTGACCAACAGCATCTTGGTCAAGGACATTTTGGCATGTGACCGTAGGAGCTGGGAATCAAATCCTCAACCTTCTTGACTGAGAGAATGACAACTCTACCACTGCTCCACAGCTCGCCCCGGCAGGAATAATAATAGCAAATAATAAGTGTGAGAAACACTCAGTGGAAAATTTCCAGACTACAGGTACCTCAAAATCCTTCTGAACTCTTTGATTTTCCAAACATCAAACTGTTTTTCAAACGTAAAACAAAACCCTGAGGTTCAGCTTGCTTTGATAAGTTAGAATCCTGTTTTGGTCAACAACATGGGAAGATTTATTTTGATGTGATCAGGTGTTTTAAGCATTTAAATCAGTTTTCAGACCTCTGTAGTTATTTTGGGGATTTGAAGGAGAAGTTACATGCAGAGCTGAAAGGAGTGAGGGGAAAATGTCTCACGTGCTCGCAGACCGTCCTGCTCTCATATCAGATGCAGTTGCTCTAAATTAAATTCAGTTTGTGTTTCTTTGTCAGGAAATTGTTTCAGAAATCAGTAAATGAATATGTACCATGTATTTAAAATCACGTTGTTTTTTTAGTGCCTTATAATCGTCCCCGTTCTACAGCCTACATAGAAATATGCAAAAAAAATAAAAAATAAAAACAATAAGAAAGAAAGAAAGAAAGAAAGAAAACTTAAATGTTAGCTTCAGCTCTTATCTTAAATCCAAAGAATAAAACATTATGACTTCCTGGAAAAGGACTGCTGAGGACCTGATTCTCCCCCTCAAGCAGTTCCTCTGGAATCAGAAAAGATCTGTGGCACTAAAACCCGACACTAAAAGTGTCTGCCTCAGTCGTATTTCTGTATGAACAGCCTTAAAGACCCCTATGCACCTTTCTTTCATACACTCTTGTCTGTCATCTCCGCTTCCCTCAGCTCCTTTTATTCTCATCTTCTTTCCTCTCTCTCACAAACTCACCGGATCTCACAGCAGATATCCTCTCAGCAGCCCTCTTATCAGGACTCTTTCAGTGGTGTGGTTGAAAATAGAAAGGGGTGCTTGGCAGGTTGCCGGGCTGTTGTTACCTTTGGGTTCCTGATAAGGATAAAAAAAAAATAAAAAAATCCTGCTCAGCCTGTACAGCCGTCAAAATGAAAGTGCACAAAGCGAGTATTATACTTTTACTGACTGATGCTGATAAATGTTTGTATCCTAAGTTCAGTCAACATTTAATCAAATGACTGAGAATCCTACATGAGTAAAAACTTTAAAGAAAAACCTCAAAGAGGCGCAAAATTACTCGCTCATTCATTTCTTATTATGTTGTGAGGCTCTTTGAAACAGCTCACGATCAGATAACAAACTGTAAATATTGGGGTTTTTTTTGTGCCAAAACCTGACTGCATAATCCTGTCTTGTTGCTAAATTCTTCACTTTTCCTCTTATAACAGCTGCATCTTCCCACACGTTTGCCCTCTAAGTGAGTGATCACACATCGCCGGATGCTCATTTTTATTTCAAATTTAAGCTTTGTGCTTTAATCTTAGCCTGGAGGCCTGCTTGACATCAGTGAAAACACGAGCCTCAAAAAGCACGAAAAGACTTCAGCTGTTCTGTCTGAGAGGCTTTTATATATTCATCAATGCCAGGTTAACTAACACCTTCTCAGCTTTAATGCAGTGTCTCGTACCTTCCTTTTTAAAACCCAAATAGCCCCCCTCAAGCTTTGACATGTCTAAGTGGCTTTTGACTTCCATACAGATCCATTTTGAATGCTCATACACAAAAAGGTAAAAATTTTGGAGTCCCTTTTTGCCACTCTCCTGGCATCAATCTGGTCCACAGATTTAGAGAAAGAGCTGCTGAATTCTGAACACTTTCTAAAAGCAGCACTTAAACCTTTACTGTCTTTCTTCCTCTCCTTTTGTTTTAAAGAGAGGGTACCATGCTCTTTTTGGGGCTGTATATGAAGGCTATTCACTCAGCCAAATCTGGCCTGCAGGCACCTTCTGAGTGTCCCTAACCTAACCCACAAACATGAACCACAACACATACAGGATCACTCACTAAAGGATTCAGTTAGTTTGACATCTGCTACCAAAAATGTTCCCCTGGATGAGCTTAAATTCTCACCACACATTGTCAATCTTAAAATGCATGTCTAACAGAGGGAACGTTTTCTTTTATACAAATGTAAAATAACAGTTGATAATTCTATTTAACCACATCCATTTATATGTATTTAATGTCAGCCTTTAACAACAACAGTGACAAAACAAAAAACCTAAATAATGATGATACTATTGTTCCTTTAATTTCTCTGTAGTAGCTTTACATGATTTAAAGCTAAAACAAAAAGAAAAACATAACCTATTTTGGGACAGTGTCTCTGATACCCCTCACTCTCTTTAACCCTTTGAGTCTGAAGGTCCCCCAGATGGGGGACTTTGACGTCACTCTTTACATGCCACAAACTCAAATAAAAACTAAATGAATCAACACACACTCTGCACAGCTCCTCTGTGTCAACCCACTCGCCACATTTCTGGCTCTACCGCTGCATCGCTACGTGCAAAACCCCAAAGATCAACACCTCAGATTACAGCAGAGACTCCACAGATTCCAGTGATATAAGCAGTGGTGACAGGTCATCAGGGCCCCAACCTAACCTATCGTCAGGAAAAACAAAATGATTTTTTATCAGCAGTTGTCAAATAAAATGCATATATATATATATATATATATATATATATATATATATATATATATATATATATATATATATATATATATATATATACATATATATATATATATATATATATGATCGTCTAAGTCCCTCTTTGCAAAATAACTGCAAACACAAATTTGAGCACAACACTGATTCTTCCACTGCGAGCTAACAGCTTAAAGTAAACAAGGGAGACGAATGATGCGGCATTCACCGTGGCGTTCAACTGCACCGGGGCTGGGGTAAAATATCAGTTGGCTTGTATCTCAATAACTGGTTAGTGGGACACTCATAAGTTAAGGAAGTTTTATAGAAACACTCCTACCCTGCTCTGAAAAAAAATGTTTGTAACGACTAATTATAATAGTTAATTGTTCCGGTTTGCAGCCACAGAATCGACTTAGGTTTAAAATAGTGTTTAAGAAATCATTAAATGGTTGACTTTATCATATAGTTTATATATCAGAGTTCTGTACAGTATTGTTTTTTTTTCAGGGTTTATGTTGCTTATAGCTTTTCAGAAGATAAGTCACAGACAATCCACTTTGCATTTGATAATAAGCATTACAGCAGATGTCACAAACACAGCACTTGATCCCGCAGCAACTGATTGATCATTGCAACTGATGTGTTGATGGACATAAAATGTGTTCTTTGGCCCTATTAATGATAAAAAAATAACACACAAAAATGTCAGTCTGGGATTTGGGAACACATAGACCTTGGAAACTGGTCACCTTTTCCCAGGATCTGACACATCTAATTTTCAGGAAAACATTAAACCCTACTTGTGACTGAGAGAGGGTAAAGTGATTATGTTAGCTCACTGTTAGCTGCAGTTAGCTTGCCTGCTATGTATGTCCAGAGAGGTAGAGAGCTGCACTCATTGTGTCTGTCAGAGGAGGAGCTATTTCAGCCAGGGAAGCTACAGAGCCAACCCATAATGGACACAGTACGAGCTAAAGCTAACCTGCAACTGATGTTATCAGCTAGCTGAAATCGATACTATTTAGCAAACTACTGCAAGAAACTATGATTAATAACCTTATCACTCTAAACTCAAAACTATCAAATAAAAATTAAAGCAGCCTTTGCCAACAGAGAAATCAAACTAATAAATCACTGCAGCCACAGTTAATATCAGTCAGTAATTCTTTTTGTTTACACTCGGCTGTCAACTCAGCAGAGTGAATTTCTTTTCAAAGAACACAAAAGTGTGTAACAAATATGTTACTATTTACCAGATCCGCTAACAGAAAAAAATAATAATAATTGCAGGTTTCAACCTGTAGAGGGCAGTCACATTTATTTTCTTTTTATTTTATTTTATTTATTTTACACAATTTGAGGAGATTTATTACCAAATGCTAAACTGTCAGAATCAAAACACAGATTGATCAACAACATAACTTAATCCTCATATAAACAATATTTCAGAAAAAAAAGTTATGTTTTGTTTCCACCTTTTAAAAGAAGCATGCAGTTTCAAGATTTCTTAGATTTATACCCATGTTTAATAGAGGCATCCAACATTTCAACTTTTTTTTGAACAGATTACATCTCTCAGCCCAAGAAAACTGAATGTTTTTTTTCCTGCAGGAGAGAGCAATTATGTGAAATAAATTTCTTTCAGAATTTATTCCATTTAAGTCGAGCAATTTCACTCATTTCGCAGCGAACATTGCTCATTAATCTTTCCGAATGCATGAGTGGAAAAAGAAAAATGTTGTTCAACTCAAAGTGTATTTTCTTCACTCTTTTCCCCTTTTCAGATCTCTCACCCCAGCCAGATGCTTTTCTCTTCCTGGAGGTAATTTGTTGTATTTTATCTCAGCTGGAAGAACAGCATAACAAGAGAGGGTTGATGCATGGAAAGCCCATACAATCAATACTGCAGCACAGACAACTTAGATTGTATTTTATCATTCATGGTAGCAACACTGTCATTGGCATGCTGTAAAACAGAGTGTTAGAGAGGAAAGGACGGATAAGAGGAGAGGACAGATGAAAGGAAAAGATGATAGCTCTTTTAGGGCCAGCAGACAGCAGCCTGCCAAATCCTGATCACCATCTCTTTTTCTCTTGAGGGTCAATTCAAAGCCTCTCCCCTCAGATCCTTTTTTTTTTTTTTTTTGGTCGAGATTCAACCCCCAACTGTTTCATCCATGGGGACTTGCCCTTGAGCACATGCCCACACTGCTCCTGGGTGTCTTGGCTGAGTAATAAGCCCATTGGAGAGTAGAGTGCCACTTCTTTGCCAATTGTCTCCTGCTCTCAGGTAACTGAAAATGCTGTGAGCCTTTTTTTTTTCCAGTCTGTCAAGCACGACATCACTGTGGATCAGCTCAGATTGAAATCTTTCATTTTAGACTGTACGAGTTTTTCCTGAACTTTTTACATCACAAACCAGAAGAAGTTTAATCTTTTGAAGTAGGAGATATTTCTACATCAGCAGCACTGATTTTTATTTTAACTGGGGATTTTCAGGTTGAATTTAAGGCTTTACAATATATGCTCTGTCAGCTTTCTGAGCATAAGTAATTATTAAGCTCTTCATGTTTTTATTTATGTATGTGTCATGGTGTGTGTTTGTTGTGTTGGAGCCACAGACTGTATGAGAGCAGTGACCCTATTTATCATGGTCACCTACTTCCTCATCCGGCTGAACGCCAAGGTGGACTGAGTCCTGCATAATCAGTGCGACAACAACTGAATTATCTCGGTGTGTCGATCAAGCTATGCTCAGTCCGTTCTCAGTCTGACTAATCTGTCTACATGTATTTTAATAGTCCGATCTGAGCTCATAGTCTGATTTCTGAAGCTGCATGTAAACTAAGGGGCAATATCCATTAGAGAAAAAAGTGAAGCCTATCCGAAAGCACTAAAGGTTGCTGTTCATCAAGAATCTAGAAGTCACAAACACACCAAGCCAAAAAAACAAAAAAACAAAAAACAAAAACAGACTCTTATGGCATTAAAAACATATTTACAGCCTGGTTCAAAAAACGGCTTGGGTCTGAACCGCTAATTTCTCTATCAGCACACACTGTACAGGAAGTGAATTTTTTTTCCAATTTAGCGGATTAGAAGATATTACGATTACAAGTTTGTCCAATCAGAGGCTCAGCTCAGCTCATGTGACTGACAGGCACCCTATAGCTGTTAGAAAGGAAGCTCAAAGTCTGCGTCATATCCAAGATGGCCCTGTCCAATGACTGGCTTCATTTGACTGAATCAGGAACAGATGGGTGACATCACAGAGACTACATCCATATATTCTATGATGTAAATGTACTGCGAGGGATAAAACTGTGGAGTGAAATATTATTATTCGTAGCTGATGCGGGTCTCTTTGTTAGTTGGAGTCAAACATCTTGTTGCATACGTTCACCTTTTTGTGTAGTTTAGTGACTCACACCCAACACTTTGAGACAGGGTTTACAATAAGCCACCTGTATGTGTGGCATCTACCTTTTATATTTTAGAAAGCAATCTTCTATGTATTACACCCTGTCAAATAAAAAAGTAAATAAAATACTACAGAGCAATAAGTTGATATCAAATACTGATGAACTGGGATGTCCACCATGGTTTTTCTCACAGATGGAAAAGTAACTTCTAGCATGTCTAAAATGAACTCCTTATCCAAGTGTAAATGAGGAACTCATTTTCATTTTTAGAGACACACACTGGGACTGTTCCAGGAAAGGCTGTTTAGAGAAAATTTATAGTGTTCTTTGGTGCTTGATCCATACTTCATTCAGCCCACCGAGCAGTGAAGATGTTTCATTTAGTCCACAGGGTGTCAGAGGTAGGACCCAAGTGCTGACAACTAAAACAATTATTATTATTATTATTATTATTATTATTATTATTATTATTATCATTATTATTATTATTATTATTATTATTATTATTATTATTATTATTATTATTATTATTATTATTATTATTATTATTATTATTATAACAACAACAACAACAACAACAACAATAATAATAATATAAAAATAGTAATTTATTTTTAAAATTAGGTCCTGTTTTCCCATGCATCCTTTTTCATGAATTTGTATCAGATTTTATCCCCTTTTCCCCAAATTGGTAGCTAATTACACCCAGCCTGTTTTCCAGTAGCATCGGACCACAGATGGAATGTAGCTATTAGCTAAATCTAATGCGCCCATCTTTGTTAATTGCAATCATTTGATGTAAGTGCACATTTGGCCTCATTCATGAATAAATGCATAGAAACATTCTTACTGGTTCTACTGGTTACATAATGCTATCACAACGAAAATGACTGAGCTAAAACCATTTCCTTCCAATGTAAAGGAGCAGTTTTTGGAACATACTTGGAGATGGCTCACTTTAACTCCAATTGTGTTCTAAAACTGAGTATAACTTATTAAATGAAATTCAGCTCTTTAATGAGTAAAATACAACTCTGTGATGAATGAAATGCAACTCTTCATTGAGTTAGATGGCCTCAGAGGTTTTTTTTGTTGTTGTTGTTTTGTTTTATGCTTTTTGGAGTAAAATATCATCATGTAGAGTTAGATACAGATTATTAGATATAACCACTAAAAGGAATCAAAAATAACTCCGTAGCAAGAGTCAGTTTTACTTCATATAGACTGGGACCAAATGTTATGTTTTTAGAGTAAAATTTTATTAAATTCGAGTAAAATTTTCTCTGACAAATTTACTGTGTACAGAAGAAATTATGATTAAGGAAACATATACTTTGGTCTGCATTTACGATGGTCTGCACATTAAAAAAAAAAACATAAAAAATAAAAGTCAAAGAAATGGTATCAGACCTGCCTCAACCTACAGCACATTTGCAGCACTTAGAAAACAGAAAGCATAACCAAATCAGACAGTGCAAACAATTTTTTAAACAAAATATCAGCAACAAAAAAAGCATTCACATTTAGAGGTAATGCGTAAGTGCACATGTGACTGTCTTTATGAGTCCACATTTCCCTCATTCTTGAAATCCGCCACCTGTCAGTGATGGAAATGAGCTGGAATGTACCAATTTAGCTTTTTTATGGGATTGCTGTTTTTGTCTCTTAATTGTTTTGTGGGAGTCGGCTGTGTGGTGATATTGGGTTGTGTTGATGGGATTTGCAGCAAATCTTTTTAATGTTGCAATGCATTTGTTGTTAAATTAGCTGAGATGTTGTCTCGTGTTCCTTTAATTTGCACGTGTTTCCTGGTTTGCAGTGTGGAGCCCTCAGGGGCCATGGTACATATTATGGAAAGCACAGAGCATAGTCACGTAATGAGAGCGCCTAATAAACTGAGAATCACTTTTTAGCACCTCAAACCTCTTGGTAATTTGTACTTGATTTCAAATGCTGTTCATTTTTCAGACATGAGCAGAATCATTTCATGAGTGGAGTCTTACTGCTGGTGAGGATTTGCTCGGAGTTCAATCACCTATTTTGTTCTTTCAGGCTTATCATTATGAGTCTGCACCTGCAGAGCCATGTCTGAATAGGAGTTAAAATGCCTTTCCACACAGTCACTGGATTGTTTCTTTGTGGCCAACAAAGTGTGATACACTGAAGAGACTTCAGACCAGATTAATCAATTCACTACCCATTCTCAAATTCATCTCAGTGGCAGTTTTGGATTTTCACCTTGAGTAATGACAAACAGGAACATTTACTAAATGGAAAATACACACAGTTACATGACAGCTAAAACGCTACATCAGTGCCTTTTTTTTAATGAACCAATGAATAAAGGTATCATTGTTGTTCCAAAGAGTTGTTGTCATCTTTTCACACAATTATACAAAAGAAAAATTGTTATTTTCTGTAGAAAAAGCTAAAATGGAAAAATCTGTTTTACTTTATTCTCAGTTCTATTTCAGTCTTAGTCAATGCAAAGAACTAAATGGTTGTTAATACATCTAAATGTCTATTTTAACCCTAAAGCTCAAGATTTACAAGGATACAGACCATTATTTGAAATTGAATGAGCTGAATTGATTAGTTCTTCCCCCTTGAGTACAAAAACTGATACCACTCATCATTTAGTGGACAGCAGAGGTTGGCTCAGTTTTTCTGTTAAATCCAACCTTCTCAACAAGACCTCGTTTTCAAAGAGAACCAAAGTCTTTATCTTTGCTTCCTCTTTGCAGTCTCGCCATTAAAGGCAGTGTGTGGTTCAGAACCTCAAATCCTTTGAAGGTCTGTGACCCAAACATGTCAGCTCTCTGACCCAGCAGCTGTCAGATGCTGGACCAGAAAGCAGATATGGAATCCGCTGGGTTACAACTGAGAGGGTACATGGCACAAGAAATAGATGCTTTTCTGCCACAGGGATAACATGAGGGTGTCTGCTGGAGAGCTGGTGAAGAGAATAGCAGGGTTCTCACATTCACCATATCAAGGTGGGTTAAACATCCAGACTTCTGACCATTTGGTTGGATAAGTTCAGCCCCATACCAGTAACTGAGACTGCAGCAAACAGTCTTTATTTTGAGTCCATTCTTTTATCACCTTTTTGGTTTTTAGTTCTTTGTGATGTAATTGTACCACATTGTTGTAAAGTTGAACCTGTTTCTGCAATACCTCCATGAAGAAGCACATTCTGCGACTTCTTCCTCTTTCATCTTTTTAGGGGTTTCCAGACTTTTTTTTTTTTCACATTCATGCTCCGCATGTTGTTTTGACTAATGCACCTCCTAACACAACCCTCTCCATTTATTTGGGCTTGGAACCAGCACCCGCTGAGAACACTGGCTTGTGACATAGTTTGGGTAGGAAACAAGCAGCAACCTGTGGCCATGAGAAATGAAGCCTATGCTAATTTGCTACAAACTGCAGAATCAAGTGTCTGCATGAAGCTGGCTCCAGAAGAACCAGAACCACATACACCGCATGATTGACAAGCCCTTTTAACATTCAAGTATTAGCCATGATAGCAGTTGTAGGTAACAGTAATTGCTTTTTGACATGTTAGAATTCCATGCTGACATATCCACAATGAACTTTTCATTAGTGGAAATTGTCATTGTACATATCTGTAACTTAATTACAACCAGTCAAGTTGTGCCATTGACTTCCATTCAAACTGGACTTCAGAAATCTGTAATTCAATTTTTACATTTCACAATTCCAATTCATGAGATCTACAACTCACTTTCACTAGTAGAAATGTTAATTCTTGATATAAACAATTCTATTCTGGCTGGTGGGGATAAAGTTCATTTGTAATATCTACAATTGTTCCATCATTGGAGATATCATTAGTTAATTCTAGATATCTAAAATGCAATTCTTATAAGTCAAAACTACATTATTGATATCTTGACCTTGAAATCATGACATGTGAAAATTCAATTCCAGATATCTTTAATAACCTTTTTGTGTAACAATTATATCACAGATATCTACAATCTTATTTTTAACTATTGTTGAGATCGAAATTAGAAGTTTCACACACACAAAAAAATGTCATTAGTTTTCTTTCTGTCAGTGTTGTTGGAAAATGAGATAAATGTGTTTTTGATTTCTTTTAACATTGTGATCACATGATTCAGACAGTACTTTTAGTTGTCCTCTGGAGACTCTTCCGTTGCGGTCTATTCACAGCATGTTTTTCTAATGTGTTGTTTTTTGGGCTTTGCAGTGCATTTTCTAAATGCTGCACACGTGTTGTCAAATTGATGAAGATGTTTACTTAATATGCTTGTGTTTTGTTTCTTTGCATGTGGTTGCATCTCTTAAGTTGCAGTGCTGTGAGCTCTTAGGGCCACCGTACATATCCAAAATAAAAACATTGTCCCGCCCACATATCTGAAACTGCAACTGTTGATATCTGAAATGGGAAATTACATTTCCTCTACCAACAATCCTTTTTCAACATGTGGAAATTTGATTGTAGATATCTGTAATAATTATTCTTACTAATAAAAAAAAATGTCAAAATGACATTTTGAAATGTAATTTCCACCTTTGAAAACTAAATTGCAACATATCAGAAAGACTGTTTAATGTTGAAAAGTCCTGCCATACACCAAGCCAAAAACAAAAAAAACAAACAAACAAGCAAAAAAAAAATACAGCATGAATGAACACATTTACAGCCTGGCACAAAACATGACTTCAGGGCTCATTTCTCTAAAGACACACTGTACAGGTGTTGAATCTTTTTTTATATGACTCAGCATTTCATGGGATTATGTTCATGTTTGCTCAATCAGAGGCACAAAATCAGGTTTCAGTTCACACCAATTTAATTCACACCATCTTCTTCTTTTTTGTTTTTTTCATGAGAAGTTCTCTTTTCCAGTCGAGCCATCCCGACTTTAATCTCCATCCCTCAGGCCAAATCCCCAAAGAAATGAATCCCTGTGTGCTGTTATCTCCTGTTAGCCTCTGTGTTTCTGATCTGTTCTTAAAACAAAGCAAATGTTCCAAACCAGCGCCGGTCTCACATGCACTGCTGCTGCTAACCGTATTGTGTAAACTGTCAGCAGGATTGGCCAGGCTGAATGCACAGAGAGTGAATTACGCTCACGTTCCCTTTCATGAGTTATAAACCGAGTGGTTCAGTTTCATCTTCACTCGATACTGGATAGGGCACGTCGATTACTTTAAAGTCTATTGTGGGAAAATTGCTGAACAATGATCTTGCTCATGGAATCAAACTTCCAACAATGACAACTCTACCACTGATCCACAGTGACCTTTTCGGTTACTACGACTGACATCTGACAGACAAGTCCCAAATACCATCACATGACTGATCTGAGGAAGGCTGCAGAAAATCTGTGATCAAAACATGCTGAGGTAAAAAAAAAAACATCTCCCAGCCAAGACGTCTTTTTTCTGTGTGCTGAATTGTCCGATTCTCTGACAGAGAAATTAAAAGTTCAAACATGAGTCAGCATTTAAACATCATTGCGTACGCTGTCCAATACAAAAGGCAACATTTTAAGAATTGTCCTAAAAAATGAACAGCCAGGTGAAGCCCAGGTAAGATGCAGTGCAGATACTATTCCTCTTTCCTGTGGAGCTCACATGGAAATGAATTCAAAAAAAGTCTGACATCTCAGAGTTTTTCTCATTAAAAATAAAGCTCAAATACCTCACAGTGGCTCCAAGCTGTTTTGCTTCTTTGTTCGGATGTTTGGAGCTTATTACACAACATTTTTTAAATATCAACAGATATTATGGACGAACAGTCAGGTCAACATCCTCCCCGAGAATCTGTAAACAGACCTTTTCTTTCTATAATAACATCAAGTTGCTTGAAATTATTATTTTTATTGCTCTTTGGTGTTCTGCAGCCTCTTTTGAAGTGCAGTGGATTTATATTTCTCTGATGCCTTCAATCACTGACATTTCCAGGGAATATGACAGGGTTGTGTTACAGGTCTTTCTGTCTTATTGCATGTCTGAAAATGTGTTTATTTACTTGCAGTAGACTTTGTACAGCTACTTGTAAAGTCAACATCTCTTTCGTGCTCCGCCGCCTCACCACTTACTTCTTTCATCTTCATCACATCTTCATCCCTCTGCTTGTGAAGGGTTCTTTGATAATTTTGACAGCCCACCCTCTTGTGCAACTTCCAGAGTCCTTGCTGCTGTCTAACTGAGTAAATGATGCGTAAATTCAGAGGTCTGGCCTAGGACGTGGTCAATGTTATTTGCAATAACAAAAACACACTCCAAAGAAGTCAATTTCCAAGTGATACAGAAGTTAGCATTGCTATACATCCCAACTCAAGTTGGACATTGTTGAGCTACCAACTGTGATGGCTTTGGTTTAACTTGTTTAACTTGTCTAAACTGAACTCATAAGGTTGCTGAAGATTGTCACTGCTCATTCCTTTCCACATTTCAGCCTCCTGGCTTCCTTAGCTGCTGCTTTGCTGTGTAATGTTGATGTAACTTTGAATCTGCCCCGTCAATCTTCCTCCTTCTTCACACCATTAACATTTTTATTTGACACGCTCACAGACTGGAGCATCTGTCATGATGATGCAACCTTGCAGAAACTTTTTGGGCATGTTTAAAGCATGACGGCTAAAATATTAATGCATCAGGGGAGCATCTGACTTTAATCATTTTGGTTGTGGCATTTTTCAAAATGTGCTCCTGATTGATAGAACTCGTCGTAGGAAAGCAGAAGCGTGAAAGTATCGTGTAAATTGTGTTCCCGCTGGATGCAGCTGAGAGTGTTTTAAAAGAGAAGCAAACTCAGACTTCATGACTTTGATTATTGAAACAATTTTGTTCTTTGGCAAACATCTCTCCAGAGACAGTGCATCACTTTTAGTGTAGATTGAAATATCTCGGGATTTATAGAATGAGTAGTTCTGGAAATACACTCCTCACGATAAGTTGGGGATGTAGTGAGGTCCTCAGTGGATTTCATACATAAGGTGTTTGTTTCACATCAGTGATTTTTGGGATAGGGAGGCAATTGTATCAGTGTGATAGACACACCTCATTTAGTGTTTTCATGTAATGGTCTCACTGTGTACAGTGAGCCTTACATATTGGGGCCAATACCAAAAAATTCAAAAAGACAACCCTTTTCAATGTGGCATCAATCTCAACATTCTGGGGGTATAAAAAGCTGGAACTGTCAGTAAGTCATTCCCAGTTCATCATTCAAGCAGCCATGAACACACAACGTCACTTAACAGATGAGCAGCACCACCTGGCCATAGCGCACCTTCAGGTCAGTAGCAGACAGTCAGATGTTGCTGGTGAACTTGGTGAGTCTCAAAGTGTCATCAGCAGACTTGCAGCAAGACACAGAACTACTGACAGTGTTGGTGACAGACCCAGGAGTGGAGCCCCACGAGTGATGGACCACAATGATGACCAGTACCTGAGGACCTATGAACTCAGACACCGTTATGTAACTGCCACACAGCTGCAGGCCTGTTTACAAGAAGTGAGGTCCAGACAAACCATTCACAACCGACTTCACCGCTTTGGATTAAAGCCAGACGACCACTGCAGGTGACTCCACTGACACCAAGACACCGCCAAGACCATGTGACCTGAACAATGCAGCAGTGGTCTACGGTCCTGTTCACTGATGAGTGTCGGGTCACCTCGCACAGAAATGATGGTCGTCAGTGTTGCTGGAGAAGACAAGGTGAGAGATACACTGAGGTCAACATGGTCTCCAGGGTTGGCTTTGGTGGAGGAGGAGCAACAGTCTGTGCAGGCATCACCAGTCAGCTCAGAACAGATTTGGTGATTGTAGATGGTTCAGTCACTGCACGTTCTTACCTCAGAGACATCATAGAACACATCATCATCCCCCAATTCCACCAGCACACCCCCAACTTTCTGTTCATGGATGATGATGCTCCACCACATGGTGCCAGAAGTGTCACAGCTGGAAGAAAAAGTTCTTTGGATCTACTCAATTTAAATGTGTACTTCAGTCCCACACAATCAATATTTATAGATACGACATCACTTTTCTCTTTATCCCAACTATTACTCTTTAGACCAACATCTTTCAATCAAATTAGACTACTTAAAGGAATCATCCTGAATCTACATATTATTTTCAAGCTACTATTGTTCAAATCTGTGTAATTCTAATGTAATGATATGTGCAGGATGTTTGATTTGTATTTAGAACATCAACTTAATTTTATCATGTTCATAATACTCAAAAGTATTATTTTACTGATAAGCGACTTTTTGGGTGAGGGGGAGGGGAAAGAATGACAATTGGAACTGGCCCAAAGTGATGGGAGGACAAAATGACTGGTGACACACAAGAAGAAAGTGTTCTCATTGGTTTAATGCATATGTGCTGTAATTTGATTGATGATGTTAATTAAAGTTGTATTATATAATTTATAGAATAGAATGAAATAAAATAGAATGTACTTTAGTAATCCACAAGGGGAAATGCTTCATTAAAAAAGGGGAATAAGTGATATGACATATTATTAAAAAAAAAAAAGAGAATTGTAAAAAATAGATGGAATAAATAGAAAAAAATAATAAAAATCTCAGCTGGATTCATCACATTCAGGATCTTGAATGGACTCAGCCCAGAGAGATTTTTGTCATCCCTGAGTCATGTTTGTGGATTTAGCAGTTTAGAAGGTGACTGAATGAGTCATGTTTGTGTATGGTTTCCTCTCAGACCGGTTAATTGGTTCAGTTTTATCTCTGCAGTTGTAGATGCAGAAATAAACTTTGTATATAGACACTTGTTTTTGGAAGGTTTTTAAGTCATTGCAATAATTCCTACTCTAGAATCATAACTGTGTTTACTGCAGTGCCAATAGCATGTTAGCATCACACACTTTTCAGTGTATTGTTCTGCTTTCTTTGCAACATGTTGCTGACATTTAGAATGAGCATGAAAGCATGAAACAAACAAACAAAAATCATTGACCTGGCACTTGGAAACACACTGTGATGGTTGTCAGTTTTTTGGTAAGGTATTATTCTTTTAAATTGGGTTGGTAAATTATATGATAATTGGTAAACTATTTTTTTTTATATTTGTCAAAGTAAACTAGTATTACCTGATGATCTTCAGGGTCTGGGTAACTGTTTACTGTTTTCTCAGCCTTTGCTTTCATACCCTGTTTGATCTTTGCTGACCTTGTTATATGAGTCACCCTCATTCAAAACAGTTTTCCACTTCAGAGAGAGACTCAACAACCTCAGCACCATTAAAGCTCTATCAAAGATATGCTGGAAAAGAGAGCAATCATGTCAGGTTTTTGCAGAGGGAGTTGTTTGGGTGTCTGGGACGCCCTGACATATTGTGTGAGGAAAAGATTATGGCAAAATTGTTTTGTCTTCATGATTATAACAATACCCTTTTCTTCACCTTGCAGTCAGGAGTGCAAAAAAAAGTGACATTTATTGTCTGGTGTATCATCTCTAAGATAACTGGATTCAGGCCTTTATAGGAATTATAAGTGGCTGGACAACTATAAAACTTCAGGAGAGTTGAGTGGAGAACTGTTGGTTCAGCAGGCTTTCTAAACAAAGTGAATTACACACGCAGGCAGAGACGTTTACTGTTTGAGCAAAGTTACGACCCAACTTTATAAAAACATATCATCAAGCACAGAGGCCTAATGCAGACTTACTGGCCCAACAAACTGTCTTCTCTCAGCCCAATGTAAGCCCAGTAAAAGTACTACTAATATTTATGACCTTGTTAAGATATTTATGGCCTCCAGCAGAGGGCTGATGGTAGTTTTCCAGTCAATCTTTTTGCACTAGCTTTCTCACTTCCCACTAGCTTTCTGTCTCTGCGTTGAAAAGGCCCCTGGAGGGAAGGTTCAAGAACTTCCACGATTGATTTAACCCCAGACACACATATTTCTGGTGTAAGGAAATAACTACGATGCTTATGATTATGCTGGTTTGAGGATATTGATTCTTTGTCTCACTTCAAACAAGCTGTAAGTTGCTCGATGCCCAGCTTAGCTCCTGGGGCCCCATGCAAGGTTAGCATTCATAATTATAAATGCATTTCTATTATAATTTTTTCCTATTTTACAGGAATAAGTGATGAAGAGCTGCCAAGTGGTATAAAACAAATACTTTCAGTGATGGTTGAGGCATAGTTCACTCTTTGCATATGTGCTCTCTTGAGGCTTCAGGCTTGCTCTGCTAAATTTTCCTAATGTCAGACAAAATGTAACTTTAACTGTCCATCAAAAAACACCTCAAGAGACACAACTGTTGAAGAAATTTAAATGCATTTACATTAAATGGTAACATACCTGGCAAGATAAAAATTCTGGTTACATTCAGTTACAAAGATGAAGACCTTTGAGTTCAACAGGTTTAAGCTACCTGTGCAGAAGCAGAGGGGACCTCATTGTGCTCCTATTGTGCTTCAGAGACAGCAGACAGCTTGAGGCATATCCTGTCAGGCTGTAAGATAAATTTGTCACATGGTTGATACACATGGTGACACAATCAGGTGCGCAGAAAGCAGCCGTTCACTTTGATAGATAGCGTCACACAGCTGGTACAGATTTGTTGGCGGCGCATCCATACTGAGAGCTTTGTGACATGAAGTGTTATCCTGCTGGAAGTCTCCATCAGATAAACTTTTAGCTAAAAACAAATCTAAAAATAATCTCCCCCATATCCTTACACCAGCAGCAGCCTGAAATATAGATTCATGTTTTGTACACCAGGTTCTGAATGTGGCAGCAGAAATGCTGACTCATCAGACCAGGGAAAGTTTCCCAATCTTCTTTGATCCAGTTTTGGTGAGCCTGGGTGATCTGTAGCTTCCGATTGTCACCTGGTGGTCTTCAGCTGCTGTAGCCCGTCTGCTTCAAAGTTGGATATGTTGTGCACTCAGAGATAATCTTCTGCAGACTTTGGTGAAACAAGTCCCTGTTGTCTTTCTACCATCTCCATCAGTCATCCTCCTCTTACCTCTGGACTCATCAAGGAATTTAGTCCCAGAGAACTGCTGCTCACTGGATATTTGCTCTGTTTGGGATCATTCTCTGTCAATCCCAAAGATGGTTGTGGGTTGAAATCCCAGTAGATCAGCAGTTTGTAAAATATCCAGACCAACAACCATGCCACGTTCTGAGTCACTTAAGCCTTTACCTTTACTTATTTTGACTATCAAAACAGTCAAAAAACATCCTGTGAGTAAAAACTTTGGCCCATTTTTCAGGAATATTTGGAACTTTAAATATTTGGAGTTATTTTCATTTTGCAGCATGTTATTTGAGAGTAAAACAGTTTAAAGTGAAGAAAAACATAATAACAGTTGCATTTTAGAGGTTTAGTGAAGAAAAAAGCAATCAAACATTCGCAACAGATTTTACAGGATGAACTTAAACTCTGAACATTTGTACATTAACATTTATGAGACTTTGTCTCTAATTTTGTAAATAATAAATAAAAAAAACAAAGGTCTCTGACAGCATCAGCAGAACCTCCAGCATCCCCTCATCCTCTCCCTCTCTAAGCGCACAAACCACCTGTAGACGTCCGCTCCTCATCAGGAGACAAACAAAAGTTAGCAGACGATACAAACCTCAGATCATGAACACACAGTGAAATAAACACCCACTTTTCTAAAACAGCAGAACAAATAGATGAGCCATATTATGCAGTGTGCAACACACACACTTACACACAATACAAACACAGCATGGTATCATCAACATTAAATTATGCACATATTATACAAATAAGACTTGGTACAAAAAAACTACCACACAATACAAGCCTCAATCTACACAAACAATTATACTCACAAAATAAACACCAGACAGAGAGCTTCTTTCATTCCGAAATTCATCTCATCCAACGTTACCATTCGTTGTATAAAGTTGCTCCTTCAGTCTCAGAATCATGCAGAAACAAGAGTGGAGGTTTTATGACCCAGGAGGAGTCTATTTAGAACACCTCAGCACCATGAAACTCTGAGGCTGCCTACTTTTTAAAAACAGTATTCATAATAGCTGACGGATGCTGAAAACCATGTCAGTTTTCAGTTTTCATGTCAGCATGATGTTGTCAAGGTGCCACATTAAAGTTTGTGTCAAAAGAAATGAAAGAAAAAAGAAATATTGGAGGTCAAATCAAAAGGTAGAAACTGATTTGTATCAATGCTGTGATAAAAACTGTTTTCCAAGTGAGACCTTCAACTTTTGTGGGGGGGTTGTTTTGGTGGGTTTTTTTGGCTGGCTGATTTTTTGTTCAAGCGATCGTTGGTGGAGATTGGATAACATTTTTTCTTCTTCTTCTTTGTGGGACTGAGGATTATTGGACATGAGATCAATGGAGTGTGGTTGGTTGAGTTGGCTCCCGTTCACTCCTCTCCTCTTCAGCCGCGTTCATTTTTCTCAAAGGACTTCCTGACTGATCTCAGGAGCATGATTGGCTGTCAGTCATGTGCTTTGTCCCAAGAAAAACGCCACTCAGATCATGAGTCGTTGGAAACACCATGTGGTCAAAGATGCCTTCAGGGTTCACAATAAACTGTCTGGCAGATTGAGGCAGACCTGTTGCAACCATGCATTCGCGAAAACTGTCAAATTATTGTACATTTTGACTTTCTTTTTTGGATTATTGATCGTTCATCGTACAGAGGGCAAATTATCGTATAAATATGATAATTATCATACATCTGGTAACCCTGCAGCTCCAGCATCTGGCAAAAATACAACGACTGTGTATCAGCTGCGACATGGAAACCTATCTGATCCAGTGCCGTGACAGAGCAGAGGCGGACTGCAGACGCGGCTGGTTTATTTCAGCCATTGCAGACAAATAACTGGGCTGGCTTATTGCACATTGTGTAGACACACCCATACAATCCAGAAATGACCTGACACTCCTGAATACTGGATGAGTTCTCTGCTCCATGAACAGAACGTGGATGATAGAAAATTCCTGCTGCGGGAGAAACAAATGCTGACCAACGATTTATTTTCCCAGTGGTTTGACACTCTAACTCTCCCATCATGCAAGTCTCCAGTGTGTTTCTGACAGCCTCTGATTTCCTTGTAGCACCTTTTACCCTGCCAGGCCATCAGTCTCTCCCTCCCTCTCTCTCCGTTTGTATTCTCCAGTGATGGCGCTGCTCCCAGCTGCAGAATGCTGGAGGGGAGCAGCTCTTGAGCAGTAATAGCCTTTTACAAGTCATTTATCACACACTCCGTCACTGGTTCCCAGCCTGTGCTGTCATTCAGTCTCTATGAAAAGAGCCTCCTAATCAACAGAAAAATGACCAGTTCTACAGTACGACACGCTTTCACTGAGCTCCTCTGCTGGACTGTATTTTTACACTGTTAATTGGATTATACATCTCCTGTGAATTAGTTTGAATAATTCATTGAAAATCCACCAACTCCTCCAGGAAAACCAAGGGAAATCTTAGTTTTGCTGAATGTGAAGAATCTGGATCTGAGAGAGGACTGAGATACCGGAGTTTGACGTTCAGTTGGTGGTGACACCAGCAACTGTTGCTTGAAGTGGAAAATCTGGGAAATGAGAGAGAATATAAATCAAAAGCCTCTTCGTATTGACATGCTGATTAATTATTCAGTTCTTTTCCCATGTGCAAATGAAAAAAAGCAACATAATCAGGGCTTTTACGGATTTGCTCCATATAATTTTGAACCCCTGTAGCTCTCTCTGTCGCTGTCTTCACACCCACTTCCTCTCCTTCATTTTTATTTCTTCAGGTTTACTCTCTTTGTTTCCTCTCTTGCTGTGTAACTCCACTACAAACACCTCTCCTTCTCCTCCTTTACTTCCACCTCCTCTTCCTCTCGTAAGATGTAATTGAAGTCTCTTCTGCACTCACTTCCCTGCATTGTTAATAAATAATTCACATATCTTTAATGGGTAACATCCGTCTCTCGTTTCAATTACATCTCCACTGGCTCTTTTCTTAGTTAAATGAAGGCAAAAAACAAACAAAAGCGAGTAGTTAAAATGTTTACGTTTTAACAAATCAAGCACCCTGTTGGCTTATGAATATATTCAACAGAGCCTGCGGGTGACAACAGTCTTGCGCTTGCTCGTCGCTTTAAAGATTCACAGCTGATAACTGCTGTCACAGAGTAGAATCACAGAACAAATAGAAAATTTCATCACCTGTTTGAAATAAACATTACAAAAACAAAATCACCTTGTTTTTTTTTGTTCATGGAGGCGTTGCTCTCACTGACAGTTTCATCGTCTGTGAAGAACTGATGTATCTGGACGCTGTTGCTCACCAGCCCGCTCATGATTTTGGTCTTGAACTCGTGAAGTTCACTCTTGGAGATTATTGCAGATACACGCCATTCTGATATTAGCTCCCCTCTTCGTTTTTGAACATTGTGCACTCTAAAATCTACTGGGTTAAAAATGACCCAATTTGGGCTGTTTTATAACCCAACTGCTGGGTCATTATAGCACCAGCCCAACATGAGTTAATTTGACCCAGAATGATGGGTTGATCCATTTTAAGCCAACAGATGGGTTAAATATTCTGCCCAATGCTGGGTCAAATGAATAAGTCTGTGTTGTTTCAGCTACATTTGATCAGTAATCTATCCAAATGCTTGGTCAAATTGACCAAGCAACAATTAACCTAGTGAGCATGTTTTTGGACTGTGGGAGGAAGCTGGAGTACCTGGAGAGAACCCACACATGCACGGGGAGAACATGCTAACTACACACAGAAAGGCTTTGTTTGACTTTGTTTATCATTATCATTTTATGGTGGTATTTAGGACTCTCTTTTTAAATATCTGGATAAAATGATTTGGATACAATAAATAAATAATAATAAAGAAATAAAAATAATTGCAACTGTGAGTGAGGAGGGAATGCAGTGGATATAAGAACCTGCTGATAATTAATTAATGTACTAGTGCTTCACATTGTAGGTTCTTGCTCGCTAAATGTATTCATGATAGTGGTAGGCCGGTTTAGAAATGAAACTTCTCAGTTCAATTTTAATTACAAGGAGAATATTTTAACTGCAGCACAGAAAGCTTATCAATGCCACAGATGGGGGGACCCGCTTTCAGATTTTATCAAAAGAAAAATGAAACAATGAATTATTCTTTCAAGTTGAAATTCATTGGCTTTGGCTCGTTTTCTGTGAGGAACGTAAATCCAAAACACATTTTCAATGATCGCATACTGTACACCCACCCTACGCATTTATACTACACACAGGGTGTTTGGGTCCACTGGACCCAGTGCTAATAAAAGTGTGGAAAGTGTAGGTCCTGTGTACCTTCCCTCTGTCTACCTCCTTTCTACTTATAGTTATCGGGGGGGTCAGGGGTCAGGGGTCAGGGGTCAGGGGACATGTGACGGAGCCCCTCTGAAGATGCTGTGTTTCTGTACTTCAGCTGGTTGAACTCCCTGATGTTTGTCGTATTAGAACATGCAGTAGCAGAGGTAGGGCTCCTTGTTGTTGGCTCAGCAGCTTGCCTCTGCAACAACTGAAATGCATCCAGTCTTACTCTTCCTCTTGGCCTGCTATGGGGAGCTTTCTGTGAATTGCTGTGGCCCAGCTGAGCCTCTAGTTGTCTCTGCTTGTTCCTCAGATGCGTACAGAGGGTTGACAGCTCTCTGATCCTCCTCTGTTGACCGCCTTGTAGCTGTGGTGCTTTTGCAGTGATTTCCAAACAGCTTGGTGCTGACTCAACACGATCAGTCCTGGAGGAGAGTTAGCTTTCTACAGAGGGAGGTCTGGATGCAACAGGATTTCTCTGCTTCTTCTGCAGAGTTGGGATAGAGGAGAAGGCTCTTTCTGCTGATATGGAAGCAGATTCCTCTCCTCTCTGTTGCTCTCAGGTATCTTCTTCTTGATCACCTGCTCCTGCATGTCCTTCCTTTCTCCAATCCTTTGTTGTATGGACAGTTCATGGGTCCAGCTTTGGATTTCCTGTCTATGCACTGGCTGCCTTTGCTCCTCCTTACATTCTTGCTTTATACAAGCCTGTTGTTCTTCCAATCTCTTCTCCTCTTTCTCCTCATCAAACCTTAATTTTTCTCTCTCACTCCCCTGTTGTCTTTTTTGCTCTATCTGTTTTTTTTACTCTTCTTTGTACCCAACCTGATGTGGCTAGTCCTGGACAGATGATACCTGGTTGATTTTCGGACATGTTGGGTTTCTATTATTAACTTTGTTTCTTTTTTTAAAATGTTTTTTTTTGTTTTATTTTACTTTCATGTGATACTCACACATGTTCGAAATAAAGCATAATTCAATTCAATTCAATTCAATTCAATTCAATTCAATGTGTTAAGGGGGATTGAGAAAAGGCCTTATCAAGCATTACACAGTATGTTTCAGATAGAGCGTGACTTAGGGCAGTATTTCAGTCGATGTTTACTTTCCAGCCCATATAGTCCACTGATTGCTGATAGTTTAATTCATTGTTGATTTATGTTATTAACCAAATTTGATTCATTTCAGTTCATCTAGAAGAGCCGTGGTGTGTTTTTTGTGCTTTTTAATAGCTGTCCATCAATATATATATATAATCTGTCACATATCAGTGAAGCGCTCTTGTTTTTCCTGTTTTCCTTGATGATGGGTCTCGGTCTGTTGTCTGGTCATTTGCCGAAGCGGTGAACTTGTGAAATGTTTTGAACCGTTTCAGGTGGGAGTTTGAGCTAAGTAACCATGAAACTTTTGATTTCGGATTCTGGGTTGTCTGGAGTTTTTTTCTGGGATGCTGGAAAAATTAGGATATCCCACATGGATCAAGTTTACATTGGACAAAGGTTTTCACTTCCAAACTCATTTTTGGCCAGTAAGCAAGTGGTTGTAGTATTGTTGTGCTACCCGAGACCGGTCTTGGTCTCGAGACCAGATTTTGAAGGTCTTGGTCTTGTCTTTGACTCGAGGGCATTTTTACTCGGTCTTGTCTCGGTCTCGGGCTGGCCGGACTCGGGATTTTCCGTCAAGACCGGTCGAGACCAGCACTGATCTGGTGATACTAAACTTCGTTAAAGTAATAAAAAAAGGAGAAGCACTCTAATAAAACAACTCTATTCCTATCAAGGGGAACTGCTGTATGAACTGGGACGTTACAATGTCTGTCTAAAATTCCTACAAAAAAAAAAAAACGAAAAAAAAAAGTTTTTTTTTATCAAGGAGCAGGGAAGTGTTAAAATGCCTAAAAACACTCTGATGTTTAAAACTACGAATACAAATGTGACACAATACCAGTGAGTGATCAATAAACCCAGCAGGAAGGATAAAATATTTATTAAAGATGTTCATCTGATGTTTAAAACCATTAAAATGATCTAAATTAGCCATTGAAATAAAACCATCTCAGGTGTGAGACCACGTGTACTGTCTGTTATGGTTGTAAAATGACCTCCACACACATCAGACAGATCATGAGTTTCAATAAGTTCCTTTAAGAGCCGTTCCGAGACAGGATGAGGTTCAGTGTGATTTCTTTCAACAGAATTATCTGCAGTGCAGATAAAGTTCCCTCCTAAAAGCACAAAGACATCTGGAGCCACACTCTTTAAAAGGTTGTCATCTCACTCAGAAAAGGTATTCTGTCTGCTCCTGTGGCTGGACTATAAATATTCATTAAAAAGAGTTCACATTTTTCAAACTGGGCCTGGACCACCTTGATCCCCTCTGCCACAGTGTGAGAGACGAGGGCACACCTCTGACAGAACAGGATAGCTACCCCCCAAATACTGCTGCTACTGTGGCTCAAGATGACCTGACTCTTCCCCCACCCCGCCCCCTTTCTCTCTTCCAGTCCACTTCATTACTATTATGTCACTGTGACTTTCCTGCGCAAACATAATACCAACATGGTTCCTGTCCATAAGCTCGTACAGCAGAGCTCTTTTTCTGGGATCTCTGGCTCTGTTTAAATTCAGTTCCTACTTTAAAGTCAGTCATGGAGAGAGACATTAAAAAGGTCATAACTAGAAACAAAAACTTTGTGTTTCAAAGGATAAGTTACAATTGGTTTTCATCTTCAGCATCGTCATCATCATCATCATCAGCAGCAGCAGCAGTAGCAGCAGTATCAGTATTGTTGCTCAGTTCCTGTCTCAGTTTGGACACAAACTTTCTTAATCTTTTCCTGGTCAGAGAAAGACCCTTTCCCTTTGTCTCTACTGAGATCTCGTGCTGACTCAAAGAAAATCTTTTTGTCAGGGAGATAGTTTTCCACTTTTACATCACACATCATTTTTAGTTTTCTGCAGAAACAGTTTAATTTTTCGTTCACTGAGCTCTCTTGTTTTTCTGTCTTTGAGAGAATCTACAGTCAGACGTTTCAGATCCTGGATCAGAATCTTTGGACTTTTTGGCCGTTTTTCCTTTTGCTTTCTTTATCGTTCTTTCCTTTTCTTCCATTGATACATTTTTACTATTTTTGACTTCCTTTTGGAGCTAGGAGTACAAAGAGAAGACTCATCTTCCTCTATCTTCTCCTCAGCTGGTTCAAAACATCCCCCCACCTCACCTGCTACCTGCTGCTCAGTCTCACTAGACCCTTCCCCACCTCCATCTCCTCACCTGTTCCTCACCCCCACCACTCTGTTTCCTCACCTCCTCTTTTTTGTGTCTGCTCACCTGTCCATGTCCCACCTGCTCAGTGTGGTCTCTGTATGGACATGCTCTGATCAGATGTCCCTCCCTTTCACAGTGAAGACATTTCATATTTTCTGAGCTGAGATAAATCACTTAGTCAAAGTCCTCCACTCTCAGACAGAAAGCCAGATTGAGCTCCTGGTTTCTTTGATTTAATGTAGACCTGACAGTTGGACAAAATGACCGTCCTGGAAGACAGAGACAGAGAAGACATGGGGACAAATGTGTCAGTGATGACCACTCCGTTTTCCACCACGGTGTTGTCGTATACAAACAGCACCACTGCTCCCTTCATCCGGGCCGCTGATTCAACACTGTGGTCCCACAACCTCAACAACAGCCAAAACAGAGTAATGAGGGGCACCGGCCATCTTTACGCCGTGCCTTCTCGTTCATTAGGTAAACTCCACATCCATCACCTCCACACATGCAAACAAACACACTGCAGCACACACCACAACTAAACTGTTAAACTGATCACTTTACACCCAGTAACAACAAAACAGTACCCAAAAAACAACTTAAGCCCTGTTCACACGGGATAAGTTTCACCTGGGGACTTCTGATAATTTGTAATAATTGTGGAGGACGTCTGTGTTTTTAATCCCCTGCCAATCGACCATATCTGTAATTTGTAAGGTAGGAATTCCAGTGCAAATCAGCAAGTATATTTCAGACACACAGAGGTCCTGAATCAGCATCTCTGTAATTCTGGGTGACAATATTATTTCTAAGAAGGTCTCTGCAGCTTTTTCTCATCACTTTCTGCTCAGAAATGATTAAGACAGCATTGGGCATTTCAAACAAAGGTTTTAACAGCACTTTGGATAGATCTAAGATGGAATGAGGCTCGCTATGTGCCCTTATGTCAGAGATAAATAAGCTATAAATAGCCTAGTCTCAATAATGAACATAAATATAGCAATGAAAAAGAAAAAACGTGTCACTTGTTTAATGTCACTATACACTGATATTAGGTGAACACGATCATGACAATAACAAGTCAAACAACTTACAGTCAGATATTGAGACAGCTCCATAACTCAAGAGGGCTTAAAACATGTGACCTAAAATATGATTTGGAGTCTCTCTGCGTGTGGCAGGTTGGCACTGACGTTGTCTCAGAGCTCAGCGACAGTCACATTATTGATAAAACTGGAATTAGGACTTGATAAGAGCTGATCTTTTGTGTAGTAGCTTTAAAGTTTTAAGATAATTAAATTTATTCACCATGTCCAGAAGTTTTCATTGCACGTTGTTTGATTTAAAAAAAAAAAAAAAAAAAAAAAAAAGGTTTGACTGAAGCTGGATGTGGACGTCTTCTTCTTTTATCTGAATGTACGGCTGGCTGTGCGCTGCAGAGTGAGGAGCTGCTGCTCACACATGGTGGGTCTGTGCACAGGCTTTGTGTATATATAATGCCCCACATCCACTCAGAGAGAAAGAGATGGAGAGAGAGAGAGAGAGAGAGAGAGAGAGAGAGAGAGAGAGAGAGAGAGAGTAGAGGAAGGAGGATAAGAAAGAGGGAGGAAGGAGTGAAGAAGTCTGTAGACAGTTTAAAAAGTGAAATCTCATAAAATAAATGACAGCAAAATCTTTGAGTAATCTGTAATCCATATAAAGTCATGTGATCAGATTAATGTGAATGGAGTCTGTGAGTGGAAGTATGCAGAAGGTTGAAGCAGATGAAGTTTAATGAGTTTAAGTGGATAAGCAGATTTTTTTCCAGTCTCTGTTTACATTTTAAAAATGTTTTAAATAAAGTTTAATTATTCAAAAGTACAGGGGGTAGAGATGTGTGGATTACAAGCAGTCTTCAGCTGAAGGTCCAGTGAGGAAAATGAATTCTAAGCAGTAGAAGAAGATGTGTTTGATGGATCTGTGGATCCATAAAGAGGTTAGAAGATGGATGGAGGACTTTAAAGATGGCGCTGCAGCCTTTAAAATGCCCAAAACAGTGTGAACATGTGTGTCCTGTGTATGCGTTGGGCTGCATTTGCATGTTATGTGACTCCCTGCTGAGATCAGCTGTTACCATAGTGACCATAGCTGAAACTAGAAAAATTGCATTTCCCAAAGAAATTGAGTTGAAATGCTGAAGCTAAAGGAGGTGAAACAAAGCTGAAAATGTGAAAAATGTCAAATCAAATTGCTCAAAGCAGTCAGACAAAGCGTACAATGAAAATGTGAAATAAGAACCTCTGAAAGAAGAAGAGAAATGGAGAAGAAGTGACGAAGAAAGAGTGAGGAAGGAGTGGGGAAGAAGGAGTTGCATTAAAGAGGAAGTGACAAAGAACAAGTGAAGAAGAAGTGAAGAAGTGAGAAATAAGGAGGGGGGAAAAGCAGTGAAAAATAAGGAGTAGAGAAGTGAGAAAGAAAGAGTGGAGAAAAAAGAGTGAAGAAGGAGTGAACACACACATACTGTACACAGAGACTATACTGCCTCAACCAGCTAATGATACTGATACTACCATCATAACTTCAGTTACTTATAATACTTCAACTTTTTCTACTCACACAACTGTCTACCACTTCTTCTGCAACTAATACCTCTCAAACGACTTCTACTTCTTCCACAACTTCAACTTCTTTGCTTTTTTTTCCTGCCTTGACTTTTTCGTTCTTCTTTTATAACTTTACTTGTCCTACATTTTCAGGTTTGTCTGACTGCTTTGAGCAATTTCATTTTACATTTTTCAGATTTTCAGCTTTGTTTCACCTCCTACAGCTTCAGCATTTCAACACATTTTTCTGCAAGGAAATGCAAGTTTTCTAGTTAAGATTTAAACTCTTTTTGAAGAGCGCTCTTTCCATATATAACAAAGTTCCTCAAGTTCCTCAAAGATCCTCAAGTTTCAGGTCTTTTTGAACTTTTCCAAAGAGCAGCAAATTCCACTGCCTTTCCATTTCTACTCTGACATTTGGAACAGACAGTAAGAAAAGGTCCTGGGACTGAAGATAACCATCTGGTGGGGTTTGAAATGAATGAAAGAAGCACACCTAACAAAGGCACCTACATGAGAATATGCAGTGTTTCTGTCAACGTGCAGACAGGTTAGACCAACTACCCTCTTCATACAGCAAACTGTGATGAACAAGGGCTTACAATTAGTAATTAACCTCATTGCTCTAAAATACACAATGTCCAGAACATGTGAGCTCTGAGAAGCAGTGTATATATATATATATATATATATATATATATATATATCAGACAACATAAAGTTGGTTAAAGGATCTCTAAAAGCAACACATCATTTCCCCATCAAAAGAAATACAAGAAAGTTATCGACATTTTTTTAGTCTGGAAAGGGTAACATATTTCTAAGGCTTTGGGACTCCAGCCAACCACAGTGAGAGAGAGAGACAGACAGACAGACAGACAGACAGACAGAGACAGAGAGAGATTATCCACTCATAGAGAAAGTATAGGACAGCGGGGAACCGTCCCAGGAGGTCAGCCTACCAAAATGATAAAAGAGACCAAGCAAAAATGGCATCCATGAGGGAGTTCAAGGCAAAAACCACTGCTGACCAAAAGGAGCTAACACTGCATTTAAGAAAAAGAACAGAACAATAGCGACAGTCAAACATGGTGGCAGCAGCGTGATGATCAGGGGCTGCTTTGCTGCTTCAGCACCTAGACCAAGACTGGGTGAAAGGATGACTTCTTATCCTGATGCAAAACAAAGTCTGGAGCTGTCCAGATGAGAGGTGCTGAAATGCTGCATGCAGGGGCGTCAGAAGCGTTTTTAATGTGTGTGTGTGTGTGGGGGGGGGGGGGGGGGGGGGCACTGGTATGGGTTCCAGGCGTCAATTAGATGACATTTTCTGCATTCTTAAGTATTTTAACAGGTTGTTTAACATATAATTTTACTTATAAGACACATTTTTCAGACTCAACATTAAGTCCTCATTCAACTTTCAGCCTTTACCACCCTGTTTTAAAACTCACTGTCATGCCTAAGACAATGAGATGGATATGACAAAATTTATCACCAACAATGACTTTTTGGTTGCATTTTACTTTTTGTGATGTTTGTAGAGCCGTGTGGAGTAACGTAATGTCATCTTGCCCAAATCCGTACTGTAACTACCAGCCCAGCACCGTAAATCACTCACCTCCGTGACTGAAGTCTCTGCACCGTCCCTCACGTCACAAGCTGCTGACCCTGCTCCTGCTACCGACTCAATCTCAGCATCAATCTGCTGTCAAAAGGGATCGGGATGAATTAAAAAAGCATTGCTTTTTTTTTTCTATCAACAACTGAAATAAGTCAGCTAACGTTTCCATTAGCAAAACACCTGTACTGTGGGGACATTTTGACTTACTTTCCGCTTCTTTGTTTGGAACTGGAAGGAGCAAATATTGCATCAATTCATTAGCTTACTTCTAGTTTTCATTTCTTAGCTGAACATTAATATAACGTGGCCTCGTGTTAATATTGCGGGCTAACAAACGTTACCTCCTATTTCGAGCAGCCTGCTTCTTCACTCACTCCCTGAGATGCACTGTCACTCATTCACTTCATGCTGCGGTAGGGTTGTCCAGAAAACATGGAGTGGATTAACAAGTCAAAAATGTATTTTCTGTCAGCGATCAAGTGGAATGGATTCTTTTACGAGGCAATAGAAACAGCGCTGGAATGACCGATATTTTCTGTGAAATGTGGGGGGGTCCAAATGAAGAATTTTGAAATCTGTAGGGGACACGTCCCCTTCACATTGAACGGTGGTGACACCCATGGCTGCATGTCTAGAAGAGGTGACAACTTTCCTGAGCAGCGAAGGGCTCACCTTTCCTGAGCCTGAACTAGCAGAAAAGCTTCAGGTCATGGAAGATATGAGAGCCCACCTGAACACGCTGAAAACACCTCTGCAGAGGGGAGAAGGCACACACAGACCGGCGCATGCTGGAGGAGGGGTTCTGTGTTATTATTTTTTTTAAATACTTTATTTAAGGCTTTTCTTTTTATACAAACACACCCAGTAACATCACCAGCATTAGTAGGAGTAGCAAAAAAAAACTCCTTAGAAAAAAAGAACAAGACCTGGGTACAGAACAAACAAGACAAAAACACACATACACATGGGTGGGAGTCCGTCAAAATCATCAGTCAGCATGCCAAATAAAACAGTTCGAGCATAGTATGAGCATGACATAGCAGCACACATCATAAGAAATGCATTTAAATATTATCTAACAAGACCAAAAATGGTTTCCACTTTTTCACAAAGTACCTGTTAGAGTTCTGCTTGTTAAGACGGATCTGTTCCATCTTAGCAACAAGAAGCATTTCGTTGAGCCACCTTTTGAAACATGGGGGTGTTTTGGACTTCCAGTTGAGTAATATCATTTTTTTAGCAGCAACCATGCCTGCATTAAGAATATGTCTTTTGTGGGAGGGAAGAGGCCTTGTCGAGTCCGAGCTGCCGAAGATTCCTAAATTGAAGTCTGGCTGGATGTTTATTTCATATTGTTTTGAAAACCAGTTGAAAATGTCGCTCCAGAAATTATTTAGTATTGGACAGTGCCAGTATAAGTGTGAGAGTGAGCCTTCTGCGGTTCCACACCTATCACACAAGGATGAGACTGAGTCAAAAATTTTACTTAGTCGGGTTTTGGAATAATGCAGTCTATGAATAACTTTAAACTGAATTAACCTATATCTAGAGTTTATAGAGCAGCTCTTTACACTAGACAAGGCCTCCTCCTACAGTTCGTCTGACACTGGGGAGCCAAGTTCTTTAGCCCAGGCTTCCTTGAGATGGTTCGTACTCACAGGTGTTTTAAAGACAGATACAAAACGGGAGATCAAGTGTTTAGTATTTGGATTTGAGGTAAGTGTATCATAAAACACCGAGCTCTTTGGTTTGTTTATGAACTGTGGAATAGATTCGCGAGCAAAGTGCCTTACCTGAAGGTAACGGTAGAAATGGGAGTTGGGGAGATTAAATTTGGTTTGAAGTTGGAGAAATGAAGCAAATGTATTGTCTATATAGAAATCTTCAATACAGCACAGTCCCCTTTCTCTCCAGTTCAGAAATACACCATCCATCAAGCCTGGCTTGAACAGATGATTATATGCTATCGGAGTTTGCGTTGAAAGATTCTGCAGACCTAGAGATTTTCTCATTTGATCCAAGATCTTAATGGAGTTTTTAAGAATGAAATTATGACTAAGTAGGTCATGTGAGGGCTGAATCCTTGAAAAGAGAAGTGCTGGAAGAGAGGTTCCTGTAGTTGATGTGGCTTCAATTCTTAACCAGAGCGGGGAGCTGGCAGGTAAGTTACCATCAGGGAAGCCCTGTTGCCAAAAGGTTAGGGCTCTTGCATTTGCAGCCCAATAGTAGTGCTTAAACACAGGAAGGCCAAAGCCCCCACTGCTTGAATCTTTCTGCAGGTGAAGTTTAGAAATGCGAGGGGGTTTACTGTCCCACAGAAATGAAACAATGACTGAGTCTAGTTGTTTAAAGAAAGAAGATGGAAGCATAATAGGTAGATTCTGAAAAAGGTATAGGAATCTTGGGAGTGCAACCATCTTTATTGCATTGATTCGACCAATCAATGAAAGAGGGAGCAACTTCCATTTCCTAATGTTAGCTTTAAGTCTTTCTATCATGTCTAAGAAGTTCATTTTTATTAAAAGTTTGGGGTTTCTGGAGATCTTAAGGCCAAGATAAGTTATATGTGTTGTGACTACTTTGAATGGGAGAGATTTTAAGAAAGCAGGGCTCAGGTTATCCTTCAAAGGCAAAAACTCACATTTGTCCCAGTTAATTGTGTATCCTGACAATCTACCAAATGATTTAACATACTGTAAGAGGTTAGGAACTGAAGTTACTGGGTCAGACATGCAGATCAATAAATCATCAGCGTACAAATTTACCAGGCTTTCTACATTGCCACACTTTATGCCATGAATACCTGGGTGACTCCTAATTCCTATAGCCAGAGGTTCCAGAGCTAAATCAAAAAGAAGTGGGGATAGGGGGTCACCCTGTCTTACACCACGTTGCAGTTCGAAAAAATGAGATTTATCCATATTGGTGAGGACAGAGGAAACGGGATAAGAATAGATAATTTTAACCCACTCTAAGAATTTCTCGCCGAACCCAAATCTTTTTAATGTCTCGATCATAAAAGGCCACTCAATCTGATCGAATGCCTTTTGGGCATCCAGGGATATAATAGCAGCTTGTGTGCTATTATTAATTATTAAAAACTAACATGGTTTGTATATTTATCTGCTGCATAGGAAAGGGGAAGCGTTGTGAGAATTAAATACTTAAATACTTTCAGCAGAAATTCTCAGAAACAATTCATCGATTTTCTTAATACAACACACTGTTTGTTTTTATTCATAGTAAATGACTATAAGCTAAAAAACGATAAATGTAGGGCTATCTTCATGTAAGATGAGAGGTTTTGTGGCTTTCTACATTTTCTTTTCAGTGATGGGTCAAATGGCTCTTTGTGTGTTAAAGGTCGCTGACCCCTGGGAGACGAGAGAAGAGGAGATGAGAAGCCGACAGCCAATACCTTTATCAAATACCCTGCCCAGGCCCTAATGTTCCAGCCTTAGTCCCTGAACTTCCCAAATCCTACAGACGCAACTGGTGATCACTTACAAAAGACTCACACAATCTGGAGAGTGAGGTCACAACCTTTAAAAGCTAAAATACCCAATGAAAATAACCTCCAAACACAGTGAATGACACCAGGAACCAAAGACAGGTTAAAGATATGAGCCAGAGGCAGAGCAATAAAATCTTCAGTAAACTTTTTAAAGTAAGGCTCCAGCTTGACAGGACCAGCAGGTTTTGTTGTGTCCAGGAACCTCAGGGCCTTTTGTACCTCTGAGACCAAACCAGGGGTAAAACTGAAAGACTCATTCATCAAAGCAGAACCATCAGACCAAAGACTGGTTTGGAATGACAGGCGTTAAATTCAGAGACCCAAATAAAAAACCAAAGGCTGTGAAATGTTTTGTGAAGTAACTCAGAGTACTTTGTGTAGGCTGTTTACAGGAACATGGGGGAATCTGAAGCTTTTATTACCTGCAAAAATATACTGAAACTAAATTCTATTTTTCCCCTCATCGGCTGATTTTTCTTTTCTTTTTTTTTTTTCTTTTTTTTTTTTAACTTAACATCAATTCTGGTGTCAGTTTTGTCCTAGCTTGTCAGGTGAATGTTGCTCATACTGGACCTCATTTATCAGTCTTGCGTGGGAACTGGTGCAGATTTGTTTAGAAACGAGCTTATAGCAACGTTCACGTGTGATCAATGAAGCTTGTGTACCAGGGCCAAGCACAGCGTACACCTGATCCGATACTAATAAATCTGGCAGCTGAAAATATTATGTATTATGTATTATTATGTATGTTATTTAAATAACACACCTAAATATTCAATGTTCAGCTGGCCGAACCCAAGAATTTCACAACATGGAGAGACGCATTACGGAAAAAAGGAGATTTCTCTCTGCTGTCTTTGCAAAGAGGGGCAACACGTGTGCAATTAAGCACGGTATACCAGAGTTTCACCATGAGACGTGCTGATTGGTTGTGATCACGTGTAAATTAAAGTCTTTTGTTATTAAACAGTCACTTTTTCCACACAGATCAGGTTAATATGATGATTTTGTTAGGAGTGAAACAATAATCTTCAGGGTAAATCTCTGCTGATTGTTTTCTGTGGACATGGGAGTGTTTTTCATCACTGCAAACAGCCTCTCTAATTTACAAAGTGTAATCCATAAAGGAAACATTTTTTACATGAAAAAAATCAGCTGACAGCTCGTGTTGCTCTTTCATAAGCGATGTATTTTACAGATTAGTAGAACAAGAGTGAGATGTTCAAATCATTCTTGGTGTCATATCTAATTCAGCTATCTAAATATTAGTCTACAAACCTCTGTCTGTCTGAAAATGCTCTGTACTCATGAGCCAATAATCGCCCCCTACAGACTGATTTTCCTCACTGCGCTTTGCTCCTCTCTGACATGAAGCGTGCATACACCAACACAGACCTGGTGAGGGATTTGAGCGTATACTCGCCCACGTACAGACTGATAACTGCCGATCTGTGCGTGGAAATGAGTGTAAACCCATTTTTCAGTCGTGCACACTTTTACTAAATGAGGGCAATTTTCACTGTAAATAACATAAACACTTGTTTTGATTTCATTTTTTGCAGTGTTATCTTTACATATGTGTTTGATTGTGTTCCAACATTTTGATTGATTATTGGCTTTTTTTTTTTTTTTTGATGTTTAAGAGAGGAAGTGGTAAGCTTTGTAGTTGCCTGAAGACCGATCAGTTCTGGTTAGTTGTTCTGTTCAGTTGTTTTTTCCAGGTTACACTTGTAGAAGAGGTTTTGAGAGTTGTGGAGTGATCTATAGATTGTTACAGAATTAACAAACATTAAAGAAACCGAGACAAAAAGGGTGGTTGTTTTTTATTTATTTTTTATTGATTTATTTTTTGCTGTTGCCAGATGACTTCTTGGTAATAAAACATGTCTGAAGCCCTGCAGAACATAAGGTACAAACACTTCAATACAATCTTTTAAAAACCTTTTTTTTTTTCTCCTGTGTTTCTTTTCTTACACTGATGTCCTTGTTCGATTGAAAACTTGTGAAAAACTTTATATACATCAATGAGATGCCTTGATTCTGGGCACAGAAAACGAACAAACAACAACATTTTAGTTGGAATGTGAATTTTCCCTGAAGCCCAGCTGTTACCAGATGGAGGTTGTAATGTAAATACCAAACAAGGAAACAGACTGCTTCTTCAGTGTGGGTGGAGAACCTTTCGAACACATGAAAGTCCCGCTCTGGGTGAATGCCATTCTCAAGGGTAAACTTTTCAGTTTTCTGACCATGAAGTCTTTCACTATAGAAAAATAAAACTTGTTTCTTCTGTAACTCACAATATCAGACATTTTTTTTTCTCCCATCAGATAAGACACAATATTTATCTGTCACGACACATCGGAACGTACGTTGTGTCTGTTCATTGTGCCTTTCTGATAAAAACATTTACAATTTAGATAATCTCATCCCACGTTTATCGATCAGCTCAAAGTCACAGCCACACACACAGTCACAGGTCATCTCAAGAGTTCAAATTTAGTTTAAGTTGAGCCTGTTGTGGTAATAAAATGATAAATAAAAAAAAAAGAAAAAACAAAAAACAGGGTATGTGTCTGTAAAGTTTGTTATTCTGCACATTCTTGTTTTGTCTTGTCCTCCTGTTTTATTTTGAAATCTCTAGCCCCCCCTCTCTCTGAAACAAAGAGGGGGGGTTAGACACCTGTTTCCTGATTGTCTTCCCCAGCAGTGTCTCATCATCCCTCATTACCTCTTGTATTTAACCTTGTGTGTCTCACTGTCTCGTCGTCAGTTCATTGCATTTCATAGTCCTTGTTCCAGCCTTCTTTTATAGTCACAGTCTAGCTGTGTTTGAACTTTGCTTACCTTTTCTGACCTCGATTTTTGCCTCACGTTTGCCTGTACCTCTGCCTGTTTATTGGACGCCTTTTGTGTACCGACCTTGCCTGATTTTGGATGAAGCCCTTTGTCATGGTCACTCTGCCTTTGTGAATTTTTGTTGCAGTAACAAGTTTTAACTTTATTATCCAAACATTATATTAACTATATGTAGTGTTCTTCAATACCTTTATCAGCATTTTGATTGCTCACAAATTGTGTTACCAAGCTGCCAGGGCACTTAATATTTAATAAACAAATAAATAAATCACCCTGATTTTACACACTACACTGGCTGTGCGAGAGAAAGAGACAGAGAGACCATCACACAGACTGACAATCAATCAATCAATTTTTAATCAATCAATCTTTATTTATATAGCGCCAATTCATAACAAATGTTATCTCAAGACGCTTTCCAAGCGTTAACAGGTCTAGACCTGTAAATGGTAATAAAATTTTATTAACAGAAACCCAACATCAAGACAAGATAAGAAGTCTGATCTCATCTTAACCCACCGTGAGTACAGACCTTTACAGCATTTAGCAAGTTACAATGGAGAGGAAAAACTTCCCTTTAACAGGCAGAAACCTCGGACAGAACCAGACTCATGTTAGACAGACATCTGAGAGAGAGACTGAGTTGGGATTAGCCATCAGACCACCACTGACTCCTGTGGGGCCGGGGGCCACAGGCAGCTAGTGTTGCCAACTCCTCAGTAAGAAAAGTATTAGCTCCTAGAAGTCACTGGATGACTTCATCGCCCAATTTGCAAAACTGTCCATTTACATTTAATTGTCATTTTATTTTTTTAAAGAGTAAGACTGATAGTTTTTCACATCAGTCTCCAAACTCCGGAAAATATAGTGCGCTAAATATAGTACCAAATCTATTCCAGTAGGTCCTACAACCCAATTCTAATGACATTGTGTCACATGGAAATAAAACAGAATACAATGATTTGCAAGACAGGGGCAACAAGAGACTGTCACTCGTTGAGCTCCAAAGAGACATAATGAACAACACAGCTGGGAGTTAACGTTAGGCTAACATTAGCTAACATTAGAGAAAATCCCAAACTGTCCGTCAGACTGCTGTGGTGGTTCTAGTGTTAAAGATAACTTTATATTTCTTTCCAGCAAAGTGACAACATGTTGCCTTACATACGATGGTGACTTACCTTAGAACAGACGTAAACATCCTTGTTCATTTTATTCACAATGAATTGATGTTGCAACTTGATCCAAAGAAGTCACTTTTCTGGCTGAGATGTGGTTTATGAAGGGGTGAAAAAAATACACTCAACCGCCCAGCCTCTTAGGATACCTTGTGTTAGAGTTGCATGTACCCATAGCCCATGATGCAGAGCTTCTGTTCTCACAGCAATAGGGCACCCGTCAGTCACGTGAGCTAAACTGAGTCTCTGATTGGACAAACCTGTAATCCGTGTATCTAATAAACCACTGAGTTAGAAAAAAATCCATCACCATACAATGTGTGCCGATAGTGAAATTAGCATTTCAGACCAAGCTGTTTTTTGAACCAGGCAGTAAATCCTCTTTTTAATGACATAGAAATCTGTTTTTTTTGTTTGGTGTGTGTGTGACTTCCGGTCTTTCTGCAGCCAGCCTTTGTTGTGTATTCAACTGAATATAGATTAAACAGGATTTGCAAATCATTGAATTCTGTTTTTATTTACGTTTTACACAACATCCAAACTTAATTGAAATTGAGGTTGTAAATGAATTTTCTTGAATGGTTCCCGAGTCTAACTGTCATGAATACAGGCATAAATATGTTGTAGAGAGTCTCTAAAAATTATACACATTTTGATTAGCATTTCTCACTTTAACTTACATGTGTCCATTTCTCAAAGCTAAACTATACCATGAGATTTTTTTTAAGTTATCAGTTCTTCCCAAAGTTTCATGAAGGCTTGCACATTGATGTTATGGGTGAGTCATCAAACAGTGTTTTTAAGTTTGAGTCAGGTCCCTCTTACCTGGATCTACCAATGGCTGGATCCATAAAAATACAACTGTTTCATTCTAAACTCTTGACTGTATTAACCTGGTCTGACTGTGTGGAACCTTCTGGATGTGCAGAAAACACATTTTTATTTATGAAGATTAGAGTCTGACTCATCCTGTCTGGAGGTTAAAATGATCAATGAAGTCATAGCACTGCAAGCCATGTACAAATGTGCACCATGCATCCCTCAAAGGACAAACACACTCACTTTCTGCTGTGGTGGGATCACTGCAGTGTTCTATAATGAGCTCAGGGATACATTCTGCCCGCACGCTATTCATCAGGAATTGAGCCTTTTGCTAGCAGCCTGCTCACAGATCTTTTGCATGTGGCGTCACAATGTCTGCCTGCCCTCGCCTGGATGGCAAAAGGGCCATTTGGATACTGGATGACGGTGCTAAATGAATGACTCTCATCCTCAAATTCCCTGTGGTGGACTGTAATCTATGTTTTCAAAGGCAGTATAGATGGAAAGAAGGAAGGAGTGGATCATGACCACACAATGGAAGAACTGTAGACAGTTCTTATCAGCCCACCAAAGCCTGTGCTAACTGCTCCTTGGATTTTGTCTTATTAGTGAAAGAATCTTGTAACTGAGGCAGATGACAGTTCATGTTGTTTGGTAAACACATCTGCAACTGAAATACAGAAACTAGTGAAAGAAGGCACCACTAAATGCAGTCTTTGCAAGTTTCTTTATATACAGAAAGTTTTTGAGCGCCCTTAATGTGCTCACCTTTATTGGACAGTCACCTGCTATTTTTGTTGAGTTAGCGATGTGTATTATGTTACTTTCAGCTACTTCCAGGACACCCAAGTACACCTCGAAAGCAACTATCAACCAAAATCCATCATAACCTAACACCAACACCACTGTAATGATTGACGTCACAGTCGACACGTTACTGCAATGGTCACTAACAGTCCAAGTAACTTTACCGTCTCAAATCTGAATGGAGTCACTGCTCATGTCCAAGTTATGACTGCTAGCAGGTCTTTTACTCCTTTATACGCATTCATGAGCCCAAACTATTTCCCCAAAATAACATCCTTGTTTCCTTTGGCAAGTCGCAGCTCTATCTCCACCCTGGATCCGTCTTTGAGGCATGTGATAGTCAATTTGTCACAGAGCCCATCCCTTTGTGCTTCCAGCTGAATGGAAAAGCCTGAGTTGACAGCAAATTGATTGCTACCTTGGTGAGATCAGTTTACCATGATAGACGGTGTTTGATGCTGTGAAGCCAGATATTACAAAGATAAGAGAAGCCCCGGATGTTGTGACAAGTGGCACAAACACAGAGAGGCAGCACGAAAAGACTTCAGAGCAAGTCTGAGTATTAAATGGTAAATGGACCAGTACTTACACTACTCATAATAAGTTATGGATATTGTGATTTACAGGAGTTCTTTTCTTATTTGGTCTGAATTTGAATGGAATCAGTAATAGTTCCCTTTGATATCACTATTAATGAATGAGAAGAAACATCATTTTCATTAGTTCAATATTTTTTACCCCAACAATTGAGACAATAACAAAGATCGCCCCAAATAACCAAACTGACAAAGTCAGTAGCGGGTGTTTCCACCATTTGCCTCAATGACAGCTTGACAGAGACGTCTCATGCTCCTCACCAGCCTCATGATGTTGTTCTGAGGCAATGAGTTCCACTCCTACACAAGAGCTACACACAGTTCTGACAGGTCACATGGGGGTGGGGTACGAGCATCCAGTCTCTGCTTCAGCTGGTCCCAGACGTGCTCTCTGGGGTTGAGGTCAGGGGACATTGCTGGTCAAACCATATGAGGCCCTCCCACTTCCTGAAGTCCAGCTGTGACAATTCTGGCACCATGTGGTGGAGCATTATCATCCATGAACAGAAAGTTGGGGCTGTGCTGGTGGAACTGGGGGATGATGATGTGTTCTATGATGTCTCTGAGGTAAGAACGTGCAGTGACTGAACCATCTACAATTATCAAATCTGTTCTGAGCTGACTGGTGATGCCTGCACAGACTGTTGCTCCTCCTCCACCAAAGCCAACCCTGGGGACCATGTTGACCTCTGCGTATCACTCACCTTGACTTGACGACCATCATTTCTGTCCAAGATGACCCAACACTCATCCCTGAACAGGACGGTAGACAACTGCTGCAAAATTACCACAAAGAAAGTTCATGAAATTAGTTTGTAGGTTAACCAGTTTACAGACCTCCACATTGAATATGTTTTATTATCTATATCAGACACGGTGCAGGTTTGTCTGTTCTTCTGTCACTTGTGCCTGCAACTGACACAGAGCTTCATTCACTCCTCAGTCTGTGACAGGTTCTTTCACAGATTTATTAACTGAAGTATAAACGGAGGATGTGAAAATTAAATGTTTTAAACTCTGCTGTTGTTTGGTTTGTTACATCGACGCTGCCAACGGCTCCTGACGTGTTTTTTCTGACTCTCCTTAACGCCACTTTTTTGGCTGCCAAACAGCACAGCTTCATTTCTCTCCACCTCTGCTGCTGTGGTGGTGTTGTCTCCAGCAGAGTGAAGTCTCCTTTTTTCCGTAATGTGTGCCTCCATGTCGTAAATTCCCTTGGGTTCGGTCAGATGAACATTGAATATTTATGGGCGTGTTATTTAAATTATAAATGTTTTTTAACTGTCAGATTTATAATACCTGACCGGGCGTACGCCCTGATTGGCCCTGGTGCACAAGTTTCATAAATCACACATAAATGTTGACACAAGTTCGTTTCTACATACAAATCTGCACCAGTTCCCACACATGATTGATAAATGAGGACCATTATCCCTAACTTATTGCGAGTCGTGTATTTAGTCCTTTTCTAATCTCTCTTACCAAAGTATTCATAATCACATCTTGGGGGAAGAAAATATTCAGGATCCCAATCCCCATGTAGTGCAAGAGACATTCGGTGGGAAAACACAAAGAAGGACAAAACCATTTTTTAAAACCTCAATTCCAAAAAAGTTTAGAAATTCTGTTAAATGAATAAAAAAACTGAACAAAGTTATTTTTGCATTTCATAAAACTACATTCTATTCACAACAGAATATAGACACATCATTTGTTACAAATTACAACATTTCATCATTTTAAAAAAGGAATAAGGTCATCTTGAGCTTGAAAGCATATTCCAAAAGAGTTGGGACAGAGCCATGTTTACCTGTATGTGGCCTCCCTTCTTCTTTTGACGACAGTTTCTAAACATCAGGGGGCTGAGGAGACCAGTTTCTGGAGTTTCGAGAGGGGCATGTGGTCCTGTTCTTGTCTGATGTAAGATTCTAGCAGCTCAACGGTTCTGGGTGTCCCTTGCCTTGCTTTGTATTTGATGATGTGCCAAATGTTTTTAACTGGTGAAAGATCTGGGCTGTAACTGTTCTAAAAGTTGTATCAAACTTTTGGTTGATGGTGCCTTTCAAGATGTGTGAGCTCCCTATTGAAACTAATTCAGCCCATACCATTGGGGGTGCTGGCTTTTGAAGTTTTTTGATTCTTTGTTTTATATTTCTTTGAATTCTCCAACCATCCTCCTTCTTGAAATATTTCCTTGTTATTCTATTTGTGTTTTAATGGTTTATTGCCGAACGTATCATATTTGATGCATGAGTTTCAAAGACCTCTGTCTCACCAACATGATGAATAGTTTCATTATAAACCTGTTGTTTAAAACTTGATACATTTTTCCTGCCCCCTTGAGGACTATCATTCCACCACAGGCAGCTGAAGTTGTAGTATGGCCCTTTTCAAAATGGCCACTCTCATGAAATCATCCACACACTTTTTTTTCCAAGACAATTTTCAAAAAGTTGCTATCAGAATAAAACCTAAATTGTTACTTATATTTTAAAAATAATTATTGTAAAAAGAATGAATATTTTCTTATTAATTCATTGTTTTTATTTCTGTTAAGTGGTGTTAAAATGTCTGTATCAAATTAAATACTCCAGGTATTTAACTCACTTTTTTCCACAATATTCATGTAACATGTTTGTAACGTAATGTAATTGCTTTATACCAATGAAAGCGTAAACACTCTCTGTTTTGATGACTTAATGACTGAATGAAATGCCATTGTCGTGTAGTGTTTTTATGTCATTGTCGTGTTTTTGAGAAAAACTGAGAAAGGAATTGCAAAAATACATTTATTTTTCGTACCAAGAGACACTTGTACCATGAATAAACATCCATGTATGTCACAAAAGAAACTGAAAAATGCACCGTGAGCCCCTTTTGCTGCTGGGGAAAGTTTCAAACTTTCAAAGCAGAGATTATAAACACTGGCAGCTGAGCAAGCAGGCTTTGACAAACATTTTCTCATTCACACCTCTCTGTCTTTCTCTATTTTCCCTTCTCCTCTTTATCTCGCTGTCTATCCAGAGGTCTCGGTATGGCTGTGAGTGCAACCTGTAATCTCTTCATCTCCTCTTCCTCGCTGGTGGAACAATGTGTCCTGACACTCGACAAGACTCTGTCCTCCTGGGGGCATAAACAGCTGTGACTGGTAACCTGATTAAGAAGTCCAAGATAGCATCGCATGAGGAGATTGAAAGAGAGAGAGCGAGAGATTAGAACAATACAAAGAAACGATAAGAGCCAGAATGATAAATGACCAACCACATTACCATGTGGTTCATAAGACCTTAGAAAAAAAACTTGACATTGTGTCTTGGTACGTATGCATAAAAACAAACCTTTAGGCATTGACTTTAAGTTGATATGTTCCAGTCCACTAAGTCCTGCTCGAGCAGCAGCTCTCTCTTCATTGTCCTTTTTTCTTCTTTTTTTTCCCTCATCTTTTTAGTTGTTGCTGTATTTTGAGCTTGTCATTACATTTTACGTCTCATTTGTCCTGTAGTGGTATTTCCACTTTTTCTGTTCCAGTATTTGTCCACAGATCCTACGTGTAACCATGGTTACATTGTTCACATACAAGATTTCACCTGCCAGTAACATGACCATGCTAACCAGTGCTAGGCCCAATGATCCCTGTGAGCTGTGAAGATGGAGGATGATGTGCTGGCATTGCTGGCGAGCTAAGAGGAGAAGACACTGACCTGTCCTTCCATCCATTGTTATAGGGAATGTACGATCTAGCTACAATAAGATGGACGAGCTAGTGGTGCTAACTCTGCACCAGAGGGAATACTGGCAGAGTAGCATCATGCTATTCACAGAGACATGGCTAACAGAGCTAACACTGCACACCAACACCATGTTGGAATGATTTCATCAGCTGTGAGTGAACAGGAGAAAAAAGAGCAGGACTGAACAAACTGGTGAAGAAGTCCAACTCAGTCCTGGACCCTGTGGAGGAGATGGCTGACTGAAATACTGCTCAATCAGGAGCACCACTGGCTAAAGTTAGAGATTTAGAACGGCTCGTTTGAATGCAAAAATATAACAATCATGACTAAAACACTGGTTTCTTCCTTCAAAATGGTTCATCATGTAATTATCATCATTTTCAATTTATTTCCCGTGATATGAACTAGTTACTGTCTTTACGTGTGGTACCATCAACTTATACTTTATTCTATAAATCAAATGAACAACTTTTAGATCAGTTAACAACTGTTTTGCACATTCAGTAGTTATTAATATTGCAAACCATCAAAATTCTATCCTCTGTCTGTACTATAGACTGTAGTAAACATGGACACAGCCTCCATAATGATACTCATGTGTTTGTGATACTGAATTTTGAAGCCAGTTGCTGGTGGGTGCCACATTAAAAAGATTCCTAGCTACAAATCATATTTTCAGTTAGGCTGAAGGGCCGGCTGTGAAGAGTCCTTGAGCAAGACCCCAAATTGCTCTTGCTGGTGGTCAGCAGAGTGTGGGTGGAGTAAATGTGTTAGCTAAAACTGATGGTTTTTACCATAGCATTTTCTGTCTTCAGTGTGTGAATGTGGATGGTGAATGAGACTGGCAGTGTTGAGTGCGGAATGATCAGAAAGACTAGAAAGGTGCTCAATTAGTACAAGTTCCTCTACCCTTTACCAAAGAGGTGGGACTTTAGCCTCTCAGCAGACAGCTACAGGGTGTGAACCTGTTAGTCAAATCAGCTAGATCCTTACAAAGGCAAACTCACGAATTCAATGAGTTATGACAAAACCAGTTTTGAACCAGGCTGTAAACAGTGATAAGCTTGCCTCTTAGTCTTAGTCTTTACCACTTAAACACGTTGTTTAGTTGAGAATGATGTGTCCTTTGATGTTTATGCTGGTGACACTCAGCTTTGCCTTCAAATCTCACTAATTCTCTCAGTCTGTATAAATAAGAGTCATGTCCAGTTGAGTTTGAAAACTGTTCATGAATATCAAAGCAAATTAACAATCCTTGATTTTTTTTGGCAGCATTGCAATAAGACAATATGTTTAGGGCAAAAGCAAGGACAAAAAACTTTTGTCAGTGACAGAGTGTCCTTATCTATAACATACTTCTAAAAAAAAAAAAAAATAAAATTAAAAAAAATAAAAAATCACCTCATAGTTCTCCTCCTTCATAGGACAACAAAATAAATCGAATAGATCATACAATGGCTACTATATAAACATGATACTGAAGTCCAAACTCAGAAACTGTCTTTTCCTTCTCAGAAAACTTGACTTAGACTTTTTTTTTTTTCTTGTTTATAACAAAGTGATCGCTGCTACGTTCTTTACATGTTGAATGTTTTGTTCATCTAGAAACAAACTGTTGGTAAAGTATTGATCCATATGACAATATCTTTTGTAATTGTAGATATATTTTCACAAGTATTTCTTCTTTTTGGTATGGTTGGTCTATGTACAGTCCAATGTCAGATTTTTTCTCTTTTTTTGGTTCTTTTTTCGATTTCTTCATTTCCTTTCCTTTTTTTTTATTATTTTTTTTTTTTTTTGTAAAAGACCAATGGGACCCATGATTAGAGCTAACCTGTTTGTTGAGAGTACCAAGTGCTGTTGCTGTGTTTTCACAATTAAGATCTACCTTGGGAATTATCTGTTGCATCATGTCCCCTTTCTCTAAATTTAACAGCCAAGCTGTGCCAGACTTTGCTGGCACAGAATATCACACATTTATTTCACATTCCAAGATTGCTCCTCTGAAGTGATGAATCATAATTTTAACACTTTTAATAGATGCTTGATGGTCGGCCTGCCATTTACAAGTCAGCCAAAGCTAATTTTTGAATTAGCCTAAGCTAATTATTTCCTTGTGCTTGCAGCTGATCTCTGGCTGTTTGTCCAGGCTCATCCTTTAGGCCATTGTTTGGCTTGGGCTTCAGTCTTCTCTCTGACAGTTCAGCTCTGCCTTCTCCACTTCCAGGTCTTCTTGTAAGCCAACAGGATCCTGTGATGGGCAGATTGGGACCATTTTACATCTCCTCTGATATTAAGAAATCAGGAGATGGTAAAAATCTGAAGTGGAAGCTGAAGGTTGAGGGATTTTTTTCCAATCATTTAGTCAAATGGTGGGTGTTAAATGATTCATGCTTTGTGTCATGCAAGGAGTGTTTCAAAAATTTATTTTGAGTCCTTTATTTAAACGATGTTGTTCCTATGTTAGAGACGACACCTTACCTCTGATCAAACAATCAATTTATTCATAATGATCCCAAAAACTGTAAAAGCTGTAAAATAAAATGCTGTCAGAGACCCTGAGACCTAGTTCAGCTTGGATTTAAAATACATGTTGTAAATTTGATGTTTATTGGAGCACTGAACACAGGTTACTGTTGGCCGTAACTACATGAAAACAACAGCTCAGGTGTCAGAGAACCCAAAAGCATGGCAGAGATTGAGTGCTAAACAAAGTCAGGTTTTATTTTTGACAGCACAAACAAGAAGGCAGAGGTTTCCAAAAGGCAGCAGGCAGGAATAACAGTCAGGCAGGAAAAGTTCAACACCGTGAGGGCAAAAATGCTGCAAAAGGATGAAAAAATTCAATGCTTTTGCATGAACATCAGGTGTTGACAAGAGTATTTTCAAAAACAAATAAAGGGGGATATTTGTTTCTGAAAATGCTGGGCTACGTGTGTACAAGGCCACAGACACACAAGGTGATGAGAACAGTACACAGGTTAAACTAAAGAGTAAACCAAACAGGAGGGAAACACACAGGCAGGAGGTAAAACTGAACTAGAAATACAGGCAGCGAGAACTACAGAATAAAACAGGAAACAAAACACACAAGAGTGTTACAACACAGCTTAACAAGTAGATTTGAACCAAGGAGCAACATCTGGTAGAGAATAATGAAGCCTATGCTGAAGTGCTAAAAGTTGCTGTTTATGGAGAACCCTTTAGAGCAGGGGTCCCCAAACTTTTTCCTGTGAGGGCCACATAACTCTTCCCTTCTCTGATGGGGGGCCGGGGCCAGATTGTAACAGAAAAAGTGTGATGATCACAGGGGTGCCTAAAGGTAAACGTTTATTGTTTTCCAGAAAGCCACACATAACCAAATATTAATAACCCTCTACATTTTTCATTACATGTTATGGTACAGATCTTGAGTTTTATTTTCATCTGCATCAAATTTTCTACTCAGAGCAGTTTTCTGCTCTGAGTAGAAAATATAAATGAATACTAAACAAATATATGTCAGTGCAAAATAACAGTTGCAAACAAGTGACAGGTCAGTTTATACTGAGTACAGTGTAAACATGTTAATAACTATAAATGAACTTTCTTCTGTTGAGTCTTGTTTTTTTTATGTTAAAATAAAAACTCTCCTCCTTTATCCGGGCTTTTGACCAGATAAAGTGACCTAAAAGCAACAAACATTAGCCTGATTCATTTGCACACAGTCGTCTCCTCCGGCTCGCAGATTGGAGGGTCTGCTGTGAGCAGAGGAGTCTGTGTTTTGGAGAGGTGAGGGACTTAGCGGCCGCTGCTTATTGAGAAGCAGCAGCTGAAGATTAAAACATGCTTTCACTCTGTCCCAAACTACAGAAAAGTTGCTGGATTTGTCGCTTTTTAGAAAAAAAAAGTCTCTAGAGGAGTCTGAAAGAGAGACGCTAATTAGGCAACACCATCCTGCATATCACAACTACATGTAACGATACAGCGAATCACCAGCGGCATTATCCTGTTATGATCACATGATTAACCCTTTAGGTAATAGAGCTGACTGTAGAGATGTCTCTGGTATTGTTCAGGGGGCCGGGCCAAATGTGGAGGCTGGCCATATCCAGCCCACGGGCCGTAGTTTGGGGACCACTGCTCTAAAGGCTGGCTGCAGAAAGACCGGAAGTCAAGTACACATCAAGCCAGAAAAACAGACTTTTACAGCATTAAAAAACATATTTACAGCCTGGTTCAAAAAACGATGGGTCTGAAACACTAATTCGCAATCGGCACACACTGTACAGGGGGTACATTTTCTAACTCAGCAGTTTATTAGATATTAGGATTACAGGGTGGTCCAATCAGAGGCTCAGCTAAGCTCATGTGACTGACGGGTGCCCTATAGCTGTTAGACAGGAAGCTCAAAGTCTGTGTCATATCCAAGATGGCCCTGTCCATTGATTGGCTTCATTTGACTGTTTCAGAAACAGATGGGTGACGTCACAGAGACTACATCCATATTTTATGATTCTAACACAAGTCCTGCATCTGACAAAGCAGAGAGCCAATCACAGTTTAGAGTTTTGGGGTTGCTGCTGGCATGGTGACTACTTCTGCAGCAGGCCCTCACTGAAGGGACCTTATAATGATGATCATGAGCTGGAGGCGTGTTGAAGACTTTTGATGTGCCTTGCTGTGGTGCATAAATGACTCATTAATGTCCCATAATGTAGTTACCATTCAATTTGATTTTTGTGCTGTTAACAAAGTAATTATGAAGCTGAACAGAGCTAAGTTCTGACCCTGGTTTGGCCTTCCCTGAGGCTGCACTGTAAGCACAAATGCTGCCAAGGCCCTGTCTCTACTGTGATCAGTTAGTGCTCATGTTCAGCCCTACAACAACTGTTTATCAGAGCTCACATTACTCCTGCAGAGTATTTCCTACAAAGTATCAAGCCTCTGGGACATAACCTACCATAGCATTTTTTTTAAAATTTGCCAGCTCCTTATATTCTGCAGTCCTTGTTGTTTCTTTCTCATCTGCTGGGCTACGGCGTGACAGACTTGGAGTCACCTGCTACTTTCACTTTCCTGTTCTACTTTTTGCCAGGCAGCTCTCAGGAGAATATCTCACCTTGTTGGGGTTAAGGGGTCGGCTGTTAGTTGGAGAAATGCCTTTAGTCATTTATATTTGTGTAGTAAAAGTCACGCTATCCCCCACAGAGGCTATTCTCTTTTATAAAGGCACTATAAACAAGCTGTAGGAGTTGAAAGCGCTCTCTTTCCAGCTTTTCAATCTGTCAGTATTAAGATCTGTGTTTGACAGAGCTGCAAACCTTTAATGTGTGCCTCTATTTCAACATATTTATAGATTAAACTGGCAATTAGTAGAACAATGTTTTAGATAAAGATGTCAACAATCAAAGCTTAACCTTTTTTTGACAAAATTCTAAAATAGACAGTGTAACCATAAATATTCTGTCCCTCATGTAAAGAATCTAAGATATACACCACTCAAAACATAAAGGGAACTCCAAAACAACACATCCTAGATCTTAATGAATGAAATATTCTAGTTGAAAATCTTTATTTATTACATAATGAAATGTGTTGAGAAAATAATAAAAGAATGATTGATGGAAATCAAAATCATTATCCCATGGAGGTCTGGAGTCTGAATCATACTCAGAATAACTCAAAAATCGCTGCAACGTCTAGGCATGCTCCTGATGAGATGACATGATCTCCTCAGTGATCTCCTCCCAGACCTGGATCAGGACATCAGTTAGCTCCTGGACAGTCCGTGGTGCAATGTGGCATCAGTGGAGTCGAGACATGAGGTCCCAGAGGAGCTCGATTGGATTCAGGTCTGAGGATTGTGCAGGTCAGTCCATAGCATCGTCGTCTTCACCATGCAGGAACTGGTGACACACTCCAGATACATGAGGCCATTCATTAGGAAAACAAGACCCATTGCACCAGCATTTGGTCTTACGATGGGTCTGAGGGTCTCACCCTGGTACCTCATTGCAGTCAGGGTACCCCTGGCTAAAACATGGAGGTCTGTGTGGCTCTCCAAGGAAATGCCTCTCAAACCATCACTGAGCTGCCAAACCGGTCATTCTGGAGGATGTTGCCGGCAGCAGAACATTCTTGTGATGACTCAGTCACGTCTGTCACGTGTGCTCAGTGTAAACCTGCTCTCATCTGTGAAGAGCACAGGGCGCCAGTGGTGAATCTACCAGTCCTGGTGTTCTCTGCAGCGTTGCCAGACGTACGATAATTATCATATTCGTACGATAATTTCACCCTCTGTACGATGAATAATTTCAAAAAAGGCTAAATGTACGATAATTTGACAAATTCATGTGGTTGTTACAGATCTACCCCAGTCTGACGGATTTATCTGTAAACCCTAAATGCATCTTATATCATGTGACGTTTCCAGCCAATCATAGTTTAAGTGTCATTCGTCTCAGAACGATTGACAGCCAACCACGGTCGTAGGAGCTCCGTCAGGAGGAAGTCGATGAATGCCCACAAAAGTGCCTGTAGGACACTAAACAGAGTGATCAATTGTGATTTTTGTGCAACAATAACACAGTTGTTTTAATCATTATCAGTTATTTTGATTATTTTGTCCACCAAAATACGATAATTTTGAGGCTCTGGTACAATAATTTTGTATTTCCCATCTGGCAATGCTGGTTCTCTGGAAAACGCCAGTCAGTCTGAATGGTGTTGGGGTGTGAGCACAGGCCCCACTTTCTCACAGTTGCAGAAACCTGCATGTTTCTCCAGTTACCTGCAGAAACATGCAGGTAACTGGCTCTGACTCTCCTCTTGTTTCTCCTGTTCCTCCTTGCACTAAGGAGCAGATAGTGGTCCTGCTGCTGGGTTGTTTTCCTCTTACAGCCCCATCTCCTGGTGTACTGGCCTGTCTCCTGGTCTCTCCTCCATGCTCTTGACACAGCAAACCTTTTTTTGCCACAGTGCACATTGAGGTGCCATCCTGGATGAGCTGCACTACCTCAGCAACTTCTGTGGGTTGCAGACACCACAGGTTGCCTCTAGAGCTGGCAAAATGTAAAAGTGACCAAAAAATCAGAAAGGATGAGGAAAGGGAAACGGTCAGTGGCCACCACCTGCAGAATCTTGTTAATTGTCTCTTATTTCTACCTGTTGTCTGTTTCATTCAACCAACAGCAGGTAAAACTGATTCAGTGTTGCTCCCTAACTGGACAGGATGATATCCCAGAAGTGGGACTGACTTGGAGTTACATCGTGATGATTGTGTGTTCCCTTTATTCTTTTGAGCAGTGTATATTTGATACCAGACCAGGTACAGGTGTTTATATAGAGCAGTCTCATATGTTATGAGTTTTCTCATGTGGTATTTTTGGGTGCTTGGATGTAACCACATGAATTTAGAGTTTTCATCATTCACTTGTCACTGACTTACTGTTCATCAGACTTTACCTTTTTGTGTTGCATAACACAGAGGGAGGTCACTCTCTTTTGTAAGATTGTTTCGTAAAACCAATTTGTCTTTGTAAGTGTGATCCAGGAACGAGACGCACAAACGGTTTGAAACTCACAAAATAAAGAGAGAGTCAGAGGTTCGTTTCTGTTTGTAGATTTTTCCGAGAAACATCTTACAAAACAGAAAAATGTCGGCAGGGACAGGAAAGGAAAAGAAAAAAAAAAAAAGCAGGCAGCCAAAATAACCGAGGAAGCATCAATGATGTGTCCAACTGGCTGTTAGAGAAAACCCAGGGTGACACAAGCAGGTTCTGTCCCTGGTTTCAAAAGTCTGAATAGATGTGAACTCAATGGATGTTAATCTTGTGCTTTAGACGCTGCACCTGCTTCACCTCCTTCACTTGCTTCACCTACCCCATTCTTTAAAATACAAACTCCTAAAAAAAATTCTTATCTTAAATCCTGAATACAGCCTGAAGCTTCCCTCCAGCAGGTCTCAAAGGCACAATTATATTCTAGAGAATATTCAGTATTTGAACTCAGCCTTGCTCTTATTCCTCTTAATTGAGTCTGACAGCTACAAAATGATGGTTGTGTGTTTTTATTAAAGTCTAGAGCAAAAAAAAAGCAAAAAAATTGCTCTGTAGAGAGAAATGGACAGCGATACAGCTTCTTAAGATGAAGCCAAAACACACAGAGCTTTTTCACCCATTACTTTTTCATACAGGTTGCCAGAAAGAGATTATTTTTAGACAGTATTGTTGTTCAGGATAATGATATTAGTCTGTATGCTTTGTTTTTACTAATCACTTAATCACATGTAAGTACTGATTTTGTACATTCTGAATTTTGAAGACAATTAAAGAAAGTTTGTACAGAAGTATTTTCAGCGCACTGCAGCACTGTTTAATCAAGTTTTAGGTTTTAATGTTTTTTAAAGACTTTGTTTTAGTCTAGGTTTTTTTATATAATTATTATATATTTATTTTATGAATTTATTTATTTATTACTTTTATTTTTCTAAGTTGTAGCCTTTTTAATTTTTTGTTTCTAATAAATACAAATAAGCAAAAATAAATGTTTTTTATTAGAGTGTGGGTTGACATAATTCACGCCCCCCTGCATAAGTCAGTGCTCTGGTCGGGACACGCCAGTCTAAAACGGCTGAAAGTGCCCCTGCTTGTCAGCTTGTAACTCATTGCAGGTGTGTTATGTTGCCTTGCTCATCAAGGATGGATTGATGCTGAACAGAGGGCTGAGCTCATGGAATAGAGGGAGTTACAGTAAAAGACAGGATTCACCTTTTCTTCAGGTAGAAGTCAAATAACTTCTCAAGCATTTATGTCCATGCAGTGTGCAGTGTGTCCCGTATCTCTCCTCACAGTCAATATTAACAGATGAGGATCTATCGATATCTGGGATTTTTTTTAAAATCAGGGTTGTCTGTTTGGGACAGTGCGGTAAACCATTGACTAAACTGCGCTTGCAACAGCGGCTGTGAGGGAGAGCTACTGTGTTCAAAAAAAGTCAAAAAACAAAATACAAACTTCTAAACACCGGCCTGGAACAGACCGGCAGTTCAGGGAAACTCCAAAACGTCTCTATGTCCACCCCGCCCCAGTTATCTTTATTAAGAGGAAGAAGCAGAATGGTTCCAGAGCTCTAGGGATTAGAATTCTCATTTGTTTGTTAGTTTGGAAGTTTGAAAAGTCACCTCATGAATTTACTATTTATTATTAATGGAGGACCTTCTACGAGCCCATAGAAGTTGGCTGTAGAGGCTTTGCAGGGCGCTCCCTCTGCAAAGTCCTTAGCCGATTGGGAGTCACAGGGACAGCCAAGAAAAGGGCCATTAAATCCGCAAGTGAAGCTGCAGAGAAAGCCACGAGGTGGCTGTGGCTGAAAAGGGCAGATCCGTGGGTTCCTACTGGGACACAAGCCGGGTCTTGATCACCCCGGCTGGGTCGCCTGGGCGAGGGTGTATGATGTTGCGAGACCCGAAACACACTGTGAACCCAGGATAAATCACTGATGATGTGTCCCAGTGCATCCAGGAGATGTATCTTTTAAGTAAGTTATAATAATAATAATAATAATAATAATAATAATAATAATAATAATTATTATTATTATTATTATTATTGATAATAATAACAACAACAACAACAACAACAACAACAACAACAACAACAATAATAATAATAATAATAATAATAATAATAATAATAATAATAATAATAATAATTATTATTATTATTATTATTATTATTATTATTATTATTATTATTATTATTATTATTGATAATAATAATAATAATAACAACAACAACAATAATAATAATAATAATAATAATAATAATAATAATAATAATAATAATAATAATAATAATAATAATAATAATAATAATAATAAACTCACCTTTTACGGGAAAGGGTATAACTAAATAAATAGAAAAACAACTCGAAATTTGAACTTCTTTTTGAAGGCTGTCACCATTATCAAAACCTTGTTTGAATTCAGTTTCTACAAACGTAAAAATCTGTCAACATTTGCTCCGTCTCTGTGTGACAGGCTGTGATTTTGTGAACTTAAACCAACAATTTGATTACAATCACTTCAAGTTTTTGTGTCATATCTCATATTAAAATCTGACAGCCTGCTAAGTTGATTTCTTGACATCAGATTTTTTATCTAACAGCAGTAGACAATCGGTGTCAGATTAAAAGCAGATAAAAACAAAGCATGTCCCTGCATGTGGATAAGAGCCGGACAAGTGTGGCAAACAGCTCCTGACGTTCATGGAGAAAGCATTAAAAAAAACCACTCACATTTACAACCACAAAAAAATCCTGATCGTGTTGTATGAACCATACTTTGCATTCAGCTCCAAATTTCTTCGCCATGGGAAAGTCTGTGATCTGTCATTTTAATAAGGCTGCTGCTGTCTTATTTTGAAACCAAAAACTGAGCAGTCTACAAGTATTGACTTTCCAGAGTGACCATTTGAGCTGTTTTTGAAATCCTCCCTGCAGAAAGTAAACCATGTTTGAATGTTGATGCTGTTGCACTTTTCAAGCTAATACCACACATCCCCCGTGGGAGGGAAAGACATCAATACTAACTCACAACCGACTCGTACCCCATTGACAGATGATGGCTTGAATGCTCTTTAGGAAGTTGTTTCCCACTTTGCATTCACAGATCCAGTTAGAGAGGAAAGGAAGCATCCTGAAAGCAAGAAGATATCGAATGCAAAAAGGAAACGTAGAGCACTTCATTTAGGAGTCTTTTTATCCAGATAGTGCCGAGTGCTAACTGCCTTGTAAGCACAGTTTCACTTAAATACTCTGCTGAAGAAAAATGATGACTCAACCGATTAATAAAAAGAGAGAGAGAGAGCGTGACACGCTAATTGTTCTCCTGCTGTACCATCAAACTGTTTGACAGGACTTTTTTCTGCATTGCTGTTGCTGCTGCTACTGTTTGGAGGTAACCCAAGGATAAAAAAGATTCAGTCTGTCGTACGCCCTGCTTGTTTTTTTGTTTTTTTTTTCCTCACTGCACTTTATTTTCAAACAAACATCCTCTACAGTGTGTGACAACCTGCATACAGGCATCCTGTATCATTTGAAATGGTTTGTGACTACACAACAAAGTCTGTGCAGTTTAAGCGACACAGAAGAGCGCGTTCAGCACAACAAAAGCACGAGGCATGCTGACGGAGGCTTCTCCTGCTCTATTAACTGCTCGCTAGAGATGTCTGATCGTATATGACTGTCCACTTCCCAGTTCAAGACAGTGTGAAAGATTTTGGGAAACAGCTCTCACCTAAATTTAAATATGATGTCAAATACCAAAATAAAACATTAGCATTTGTTTTCACAAAGATACTTGACTAACATAAATTGTTTTTAATTTACAATGACAGTTACAATTTACCCATCAGGATCCAGGTGAAAGATTTAGTTACATGTTAAAGCAGAAAAAAGACTTGATGCATTTCATATTTTCAAACTGGATCCTGTCCAGCAATCCTCATGACAGCAGAGGAGCAGGTGAGAGAAACTGTATGTTACATGTCGCTACAAAGAAACTAAAACCATGAGCGGTGCTGATGATAGGTGCTTCTGGGAATATTTGCAAAAAAACAAAGTTTATCACTTTGAACAATAAATATCTTGTCTTTGTGGTGAATATCAGTGTTTCTCAAATTGTTTTGGACAAAGGACCACTCCCCCCCCCCCCCCCCCCCAAAAAAAAAACCCTTACAGTCAACTGTCATCATACATGCACTGGCGCTAACGTTAGCTTCCACAGTGTCCACATTGCTCACTGTGTCTGAATCATCTTGCTGCTGCACCTTCTCCTGACTGCTGTTGGAGGTTCTCTTCCTGGTTTGATTTTCTTTTCTCTGTCCCCGTCTTAAGCCACTGATACATGAGGATTTTGTCTGTAGGCTGGTTAATGGAGTAATGTTAGCTTGACTATTTTTTGGTTTAGTTTTGGCTCCAGAAAATTTTATGCAGTTTTAAGATTTTCTTTCTGATGTTTTGCTTTGCTCTAAAGGTGAATGCCTCAGTGATCACAGTCATAAGTGTGTTTTGAGTGTTATATGTATTTGAACAGATAACAGTTATCAGTCTTCAGCTCTTACACATTTGTATTTTAATAGCAACATGCTAGTGTATATTTCTTTGTGTGTGAATAAGCTCAATGATCAGTTCTATAACTGGTTTACACATAAGCATGAGAAGCTAGTGCTTTGTTTTTAAAAAAGCCTAAAGTGATTTGATGAATCAGGTGGTCAGCGAGCTGGGACTCATGCTCCATCAGAGATAAGCGCACCTCATCACACAGTTCATACAGGGGGGTGAAAACTTTTCCCCGCCAAAGCCACCTGATTTCTGTGAGGAACAGCAGGCCCTGTTGCTCAGATCCCAGTTCGTTGCAGAGGGTGGCGAACAGCCTGGTGTTGAGTGGACGTGATTTTATGTAGTTGACCGTTTTTATCGCAGTCTCAAGCACACTTTTAAGCTCTGGGTCGAGCGTTTTACTCGTAAGAGCTTCTCTGTGGATAATACAGTGCGTGAAGTCTACGTGCAGCGCCACTTGTAAAACTCTTGCTTTTAGTCCTTTCTTTTTTCCCAGCATTGCTGCAGCACAGTCTGTACACACACTGATGCAGTCATCCCAAGACAGTCCCTCTTCTTTTAGTTTGTCATCAAGTTTATTGAAAATGTCCTCGCCTGTGCACTTTACCTCCAGCGGGGAGCAAAACAGCATGTCCTCATTAAGTTTTCCATCAAAACTGTATCTGATGAAAACAAGCAGATGGGCAGAGTTTGATACATCTAAAGATTCATCTAACTGCAAAGCATATTTCCCTTTCTTCACTCTGTCAGTCAGATGACACTTTATGTTCTGGGCCATGTACGTGATGCGCCGGGATATTGTCCCGTCAGACAGCGGCACTGTTTCTATCTCCCACGCCTGTTTATCTCTGTGCGTTGTCTGACTAATAGCAATAGTAGCAGGTTTTATAAGGGTTTCCCCGATTGTTTGTGGCTTTTCGCTTGTGCAATTAAATATGCCACCTCATATGATGCCTTTTGGGCTTTGGTAGGGATTGATGTTTGGCTAGTTATTACTTTCTTTTGGCCCTGCAATTCTCTCTCCCTTCGGCGGAAAAAATCAGCTGGTTTTGCAGCAAGAGAGGGGTGCTTCGTTTTCAAGCGTCTCAGCATTTTTACAGGCTTCAAACTCTCATGTGCGAGCACCTCAGTGCACACTGGGATGTTGCTCTTCATTGATAATGACACATGTGTATCCATACTGGATAAATTCCTCTCGATACTTGCGACACTTGGTAGAAGACTGGTCTGACTGCTTATGGAGGTCCTTACGGTGGTCCCCTCCTCCTCCTCCTCCTCCTCCTCCTCCTCCTCCTGCGCCAGGAGTTGATGGTCTTTTCTAAGGTGGTTCTCTGCTCTCCCCTGCTGCCTTCTCCACTTGCCTCTCTTCCCTGTCTTTGGCTGGTATTAACCAGCGTTTCATTTTTAAAAATTATACCCATGGCTTAAATCCTAGATCTAGCGTATTCAGAGCCGGCCCGACCCAAGGTGGCGCCCTAGGCAAGATTTTATTTGGCGCCGTCACTGAAGGTCATCTCGTGACCCCCCATCGGCATCTCCCAGCCCCCTGGGGGGTCGCGACCCCCACTTTGGGAACCCCTGAGATAGATTATTTTCCCATAGCCCACTATGACTGAGAATACTAGTCAACCTTCTCGTTTCCACCAGCCCCATGATGAGAATGTTCAGTTTTGTTAGAGATGCACCGGTGATTTGGCCACTGAAAACTTTCGCTGAAAATGGCCCAAAAGTGCATTTTCAGTTTTCAGACGAAAGATTTTTATCACAGAAACAACACGAGCAAAACAGCATGTTGTGATGACACAAGCTAAAACCACAACCAGCACGCTCTTGTCTGATAAGGGCCGATGTATTTCAATATATCTGAAAAAGACCCACAGATCGTGATTTGTAAAGCACGTGATGCAAACAAGAAATGATTCAGGTCATGATGACTGCAGAGAACCCGCTTGGAGAGGGAGACATGCAGAGCGCAGGAGAGGGAGAACAGAGTGCAGAAAAAAAAGACTTCTTATAGATAAGATCTTTACCCTGTTCTTTATTTAACAGACTAAACAGCCTCATGTTCATTCATTCATTCATTTTCTATACCGCTTCTCCTGTTCAGGGTCGCAGGTGTCTGGAGCCTATCCCAGCTGGCTAAGGGCGAGAGGCGGGGTACATCCTGGACTGGACGCCAGTCAATCACAGGGCCAGCATCATGTTATTTATCTGATTTATATGACAGGATGGTTAAACCTTCACAACTCTCTTCTGCTCTCTAGACACACACACACACACACACACACACACACACACACACACACACACACACACACACACACACACACACAAAAGCACACTTTGTGTAGGACAGAGAGTCCAGAAAAATGTCACAACCATCACAAAAGATGCAGGAAAAAAAGATGTTTTTTTAAAGTGCTCACAGGTCACCTCTGTGAAGATGAGGTCACCTTTCATCTCATGTTGAATGATTTCAGAAGCGGTTATTTCTAAAATCAATTCAGTACTACTGGGGGAAAGGTGGGGGAATTTAAATTCAGCGGGCTCAGGGTTAAGCGCTGAATGAGAAGCTTAATGTTAAATTGACCACAAAACAAGAATACATTCTATTCCATGAAGCCACCTGTTGTTGTGTCAGTGGGCTATTAAAACAAATGCAGATGTGATATTTATGAGGCAGGAAGTGATCGTTTTTGTCCAGCCAAAAGGCAGAAAAATGGGAGAATGTAAAACTGTGAGTGACTTAATGTGAGAGGAATTCTGATGGCTTCACTACCAGGTCAGAGACTCCAAAGCTGCAGAGCTTTTGGGCTGTTTCCAGTCTGCTGTGGTCAGTACCTACCAAAGTAGTCCAAAGAAAGAAAACTGGTGAAAAGGTGACATAAGAAGCCAAGGCTTGTTAATGGACCTGAGGGACAACAGTTCTACTCCTTAAAAAGTCAACACTGGCTCTGATATAAGGTGTAAGTACACATCATAGTGTTATGTTGGAGGTAAGGCTTTTAGTCCTGTTTTTCTGTTGTTTTATTATTATTATTTTTAGTCTTTGCATATCTGAATTTGTTCAACTTTCTTTGACTCTGCTGTTGTTCTGATAAGCAGTCCAGGCACACCTTCACCACATGCAGAGAGACGACCTGCAGTCATTTACTTTTTTTAGCTCCAGAGAAAGATTTGTTAGGAACTGTAAAATGTATCAACTTGTTTCTCTATAATATACCACTTATTTCTCTATCTCTATGAATCTCTCATTTGTGTCTAATATTAGGAATCAGTCATCTTGTAGGACATTATCTCCTCCTTTCCAATTCTCTAACTCATTATCTGCATGTTTCCAGATTCGAGCCCTGTTAGGAAAAGGCTGCACATGCAATAAATCATAGAGATATTTGCATCTCATCTCTACAATCTGCTGCTGCAAAAAAGAGCAAACTGCAGGGATGTGCAAAAGGGTGTAGACATGCTTTACTCAAATGTGATCAATGCAAAGTGTTTTGTGAAATGGGAATTAAGATGCAGCAGCTACTGGGAGGTTAACTCTGCACAGTTCTTTGCTGCTTTAAGGCTGCAGACCGGTGTTCATAAAATCTACCCTGAGGGTTTTAAAAGTGGAATTAAATCGACTGCATGGGGCTAAAAAAAAAAAAAAACCCAAACTGATTTGATACAATATCTGATTCAAAAACTCATTCAGACTGTCGGGTTTTACACTGCTTGAATAAAATCTGTGGAATATATCAGGTTGCCTTCTGTCAAAAAATATATAAAGGCGTCTGTGGCTTTTCTCATTGTTCTTGTTGCTTCAAGCCCCCTTCTCATGTATTTAAGGCAAATGGAGAACAAGCTTGAGAAAAAATATCAAAACCTCATGTACAGTTTGATTTCTGTCATGAGGTGGCCTTTTGTTTCTCAGACGTCGTGGCCTAACAGGTGACAGTTTTTCTTTGTTTTGTTTTTTGTTTTTAACACAAAAAACAAGATTTCTTTAAACTCTTACACATGCTCAAACTTTTATCTTACCTCTAAGGTGAATTATTCATGAAAAACATTTGACGTTGAGATTCTCTGGTTTGTTGATTTCATCACTGAGTAACTTTACTGCTTTTTCACAATAAATCCCAGTCTGAGGCCTCACAGCACACATTTTACTGCCTACAAGCTTTAACTTTGTGTTGTTGTTGTTGTTGTTGTTTTTTTTTTAATATATATATATTTTTCTTTTTATTCCTAACTTGTTGTAATTGCTGCTCACTCAGGCAAAGCTCTGACGCTCTGAGCCACCTCAGCAGAAGGAGTTCTGCTTTAATCCCACACACTATCAAATAAGATGTTTATTTTGCATTCTGGCTTCCAAGGGAGGTGAGCCCAGCGGGTGCTCCTCTCCAGCTGTGACTCTCTTACTTCTTGAGCCTTCCCTGTTCTCCACCTTTTCCAATCACACTGATGGGGGGCAGCTGTTTATATTTTGCCATCAGATATGGATTGGCAGTGGTTTGAGGATTTGGGAGTCATGCAGAAAGGGGCTGCAGGGATTTAGAGGAGGTGCAAAGCCAAGAGAAGCAGTGCTGGTTTATTTGAGGCAGTCAGTGACATGAATATGTAGAAAAGCGTTTGTGAGCACCCACTTGTGAAAGGCACGGGTGAGTGAATCTGTACCCTAATGAAGGGGCTTTTCCTGGGAATCGGAGGGAGGCAGGGGCTCTTGAGACATTCTGGGAATATAAAGGATCTTTGGATGAGTTCATCTGTAACATAAGAAGAGGATGTAACACTTATGATAGGTATGTTAAGAAATGTTACTTAAAGTACTGCAATGGATAAATAGGTTCGGCTACTAGAGCTCAGTGGAGTGGTCAATGAGAACAGACACAAAATGAATGATAATTTGCCAACTTTAGTTATAGAACAGTTGTAAAATAATACCAAACAGTTAGAACACAATATATACAAAAAAATATCCCTTTTCTTTTCAATATGGCCAATATTGTTTCAAAAAGTTCTCTGTTGCGGGTGCACCCTTTTAAAATCTATCCCTTTCTGTTTAACAACCTTAGTTCTGTAAACTTTAAGTTCACAATATAACAGACATGTATCAAGCACAGTTGCAAATACTTTGTTCTTTCTTAAGGGAAAATATCCCACAGCCTCAACCATCAATACCCACGTACAGTTAAATCGAGATGTTGTCAAGTAAGTCCAAGTTTGTTCAAAGTCAAGAGAAAGAAAAAATAAGAAGGTTCCCGGGGTTTAAAATAATAATAATAAGGTAAGTCTTTAAGGTTCAACTCTCAAGTGTGGGAAAAGTAGTGCAAGGGGCTGAGTATGGGGGTATTTGCAGTGGTGGGGTCCTACCACACCAGGGATGTGCAGCAAGAAGATATCCAAGGTCTCTTTCTTTCACTAGATCCAAGTGGGAAGGCTCGCCATCTGATCCAAGCTGAATTCACACTGAAGAATCAACCATAAAAAAAAAACCTGACCTGTCAATAGACAGGGTCAAAGAAATCTGTCAGTTATCATATAACTACAAACTCTTAATCTTTTGTCAAGATCATTACATTTTATCTCTTTTTAAATTAAATTATTCCATACATATGAAATTGCTTTTAACAATCATGAAATCAATCACTTATTTTAACATACATGAAATACATCAGTTTTTTTTTCTTCATACATGAATGAAATTATTTTTTATTTTTTTTTATTTTTAAACAATTTCTTCTTTTTAAAGCTTAACTCTGGTTATAACTCTCTGCAAGTGAAAATTCCTCGAACATCAGACTACAACACGGATTAAAGTGGTGTAAACTGAACAATTTCACATCAGTACTTCTGAAAATAATGACTTTTCACTCTTTAAAGTGCAAACTAAATACTCCCTGCATAAAATAATGCATAAATCATGCTCACCGATCTCTGAATGGGGTTTAATCTCAGAATACCGCAGCGCCAGGTGCAGCCACGTGGTTTTCTCTCCTCTAGCTGCAACAATGAACCAGCAGCAGCGCATGAGCTAACAGCTAACGCTAACGTAATTGACAGTGATCTACCGAGTTGAATTTACTCACTTGCAGCGATCTGAAGAAGCTACTGCTTCGGTGACAAGGTCACTGATATCTTCACACTCTGTTTTACTTGTTCTCGGTTGATTTCTGTCTGTTTCTTCCGTCGTTTTCATTAACTTTTGATGTCTCGTCAAACTCCGCTCTCACTCTCGGTCTCCCTTCATGCATGAGTGACCACACAAACACGCTACCTGCTGAAGCAGGATCAGGGGCGGGACTACAGGAAGAACGGTCAAGCTCATTGGATAAACTATCGTTTGCACTCTAGTTTACACAGCTTTGATTTGATAAAATAATATATAGATATTAGCAGAAAGCACTTAATTAAAACAAAATAAAGTGATTTTACAAACTTTAATGCCTTTTGCTTCTTGAAAAAAAAACTAGGTCATATTTGTTAATAATAAATAAATTTATTATTTACTTATTTGCGTCTTCCCTTTTTATCTTTCTTTAAATATTTAACCCAATTATTCTATGTGGGTTACACTCTCCCCTCCTGACTATATGCCCGTCCCTGGGCATTGGGATGGTAAAAGTTTGCCTTTTCTGATGTCATAAGATCATGCAGGGAACTTTCAAAAGCTTCGCTTAGGCCACGAAAGAGAGTGTTCACCACCATCATCAAGGGACTACCTAATTTTGAATACTGAAGTCTCTCAGGTTGTTCTCTTGGTCTGACAGAGCGTCGAAGAGTAGGTTCAGCATTCTGGGATCCATCAATATGTGACATTGACTTTGGCTGTTCAGTGATTGTTGCATCCTCTTCAGAAGGTAAGTCCTCTTTGTTAGCTAAATCTGTCAAACCAGGACATGTTTCACCACTGCTGGGAGATGGTTGCTCGGGTGGTTGAAGATTTTCGCTAAGGGAGACATTTTCAGATGGGTCAGGTGAGTCAGGTGAGTCACATTGAGGTAGGTGTTCTGGTTCAGGTGAGTTCAGTAGGGGTTCTTCTGTGCTTCCATCTACAGGAAGCTCAACTGTAGAAGGATTAGAAGGGATAGGAACAGAGGACGCCTCAAGTTCAGTGGATTGGCTGATCACAACAGGGGAGGATTCCAATTTGGGGGTCTCATGTACTGTGATAAACACATTAGGTTCTGGTGTGTGAACAGGGGTAAATATCGAGGCAGGTACAATCCCTGACTCAGTGTCATCCTCTTCTTCACTTTCAACGACAGGACATTGTCTTGTTCTGGGTCTTTTGAGTGTAGCTTGTTCAACTGGCTCAGCTGTCGTTAGAGGCAGAAACCCACAGGGGAGAAGCAGGTCACGATGCAAGGTTCGCACAGGTCCATCCTTGACTTCAGGCTTAACTGTGTAGACAGGCATTTCACCAGCTTGCTTCAGGACTACATAAACATCACTCTCCCATTTGTCAGCGAGTTTATGCTTTCCACGCAGTTTAACATTTCGGACCAGAACTCGGTCGCCTGCTCTCAGAGTTGAGTCTACCACTCTTTTGTCGAATCGGGTCTTATTGCGATCTGCATTCTTTGCTGCAGCAGAAGTAGCAATCTTGTAGCTCTCTTCCAGACGGGATTTTAAATTTTTAACATATTGGGAATGAGTCTGCCTTCGGGTGTTGGTTGGCAGTCCAAACGCCAGGTCAACAGGAAGTCTTGGCTGTCTCCCGAACATGAGCTCGTAGGGAGAAAATCCAGTTACGTCACTTTTGGTGCAATTATATGCATGAACCAAGGGCTTTACAAAGTCCTTCCAGTGAAGTTTATTTGGCTGACTCAATGTCCCAAGCATTTGGAGGAGGGTGCGGTTGAACCTCTCAACCGGGTTTCCTCTAGGGTGGTATGGGGTGGTACGCACTTTCTTTATACCAGCAATCTCACAGAGTTCTTTTATGAGTTTCGACTCAAAGTCGGGGCCTTGATCGCTGTGTAGTCTCTCTGGAAACCCATAGTGAGTGATGAAATTTTCCCAGAGGCATTTTGCTACAGTGCGGGCTTTCTGATTGGGGGTCGGAATAGCGATTGCGTACTTGGTAAAGTGATCAGTAATGACTAATATATCTTTGGTGTTGGACTGATCTGGCTCCAAGGAAAGGAAGTCCATACACACGAGTTCGAGTGGTCTACAGGTCTTTATGTTGACCATTGGAGCAGCTCTCTCAGGTGGTGTCTTTCGGCGAACACATCGCTCACAGGTCTTTATCATGCTCTCAATGTTCAGTAACATTTTTGGCCAATAGAATCTTGCTCTTGCTAGATCTACTGTCCGCTCAACTCCCATGTGACCCATATCATTGTGAAGACCATGAAGTGCTGTTGCTCTTAGCTCTCCAGGCAACACTAGCTGATAAGTGACATTGGGTCCATCCTGCCTGCGTCGATACAACACTCCATCTTTTAATTCCAGTCGTTTCAGCTCACGCAGAAGTAAGGGAAGCTCAGGCAGCTCTGTTTTGAGGCTAGGAGGTGGAGTTTGACCAGTCTCAATCTGATTGATTACTTCACTGATTGCTGGGTCTGATCTCTGTTTTTGCCTCAGCTCCTCTTCAGAGAATGAATGGATAAGGGGTGAACCATTTCCTTGACTGTCTTGGAAGCAGTCCGGGACAGCTGTGACGTTGTGGGCAAGGGATTCAACTAAAGCAAGCTCAGGACAGGGGACTTCAGGTTCAGCACTGCTTATAGCTGTCACAATATGTCGATCACAAATGGCCTTGACCACTTCCTGTGGAACAGTCTGTGGAGTATCAGTATCACTCAGGTGGTAGAGAGCAAACTGTCTGATTCTCTCACTTTCTTTTTGTGATGCATGATCATCCTTTGGTGGACCATGCTGGCGTCGAGATAGTGCATCTGCATCCAAGTTTTGTTTTCCAGCCCTGTACTGGAGTTGGAAAGAATACGTGGAAAGACTGGACAACCATCGGTAACCTGTGGCATCGAGCTTTGCAGAAGTTAGCAGGTAAGTTAGTGGGTTGCTGTCAGTCACTACTGTGAAGTCCGTGCCATATAGGTAGTCAGAGAATTTTTCCAACTTATGGGCAGGGTACTTCCTTTCACTTTTTGACAGTCCACGACTTGCAAAGGCTACGGCTCTGGGTTGTCCATCCTGAACTTGGTACAATGCAGCTCCCACACCGATAGTACTGGCATCTGTGTGAAGAATATAAGGGAGCTGGGTGTCTGCAAAACCTAAAACTGGAGCTGTTGTCAGCTTTTTTATAATCAGGTCAAATGCCTCTTGACACTGAGGTGTCCACCTTTGGTTGAATGGTTCTGCTGGGTTGAAGTACTCTTGAGTTTTGGCTTTTTTAGGTTTTCTGTTTGGTCGACGGAGTGGTGGGTACCCAGAGGTTAATTCAGTGAGTGGCTTGACGATGAGAGAGTATCCTTGGATAAACCTTCGATAGTATCCAGCAAAACCTAAAAAGGACCTAAGTTCTTTCAGGTTGACTGGGACAGGCCAAGTTGTTAGGGCCTTCACTTTCTCTGGGTCCGTTTCTACACCTTTCTCTGAGACCACATGACCAAGGTATTTCACTGAGGTTTGGAAAAATTTGCATTTTTCTGGTGCCAGTTTTAGTCCGTATTCTTGAAGCCGGTGTAAGACACGCTTCAACCGTAGCTCATGTTCTTCCAGGGATGGTGAGAAGATGATCAAGTCATCAATGAACACTAAAACTTCCTTCAGGTTCATATCTCCGACACACTTTTCCATAAGTCGTTGGAAAGTTGAAGGTGCATTTGTGATTCCTTGAGGCATTCGGTTAAATTCCCAAAATCCTAGTGGGCAAACGAATGCTGTTTTTTGCTTGTCTGCTTCCTCCATTTCAACCTGATAATACCCTGACTTCAAGTCCAAGACGGAGAACCATTTTGACCCAGCTAGGGCAGAGAATGCCTCTTCGAGCTTTGGGAGTGCATAAGCATCTTTAACAGTCTGAAGGTTTAGCTTCCTGAAGTCTATACATAGACGAACAGAGCCATTCTTCTTCCGAACAACGACTATGGGGGAAGCGAAAGGGGACTCTGACTCTCGTATAATACCAGAGTCGAGGAGTTCTTGTAGATGTTTTCTCACTGCATCCACATCCTGGGGATGTATAGGACGAGCTCGGTGCTTGAAGGGTGTCTCGTCACTAAGCTTGATGTGGTGTTTGACTTTGTCTGTATGTCCATAATCCAGGTCATGATGGGAGAAGACGTCTGGCATGGAGTTCAACAGGTTTGTCACTCGTTCTTTCCACTCAGTGGATATAGGTGAGTCTCCAAAATCAAAAGTTAGCTTTGTAGATTTTGGGTTTTTTTCTTGTTTGTTTGAAGGGTTTTGTTCTTTCACACTTTGTTTCTTGTGTAAGACACGTTCCACAGCATTAACATCAGCCAGCACAGTTTTTGCTGGTATTACAATGTCATGATCCGTCTCATTTTTCAACACAACAGGTACGTGACAGGGTCGTTTTCTTGGCAAAGTGACCAAGCATGCAGAAACGAGTAGGCCACTGGGCAGAGGAGAGACTGAAGGTTGTTCAATGATGACATCCTTCTCAGAGCGAGTATGGGGGGTGTTAACCAAGCCTTCAAGAACGACTGTCTGTCCTGCAGGAACAACCTCAGGCATCTTCCCTACCATCTTTGCACAGCCAAAACTGCTGTTATTTGAACTCTTTTGACGAATCCCAAGGATTTTGAGGAGTGCTCGATAACCATATGAGGATGGCTGAAAGGTAGAGGATATTGGGTCTGCCAGAAACTCAGCATAGAGAACATCGAGAGTGTTAGTACCAATGAGAACCTGTTCATGAGCTGCAGAATGAAGGTGAGGGATGACTAGAGCCAAAGTATGGACTTCGATCTCAGACCCTACAAAGTCTTTAGGAAAGGTGACGGAAAGTTCAACATAACCTAAATAGGGGACTGGTTGACCATTCGCACCTTCTACATCAAGTAAATCATCCAATGGATGAATTTCCAGATCTGTAAGATGCTGCTCATAAAAGGACTGGGGTACTGTAGTGACTTGAGAGCCTGAATCTAAAAGGCAACTTGTGTCTCTTCCAGCAACATGTACTTGAGCTGTAGTTTTGGTTCCGACTAGACCTCTAGGAAGCCCAGTAAACTTTTCTTTGGCGAAAGCTCTCTTTGAGGCAGGTTTCTTAGAGTTGGGACTGGATTTCTCAGATGTCGCTCCTATATGTCCCTCTACAGGAGCAGATATTAGTTTAAATGTGCCTGATCTGAGTGAGCATTAGAAGCTTCCCAGGCAGCCTGTCTTTCTCTCAGCTGCTTTTTCTTTGCTGTCACAAGGGAAGGGTTTGGCTCATTATCACAAGCTGACACAATGTGGCCATCTTCTCCACACTGAAAGCAGTACCAAGGGCGAGGTTTGCTGCATGGCTTTTCTCCATCGTTCTGGAATGTGCTCATGAATCTGGCATAGAGTTCGTCACCTTCCTCAACTGTACCATAAGCAGAGTCGAGTAATTCAAGGTAAACAGAGGGGTTGGCGTGTGGGCCCAAATGTTTAGTTACCTCAGCAGCAGGGGGAAGGAGACTGTCAAGTATACGGTGAGTACAATGCAAGTCAGAAATTGAGGGATCTTTAATGAGGACTTCAACACTTGTGCGCCATGTGTCATAGTCAGCTTCATTATTTGGACGGGGGCTCCTACCTGAAAAGGCTCTGAGTCGAGCAGGTGTGGTGAAGTGAGGTGAGTTTTCACTGTTACGAACAACGTGTTCAACCACGACTCGTTGGATGTGAGGTGGATTTATGTCAATCGTGGGCTGGATGACACTACGGGGGTTAAGTGGTTGGGTTTGTGATAAGTTGAGATCAGTCAGGTTTTTGTTGGGACTCAAGGGAGTTTGAAGTTGAACTGCATCATGGGGAGATTTCAAGGTTGTAGCATCAGAAGGGTTCACAGAGCAAGTTTCTGGTGAAGACAACACTGTTCCTTGGTCGAATGACTCTGATGTGGAGAGCTGGTTGTGTTCAAAGAGGGGATCTTGATCAGAAGTGGGAGAGGTGACAGCAGGTGTAGGCACAATGAGAGTTGCCAGTTCTTCTTTCATCAGTTGCTCCAAAGAATGTCCACTTAGTTTGGCAAGTTCAGAGAGCTGTTCCACGTATGCTCTAGTAGCTCTGGTTCGAACATCTTGTGTGTACACGCTTGCCAAGCTCTTTATTTCAAACTGGATTCCAGTCTGGGTGGGGTTTACAAGCTTCAGGGGCAACTGGGGCTCTATTGCTAGCATGGCAGAGGCTCCTTTAAACTCAACTATCATATGTTTATGATAATCAGATTTGGGGTCATCTATGCGCAAAAAACGGTTTACTGCACCATATTTCTGAAGGTAATTGGATACTTCCTCATCAGTATCTGTGTCTGTTAGTCCGCTAATCACTACAGAGTAGGGAATTTGAACTGATTCCCGTGTTATGATTTCCATTTTTCTTTTTACACTCAAGTTTTGATAATCTGATTTAAATGTAGATTTTCCTTATTTTAGTACTTCACACAAAAGTGTACAAGTCTCACCATTAAACACTCAACTGAGCTCCTGGCTGGCTCGCCAAATTATTCTTATGTAACACTTATGATAGGTATGTTAAGAAATGTTACTTAAAGTACTGCAATGGATAAATAGGTTCGGCTACTAGAGCTCAGTGGAGTGGTCAATGAGAACAGACACAAAATGAATGATAATTTGCCAACTTTAGTTATAGAACAGTTGTAAAATAATACCAAACAGTTAGAACACAATATATACAAAAAAATATCCCTTTTCTTTTCAATATGGCCAATATTGTTTCAAAAAGTTCTCTGTTGCGGGTGCACCCTTTTAAAATCTATCCCTTTCTGTTTAACAACCTTAGTTCTGTAAACTTTAAGTTCACAATATAACAGACATGTATCAAGCACAGTTGCAAATACTTTGTTCTTTCTTAAGGGAAAATATCCCACAGCCTCAACCATCAATACCCACGTACAGTTAAATCGAGATGTTGTCAAGTAAGTCCAAGTTTGTTCAAAGTCAAGAGAAAGAAAAAATAAGAAGGTTCCCGGGGTTTAAAATAATAATAATAAGGTAAGTCTTTAAGGTTCAACTCTCAAGTGTGGGAAAAGTAGTGCAAGGGGCTGAGTATGGGGGTATTTGCAGTGGTGGGGTCCTACCACACCAGGGATGTGCAGCAAGAAGATATCCAAGGTCTCTTTCTTTCACTAGATCCAAGTGGGAAGGCTCGCCATCTGATCCAAGCTGAATTCACACTGAAGAATCAACCATAAAAAAAAAACCTGACCTGTCAATAGACAGGGTCAAAGAAATCTGTCAGTTATCATATAACTACAAACTCTTAATCTTTTGTCAAGATCATTACATTTTATCTCTTTTTAAATTAAATTATTCCATACATATGAAATTGCTTTTAACAATCATGAAATCAATCACTTATTTTAACATACATGAAATACATCAGTTTTTTTTTCTTCATACATGAATGAAATCATTTTTTATTTTTTTTATTTTTAAACAATTTCTTCTTTTTAAAGCTTAACTCTGGTTATAACTCTCTGCAAGTGAAAATTCCTCGAACATCAGACTACAACACGGATTAAAGTGGTGTAAACTGAACAATTTCACATCAGTACTTCTGAAAATAATGACTTTTCACTCTTTAAAGTGCAAACTAAATACTCCCTGCATAAAATAATGCATAAATCATGCTCACCGATCTCTGAATGGGGTTTAATCTCAGAATACCGCAGCGCCAGGTGCAGCCACGTGGTTTTCTCTCCTCTAGCTGCAACAATGAACCAGCAGCAGCGCATGAGCTAACAGCTAACGCTAACGTAATTGACAGTGATCTACCGAGTTGAATTTACTCACTTGCAGCGATCTGAAGAAGCTACTGCTTCGGTGACAAGGTCACTGATATCTTCACACTCTGTTTTACTTGTTCTCGGTTGATTTCTGTCTGTTTCTTCCGTCGTTTTCATTAACTTTTGATGTCTCGTCAAACTCCGCTCTCACTCTCGGTCTCCCTTCATGCATGAGTGACCACACAAACACGCTACCTGCTGAAGCAGGATCAGGGGCGGGACTACAGGAAGAACGGTCAAGCTCATTGGATAAACTATCGTTTGCACTCTAGTTTACACAGCTTTGATTTGATAAAATAATATATAGATATTAGCAGAAAGCACTTAATTAAAACAAAATAAAGTGATTTTACAAACTTTAATGCCTTTTGCTTCTTGAAAAAAAAACTAGGTCATATTTGTTAATAATAAATAAATTTATTATTTACTTATTTGCGTCTTCCCTTTTTATCTTTCTTTAAATATTTAACCCAATTATTCTATGTGGGTTACAAGGAGGTTAGATTTTTCTAGAAATGCACCTTGAATGATTGAAAGACAAGAAGATTAGAAAGTGATGAACTCTTTCTGTGCCTCCTTTAAACTCATATCATCTGACTGTGATTAGATCAGTGAAATGACACCTGGATTCCTTTTCATAACGTTCCTTTCACACAGCAAAGACCAAGGGACAACGCTCATCTTATTCAGAAACTGTGGAATCCCCAGGTACATTCACAAAAGATTTCATTTAAATGCCATGTATAATATTTCTTGCATTGTGTGTTTTTATTGCAACATCTCTGCAAATATCAAACCCTGTGAAGCTCACTGACACTGTGTTCTGTGTCTGATTTGAAAGCTGCAGTTTAGTGTCTGTATCTTGCATTGTACAGAAAAGGGGCCCAAATCGCGTTCTTCTGCACTAACACTTAGTATTTTCAAGGCGTGAGTGTGTTCACACCAACAGTTTGGAAAAACTCTGATTTCTCAGCAACAGTCAAAAAGTTAAGTGTGTACACTTCTCATGCTCAATGGTCGCCATCTTGGCTATGCTGAGGAAGAAGCGGGAATGCATCAAACGATGGTTTGAGATGCACCCCATGAAGAACATTTGCAATTTGTGGTAAATGTAAGTTCTATTCTAGAAACCATCAGTTCACCCATTCAACAGTGGGAGCAATTTGGGGCTCAGTGTCTTGCTCAAGGACACTTCAACATGGTAAACGGTAAATGAACGAGTACTTATATAGCGCTTTTCTAGTCTTAGACTACTCGAAGCGCTGAATGAAGCAATTGGGGTTCAGTGTCTTGCTCAAGGACACATCGGCATGTGACTGCAGGAGCTGGAATCGAAACCCACAACCTACTGATTGTGGGGCAACAACTCTACCAACTGAGCCACAGCTGCCCCATGTGACTGCAGGAGCTGGGAATCAAACCATCGACCTTCCGATTGAGAGACGACCACTCTACCACTGAGTGACAGTCGCCCCTGTGCAAGTCAACCTGCCAGTTTACGGTAATTTTTGTCATTATATGCAAGTTGACATTCCCACAGTTACACAGATTCAATATTGAAGGTATTTGCTCACCAATCAAATGAACGGCTTTAATCTGCCGTCTAGATCTGGCTTCTGACAGCTCGATCTCAAATAATGTAAAAGACAGCTCCCATATTTACAAATATATATCACGATTTATAGGTGTAATGTGCTCACAAGTAGGCAAACATTTTGATATAATTATGTCTGTGTAGCTGACAAATATAAAGACTAGTAACAGTTTTAAAATATGTACAAAATGAGAAATCACTGTTTTGAGCCGGGCTACACACTGACTGCTTAAACTGGCAGCTCAACTGAGCGGTTGACCGAGTTTTCTGAAGATTCGTAAACAAACATTTAATAGTCTAACTAATGTTCCTCAACTAAAATATGATTGTTAGCTTGTGCAGAAATTAAATCTGTAAAGTTCTTTTCTCAACTTTCAGACGTTCTCCTGATAGTTTTTAAGGAGCTATGCTGCTCCGTGTCACTTCTGATTTTTCTACAGTTTCAGACACTATTTCTGTACAGCAGCGCCACCCAGTGGATAATTCTACTTTTCTCCAACTTCCTTTAGCAGTTACTTTTGTCCAAAGCAATGTACAACACAGAAATTCAATTTCAGTTTTTATTTTTTCCCCCTAATGATTTACAACTTTTAAATCATATTACGCTGCATGATGACGTAATTAAATTACATCAACCTATAGCCATGGTTAAGGGCTCCTCCAGGAATTCTTGGCACCCTAGAAATAATATCTCAGTTAGCTCCATCACCACAGCCAACCCTACAAAATTGTTATAACCACACCTGCATCACCCAATGACCCATTAAAAGACATCAATAACTATACCTTGGTTTTACAGCCCTGAGAAAATGTAAATAAATAATCACAGGAGTAAATGTAATATTTCCTCAGGAAGATCTAAATCTGGAGCAGACAATCGTTCATTTGCATTAAACAAAAATATATGTTTAAAACTACCCTGGTTGACTGACTCAAATCTAAACTCCATATTGAATCGTCCTGTTCGTGTTTCTCGTTGTGGAGAGCTGGGAGAGAATCAAGAGGGGATCAAACAGGCCGCAAAGCAAGCCCAAATAAATAACTACACTTTAGATAACAAGCCCAAAAATCCACAACCAGCGACTGAAGAGATTTACAAGCAAAAACAAGTCAAAAATCACTTATAATGAGCGGACATGTCAACTACGCTGAAAGATCAGAGATGGGATGGACTAAACCATTCTGTGCCATTGGAATGGGGGGAGAAGAGCTTTTGGAAAACTTCCCTTTTTCAGGCAATTTTAGTTATCTTAATGCAGTTATAACAAGAATATTTCAGGCCCATTAAGGGTCCCCCCCCCCCCCTCTCCATTTGGGCCCTAGGTAGTCAGTCCCACTTTTCTCCCCCAGTACGATGCCCCTGGCCATGGTCGAATCTGTAGAGGTGCAGGAATTCACTTTGCAGGGAAAATTAGGCCACGGTGAGTAAAAATGTGACAGAAGCAAAAACACATCTAGAAACTGCTCGGGATCCCAAGGGTTAAATATGATGGGTGAAAACAGAGAGTGTCTACCCTATAAACACTTTTCAGTAGGTGTGCAGATATACGGGCCAAAAGAAGTATTTCAGAGTTTTTAATATAGCAAAATGGCAGCTCAAAAAAGGTCAACCGCATGATGACAATGCTAGTTAAAGGGTTAATGAACAGCAGAAGAACACCTGTGAACGGTGGTGCGATCATCACTTCCAGGATGTGCGAAGCAGCAGTGTTTGGTTTGAGACAACACCACCTTGTAAGATTTCGTGCCCTGTTCCGGTAAGTACAGAGTCTACTTCACGTAAGTGTTTCAGCTGCTTTTAAGAAAGGAACCATGATGCAAGTCAGAAACGAATGCATAATTATCTTACTGTGATAAAACTCATGACGGAGCAGCTGTTAAATCCAGTCATAACTGTTTAATTGTTCCAGCAGGAAATGTCATTTGCTCTTGTACTATCAGCTATTTCAAGACATGTTCCAGGACTAACACCAATAATCATCATGTACTTACACAGAAGACAAACTGTGAAACAACACAGCTTCACAGCTTTTAGTACTTCACCCATTTCCTCTTTGAAAAAAAAAAAAAAAACAGAACTGCAGATATTTCCCTAGGCTTCCATTTCTTTTGTGATTTATTCAAAGACAGATGAGTGCAAACACGATCAATAAGTGCTTTCAGCTGTTGTTCATTATGTGGTTTGATTTTTGAGGGAAAAACAAAGTCTTCTCCGTTCACTGTTCAAGGGACAGTGAGATGATTGGATCTGATTTCAAAAATTTGCAAACAGAAATCAGTTTGATGCTAACTTAATGCTTATTCAGCGATCATCCATCTCCAAATCCTGGGAGACATTGGTTCAGTGAAAAATAAAATGGAATATAATGGGCTGAAGTCATCCGAACAGGGTCTCTGCAGGATTAAACAAGATCATTTTTTAAGACCATTATAAATATAATTTAGGATTCATTTAACGTCCATACTGGCAAAAAAAAAAAAAACATGAAGGAACATCAGAGGCAGGGGCTGACACTGAGGTAAATCAACTTTCTGCCCCGACCACTTTCACCACTGGCCCAGGAACATTCTCTGCTGTTCTCCCTCGTCTGCTCTGCTGACTTTCTTTTATTTACATTTGAAGCGACTTGTCCATCTGTTGACTGGAAACTGGAGGTCAGACTGCTAGTAAAATCTGAAAACATTTAACCAGTAAAATGAATGAGAAAAGCTGCACTTCAATTTGCGTTCAGTTGTTTAATCTGTCGTTTTTAGAGCACTGGTGGGAATTAGGGGAGAGAGAAGTCAGAAACAAATACAGCAAATTACACGTGCAGAGGAAAAGGCATAAGACATTTGCTGAAAGAGTCAAAACGACATGATCTCAGACTGATCACCGACAAAACATCAGAATGCTATCTTTAAATTGTGATTATGTGTTTATTCTCAAAGGTGTTATTTTAAACTCAGTTGCGCATTTCGGCACATAGCACACTAGCTAGCTGTGATCAATAAATTCTGACTGGGCTGCACAGGTACTTAAGTTTTGTAGTTACATTAAAGCGTCCTCAAGAATCAACACATTTTGAAGCAAGACTGAAGATTATTCATTTGTTTTGAATAAAAGTAATGTTAATACATTTTTAAGACCTTCCAAAATCATATTTAAGACATTTTATGAGATTTCTACGGAAGATGAGAATGACCATTGATTTTTCTTTTCTTTTTTTTCTTTTTTTTTTTGCACCGTCATCTTGTGATAACGACTTATTTTTTTTGTTATTATTATTACTTCTTTATCTTGATATAACAAATATATTTTTTGTGCTAACGAATTACTTAAAAATGTGTTTGTGTTGATTTCAACCTACAAGAAATGCCATGAACGGCTTCCAGCCACTGGGTGTAGCTGTAGTCTGACCCCGCCTTTCATCACCACACCAACATGTACAGTTGGGAGCAAAATTATTCAACCCCCCACACACCCTAGGTATATTTGGCTAGGTCAGAGCATTACAATTCCCTGATCACACAAACCTGGAAGCATATGAATACTGTTAATTTATTGCAACCTAAGTCTCCTAACATCTCTTCAGACCTCATGACTTAAAACAGCTTAAAAGTAATATGTTTTGCCTGAAACCCCAACACACCAGGGGGGTTGAATAATTTTGCTCCCAACTGTAGATACAGAAAAGCACTCACAGTCACACCTTTGAACAATTCAGAGGGACCAATCAACCCCATGAGCAAGTTTTTGACTTTGTTTTGTACGGCTTCTTTAATGCTTTGAAAGGAGACTTGAAATAACATTTATTATTATTATCATTATTATTATTATTATTATTATTATTATTATTATGTGAGAAAATTGTTCAGTAATTTCAGAATTTTCAGAGAGTAAATGTAAGCTGTCTAAAAAAATTTGACTTTTTTTTTTTTTTTTTTTTTTTAAATCGTGGATGTTACACCCTCCACTTAGAGGAGAGGGGTTGTCTGGGTTTCTTTCAGATCACAGATGAAAAGTCAAATAAGACATTAAAAAAAACACATTCTGCATGATACAACAGAAGAGTTTTGGTGCAAAAGTAAAATGAGCATGGAAATTTTTTCAGAATTTGATATTTGTCTTTGTACAGTTTTTTTTTTTTTTTTAAATAAAATATGGGGTTCAAATAACTGGAAAACATCAAATTTAGTTTTCAATTATATATCAACAGCATCTCATCTATTTTAGAGGTGGGATTGTAGTTCTAAAGTGATTTGCTAAATGCATATACTTGTTGCACTTACTTGGTTTCCAGGAGCTCATTACAGAAAAACCAGGGAAGCGGTGATGTGAGTCTTGGACGAGCAGTCGTTTGGGTAAATTTGTCAGGGTGCATCAGAGTTGGCGTATTGGCCCTCCATGAGCAGGGTACCCTGGGAGCCCTGCATTTGTTTGGGAGCAGCACTGTTCCAAGGAGACCTTTCATCAGCTGACAAACCCTCACTTTTCTAGCACTGCCCTGAGCCAGCTTTCTGCTCATTCGTAGAAACTTGTAAATTACAGCGTGCAGCCAAGCAAGGGGACCTCAGGATGATCAATAGTAACAGCTGCTCCTGATGGAGTATCCAGACATCAGTGGTTTACTGGACATATTTATGGTCGGAGTGGAGCAGGGTGGCTTTGCATTTTTCCAGCACACATAAGTCATAGCTGGGTGCATTAACTGAGCATCAAAGTGTCAGAAGTGGGCCTAAATTAAGATTGATGGCACCGTTTTAGAAACTCACATTTCTTCTTACTTGGCTGCATTCGGTTGTAGCTGACTGTAACTTGTGTGCTGTTTCTGGCCTTTACTTTGGTTTGCATGGACAACTCAAGTTGGCTTCAGTTTGACAAAACAACCTCTACTATCCAGTATATTTAGTGTTTGAAGATAAAGAGCCATAAATGTGAGAGCAGGTTCTCTGTGTGAAAAGCAGTTTGCTTACAGCGGAGATACCTTGGTTGGAGCATGCTTTTAGTGAAGTGTGCAGCAGGGTAAAGCAGGATTTCTGCCTGACTGTAAAACATTTTAAAAAGATAAGATCATCAGAGGTCTAAGCTATTGGCCACTTCTGGCCCTTTAAAGACACTGAGGACGATCCGTTTGACATTGATTACAATGACACTTTGGCCAGAATTGGTCATTTTTCTGACTCATGGTACCCGTCTAGAACACTGCATTCCCAGCATGCAATGGGTTGTTTTTTTTTTGTTTTTTTTTTTTGTTTGTTTTTTGAATCATCAACCAGTTGGATTCCCTTTTGATAACACTCTCTACTTTAAGAGTAGGCTTAAACCAGGAATGGGTATTGATAAAATTTTATTGATACTATTGCCCTTATTGTTCTGATTCTTTATGGATCCCCTTATTATTTCCGCCTGTGATTTTTCAGTGAACAAAAAGTTGGCTGTTACGGCCTCCTCAACTTAAATGAATGAACCAAGACTCGTCAACAAAAAGGAGACCATAACACATAACGAAGGACGCCAGAAAAGTGTTTGCAAAAAGTAAACCCACAGGTTTTATTGACGAAAGAGCATTAATGTAAATCAATGAACCAAAAAGAGCTGAAGACCCCGGCAAAAAAAGAACAAAAAGGGAAAGGTGCCGACCCAGCCGCGCAATGGGCCGTCGCGCCCGCCTCTCTCCCCAAACTAAATTACCTCAAAAATCTAGGTAAGAAAAAGGGCGAAAATTGGACCACCGGGATCTCCAGGCCAAACTAAAACAACAAACTAAAATAACAAAGATCAACAATAAAACATGTCGATCGTTCCAAAAGTAAAAGTAAACCTGTGGGGAAAAAAAACCAAGATTACCTTAAACAATGAGAAAACGTGTGTGAGTGTGTGTCTTCCTTCTCTCTCTCTCTCTGCCCGCCGACTGCTCTTCCAGCTCCCCTAAATCCCCAAGGAAGCAGAGGAAGAGAGAGGGAGAGAAAACAAAAGGGGAGAGGCTGTGGCAACTGGCCACATGTAACATTGGCTTTATAGGTTTTCTGTCAACATTTTATTGAGTTTATCAGTGAATAAATATGAAACTGGTCGATGGATCTGGATATCTCTGGATGTAAATAAATAAGAATAAGTAAACATATCACTTCATGTGGTGCTGATGTATTGTTTTGTTATATATTATTGGAGTAGGCCATCTAGTTTCTAGAAGTAATTATAGCAGTTCTTTGAGTTGTTTGGAACCGTGAGCTTGTCGTAATTATGCTGAAGTCAGCCATGAGTCTGCTCCAAGCAGCAACCTCCAGTTTGAAAATGTGAGACAATGTTGAAGTGCTAAAATCTGCAGTTTTTCAAGTGTCCACTTGAGGCTGGCCCCGGAAGTACCGGAAGTCACAAACACACCAAGCCAAAAAAAAAAAAAAAAAAAAAAAAGTGCCATTTCACAGCAGAAAAAAACATGTTTACAGCCTGGTACAAAACATGTCTCTTGTCTAAATCGCTAATTTAGCTAACGGCATGCACTGAATTTTTTTCTAACTTGGTAGATAATAAGATATTAAGGTCGCCAGTTTATCCAATCAGAGGCACAGCCCAGCTCACGTGACTGATGGGCACCCTATAGCTGTTGGTGTGGAGACTCAAACTCCGCCTCTTTACGGGGCGGCTGTGGCTCGGAGGAAGAGTTGTCGCCCCACAATTAGAAGGTTGTGGGTTCCAGCTCATGCAGGCACACGCTGAAGTGTCCCTGAGCAAGACACTGAACCCCAAGTTGCTCCCACTGTTGTTCAGTGGTGTATGAATGTGGTGTGAATGTATTAGATGTAGCTGATGGCTCCTGGCATAGCATCAGCCAGCCATCAGAGTGTGATTGGGTGAATGAGGCTAGCAGTGTAAAGCGCCTTGAGTGGTCAGTAAGACTTGAAAAGTGTTATATAAGTACTGGTCCATTTATCATTTTACCATTTCATATGTGGCTGCGCCGGCCGCTTTGCTTCAAAAATCCATTTCATCAACAGACGGTGATGTTGCAGACTCCGTCCATTAATCAAAGTCTATGGGTGTAACTTTTCTTCTCTCTCCCTGTTTGGAAACATTTTCCTGTCAGTATTTTGACATTTGTAGTTTTCACTATTGTTTACAAAGAGTAATTGTGATATGTTTCTGTGATGAAAGTTAAATTCTGTTTTAAAACCAAAGTTTTATATATATACTTAATACATATACTATACGCTAACTGCTAGCATATCAGTGCCATTTCCAACATACGTTAGCATCAAGCTAGCTCTATGTTTTCTCTTTTTTTGGTCCATTTGGATATGTATAACATGTTTAATGTATTGATCAGGAATCTCTTGTGAGGGAGTAATGAAGTCAAACTTCAAAAAGAAAATCAGAGTTTTTTAAAAAAAAAAACTGTTAGCTATCTGCTAAGCTAAGCTAGCTAGGGCAGAATAGTTGATGTACGGTCTGGCTGCTCCAGGCAATGTAAAGAATCAACAAAGGAATCACAGGAACCAGGATCTGGCCTGAACCAGCTCTTAGTTATGCTGCTTTTGATCTGACCTGTTTGCTGGCTTTCCTGACAGTGGGAAGAGGTGAAGAGCACACAGTTTGGTGCGTCCAGGTTTCCCCTCCCCAGGGAACAAAACACCCACCTTGAATTGACAGCTCAGACTAGAGTTGATCGTGTCGCGGTGCGGGAATATTTTTTCCCATTTGAGATAAAATTGTGCTGTATGTGCCTGTATGTGTACCTAAAGTGAGTTTGACACCCCTGAATGAAAAGTAGCTAATTAACAAATAAATAGATAAATATGATTTATTTCAATACCACACTGATCAGAGTAACTTGAATGTATGTTTCTATAGTCTTTAAACTTTTTTATAGCCTTTTGAAAAATGAAACATAAAAAAAAATGTAAAAGTAAAACGTAGCTGTCTGGGTTTGATTACCTTCCAGTGGTGGTACATGCTTTGAGTGTGTTGATGCTGAGAACATAAAAACATCCTCTCCTTAATGAGAAGGGAAGGATTAAAATATCAGACACTTCGGAGAGGCCATTACCATGGAAACAGAAGAGTACTCAGCATGGAAACATATGCTGACAAGTGTGCACTGACACAAACATGCTAATGTGCCACACAAGGCAAGTTTCTCCTGCTGTGATCTGAAGTTAGTCACGCAGTTAGCGACCCACTTCTCTAATCATGCCAACAATGAATCACAACTTTGCAGTTTCAAAGTAGTACTGAGTTTATTGCGTCATGTAAAAGCCTGTAGGCCCTGCTTTAAAAGTTCAAATCTTAAAGTGTAGCTCATGGCACAGAGTGAACTAAGTGTGTCAACCAACATCCAAACCTTTTAGCAAGTTAAATGCAGATTTAAATTTGGGGGGGTGGGTGGTCCTTGGGCCCTCCAGTCCTGCCCCTGGCACACATTCGGGGGCCTGGCATCTCGCCGGGCTAGCGGGCCTCTACCCCTGGCCCCCTGGGACCCTTACCCCGAAGTACTAGGGGTCTTCCCTCCGCTTCCCCTTACCTCCTCTCCCGTCCTCCTCCTGAGTTGGCCCATAGCTGTCTCTGTGGTGGACTGTCTTGGTAGTGACTACTAGCTGCCTGGCACCAGGGGTCCTCTCTGTATACGTCTGGTCCCTGGAGGCAGTTGGGACACCTGCACGATCACTTCTAGGCATGACCACTCAACACAAAACACAACTTAACTCGAATAATCTGCTCTCTCACCCTTGCATAGACACATACACATAGAGGTGTGTGTATGTGTCTATGCATATACATTTATATGTATATGTCTATCTGTGTATATGTGTATATATGTATGTACAGTGGGGGAAATAAGTATTTGATCCCCTGCTGATACTAATATGCTTTTTCACTTGATAAAATGCACAAAAATTTATAACTTTTACACTGTGTGTTTTTATGCATTTTCAACTGATATTCTGTCTATACTTATAACCAGTAAACAACCATAAAAATTAGAGTGTGTTAATTTCCCAGGGCAGTGGGCAAACTTACAAATTCAGCAGGGGATCAAATACTTATTTCCCCCACTGTATGTGTTTGTGTATATATGTATGTATATAAATATGTATGTGTATGTGTATGTATATGCATATGTGTATATATATGCATATGTGCGTATGCATGTATCTACATGTGAACATTTGTGGGTGTATGTGTATGTTAGTAAATGTTTGTATACATATGTATATGCGTAATTATTATTGCTGTGCTCATTGTTGCTAATGATCTCTCCAGTTCATTTCTCTGCAGGTCCTCCTAGTGATTCTTGTGTCAAAGACCTCAGGTTAATGTTTCTTAGCATTAGCTAAGCAGCCGGTTGTTCGGTTCTCCTGTCTGTAAGCATTTGCTCAGTAGTTTTGGTTGTTCTCTACTGCTGTTTTGTTGTTTTTCTTTCCTTTTCTGTCTATTCCCTTCTCTCTGTGCAATCTTTCTTTCTGTCTTCTGCTATCATCCTTGTCCGGTCCGACAGCATTTTTATTTTTTTTTTCTTAACTTAATACAATGATAATTAATAAAAAGAATTACAAAGCACCAATAAAAAGTATCATTTAAAACTCAAGGGGAGCCTTTTTCAAAAATGGCTCCTTTTGGCAAAGCAAATCTGTTCTGCACAAATTCGACAGCCAGACCACAATTCTGTTGTCATGATGCTGGACAGGACAAGTTAAATAATAAAAATAAAAAAAATGCAGATTTTAAATTAGCTTAAAGCTAACTCTGGTATAATGCATCAAATGGTGAAGTTTATGTTCAATATTGTACATGGTCCCTTTATAAATAATAACCCACAATAAGGTCCTTTGACAATAACAACAATAGCAGCCAAAAAAGTATCTAAGTATCAGAAATCCAACCAAGAGTTTGTGTCTTTTTTAATTATTAAACATTTTCTTATTGGACGTAATATGAGCCTATGACCCATATTAGTTTTAGTTTAAGTTTACTTTGGTTTACTTTAGTTTATTTCGGTCACTTTAAACAAAAAGACTCATTTACACACATTGAATTGAAAGTTTACAAATAAACAAATGTTGTGTTAATGCCATTTCTGCATCAACACTAAACAAGCAAAAACAAATTAATGAAAAAAAAGTACTAATAGGAATATTAACCTGATGCATCCAAAAAATAAATAATGATAGAGACAGAAAATTGTATCTTCTTCAAAGAGTGAAAAGATAGTTTTTGCACATTTGAACCCTAACTTAGAAATAAACTATCTTTCTCTTTTGCCCAAAATTACCACTCTTAAAATAAAGTTTAAACAAAGTCTATGTGTCCAAAATTGCCATCAAAGCTGTATACTAGATGTAGTGAGATGTAGTCAGACAGATGTCTCCCCTGCTCACCGCACCACGGGGAGGAGATGAGAAAGAGCTGAAGCAGGAGTGATCCACAGCGATGCTGCCTTTTGGACCATCTTTCTCTCACACGACGGAACAAAAGATTCACAGGTTTTTCCTGATGAGAGGAGCAAATTTGTGATTACTCTGTAAACATGACATACAGTCTTCAGATGCAGCAAACACTCACTTTTTACATATGCTGCATCGTTTACAGTCTAACTCAGAACTTGAAAAGCGCAAATGTTGTTGTAGTTAAGACCTGATGTCTGTATGTTCAGAGGCATTAAGCAGAGCGTTAAAATTGTCAGATGACAGCTGAGTGTTCCAGGCGTGGATTATAACAGATTATGTTCCACCACTCTCTTCTCCACACATATCCTCTCAGTTTTCTTGTTTACAGTCAAAGCTGGAAGAAACATGACTCGACAGCAGCACTCAGACTACAAACCTTCAGATTCTACATTTTTATGCAGGATCTGTAAACTGAAATTGTACAAAAATGTAACTGATTCTATAAAACATGTTTGCTAAAGTAAAAATTATTGGGTTAATAATAAAAAAAACATATGCAGTTTATCCACCTCAGCCTGATTTGGTACTCAAGGTGTTCAGCACCATGGACAGCGACATGGAGCATCCTCAGCCCAGCTCACAATGGAGAACCTTGTTAAAATGTTCAACCATATGTACATGAAGGTTTTCCATTAAACATACCTGAGTTAATCTTTATCATTATGAAGCCAAAGGCTTAATGCAAAAACTCACCCGGCCTGCTGAGACAGACACTGGAGCAGTGGGCGAGAACATCCTAATCGACCATGTGAGAGGGATAATGAGAGCTCGTGCAGCATAAGTCACTGAGGCCTTGCTTAGAGAAATAAAGTGTCTCATTTCACCCAAAGCTTTCCTATTACAGCTCACGAGTTTTACAGACCAGTTGATTCACTGTTTGCTGCATCAGAGCTCACTCATACGTTCTGTTTCATTTCTCTCTCATGTGTTTTAAAAAGTTAAAAGGCATAGAGGAGTATCCTTTAAGGGACCTGCTGCTGCAGTGAACACAAAAGTGAGTAAAGCTGACTGTGGTGATACATAAAGCTCACTTAGATACTTTTTTTTGTTTATTTGTTTGTTTAACTGGATGTTATAAGTCCTGAATTATGTTCCTTGAATCTTCAGTTTCAACACAAGTCAGATAAGGATATAGAGCAGGGTTATTTAATTAAAATTCAAAAAGGTCCAGTCAGAGAAACTGTAATGATTTAAAGGTATAGAACATCATAATGTGTAAAACTTTATTTTATTTTTTTATAATGTTAAATCATTGTTATTTACTTCATTCATGAACTGAAAAAAAAAAATGTTTTACTGGTTGTTTGTTATTCTTGATTAATTTCTGACCTCTAAGAGTTTCAGTGATTTGACTCAAATTTGATGGAAAAAAATGAAATCAGTTTCAAACTCCTCACTGCTGAAGTTTTTTTGAGAACTAAAGAGTTAAAATTAAAGCACTTCATGATGCCAGTTGGTTTTATCGTTTTCATGACAGATTTGTTTAGCACATGAACTTATTTGACAATATTTATGGTGGCCAAATGTTTAAGTAAACAGAAACATTTACAGTAGACATTCTAGATGGTTATTATCTTATTAAATTTAAGAAGGGCTGTATTTAAAAATAAAAAATAATAAATCAAAACAGTTGTTTAGTAATTGTTCACTGTCTCTGAGCATCAGACGGTGATTTTGTGCTCTTAAAGGTAAAAATGAACATAAATGAGTCGCTCCACTTTTCTTTTCTAAGACTGAGTAATTTGTGGATGTTATTCTCTCTAACTCCAGCTAACTTGTCTCTTTGTCTTCTCTTTCTGTATCATTTTCTTTATTTTTCTCTTTCGTCTTTTCTTCTGCCCCCGACTTCTAAACTTTCACCTGAGCATGCAGAGCGGAAAAATGTAAAGAATGGAATGCAGAGCCTCCGTACGTTTCCAGCGCTGCTCTACCAATACTGTAAATACTATAGAAGCTGCGCCGCTAAAAAAAGAAGCATGTCATCATATTTAAAATCCCCTCATAATTTATTGGGTCCAGACCTGGACCATGGACAATTTGGTGACCCTTGATATGACGGGTAGGCACATGACATCACAGTGGACAAGAGTCACAGCAGCAAACTTGGTGGCAGGGAAAATGTAAAGCCTGGTGAGGAGAACTTTTAGTTTGTTTGTTTCTGTTTTTTGTTTTTTCAAGCCTTCAGCTTCAAACACGCCAAAGACAAAACACGGGTTACTGCACCAGCAGTGCTTCAGACTGTACAGGTAACTCTCAGTGAAATCAATAGACCACCATCGTTTCTGCTGTACTGCTATGTCTTGTTGATTTTTCTGACGGCTGCTTTGACAAAACTGCTTTTGTATCAATGGATTTTTACAGTTTAACACTACACTACAAAAAAATGTTTTTACAGATGAGAGGAAGGGAAAATGTACTATTTGAAGAAAACCTTGGAGCCCAAATGGAGCTCACAGTTTAATGAATCACCAGATGGTTGACGTTTAGAAATCATAACAACATATTGAGTGATTTTATTTATTTATTTATTTTTTTACATTGCATTAACTGTAGCAGTTATATGAGGTGTTATGGTGCTGTTTCATATTGGCAGCGGGACACCTGTGAGTGATAACCAGCTCTTCGATGGATTCACACAAGCTGCCTCAGTGATTGAGAACCACTCATTTAAAGAGTTGGAGGCACCTTTGAAAATGGAACCAGCCATCTTCAGGTACTGCTGGATGTGTTGGGAGCCAAATGGACCAGGCGGTCAAAAAAAACCCACCAACTCTCACCTTGTTCAATTTTTTGGTTCAGTGCAGCAATCCCACTCTTAATCTTTCCAAATAAATATAAACATTTATATACATATAATTATGATAAAACAACTGTAGCTACTGTTTGGATGCAGAAAAAACAACCCAGACAAACAAACAAACACAAAAAAACACAAACACACACATGAAGTGAGACGAAAAGAACAAAGAGAGGCAGCGAGGACACAAGAGGAAACAAAGATCTGACTATGGAGGAAGAAATGACAGGCCACGAAGAAATACAGAAGACAAAACAAGGATTATGGGAAAGGGCTGAGCAATTTTAGAGAAAAAGAGAATAAGGAATGAAACTTTCACTGATCTCACTGTGACAGAACAAGCATGGGATGACTGTCAACACACTGAGTCACATCACGGCTCATTTTGTGCGTCTTGCTGCAGTCTGAGACAAGACAAGACAGTAAATATCCTCACTGAATATGTGAGCGAGAGGAAGATCTATGTAGGTCAACTATACTGTAAGTATCCTCTGTTCATGTTTTGTTTGGGTCTTTAATAATTCAGACTACATTAAAATGACCGTGTGTGCTTGTGTAGGGAACCTTTCATGACTCCAAGCCTTGAAAAAACTTATAAAAGTTTAAAACAAAAGTGTGTGTGTGTATATTTTCTGCATGGTTACAGGCTTTTGTCATGTTAATAATGCAGTGTTTTCATGCACCACCATTCAAATACTTCATACATGCTCATTTGAGATAACAGCGTATCATTACATGTTTTGCCTCCATCACACTTTTTATTGGATTTTTTTTTCATTGCTTAGAAAAAATCAATTATATTGCTGTGTATTAAATTTCCATAATGCATGGCAGGATTGATATTTATGAGACCAAATTACACCATCAAAACAAATTAAAATTCTGCTCTCCACCTCTGGTAATGAGAGGTGTGGCTCCCCTAAAAAATGCATTATTGACAACAGAGGGAACAAATTGACTCATAAATCAGCTTCTGTGGGGGCTGCTGCCATGTTTACCTGCAAGCCAAACATAAAAATACAACACAGTGGACAGTACAAACACAAACATGTGTTCTTATGTCATACGCCATTCAGGGTGCTGCTACGGAAAGGCAGCGGGGGAGACTGGAAGAGAACAAAGAGAGATGACAAGTTAATGTGACGGAACGGCTTCCTTTTCTTTTCAAAATGTGACTGTGTAATGTGCTTGGCAATAGTGAGAACATGCTCAACTTTCTCAGACAAAGAGTGTTATTGTCGTCTCCAGACAGCAGCGGCAGCAGAAAACAACTCTCCATATGTAACAGAGAAACAACTCCAGTGACTGAAGTGCAGTCATTGTTCTTCTGGAAAGGCTCCAGTAAAACTCCCACCAGGTCATCCATGGAGACTCATCTTAAAGACTAGGGATGAGCGAGTACACCATTATCTGTATCTGTATCTGTATCTGTTTACCCATCCATATTATCCGTATCCGTATCCGTACTCGTATGGGCGGGGCCTAAACAGGAAGTGGTTGTGTTTTGCCAGGAAATGGGCGGGGCTTAAACCCGAACTTTATTTTAAGTCTGAAACTGCCTTTTTTTTTTTTTTTTTCTTTTAAAGGCTTTTGTGTGATCAGCTATGTATTATGTACAATTGGTAAAATGTGTATTTTGGGGTCTGTGAAAGACTGTCTCTTTATTTATAATCTGTGTAAATTTAATAGGTGATTTGTGCAAACATACAGTGGCAAAAAACTAAAAAATATGTCTTGTTTTTCTCTTTATTTTCAAAAACACTGTGCTCATTCTGAGCACAGTGTTTTTGTTTCTTTCTCACCAGCCAAACTAAAATCACGCAGCCATTTAAAAGAAAAAAAAAAACACGACACCAGGAGTTTACAGCTTTAAGCCTTCAAATGCGTTGCGTGTACGTTGCAAAACAGTTAATCAAGTAACTTTAAATATAAAAAAAGAACTAAAGAGATGCGAGACAACGAAAACCTTAAAAAAAACGGTCCTGAATCGAAGCAAGAGGCACTGACCAGCGCGACACGAGCCGTTTTCAGCCCCGTCTTGTCACATGCATCGCGTATGACAGGAAATAAGTTAAAGAAGTAACTTAAAATACCAAACAAACCTCAATAGAGACGAGCAGAAGAAAACTGAGTGAGTAGTTCAGAGATTAGAGCAACGTAAACTACAGTCAACTCAAGCAAGCAAGAGAAGCAGTCGCTGTCACTCGCTGCCTGTCTGTGTGTGTGTGAAAGAGGAGAGCAGGCACCTCCTCACTGCAGCATGTGGGTGCAGGGAGGGGGGTGTGCTGTGTGTGACTGGCCGATCACAGAGCATGAAGAGTGAAGACAGTAGTTGTTGATACCCAATGAGGATTCTTTTAGTACGGATACGAATAATCCTAAAAAAAAAAACTCGTGTTGTATTCGTATTCGGCAAAAATGCATTATCCGTAACGAATACTTGTTTGAAACGAATATCCGGCTCATCCCTAGTTTCTGCGCTCTAGCACTACATCTCTCTCCTCCTTCGAGGTACGTTTAGCCTGCAGATTCTTCTTAAAACTAAAATTGAGTTCATAGCAGCTGACAGACTCATGTCCTTCAGTCATATTTCACTGTGATGTCACCCAAAGACCCAAACAGAAATATTTTAACAATGCAAACACCATTTCCTCTGTCATCTCCTCGCTAATGACATGATGATACCATGGTTTTGTACATTAAAAAGGTAAACTGTAAGGTTTTTGGTTTGCATTTGAAAAGCTTTCTGTGCTGATTTTAGCGAGGAAAGAGGCGTCAGTGAACAGATTACAGACCTTGAAAGAGATATGATTTATTTGGTGTCACTAATGTAGCCTGATAGGTGAGGGTGGTGGTGCATGACGTCGTTGAGAGTGACAAACAGGAAATGCTCCGTAGACCTTCTGCTGGTATGAAGCTGCCTGCTGAAAAGTAAGGAGGAGACGGCAGTGGTCCTCATTGCATCCATTGCAAGTTCAAATCCTGGTCTTGACCCTGAGTCATCTTGTTCAGTTGAAGAGATGATATGTTCTGCTTTCCCATATTTGAAACATAGATGTAGAAAAGCTGGATATCCATCCTAAATGTGTGCAGATGTTCAAACTGCTACGTCTTCATATGTTGCAGAAATCCCTGAATCTGTCTGTAAACAGGAACAATGAGTTCTAAAAATAGCACGAGAGCTTCATGAGATCTTCAAGAGACGTGCTGAAATGATGAGGTCATCGTCTAAGGTTCTCCTAACTGGTTCATGACACGTTGGACGGATGGGCCTCAAACACCAAGATCTGCCCATAGCTCTGCCTCTGACAGGCCTCTAGAGGGCTGGCCAATCAGAAGAGGAGTTTGAGGAGTGGGGAGCCTTAAAGAGACAGCAGCTTAAATGAAGCATTTCAGAGACTAAAATAGGGTCTTTGAAAAAAAAAAAACCTAGATGTAGAATTTTGTTTTCTTTAGATTAGATTTTAGGAACACTGTTTAGTCCAAACAAAACTCCTAATAACTGCTCTTTAAGACAAAATACTGATCATAAAGATTAGAAAAACTTTGAAAAGAAAGGCTGTACGTATGTATCAAGGTTGAGAGACGTATGTGATTCTTTTTGAAAATACAGTGATGACCTTTACTGAATAGTTTTTTTTAAACTTCTTAATAAAATGATTGACATAAGTAACTGTTTCACATTTTCCGCTATGCAGCAGCCCAAAGCTAAAAGTTGCAACTTTTATCAGCTTCTCACAACAGGAGCCGTACTCAATGCTTTCAATGCTAAGCTTATTTTTGACGAGTATCACAAACCAAAGATCATCCACCTGCATTTGAAACTCAGCCCCTTGCTTTACATGATTTATAAAAGTCCTGTTTGTATCTGCTTTGTTTGTCGAGTGCAGTGTAACTCACCGTCAGAGTTGGATTTGTCATTTTGACCAATTAAAAATGGAAATGCAGACCTGTTTTAAATGAATAGGGTGACTTTGTTTCTTTTGCTTTAAGTGGGCGAAGGGTTTGCTGTTTACTTTATCTGTATGGTTGCAATTATACCGGTTCTGTTTCCTCTTATTACATGAGCTTTAAACACTGCAACTACAAAAAAAGTACATAAATAGTGCTCTCCCTCCACATTTTATATACTCATGCAAGGGCCGAGTGCAAATGCAGTGCTAACTGGTGACTTATTTTTCCTGCATGTGGCTTGTGCTTTTACTTTAAAGTCCTGAAATGGTTAAAAAATAGATGAAGTGAGGAATCTTAGCGCCTCCTTCCATCTTCTGAAGCCCTGAGCAGATGCTGCTTCTGTTGCCTGTGGCTCCAGACTGAGCCTGGGGACACTGGAAGTATGATGCCTCAAACTCCTTCTCTTTCATTTCCTCCAGCCATTTCCAGCCCATGTGGACCGAGGTGAAATCGTACCCTCATTATTTGCCTGTCTTTACTTCCAGCATCATGCACCAATCCACAGAAGTGATTATTTTAAAAGGACTATGGGGGAAGGAAAACTCAAAGTAGAGAAGCGATGAGAAGAGATTATGTTCATATATAACATGTTTCTTACAGAATGATAGAAACACATCCAGAAGTGTGACAGTGACCACTTTACCACCAGCCGCACAAACTGAGCACTTTGAAATGAAATGAAAGTTGCCCTAAGTTTCTCAGTACAGTCTGGCTCACACTACGGGGTTTTAAAAATATTCAGTGATTCTGAAATCAGGTTGTATCACACACATAAAAAGAATCTTCATGGATTATCTTCTCTCAAATCTTAAACACGCACACTCTATGAGGGCATGTTACAATTCTCCAGCATCCTCACACTGTAACCAAGATCACCCTGTCTTCAGTATGCCCTCACAACAGGGTTTATGTTTTTTCCTGAAAATTAGATGGATCAGATCCCAATCCAATTTCCCAGTAATCCCAGAAATAGCAATTTTTTGTTTTTTGCAGCTGAGCCAGTAGGCCTATGTGTTCCCAAATCCCAAACTGACATTTTTGTTTGTTATTTTTATCATTAATAGGGCAAGAGAACACCGTTTATGTCCATCAACACATCAGTTGTAATGATCAATCAGTTGCTTTGGGATCGAGCGCTATGTGTGTGACATCTGCTGCAACACTTATTATCAAATGCAAAATGGCTAGTCTGTGACTTGTCTCCTAAAAAGCCAAAGCAGCACAAAGTAAATGGACCAGTGAATGGTAAATGGACCAGTACTTATATAGCGCTTTTCTAGTCTTACTGACCACTCAAAGCGCTTTACACTGCTAGTCTCATTCACCCATCCACACCACATTCACACACTGATGGGAGGAGGAAGCTGAAAGCCATCAGTTTTAGCTAATCATTCATACCCATTCACACACCACTGAACAACAGTGGGAGCAATTTGGGGTTCAGTGTCTTGCTCAAGGACACTTCGACATGTGATTGCAGGAGCTGGGAATCGAACCCTCGACCTTCCGATTAAGAGCCGACAACTCTACCACTGATACACAGTGGTCCCCACAAAGTACAGTGGTCTATATCAAAACACACTCTACTGTGATTGGCTGAACTGGGGAGAGACATCTGATTGGCTACAGACATTTCCCTGTTGAAAAAAATGCATTTGTGAATCTTCTATTAAATATATATAAAACAATAAACAATTGTGTGTGAATCAGAAATACGGTTGTGAATTTTGTTTATTTCTGGATTTTTTTTTTACTCGTGTAGAACGATATATATTTGTGTGTGAGTCAGAAATACATTTGTAAATCCTTCTGTGTGCATTTGTGCATTTTGAGACTGATCTGACTCCATACAAATGTAGTACCGAGTATTAAAATATGCCTTGTCTTTCAGTGCCAAGTTACTGTACTCAACGGGTTAATCATGTGATCGAGATCTGATTGGCTGTAACGTTACACATGGTTGCAGTATACAGGACAGTGTTGCCAACCTTGTGGCTTTGGGGCTATATTTAGTGATTTTCAGACCCCTCTGGTGACCTTTTTGCTAAAAAGTCACTAACGACAAATCTTGCAACATTTCTGGAGTTTGGACACTGACGTGAAAGCATGTGTTGATCTTTAGCACCTTCTGCTTCTCGGCTAGTAGCAGGTGCTGAGCCCCTCCCCAGCTGAGTCCCTTCAAGCTGCAGCCAAAAAAGACGACTGAATACAAATGAATTGCGCTTATACCCGTCTCTTTTGGGTCACTTTTGTCAGTAAAGAAACCAGATAAAGGAGGAGGGTATTTTGACATTTAAAAAAAAAAATAAAATTAAACAAGAATTGACAGAAGAAAGTTCATTTATAGTTATAAACACATTTGCTGTGTATTCAGTATATACTGATCTGTCACTTGTTTGCAACTGTTCTTTTGCACCTGCTATTATATGTTGTTTATTTTCTTCTTATGTAAAAACCTGCTCTAAGTAAAAAAATACTAAAGCTGAAAAAAAAAAAAAAAAAAAAAAAAATAAGAATCGTTCAGGAACCAGTATCAAAGTGAAGGTATCAATATGGGTACAGGTATTGAATTTTTTTGACTGATACCCAGCCCTATGGGGGGGGGGTAATCAGCTGTTTAGAAAATATTAAGATCACCAGTTCGTCCAATTAGAGGCACAGCTCGGCTCATGTAATGGACGGGCGCCCTATAGCTGTTACTGTGGAGGCTCAAAGTCTTCATTTCCAATATGGGCAAGCCAGCCGATTCGCTTCAGAAAGAGACAGGCAACGTCACAAAGACCACGTCCATTTATTGTTTATTATACAGTCTATGGTCAGAAGGCTACGTGTCTATATACAGGCTACGTGCCACCAGCACTGGCAGACTTGAAAGATCTAGACCACAGGCTCAGTGAGGGAGTGTGAAGAAGAGATGGTTTGGGGTCCATGGAGTATGTGCAAGTTGGAAGGGCGCTGAACCCCACCCTCACTGCCAAGCCCCAGTGCAATCTCCTGAGAGACTTCTTTATGTCACCTGCCAACCAGGTACCATGGCAGAAAGACCACATTCAGAAAGAGAGGCTTTCTGTAGGTCACTCTTTGACTTGCACCAGGGTAATGAGCTATACACACACAACAAATGTGACAAATGAGTCAGCTAAAGAGGACTGTCACATATCAGGAGGGAGTAAGTGAGTCAGATGAGGTAGACATGAAGGTTAACAGCTAAAACAGAGCTTTACATCCTAGATGAACCTGACCTTTAACTTCCACAGACAGTTCAAACCTCTATAATTCTTATGTTGTGATATTGAGGGAAATATTAACTACTGCACTTTAAGTTTCACTATGAATTCAAGCTTCAATCTTTACCCTCTCAAATCAGAACTGGGACAGGACATAAATTGACTAGAGCCCAGAAAGGCCAGCCAGAAATCATGAATATTAAACATGTTAAATATTTACGATCCCAGGTTAGGAAGGGTCTGCTGTCAGGAGCAGTAAAACTGTCTTATTGACACCACAAACTTGAGGTTTATTTGAACCAATGATAGGTTAAGATGAGCTCTAAAACAATCACTGGGGGAGGCACATCAGGCACTAATCTTAGCTTGAAACGGTCTATTGTATTATTGTATCGCCAGCCTCAGGTAAATAAGATTTGTTTTTATATATTTATTTATTTGCCCACAGTAATGTAGGAATTTGATACATTAATAAGATTTTAACCCATTTAGTAAGCACACTGAATGTAAACCTTGTTTATTTTACAGGGACTCCTCAAGGTAACCTTGACTTCAGCTGCATATTAACGTGAGATTTAAGACAAATGTCTTTGTGGTATTTGCTTGTAACTCCATGTGATCACTAAGTAAAAAAAAAGAAAAAAAAGAGCAGTGGATTAATCAAAATCCAATCAGTGATAGGTGCTTTTAATGTACGATAATGAATGAAGACAGAGCTGTGGTCCCCTGTCAGATCAACTCAAGTAACAGCCTTTTTACTGAGATGGATTTAAAAAATGATTCTGTATGACAAAGTCTGTTTGCTGTACAGACCGGGGTTTGACTGAGACACGTGATGTAATGGACTATCCAGGGACGCAAAGCCTTAATTTACTCTGCTGGATGAAAGTAAACGACGCAGAGCGGTTGGCTCTCAATTGATAAATCAGGAAGCTCATTATATTTCATGTATGATTATAAAAAGACACTGCAGCTGTTCAGTACTCAACATTAAGAGGCCTTTACTCTCAGGCATAAAAAAGAAATCTCCCAGGCCTGTCTCAAGCCTTTGAAAGGAAGTGGTGAATTAATTCCACAGTTAAATACTCCCCACTGAAGACTCCGTATGCTCGCTGCTTTACACGTACATGTCTTCAAAGTGTAGCTGCGAGACAATAAATCATCTTTAGTGACACGTTGGTATTTGTTCAGAAGAGGTTTACTGCTCAGTAATGGGTCCAGAAGCTCAGAGGCTGTTTGCTTCTGTGACTGCACACCACTCCCTCCATTCACAAGCTTCAGTCACTCATGGAGACGCATTATTAAAAACTGCTGCTCTTGTGTTTTTACTAAATAAAAACCTTTTTTCAGTGTAAAGAAGTTGCTATTGAAGACTTCCTGACAGTCTCTACTTGTAAAAGCCTGTTTTTAGACCTCAGAGAAGCCTTTAATATGTCAGAGCAGTCAAAGAAACTTTAAAGTGTGTTCAGACAAGGCTGTTTCTGACTGTTCAACCTTTGTGAGGACTTTTGGGTCAGTGACAAATAAGGGTTGGTATCAAAAATATATTTTAAACTTCTTAAAACATCATGTTAGATGTTTGCTTAAACATGTAGTCTGCGTTTCTGTTGGTGTCACAGGATTTTATGACATTTCCACCATTTCAACTGATAAATAATTAATGAATTAATTTTTCAGGTAAGCATACCAATGAAATAATCTCAAAGTATGTTTAAAATATTTAATCTATTTATCTTCTATACCGCTTATCCTGTTCAGGATCACAGCTGTGTGGAGTCTCTCCCAGCTGTTTTAGGGCAAGAGGCGGGGTACATCCTGGACTGGTCTCCAGTAGTGTGCGATACTGCCAAATTTGGTATTGATCTGATACCCAATAAATACAGAGCCAGTATCCCCAATATTGATACCAACATTTTTTACATAGAAAGGCAGCTTGTCAAGATTAATTAAGAATAACAAAAAAACACTAAAACTATTCTTTCTGTTCACAAATGAACGTAAATAACTACAGTATTTATCCAAAATCAAAACTCTTGATAAGAAACAAAATGTGTTTTCCTCATGTTTGCTTTTCATGGATTTACAACTACAAGGGCCACACATGACACCCAGAGGTGGGATTTTGTGAGGGACCCCACACATAACGTGTGCACACCTGAGTGCACACATTATGCCTACGTTATGCCGAAGTACCTAAGGACCTTTGCACTCAGACCTGGTGTTTGAGTGCAAAGGTCCTTAGGTACTGGTATTGCAGTCCATCACTCGTGGGGCTCCACTCCTGGGTCTGTCACCAACACTGCCAGTAGTTCTGTGTCTTGCTGCAAGTCTGCTGATGACACTTTGAGACTCACCGAGTTCACCAGCAACATCTGACTGTCTGCTACTGACCTGAAGAATGATGAACTGGGAATGACTTACTGACAGTACCAGCTTTTTATACCCCCAGAATGTTGAAATTGATGCCACATTGTAAAGGGTTGTCTTTTTGTATTTTTTGGTATTGGCTCCAATACGTAAGGTTCACTGTACACAGTGAGACCACTACATGGAAAACACTAAATGAGGTGTGTCTATCACCCTGATACAATTGGCTCCTTATCCCAAAAATCACTGAAGTGAAACAAACACCTCATGTATGAAATCCACTGAAGACCTCACCACATCCCCAACTTAACTTAGTGTGAGGAGTGAATTCACTTCCTTGTAGCTGCAGTTGAGTCCTCCTGTCGTTTTTCGCTCATACGTGACACAGAGTCCCAGAGGAGAATGTTAGATCAGGAACCTTTGAGCATTAAAGTAAATTAATGCCAACCACATGGTGGTTCATGCAAGGAGAAGTAATCATATAATCTATAACCCAGCTGCAGGATATTTACAAATACACAAGTTAAATTCAACAACACAGATAACACCACTAATGGGTTTTAGTTCATATAGCTGCACCAATCATTCATATGATAACAGTGATGAGATATATGCCTTTGTCCACAGGGGCCACCATAATCAGCACCAAGCCAGAGTCCCCCGACAAGTGTTTCTAGTAAGTATACAGAAATAGTTTCTGCATGTCCCCAAAGGAAACTAATCATCTCTTCTGACTGACGGGAAATGTACAGTATTTTCTGTCTGAAGTTTCCACAGAGCTACAAAGTTCTCTCTTTATGAACAATTTTTATATTCCAGTGCATTTTTTACATATTACAAGGTCAACCTCATGACAGAGTGGGCTTTGAAATTATAGAGTATTTCACTGGCTGTCCCAGGATGATGATGACCATGATTACCATACAGCAAAAACTTGAGTACAGTTCAGAGAGAAACAACTGCAGTGTTACCTAAAGCTCTTCCATGAAAACAAAGATCTCTGAAGTTTGTGTTTGGTAAGACTTGTACTATATGTCAGAGTGAATCCATAAGCATGGGCTGAGATCATGTCACAAATGAGTAAGCACTCCCTTTGCCCACCGATTGAAATGGACAATGAACTCTTGAGTAGGTGTGGGTTTTCAGTGCCAAGCACAAGAGGTTCAAGATTTTCATTGACAATTTTTAACACATGCAAGGACAGACAGAAAAATGAAAATACTATTCCTCTCTTTGGACAGTATAGTTTAAAAAAGATCAGTATATAAAAAACCTAAGCATAAAAATGTAGAAATATAAAAATGTGAGGAAATGAGTAAAAGGAGAACAAGAAAAGCAACCTGTTAACACAGTGCAGGTAGTGAGTGCAGTGTCGTGACAGTTTCAAGGACTGTAGTGAAAATGATTGTATGATGAAAAAGATTCAAGATAGTAGTATTTTTTGTGCAAAACAGCCCATGTTTGCGGAAATGTTACAGTCCTGGGGGGTGTGTGTGTGTGTGGGGGGGGGGGGGTTGGTGAGTGGGGTCCAGCATCCTGACAGCCTGGTGGAAAAAGCTGTTCAACAGTCTGGTGGCGCAGGCCCAGAGGCTCCGGTACCTTTCCCTGAGGGAAGGAGACTGAGGAGAGAGTGGGAGGGATGGGAGGTGTCAACAGTGTTGCTGAGGGCTCTGCTGGTGTGATAAATGTCAGTTTGGGAGGGCAGAGAGGCGCCGATGGGGGGTGTAGGGTGTGGGGGTTGTGGATGTCCTTTCCTGAAGTCAACAATCTCTTTGGTCTTCCTCACATTGAGGATGAAGCTGTTGTTGTTGCAACACTGGACCAGTTGGCTCATCTCCTTACTATAGCTGGTCTCATCGTTGTCAGTGACCAGGCCCACCACCCGTCGAGTCGTCCACATGCTTTACAGAGTGGTTGGAGCTGTAGGTGTTGAAGCAGTTATGGATCAGCAAAAGTCTTCCAACATGCTGAACAAGGTATTTATGTAGATCTAGAGGGAATTCTCTGAGGGTTGGGGCTCCAAAATGTGAAAACAAAAAGGGAATTGTTGGTATTTCATTTTTTAATAGTAGTCTCCACCCATCAAGAACATCTATCTGGCTCAAGGTTTATTTGGATCACTTGTCTTTTCTGCTGGATGTTTGAACCTTCGCTGAATAGGACTCACTTTCTCAAGAGATTCTTTAAATGGTTTTTCTGACTCTACGATTTTAAGTTTTTTTTCCCTCCATTTTTGAGGACAAGAACCAAGCCAATACAAAAGTTAGCTTTCATAATAAATTAGGACTGACTTCAGTTTACACCAGTTCTGTCCAAATATGGAAGTTGTTGAAATCCTTCAGTCAGTACCAGTGAACTGACTGAAGCACCAACAAACCAGTCACATTTAATGTGCCATGAGCACAGAAGACTTCCACCAAATGTGCTCTGTTTCAAAAAATGAACAAGTTTTATTTTTGTGCCTTGCTGCCTTTAGTTGGTCTCCCCTTCAGGTCGTAACTTTCTGTGATCGAATGTCCTGGACCTTCAACTCAGGGAGTGAAATGTCAGGTCTGGCTTTCACTGAAGCATCTATTTATTCTGAGACAGTGGTCAGGATGGAATGGGCTTCACTTCACCTTAATTTAATCCTGCTGAGAGGTGCTGTCACAAAGCATTTGAATTATTCAAAAGGAAAAGGCCACAAGAAAAGGTCAATTTACTGACAGAAAGCTTTTTATTGATTATTGAAATGTTACCTTACAAAAGTTAATACCATAAGTTTAATCGGTCCAAAACAGAATTCAAAGTTCATGTTGTCCAGAGAGATTACGGTTGAAGACGATCTTTAAATGAAGATTGAGGTGATGTGACGAAGCAGACTGGATGAGACTGGAAGCACATGCTCAAAGTGCAGACAGGACAGTATACGACAGCATAGATCTTTTAATTTTAAATATCATACCCCTCTGAAATATGATGGCATTGTGAGTGAAAGATAATTATCATTATTTCAGTCCTTAGCATGATCCATGAGTGCTGATCTATATCTTAACACAAGCGCTAATGCTGAACTGAGGAACATCACAAAAATAATGTCATTTTTATAGATGTGCTTTTACAGGAAATTTTATCTGAGTTTGTTTTAATTGTCCAGATGCAGCTTTTATTTTTATTTTATCTTATTAATTTATTTTTGTTTTGTTTTCCTCTCCTTTATTTGGTGGTGATTTTTAGTCTTTTCTACATTGTATTTTCTTCCACTCCTCCTCACATTTATCCTTTACTTCTCTTTTATTTATTTTAGAAAAGTGCCATATAAATGAAGTTTGTTATTATAATATTTTTTTATAGTTATTCCTTTAAGTATTGTGCTTTCGTAAGTGATGGACCAAGTTTCTGGCAAGGCAAAGACATTGAAGTATAGCTCTGCAGAAGGTTAAAAAGACCAAAGTGATGAGATACTTGACATAATGCCGAGTACAGCGAAAAGGTTAGATTGAGAGACAGAGAATTTCAGGATAAAAAAAGAGGGAAAAAATGAGGGAGTGGCAAAGATGATGACAATCCATCACTGGATACACCCAGTGCATTAAGGGGTGATGTGAGTGATTACTGAGTGTGTCCGAACACTGAAGACCAGACCTCAGTATCCCCTCTGTCTGAACCAGTCATGAATAATGACTGCTGCCTGGCTGCTCTGGGGGACACATCATCCTGAGAGAGGGGACGATGGATAAATCCAACCTGCCACCAGGTCACAAGGTCCAAAACGCCCATCCACTCAGAGAGCCAGAGTGAGCGCAGGAGTCAAAAAATGACAGCGCCTGAGAGATGAGCTGATGTGTTCCTGAGGAGCAATGCAAATGAAAATATTCTGCAGCAGATAGAATCATAATGAGCAGCCCCCAGACGAGGTGCGCTGATGTTCCTTCATGAGGTTCATGAGGTTTCAGTCTGAGGTACATGAGAGAAAAAGAAGTTTTCATAAACAGTTGGCTGAAGGTAGATTACGACCTCGTCTGCACCCTCAGGGAATGAGGTTGAGACCCTTCAGCTGAACCACGGATCTGAACTAAGTGGCTCGTTGGTTACCACAACAGGCTGCCAGCTAACCTGAGCTACATCACAACTGTCTCTGTTTAAAATTGAACTTATAAACAGTTATCATCTGAGCCTGCCAAAATTTACTCTGCATGTGTTCATTTGTGTGGTATGTTCCACTAGGTGTGCTGATTTGTCTTCTTATAGATGAGTCTTCTCTGTGATGTGTCTGATGTACACTGAGCCTTTTCATTTTCATGATGAATGGTAAAGCTAATGTCTCAAAACTGCACACCTGACTCATAAGACAATAAATACTTCAGCTGCTCTTAAATAGCTGCTGGAATTGAAACACAAATGGCCTGATTTAAAAGGTTTCACTTAATTTAACAAACAATTAGGGTAAGTAGTGGATAAACAAATGAAACAAGTATATCAGGTTAAACTTTTACTCACAGATTATCGTCACTGAAAAGAGTAAATTACTTTGATATCAATTCTGAGAGGTAAAAATAGACAGAGACAGAAGAGACACTTCTTGATGTGCAGCAGATTTGTTGATCAAGTACCTGTGTGAAAAGGTGGATGAGTAATTCAAAGAACACAACAACATGAATTAAAAATAAGAGGCCAGAAGATGTGAAATGATGTGGATGATTTAAAAGAGAGAGGCAAAACAAGTAAAGCTTAGAAATATGAATGGATAAAAACACTAAAGCAGTCATGAGCGTAAGGGCTGAATGAACTTTTAAAAATAATTATTCACTGAAGCATCTATTTACCGTCCTTTTTTTGCTTACAAGAAGTAAAAAGGACAGGAAAACATTGAGTCAGTTATTAAAGTGATGAATTAAAAACGCTACAGAAAACTGAATTAATAATCCACACAACATCTCATGAAATGAGTCTCTAAAACTATGTTTTTAGAGGAGATTTAAAAGGTTCAGATTCAGGTTTCGTTATTATTACAGTACAAGTTACAGCAAAATCTAAACAGTCCTGCCTGGTGTAAAAAACAGCCATATATAAATCAGACTATGGGTGCGTGGGCCCTTTAAGACTGTAGGGCCATCTCCAACTTTTCAACAGGCACACCCTAAACTTTTCTTTGGAAAAAAAAATGAATAGATTAATAAATAAAAACTCTAGTTTAAAGTTTGAAATTTTTGTTACTGTGAGATGCACTGTCTCTGTAAAATTGGCTGAGTTGTTGAATTGTCTTTGATTCATCTCTGGTTAATGCCGCCTCTCTTACAACCTTTGATAAGTGGAAAGTGTCAGAGCAACACTCTTTGGTCAGTGCCATGGAGAGAGATCACAGGTAGAGCTGTCCACTGCAAAGAAACATTATAAAAATGGAATCAAAAATTAAAGGAGCAAAAAGCAACCAAACCCACTTTAAACCACACACAGTAACAGTGGTAGTCAGTCAGCTGTGTTCAGTTAATGAAATAGTGATCGACTAACTTTTGTAATTCAAGGCCCAGAAAAAATTTGTACGGCCCACTAAAAACTGAAATCACAGCTCCATCCCTGAATAACAATAATAGAAAAAAAAGGACCTGTACAACTTTACAATATATACAGTCAGCTGCACATATGGTGGTAGGTTATGGAGGGAAAGTAAACATGTACAGGAGTGGGCATTAGGTTCAGAGAGATATAAACATGAGTTATGAAGCTTAGCGTAAGTTCAATCAGGAAGACTGTCTTAACGCTCTCACTCTTATGGTTCTGATCAGGAAGTCATTTTATTGCTCTCACTCTCCCTTTTGGTTCCTTCTCTCACTCTTTCCCGCTTCTCTCTCATCAGCTGATTAAGGGGCGTGTCACTTTTCTATCTATCCAATCACATCTTCTCGGCATCACTCCCAAACCAATCATCACATAGCTGTCAAAATTTAAATACTGTCTCTTCTGCTTGTCAGCTGTCTTTCAGGCTCAGGTCACAACCCTCCTCCTCCCCAGGCACCTCCAGTCTTCATTGCTTCAGTTCGCAGTTCTTCAGCTTCCAGTCCTCTTCAAGTCATCCACATACAGACTACTCAAGACCATCTACCACCACCAGTGTCTAGACTCCATCGGGGGATATTCATATTTTCATTTCTCTGTACCCCCATTATTATTTTATGCTTGATGGGGTCTAACCGCCAAGTCTGTAATGTTTAAATAATTGTTGCATTAAAACTTTTCACAAATTTGAACTGGTGTTTAAGTCTCTCCTTGATTGAAATATAAATATGATAAATACTATGAGTGGTGTAGGTGCAGACAGTGGTATGAGGTGAGATCAGCGTTGCCAGACGTACGATAATTATCGTATTTGTACGATAATCTAGCCCTCTGTACGATGTACGATCAATAATTCAAAAAAAGGCTAAATGTACGATAATTTGACAATTCCGTGTGGTTGTTACAGATTTACCCCAGTCTGACAGATTTATCTGTAAACCCTAAATGCATCTTTTATCATGTGACATTTCCAGCCAATCATAGTTTAGGTGTCATTCGTCTCAGAACGATTGACAGCCAATCACGGTCGTAGGAGCTCCGTCAGGAGGAAGTCAGTCAGTTGAGAGAAAAATGAGCACCGGAGCCTCGAGCTGCTGATCAAACGCTGCTGATGTGGGGCAGGGCGATGAATGCCCACAAAAGTGCCTGTAGGACACTAAACAGAGTGATCGATTGTGATTTTCGCGCAACAATAAGACAGTTGTTTTGATCATTATCAGTTATTTTGATTATTTTGTCAGGTGTACGATAATTTCCCCCAAAATACGATCATTTTGAGGCTCTGGTACGATCATTTTATATTTCCCGTCTGGCAACGCTCGGTGAGATGTGCACATTTCTACTTCTTCCATCCACATCATGTGTTCTACCCAGGAAATGGTAAAAGGTAACCAAGAGACAGATTCTTTGTTGTAGACAAATTGATATTTTTCAGGATGGTTAAGGGGACCATTTCCAGCAGCAGATCGATGACCCTCTGCAGGAATTTCTTGTCTGCTTCTAAGCTGTTAGAGCACCACATGGAGATGCAGTACATCAGCACAATGGAACATGGGCAGAAGGTAACCAGCAGCTGCTTTGGTAAGTTGTTTTTGGTAAGCAGAGTTGCTGCAGGGCCTTTTTGACTGCTGCTTTGGTGTTTTTGGTCCAGGACAGGTCCTCAGCAATGTGTTTGCCCTCAAACTTGAAGGCAGGGGACCTCTCCATGCAGATCTCACTGATGTGCAGTGGTGTGTGTTCTATGCTGAGTTTCCAGAAGTCCATTATGAGTTCTTTGGACTTGGAAATATTCGGGGCCAGATTGTTTTCTCCACACCACCCTGTTAGTCTTTGGACTTCATCCCTGTGGGCTGTTTTGTCACCTCCTGGGATGAGTGCGACTATGGTGAGGCCACCAATTAAATCTGAGGGTCTAATCTCATCAGGCAAGTTGTTCCAAAGTCAGTGGAACAACTTGTAGCATGATCACCCTTTGTTTTAAGCCTCAACTTGGCTCATAGGTAATCAATAGTTCTGATTTGTAGCTTGGAGCCAGACTAACATGTGCTTCAAATGTTATCAGTGAGATCAATTCTCAAACTGCTGCAGAGCCAGTAAAGCACAACTGGTGACTGCATGAAGAGAAGCTTTTAGATGTGAAGACCTGAAGTAAAAAATGACTTTGCCTGATCAAATAACTCAAGAAAGTCTTTAGTGTTGATGAATTCCTTTATTAGCTCAGAACAAATCCCACATGAGAAAATTTGGGTGAATTCTCATAGTCTAGAAAACTGTTGTTGGAATGAAATTTGACACAAGCAAATATTTTTTTTTCATTTAAAAAAAAAGAAGTTTTCAGTTTCAACATTTGATAAACTGTCTTGACATCATTTTCAGTTAAAACATGATTCATTTTGTAAATCCTTTTCTGTCCCCCCCTTTTTTTTTTAACTGCAAGCTTTTTTAGGGAATTTGGGGAGTTCCAACTCAGATGTGTTAAAAATTGCCAGATGTTGATTCTTTCGAGGCACAAACTGTTTAATGTGCACAAAATCACACGTCTATTGCATCTTGAGTGCATTATTTAGGGTTCAGTCATTTTGGACATTTGGAGCCATATTTAGCTTTACTGTACAGTTAGCTTTGACCAAGCCAATAATTTGACTTTGGTTTTTGACAGAGAGGGAACAGTTTTTTTTCCATCTTTCATCACAGTTCAAGAACCAGAGAGTGGATACTGTGTTCTTACTGGTTTTTATTAAAAGGATGAGAAATTACAGGAGGTCCACAGAAACAAAGACAGAAGAACTCTGATCCAAGCCGTTTGCAGTAGAATTTGCCCTCATAGGCATAAATAAATGCTTCTCTTGCATTACTCAAATCAGGCTCTACAAATCGTTTGCCAGAAGCAGCCCTTCAATAATTCGTTTCTGAAACTGTGAATGAGACTCATGCTTCTCCACTGAAATGTGTGCAGGGATTATGTGTCTCAGAGGGGTACAGAACCAAACAAATTCCTTACTACAGTGCACAATATGCTGATGGAGCTCCCTAATTATGTTGTTGTTTTCCTTTTGAGCTCCCTTACTAATTCATAATCTTGCCTGCAGAATAGCTCTGAATAAATGCGAGAGTCTCCACGCTCTCCATTTTCTGAAACTGAGCTGAAGAGGAGCAGTGAGACGCATCCGACTGGAACAATGCAGGCGGATGAGAGGAAGCTTTTCACCTGAGGGTCAAATATATGCTGTATTTATTTTATTAAGTTTAAGCAGTGGGAAGACTGTGTGTTCGAACAAAGGGTGATTTAAACAGCATGTCACCAAAGATCAAGAGTCATGTTGGTGTGCGCTGGTCTCGAATCGTGATAAACGTGTCAACATGTCTGTCATATGAGTAGCTGTGAGCTCCACAGAGGCAGTCACAGAAATAAGAGACGAGTAGTGATGAAAGAGGGGAACACTGAGACGTGCGAGAGGAAAACAAGGTTGAAAATAAGTTTACCAGGGCAGACAAATCTGAAACCAAGCCCCTCTAAAAAAAACATTAAAAACACTTCCTTCAAACGACGTCTTTACTCACAAACATTAGATCCCTTGTTTTTCATCAGAGCCAAATGTTTTGACTATTTAATCTTTAAACAATAAACAGTTATTATTATAATTTTTATTTATTTATTTATTTATCTATTTAAACTGTGACAGACCTATATTTTCACGTTTGGTTATCATGCAAGGTTTGTGAGTTTAATTTAACCCCTGGAGGTGGACTTTTTTATGTGTTACATTTACTTTTACTAATTAACACTGAATTCATTAGTTTTCAAATCAACTTGAGAATTACTAGAATGTGAGTTTTATTTGTGGAGTCAATTATATTTTTTTCTGGTAGTTATTTATTAATAGTTTTGTGTTTCCATTTTTTTTATCATTTCATTTCCACCACAGATGGTCACACTCATTTAAACAACAATGCAGAGAATTAATCGTTAGATGCAGGAAAATTTCTGGGTATAGAAACGTCTAACTGACCTTAAACAGTGAGTATGGGAGGTTTGAAAGGAGGTTCTATTTTTTATTTATTTATTTATTTTTGCCGTGACATAGGAAGTATAGGCAAATGCTGGGGCCAGCAGCGCCCCCTGTGAGTGGATGATATGAAGAAAAAGAAGGAAAAAAAATGTGTTTAATGACTTAATATTACCTTATTCATGCTATTATTTAGTAATTTTACAAAAGAATCAACCAAACATGTTTATGACTTATTTATAACCAATCGTCACAACATCAACAGCACCACTCCTCCTCGTTACCTGCTCATTGTGGGTGAGATGGACATAAATGACACTAACTGACAGTACCATGCAATAAACAATTATTATTATGTCAAATAAAAAAACAAATAAATAAAGCCTTCAAGAGCCCAGGGGTGAAAGAGAAGAAGAGAAGAGGAGGAAAAAAGACAGCCACGTTTGACTCTAGCTTATAAAGCATAGACTTTATATAGAATGGACGGAGTGGCTTCGCTTTTTACCATTGAACGGTTTTGAAGCAAACAAATGCTGTCACAGGAGCCACCATTGTGCAGCCAGAGTCTGCGCTGTAGAGACTATGAGGGGCGCTGAGAAAATCTGAGTGGAAGCTGGTGACAAAAAATAATTAATTTTCTTCTGTCGACGGTCTAATCTCTTCTTAACTCTCCTTCCTGATGTATTTTACTATTCCTGAAAAAAAATCACAAGAACAGCAGCTGTCAATCATCGTTGAAAAAGATGTAAAACACAGTTTTTTAACCTCTAATAACTAAAGAAAAAAAAAAAAACTTTTCAGAAAAAAGAGGACCTGAACACAAAGCAGCTCAATAACATCTAAATATCACCACAGCATACAGATGTGAGAAACATTTCGAGGTGTATTAACTTTTTAAAATTTGACCACAGCCCATCTGGGATGAATAGAGAGGCAGAGTTTTTGGTCTATACTGCAGCCAGCCACCAGGGGGAGCAGTTTTTGTGGTGACCTCAGTTTGAGCCGAGCGAGATGACGTCTATTTTTTTCTTTTTTTTTTTTACAATCTATGGCTGTGTCTCAATTCAGGGGCTGCATCCTTCGTGGGCCACATTTGAAGGCCAGTTGTGTCACAACGCTGTGTGATGGCCGTCCCGATTCAGAGGCTCCTCCACATGCAGCCCACAAATGCAGCCTTCTTTGCCTCTTTTTGGAGGACGCAGCGCTACTATCCTTTGTGGACCTCCATATCCCAAGATCCTTTGCCACTGCTGCTCAGTCCCGAAAAAGGGGAAATTGCACAATGGTGACATTAAGTGGTGTTAATATGATTTTAAAATGTAAGTACTGGGTTTAAACTCGGTTTTAACTCATTTTAGCATCCAACGCCAGATACGGGGAATCAGAGGTTGAGCTAGATGTTTTATTTATTGGTCATTTTGACGGATGGGATCGTAAAAATTTCTTCATAATGAATAATGATCCCTCAATTAAAAATAATCAATAAATATTAATTATATATTTTAGCATGTCATCATAAAAGCGACTAAAATACAACTTAAACATTAATTATGCAGGGCAATTTATTGCTTATTTGGCAGAAAGAGTAGAAGACAACTAAAAGAAAATACAAGTTATAATACCGACCCTGCTGTCAGCAGCTGCTTAAAGAAAAAAAATCGCTGTCATAGCAAGTGGAACAAGCTTTTTATTTAATTAAACTGAAAAAAAACAAAACTTTTTTTTAAGTTAAAATGGATTATTTTTTTTTGTTGTTGGGTCATCAAGCAAGAGAGCGGCAGAGGAGATCACAGCATCAGGTTTTGCGTCTTTGCCTCAGTCAGTTGACTTAGGGTGGCTGTTTTTTGTTCTGGAGGCTGAAGTCCGTTCTTCTACACTAGATACTGGAAGGAGCAGCGCTGCTTTAGCAAGCGCTTTAAAGTCGGAAACATTTCACCTAGTGAAGTAATGAGCAGTTGGCAAGACTCTTTGAAAAGACAGGTTTCCTGATCCTGCCAGAATCTGTCTCACCGGGAGGAAATCCTGGAGCATTTGGTCCTGATGTAAAAAGAGAGGCGGCTTCAGTCCCGTGTGAGTCGTAGTGGTGCCAACTGATGCCAACGTTTGAAAGGGTAAGATAAGCCAGCAGGTCAGAGAATGAGAGATCATAAACAGGACAACACAATACCTCATTAATTATGCACGATCGCCACTAACTGTACAGGGGGTCTGCTGCAGGTGAGATATGAGATTAATGAATGACTGTGACAGTTGAAGTGGACTGAATCACTGTCAGGGTTTCAAACAGTCAAATTGGAAAACCTTTGAATTTTAACTTTAAGTTAAAATAAGTGAGGTTGGTAATTCATTAGCATATGGCATAAATCAGCATTTTAAACATTTTGATAAAAAACTAAATTTAGGACTATGAATTAGGTGGCAGAAATCATGACATAAGGGTAAGGGTGATGACATCTGGTGACACAACCAGGAAATAATCCGAAGGCTAGGCTGTGCAATTTAACGACGGTGTGACGTGGCCTACCCGGCTTCCGAAGGACTGGCCTTCGACAGCTGGGTCCTTCAGAGGATGCAGACCCTGAATTGAGACACAGCAAATGTTCTAGAGCAACATAATGTACCTGCAACAAGATACACGCTGACAAGCAGGGGAGTGTCAAGATTTTTTATACTGGGGTTCCCCGACCAGGGCACTGACTTATGCAGGGGGGCATGAATTATGTGAGCCCACACTCCAATAAAAAGCATTTACTTTTGCTTATTTGTATGTATTAAAAAACAAACTAGACTAAAACAAAGTAATAAAAAATTAGATAAATAAAACTAAAATTTCACTAAACAGTGGTGCAGTGCACTGAAAAGACTTCTGTACAGACTTTTTTTAGTTGATCTTTAAAATTCAAAACGTATAAAATCAACACTTGTGATTAATTGAGAAGTATATTTTCTACAATTACCAATAATCTGTTTATGCTACTTAATAAGAAAGTAGACTGATATTATTCTTCATAATAAATAAATACAATGGTAAAAACAGTGCTGTTCCTTCTGCATGGGGTCAAGTGTATAAGACCCTCAACCAGTGATTGGTCATTTGCTAAAATGTTGCCTCAAATTTAAAAATGTTGACCTTTATTTGGAAAGTTTTGGTTGTATGCCTTCAGTTTAAATCCTTAGGAATCTTTCTGGTGCCAAAGAAAACATTTTGGTTTTTTACTTTTCCATCCCTCCCTTCCCGCCCTCACACCAGGCTTTGCACAAACATTTCTCTCTACCGGTGGACTGCTTGCGGCCTGAAAGTTCTCCTCCAGTGCTTCAACAGGAACAAAGTGAGTAGCAAAACTAAAAGTGCTGGAAGTGACCAGATTTTCCTAGCATGAAACGTTTAAGCCTGCCTTATGTGCTGCCCCTTTTTTTTCTTTCTCAGAAGCCTCTGGCTTGATGGATACTGCGGTACTTCACAAAAAAAAAAAAAAAAAAAAAAAGCTGTCCCAGACGAATTTTGCCTTTCAGTCTGCGGGGGATAGCTGATGCCACAGCAGACTGAAAGTTGTTTTTCTGTGCCTGGTCACTCCCTGTTTTACCACTTGACTATAAACACTGAGTATGCTTGTCCAGTCCAGTCTGTTTGCCAGTAAGCGCACCATGCAGACAAATGGCTGTCAAACTTTTCACCACCGGACACTTTTGTTGGCCTGCAATAACAAACTCCACATGCCCACAAGAGGAGGACCATGTAAACTCATGTTGTAGTGCCAACAGCTTGGAGCTGACCATGCGAAAAAAGAAAAAAAAAAATAAAAGACTCAGGAGTTGACTTCTGGAGAGGACTTTTGGAGTCCTGCAGAGTTCACAATTTCCAACAACTTTAAATGAGCAAAGACCATCTGTTCAAATACAAAAGCCAAACAATGCATGTCTTTTAGACACGGCTGATTTCAGGAGCCCATTTAAATGAGACATTCTGCTGCCCTGTAGCATATTCTGACACTGAAAGCTGTACTGTGCTTTGAAATGTGAATGTTTACATCCCTAAAATGAGATTAGAGGGAGGAGCATGTGACCAGAAGGCTGCTTGTTTCTCATTTTGCCGTCCGTGGGCCAGAGTCCAATGTACTGTCTGCACCACAGAGCAGATAATTGGCTGTCAGCTGTTTTCTGGAATTAAATGCACAAAGCTTGAGTGAAGAGGGGAACATAATGGACTGACATTTACCCTGCACACAGGAGGAGACAACCCTGAACCTGTGGATATATGATTACTGTAAGTTAGCTCTACCACATGTCCACAGCATTATCACTCCCTATTTCCCTGTTTGTTTGTTTGTTTGTTTGTTTATTGCAGTTCATCAGAGACATGTTGATGTAAAGAGCTTTTTGAATTTTCATCCTGAGCAAGTGATAACTATAAATGCCTTCACATTAAAAACTTCTGCCCTTCAATGAGTGTCAAAAAATGTTACATCATGGGTCAGATGCTCACTTGTAAACTAAATAATACACATGAACGTTTTTAACTTGTAAAAAAGGAAATATGAGGAAACACATCTTAACATTTCATGAATCTCCTTTTTAGTGATATGGATGGATCATGATTTGCCCAATGGGCAATCCACATTACTTTTCACTTGGAGAGAGAGTGCCACACTGCATGGACATAAATGCTTGAAAAGTTTTTTTGACTTTTACCTGGAGAAAACTTTAGCCCCATCTTTCACTGTGACTGTCTATTCCATGAACTGAACCCTAACGTTTAGCATAAATCCACCCATTGATGAGTAGAACAACATAACATACCTGCAACAGGGTATGAGCGGACAAGCAAGGTCTGACACCTGCTGAATATACTAAGAAACTATTTATCTAACTTAGTTACTTCAAGTAATCAGTAAAGTAACTAAGTTACTTTTTGAAGGAGTAATCAGATTACTTTTTCTGGCAATAAACGATTGTTTGGAGACTCAGTGGGAAAGTGTCAATGAAGTCCAAGACTAGCATCTCCCAGGACTCTGATGGCACTGTTTATCTTGTTGAGTAGAAGTTTCCTTGCTAAAGAAAATCCAGTTTGTAGTACAGCCCTCATTTCTCAGTGGGGATTCCATAAATGCAAGCAGCATCATACTGTGTCTTCTGTATCTTGACTCAGAAGATCAGTTTATCTTTGTTTTTGGTGGTACTTACTGCCTACTTTGAAAACCAGGGACTCATTAATGCTTATTCTGGGAGCTGAGCATGAGGAGGTTTTTTGTTGTTTGTTTTTCTGTTTATTTATTTAAGTGTGTTAAGGCAATATCCGTTGTTATTTACAAAGTTGTGTATGAATAGCTCTTTGAAAAGTATTTATATGTGGGTATGTAAGATTTGATGAGGCAGATTGATTCACTTCCTTTTCTTTGGTTGACTTTTGGTTTGATGAAGAAAGAAGCCGCTCTGTTTCATGATTTGGCATCACCTGCAGCCCCATGTTTCCTTCTCTTTGTGTTTGTAATTTGATTGACTTACTTTACAAAGTTGTTATTTTCATTACTGGGTTTTAAAGGATTAATGACTTGTTTGTTTGAGAACACCTGTGTTTATGTCGCCTCCCTTTATCCCTGGACTCAAACCAACAACACTTGTCATGTCTGTGGACCTGTACACCTGCTGAGTTGTGTAATACTCATCAACTATAAAGTTCTCACCTGGTTGGGGGTCTAGATGAAGTTTTTCTCTGCAGTCTTTAAAGGAGATCTGTCAAATTTGGAACCTGAAACCTAAAACGTTCTCTGTGTTGAGTCCACAGAGTAACGTCACACAGAGATGGCACACAGTAGCAGCAGCTGCTTCAGCTTTTGAACAAAGTCGGCAGCAGTGGCAGATACTCTGAGCTTGTTTTTTTAGGATGTATCATTTTGAATCTTCCACAGGAGCATCTTCAGATCATACAGCAGGATCAGTCACTGCCAGTTTCTTTGGCTTTGGTCCAAAGAGGGTGTACTTGTTGAGATGACTCACTCTGGTTAACAATCAGGGCTCTAGATTAACACCCGCCAACCTGCCAAATGCAGGTGAATTTTTTTTTTCCAATTCAAAGAAAAAAAACAACAACTCACAAGCAAGCTTGGCCGGTGATAAATGAGGCCCTTTACCATCTATGGGGAACACAAACATTGAGAGTTACGTCACACGTCTCTCCCAGGTGAGCAGGATGTGTCAGTCTCAGGTTGTAGGAGGAGAGTGGCCCTCTACTTCCTCTCTTCACATGTAGAGTTGCCAAGTCTGCTTATTATAAGCGACATTCGGCTTGTTTTTCTGTAAAGTCGCTTGCAAATCTCCACAGTCGGGGGTTGTGGTATTTTGGGCTCGTTTCTAAAGTGTAGTTGCTTATTTGGGTTTGCTTTACTGCCTGTATGATACCCGCCTGATCTCTCCCAGTTCTCCACAGTAGCGAGGAACATAAACGCGACGACGCCACCCTGCGCCCTCTTGGAATTAATTTTATTTACTTTTTGGTGTCAGATCACATCTGAAGTAATATTTAACAGTCCAAATAGCCTAATGTTATTTATCTTATTTCGGTGACAGGATTTCATTTCTGTCTCTATATTCTCCTCTTCTCTCCACATCGTGCACAGCAACCCTGATGCATTCAGAAACATGTGCACACACACAGACAAGCACAATCTGTATAACAGACAGTCTAGAAAAATAGTTGTAACCACCACAAGAGAAAGAAAACACAGAATAAGAATATCTGCCACTTTTAACTGCTCCCAGGGTCATCTCTGTGAAGATGGTAACACCTGCCCCTGATGTTACCTGCTTTAATGAGACACCCCCCCCCCCCTCCCACCACCACCACCACCACCACCACCCTATTCAGTCTCGAACCTCTCTTAAGCTCCTGTCCCTTAGTGTAAGATTAATTCAAAGCTTTAGTTCATAAAATGATCAAATTAATTCAGTTGCTCTCATAATCTCTTTTTTTTTGTATAGTGGAAATTCTGACTGGCTGGTAACTACAGAAACTAAGCAGCCATATTGGCTGGTGCTCAGAGAAGTTCATTTAGAGCCCTGTTAACAATGTTTCTTTAAGTGTGTTCTGTTGAAGATCTGTGAGCATGAAAAGGGCTGCAGTCAGTGTGGAAATACTGAATCTGGCTGAACTCAAAACTGGTGTTGCTGAGTGACCTTGTTGAAACTCAATGAACTGGAGTGAAGTGAAGAGGCATCTTTTGCCTGGTGGTGCATTATTCACCTGTACAGGAAACTTTTTTGTTATATGCTCTCAGTTTTGCTTCTGTTGTAACACACTGGCCTGTAAGGGGAAAAAAGGTTTTTCCTTGTTGTAGATTTCAAATGCTGAAAACAAAAAAGAAGCAGAAAAAAATATTTTTAAATTGCCATGCAAAGTGTCAGCCTGCACAACTCAGATTTGATAAAACTGATCTTCTCAAGATATCACTAAAGTTTTTGACCAAGTCCTCAGTAATCAATCCTTGCTCCAGACGTGTGGACCATGGCGCACATTCATCACTAAGTTTAAAGCACTTATACATCACTGTTTGTTTTGACTGTGTTGGTTGGTCTGTCTTGTCAAATTAACCAATACACTCAAAACAAAACCCCAGGAGGTGGACAGAACAGCAGGACGGGATTTGATTAGTTTAATAAATTGGATCCTAAACTCTAGGATTGGTTGGTGTTTTCCCAGGTTTACTCCTGCTGTATACAGCAGATATTTTTCACTCTATTTTAAGAACCATCATGTATTGATTGACATCAGGACATAAAGATAAATTTAACTAGAATAACAAAAATTCTGTCTAAATCTGATCAACAACACTGACTTTAATCAATCTTCTTAAAATTTGAAGAAGCAATTTTTTCAAGTTTGGTTACAGAGAATATTTAACTGTAAAGGTTTTTCTTTCTTTTTTTTCTGGTGACAAGGCCTCACCGTCGGCCTCATGTGAAGGCCTCTCAGCAAGCTACTTGTTTTCTGTCAGTCTTCACTTCTCTTGACCTTAAACTTCAACGTTTTCACTTTACCCTCCAGAGCACCACGATGTGACCAAGATCCTCGAAAGGAGAGCTACCTCTCAGCTCTCAAACTGTGCCATTGACCTCCTGCTTTGAGCACCACAACAGATTAACTGTTTTCCTTCTCGAGGAAAGAGTCAGCAACCATGGTTTAATACAAAGAGGCTCTTGGTGTTTTTATCCAGGCATCCACTTCACCGGCTGGGGCTCAGTTTATGAATGCATCATTGCATTGGCTCTTGTGGCCTTGACAAGTTTACCATCAAGAACATGTACCTTGTGTGTCTTGTGTCATCTTTTATTCAATCCAAGAAGCCACAGTCTTCACTGAGCTGTTGTCTTTGCAGTGGAAAGAAACAGGAAAAAAAAAAAAAAAAAAAACTGGAGAAAACTTTGACTGATGCTCAACAGATTTGTTTGTCTACCTGATTATCATCCTGATCTTTTAAAGGAGTGCATGCACCAAACTTAGATGGTTGAACACAAACTGAATGTCTTATGTCTAATGTCTTTTTCACCATGTCTTATTTTTTCCTTCTGAAACCAGGAAAACATGAGCCAAATTCAGTCTCGAACAAACAGTTTGGCTTTCTTTAAGAAGGAATGTCCCAAGCAAAGTTATATTTAAATTACTGGGGCAACACATAAACTTTATTTATTTATTTATTTATTTATTTATTTATTTATTTATTTATTTAACATATCAATTACAAATGCGCGAATGAATTCATGAAGTTGTATTCCTGGATCATTTAAACACATTTTCTTTAAGTCAAAAAAAAAAAAAAAAAAACTTAAGTATCTTATGAAATACCAAACAGCAATAATCATGTTTCAGGAAAAAAAAAAAAAATTCTACCAGAAAAAAAAAAACAGTCTAAGGTATGAGATGGAGGTTGTAATCTGAGGGTAAAGTTTAATCTAAAACACTTTCTGTGCAAACAATCAGCAGCAGCTTTTACATTTTAAACTGTAGAGTTAGACTCAGATACAGAACTGAAGCTGAGGTCTGTTAACCTCTGTGGGATTGCTGTGAGGGCTGCATAATTGTGAGTTTGCTTGTTATGAATGTTTAGGGGTATGAGGTATGTATATATTTGAATTATACATAAATATGTATGTGTGTATGCACATGCATATACATGTGTATGTTTAGTAAAATAGTAAATTAGATGTTATAGGGATTTAGACGAACCCCAGAAACAGATGTTGTATATGTCTGTGTCTGTATGTTAAAAAAAGGAAAGTGATTGATTATTTATTATTATTTCAAAATAGATTATTAAGAGAGAGTTGAGACAGTTTTCCTGTTATTTTTTTTATTCCTTTGTTTATAGTAGATTCTCATTTCTGCTTTCTTATCCAGATTCTGTTATGCACACATGTATTTTTTATTAAAAGAAAAAGTTTCCTACTTTCTTTTATTTTTTTTAGTGTGCAGACATCTTGAATTGTAATCATTACCGTGGTTTAATACTTACAATACATTATAATCTCATTTCATCAGACATGGGTCATAAAAAAAGAAACGAAAAGATAAAATGACCGTCACATATTTGTGATGAGAGCTGAGTCATGTATTGTTCAGCTGTTGTAGTAACATAACTAAACTGTCTTGAGACTAGTCTAATATTTACTCTTTTCCTTACACTGTGTATTTATTTAGTTGCTATAAAGCTACGACTGCTCACAGATTCTTAGCTTGATCACTTGTGGACTAAAATTAATTATGCTATTGTTACTTTATCACAATAAATTAATAACCCAGAAACTGACCGTGCTTGCCTCTGGAGGTCGTTTAAGTTCATCAGTATTTATTTCAGTTTTTTTCTGTTGCCAGCTTAAAAACTCCTGACAGAAGCTTCAAATAGCATCATGTGATATTTTGGCTCCTTAATAATAAAAGGTACGCAAGTTCGACAGAACTTGAAACAATCTATAGCACAGTCAAATTTCACACCGACAACAAGAGTCGACTTCAAAAATATGCCAAATGAATAATGAAGACGTGCTTGTTGCTGCAACAAAAGTCAGAACTGTGTTTCATTCCTGCTTGTTGCAGAGCGTTTCATCACACAGCTGTTTCTTCTTTTCTGTTCATTTATCAAATTGTTCTAATGAAGACGGGCCAACAAAGGCTGGATGTGAAGCACCTGCCTCAAGTAACTGACAAGCTTTGGACGGCACCATGTGAACAAAGAGACACTCCACTGGTGCTTGTCTCTTAATGTTTTACCCGTCATGGCATGAACCAATCACCCACATACCCGCCCATATGATTTACTGTCAGTGGGTTGAATCTTACTTTTACTTTTCTTCAACAAACCCTCATAAAGCATCTTTCAGGCACTAATTGGATTTCTTATTTATTAAGTTTTGTTTTCATCTGTGTTGGCTTCAGAAACAGGAAAAAAAAACAGACAGGAGGACACCCAAAGCAAGATCTGATCTAGTTCTAACCATTCTGACAGTAACTGTGGATGTATAAGTACGAGGTAGTGCATTTTCAACCTGTTCTTCCCTGAACCCCCTTTTTTAAGGCTCCTGCTGGAAAATGATATGCTCAGGATAAATAGGGTATATTTAAATTTTAAGCTCTGTGTACATTATCTTGGTATCACAGTAAAGGCAACATTTGGGAGATTTCACTAGAAGTATAAGCATCACTATTGGTGCATCTCTTTTAGAACAACTGCAGATGGAACACACCATAAATGAAGTGTTTCTTTCCTGGCATAAAAAACCCATTTGTTTTTATTAAATATCACCTTTTAAAATATGCAACAGAAGCCTCAAAGACCCAAACAAACCATAGAACAACATCCGGACATCACCTGTGACAAGTTTCAGACTGTTAAAGTAAAGCAGGGTACAATTACAGAGGTTTTAGTAAAGAGATGTCTATGAGTCCTTAAGTTTGGCACAGTTTTGCCATTTAGGGTTTCTGAAAAACCAAGTTTCAAAGTTTACTTTGTTTCATTTAAACACCATGATGAGTTTTATAAGGAAAAAAAAAAAACTGTTCTTGTGTGTTCTGGTGCACTGCTGGCGGCTCCGCTACATGAGTTACGTGGGATAGTAGCTTCCCTCCTCATTAGTGAAGTTGCCAATAGAATCAAGTTCTGGTGACCCCCTTTATATCTTCCACACCATAGACTGCATGTAGAATGGACAGAGTGGTCTCACCTTTTACCATTGTACAGTTCTGAAGTCAAAATACCCAAGAGGCGCCACCATGTGCAGCCAGAGTCTGCACAGAATCTGAATGGAGCAAGGTTGTTGTTTTTTTTCCTTCAACAGTCTAATCTCTTCTTAATTCTCCTTCTTGACATATTTTACTATTCTTGAAAAAAGTATGATAGAACAGCAGCTGTCAGTCATCGTGAAACGTGACACTAAACCCCATTTTTAACATTTGATTTATTTTCATAACTAATGAAAAAGAAAGTCTTCAGAAAAAAGAGGACTTGAACACAATGCAGCCCAATAATATCTAAATATCACCACAGCATATGGATGAGAGAAACATTTCTACGAGATGTGTTAATTTCTTAAAGTTTGACCACAAGCTCCAAAAGAATGAGTAGAGGAGACAAAGTTTTTGACCTATACTGCAGCCAGTCACCAGGGGGAGCAGTTTTTGTGGGACCTCACTTCGAGCCGGATTGTAATTCTTTTTTTTTTTTTTTTTTAAATTTTAATGAGTTTATGATTCACACCAATGATCTAGGAGTGAAGCAAACATACGTTACAGTAATTGATGATCAAGGCCTTATCCAATCAAAGTGCTTCAAGAGTGTTGAAAACTGAGCTGAAAATGGTTCTCAAAGTATCCTGGGAGATGTAGTTGTGTGTTGATGACATTATTATTATGGAGGATAAATTTTTAATCAAAAACAGCAAAGGTAGGACTAAATTTCTGGTTGTGTTTTTCAAAGGCGAGATTTTTTTTAGTTTTTAGTTTGTTTGTTTTTTTACTTTTTTTTCTCTTCTTTTTGTTTAAGCTGATGCTGTGTTTTTTCTCCCTGCTGTTTCAGTTGTTGATGTTTTTTCTGTGTTTGATGGTCATAAAAATGGGTTATAGGAGCTTTTAGCTGAGTTTTCTGTGGGTATGCCATATATGTATATTTATATATTTATGCAAGACAGACTGGCTTTTAAATGTGAATGTTGTTTCAGTGTGTGGCTGCCCCCTGTACCAGGGATTTCAGGACAGAAGAGGTTAAACGTGTTATTCAAACTGTCTGTAAAGGCTTGAGGTTTGGCAGGATGTCACTCGGTCTGCTGTGACTGTTGATTCTGATGTTGTGCCATTTTTAACGTGAGACAAAGCTGTGGAGATTTCTTCGCAGTCTGCAACAATCCTACATTTTCTAGGGTAATCTCGGTGTGGTTTTCATCCATCTTTCCTTTTTTTTTTTTTTTTTTTTTTTTTGCTCTTCTTTTGAATCCCATCAAGTAGGCCAGTTGATGTGGGACAGTAAAACAACTCCCTCCCCTTTTCAGACACCTCTCAGCGGAGCAGGGATTGAGATGAGAACATTGCACCGGGAGTTCAGGAATCATCTTTTCCCCGTCTCCAGCTGAAGCCGTTTGTTTGGATCCACTCGCCTCGGGGAAAAAGGATTTGAATATGTTTAACAATGAATTATTTTTGCGGTGTCAGTGAAAAGTTCAGTTTTGGGAGTAGATTTATCATTAGAATTTCTGCTTAATTGCCAGTTTGCTACTGAAAGGCTTTAAACCACATTAAAGTGAAAGAGCTGGGATTTAACAAGGCAGAGGAGGATCAGATACTCTGACTTTAACGTCATTATAAAATCACATTAAAGCTGAGAGGTCTCACACTGGAAACACTCATCCATGTGCGATCTTAAAAGGCCTCATCTGTGTAATGAAGAACATTTCTGTGATATGAAGAACATTTTAAAATCTTAGATTCTTAATAAAGTAGAAAAAAAAACATCTTTACAGGGAAAAAATGTTCTGAAACTGTTTTTCTCCACAGTTGAGGGCATGTTATCCATGCCATGACATTTTCTTGTCACTTTACTCATTAAATACACCTGTTAGAGAATACATTTCATACCTGTATTTATTAGATTAAGAAAACCGCCCCTTTTTAACTTTTATGCATTGATTCCCTACAAATTTCAGAACTGAATTTGAAATTCCTTGTCTATTTGAAGCCCCTGTCAGGTTCTTTTCAGGCTCGTTTGGGACACTTGGATGATTCTCGGATGTCAATAGAAACTCCTTGGACAAGATTGAATGTGTCTGCACTTAGTCTCTCTTCCTTTCCCACTTCTTGCAGAACGAAGTCCAATGTGTAGTTATTGCAATGAACATAAATGGAACCTGGGGACGCAGCTTTAAGTTTTGCTTGGACACTATTTAAACATCCTGACGCGTTTGAGGCATTGTCAAAAAAATATCCTTGCAGCCATTCAAGTGGTAAGCTCAAACGGAGGAAAATGTCCTTGATGAGTCACTTCCATTGTGAAATCCCAGAAACGCATTCTGTGCCGTCAAATTAGTATCTACAAACTGCAAACAGCATGAAAATTGCTCACATGCTCTAATGACTGTTGTTGTGTCTCCCATGAGTCCAAAGAAAGAGCAGTGTCCAGTTTCTGAGATGATCTCTTGCTGTACAGCGTGAGCAAACATTTCAAGGATTTTGTTTTGAATTGTGTCTGACATCCAACTGTCTCTGCGCTAAAGCCACTCAATAGCTTCAGGACGCGAGTGTGTTCTTTCCCACATAAGTTGCAACAGGTTGCCATCGCGATGACTGTGACCCCCGAGAGGCATCCCTTGCCTGCCCAGATATTTGATTGAACTAAATAAAAGTTCCAATATTTTCCTGGCATTGTGCTGATCCTGAGCCATGGCACCGATTGGAGTCACATCAAGCATAGCTAAGGCGTGTACTGAATCAGAATGGAGATCGGATAACTCGTGATGGATAACTCCCCTCACAAATGCACTGTCACTGTGGCCACGCACCAACCTCTTCCCCACTGCCTTTTTGCAGATAAAGCAAAAGACAGTCAGTTTCTGCATGATAATGCAACCCTCTCCATTTTTCAAACCATCCTTGTTGGAATGATCTCTCAAATTTCTCTGTGCCAAAGTTTCTCCCAGGAAATGTAATGTGGGAATAAAAGGGCTCCTCATCTGTTGCCTCCTCCGTGATCCAAGCACAGGCAGAAGTTGTAGCTTGAATATTCTGTTGAATACACTGTTGCCAAGAACTTTGCTCATGGTGAATTCAGCTGGGTTTCCATTAATGATATAAAATTAGCATGGACTTGACTTGCTCCATTTGTAAAGTAACAGGGCGTTTACTTATCCATGTAGATTCTCATTCTCCCAGGTCATGGTTATTCTAAAGACTCAGAAAAACAAGACAACTGGACTGTGTAGAGCTGAGAAGACGTTTCACCTCTCACCCAAGAAGCTTCATCAGTTCCAATTTGCACCCAAGGTCTCATCAGTCCACCTTCTCTTCAAAGATACAGGACACTCTTTGAAAGATGCCAGTTTGCAGGTGTTGGTAAATGGACCAGTACTTATATAGCTCTTTTCTAGTCTTTTTAACCACTCAAAGCTCTTTACACGGCTAGTTTCATTCACCCATCCACACCACATTCACACATCTATTGTAGTATTATCTAACCCATTCATACTCATCCACACACCACTGAACAACAGTGGGAGCAATTTTGGGTTCATGTCTTGCTCAAGGACACTTTGACATGAGACTGCAGGAGCTGGGAATCAAACCCTCGACCTTCTGATTGAGAGGCGACAACTCTACCACTGAGCCACAGATGGCTACAGAGGAAAGATGGTTTGAGAGAGGAGTTAAAGGAGCCATCTTGATTGATTGATTGATTGATTTCGGTCACGTCAGCACACTTATACAACATCACACATTGTCAATAGTTGATCAAACTGTACATGCCTGAAAGGGAAGACGGGAGAAGCAGAGCTTATCTAGTCCCGTTCCCATTTCCTCAATATTTAGTCTCCTCTTTTTCACATATCATCAGATTATTATAAGTTTGTATTCCATTTACAGAAGTATGACATAATTCTTGGCTGTCTTTTAGTGTCCGTATTTGACCTTTTATGACCAGACCTTTGTTCCACGTAAGGCAGAGTCCAGTCTTCTTCAAACTAGAGAAACCCTCTCTGAGCAGAGAAGGTGACCTCAGGCACAACCTCAACCACAGCCACGTACAATGCAGTGCTGAGCTCTCTACCGAGGAACATCCACACCTGAGATCATGTGACCACAACACCTCACATGACAGGGGCTGTTAACTCCCCCTGTCAATTTCTTTTTACACTGAAATTGTTTTAGGATGAAACACAACAGTATTTTCGCATTTTGGCTCATGGAAATGGCGTTTCAGCCGACCTAAAACGCAACTTTTTTGAAAGGCCCTCCAGAGTGGAATTCTTCTGATATGCTGCAGCCTCAATTGCCGTGTAAAAAGCAAACCAGAGTTTTCAGTGGAAATGCTGATGTCATGCTCCATTTTCCACTTTTCCCACTTCTGTTGTGGGAACTTTTATTTGCCATGTGCGAACTGTACAACAACAATGGTTCAATGGCGGACTGATGTGTTCTTCTTGTGCTGCTGAATCTGCTGACTGCCTTTCAACAAAATGTGCATCTGTTGCTCCACTTCTGCTCTCAGATGGGGGGGAGGGATTGGATGACCAGTGGGACCGTGCCCTAAAACATCTATTTTATTTATATATTACCTGTTTTTATCTCGTATCATTAATGTACACAATGACATGGGGCAAAGAGAGTTGTTGTAAAGTGAGGCCCTTTGACAGTAACATCACATTCCTGTACACTCAGTTTGACCTTGATCCATCAGCAAATGAACAACTGTTTATAGCATTAATAAGTCAGAACTTTGTATTGACCTATCTCCTCATTAGACTCCAGTGACGTCATCTTTTCCACCAAAACCTCTCTGCAAGAGACTAATGCTTTAATTCCTCTTCATCAGGTTCAAACTTAAAGTGTAGCCTGTCAGATAAAAAAAGGAGAAATGAAGAAATAAAAATCAACTGGTCTAAAAATATCAATGAACAGAACACAATCAACACAAGATCAAACGGCTAAAGAAAAATACCCAAAAGAGTCAATCTTTTTTTAAACTCCCAAATCAACTGAACTTGTGTCTTTGTAAACCGCTTTGTGATCTCCTAATTATATAACAAATGACTAATTTAGCAGCTCTTCCTCTGAATATTATGCTTCAGTAACCCTTTGGGCTATGTATATTTTCCCACACATGCTATGTTTAGTTCTGATACTTAACAATGAGTCATCATTCTGCCATCAGCATCACTCGGGGAGATGAAGTTCACACCGAGAGGAAAAAAAAAACAAAAAAAAAAAACGTCTGGATCATCAGGCACTCAAAATCAAAAAGTAACTCTCAGTCTAAGAGAGGAAGTGATGTAATGGACATTATCACTGCTGGGTTTTATTCTGAGGCATGACCCTTCAGGTGGAGTAGAGCAGCATTTGGTTTTAAAAATTAAGAAGAAAGAAGTTCTTATCTTTTGTAACTTTAATTGTTAATTTGGCTTCATCTCCAGTCTGCTTTATAACAAGCTATGAAATAAGCTGTGGAACTCACTGAACGCCACTTGTCCAGTCATAATGCTGTGTTAAACTAATGTTAAGACAATGATAATATTCTGTTTTAAACCCTTTGTAAGGTTTTTAGATGTAAATAAACCTCTACTGACACGAGGGACGAAGGGTGTAGAGCCAGGTTGAAAAAATGAGGAGCAGACAACAAGGTTCCAGAGCTCAGGCTTTTCTCTTTACTTCCCTCTTCCCCCCACACAGATCACAGACCCTCTACATAAGGCAGATTTCAGACACACAAAAAGAATCCTCAGGTGCAGCTGATCTTCATTGGCCTTTTCTGCCCCCCTTGCTCTCCTCCCACACCAGTACAACTACCGTGACACTTCCCCCTGACTTTAAATCTACAATTAAACAATATCTACAATTAACAAACACACTTCAAATAACTCCTAATAATAACTTCCTTAAACAAAACATCCCCTCTACTCTCCTCCTCTCTCTCTCCCCTGATTCCTCAACTCCGCCACACAATATGCAGCTGCTGGAGTCCTGCGGCTGCATCCTCATGTGTGCATCCATGACAACACCCCCAGACGATTACCTTGGGGAGAGAGAGATTTTTGAGGGTTTGTTTTTCCCAAAATAAAAGACAACAAACAAAGAAACATCTAATATTAGATGTGGTAAACTTAATAGTCAATGCCTGTTTTTTTTCCACCTTAGTGAGGGGGATGCTGTCAAGCTCCCTCACACCCTTTAACCCCTATAATACACACAGTCCACATGGTTCTTTTCCCCTTTCATTGTCAAAAAAAGTCTTTTGTGTATTTTTTTTTTTTTTTTTTTTTTTTTTTTTTGGCCCTTTGTTATTTTTCTCATGTTTTAGATGCTTTAAATGGTGTGAAATAGCAGCAAACAAATTAAAATGAAATATAAAAAACAAGTTCAAGTCAAAAGGTTTTGAGCTGATAAAAATGTTATTTCAGGTATATTACGACAAAACAAGCAGTTTTGTTTGCCTGGACTTTTTCATTTCACTGTTATGACTTGATGAAGTGAAGTAATGACCAGCATTTGTCTCATGGATGATATTCCTGAAACAGTTTTATACCAGTTGACGGCATTTAATTGGGCATTTCTAGGGAAAAAAATGTTCAACAATATAAGAAAAATAAAATTAATACAATACAGTAACATAATGAATGAGCAATAACACAGCATTTTCAGACAAAGGCCAACTGGAAAAATTGCTCTAGGTATTGAAAATATTAAGTTTATTAAATCTGTGAATAAAGAGTGTGCACAAACTGTTTCCTCACTGTTTGGGATGGCAACACGCTCCCCGTCTCCTCCTGTATGTCCAGCTGCTCTGTCTCCTCCACACATCTAGCAAGAACTCTTCTTTTCCTGGTAGATCGCCTCAACATTTTTACCTCCACTATGCACAGAAATACTAATACTCATTATAAAACAGGCACTGATTGATTATATAAAAGCAGGAACTTTGCAAAAAGAGGCAGACAAATGTGAAAAACAGGCAGGCTTTGGCCACAACATGGCAAAATGAAAACGAAACATACAGAAAAACAGATACTGTTCGTTACAACAGTGAAAATACTAAAGACAAAGAAAACACCTCTAAAAACACCACTAAACACTCACTGTTTGCACTCTCTCTCTCATCCCCTGTCTCTCCCTCTGATCCTATTTCTCACCCTGCTGAAAGATTCAACACAATGTGGGCTCCACTGCTGTGCGTCTCAGCTTTCAGAATCTGTTGGAATTACGTCAATGGTGTTCATGTCATGTCATCAAGTTTCCTTTATTTTATAACACTCATGTTTCATGTCTCGTCTTTCCTGTTTTATTTTGAAATCTCTAACCTTTGTCTCTGTTTCAGATATGCTCCTGTCTGCCCTGCCCCCTGTCTGTCACACCTGCTCCCTGATTGTTCCTCCCCACCTGTCCCTCATTACCCCTTGTTACCTCTTGTATTTAACCTCACGTCTCTCACTGTCTCATCGCCAATTTGTCGTACATCAGTCTTCATCCCAGCCGCTCTTTCTTAATCACAGTCATAGCCTTTTGTCTTGCTGTGTTTGAACCTTGCCTGCCTTTTTGCCTAATCTCTGCCTGTTACCTGCATTTGTGTCCACCTTTTCTGTGTCACAGTTCATGACAGAGAACGGTTGAAGGGTCACAGTATTTTTAAGAATGTAGGTCATTTTTTGTCATCAGCAACTGCATCCAGCTGTAGCGGAGCCGGCGGGGGGGCAGAGGGTGCGGCTGCCCCGGGCCCACAGTCACGAAGGGGCCCACCGCAAGACCGGTGGCGAAAAAAACAAAAACAACGTAAAGTCGGAAAGTCTCTTACTGCTGTATTTGTAAGGATATAAGTGTAAGAATAAACATAAATATAAGTGGAAAAAGCAATCCAGATCAGAGCGTTTCTGAAATACCATGAGGAGGTAGCCTAATGTGACGTCATACTTACCATGTCAACCTCTCTTGCGCTGTCTGTCAATCTTTCTCTCTCTCTCCCTGTGGGGCGCGGTCTTTTTCACCGTGGTCTCTGAGTGTGCAGTTAGCCCTAGTTACTTACTCTGTGTGTGTGTTCGCTTCAATAGCTTTAAAATGAAAAAAACACAAGTCGGGCGCACTAAAGCGTGAGGAGCAAGAGCAGAGGAAGAATCCTCTCCTGCGTTCCGCTGACAAACTTCTTCTCAGCAACTCAACCCCCAACCATGGTGCTGAAATAGCCTATCAGCAGTTGCGGTGCTGGATTATCAGCAGGTCGCTGTTTAATGATAAATCAGTGGCACTGTCCATGGTGCTGAAATAGCCTATCGGCAGTTGTGGTGCTGGATTATCAGCAGGTCGCTGTTTAATGATAAATCTGTGGCACTGTCCATGGTGCTGAAATAGCGCACATTGTGCTGCACAACTCATCGTAATCCACACTCTCTTCATTTTGCCCTTCAGTCTCCGTTTCCCAATATTAACGCAACTAATTGATCAGCTGTGTCTTTAGATGATGTCACTGCGCAGCGTCTAATGTTGGGTTTACTTTGTTTTACAGAATATCTGGACGTTTACGAAGCAAACTGAGTCTCTTTGTTGAGCTTTGATTTTCTTTCATATTTTGATGGTTCAAAGTGTGAGACTTTTTTTTAAATTAAAGCCGTTTATTCAGTCCCTTTTTGGCAGCGGCAAATACAGCTCCAATCCACATCGGATCCATAATGTGAATTGTTAACAAATAAAATAGCCAATACGCTATAAGGGCCCACTCCAAGTCCCCGCCCCCTCTGCAATGTGACACTGGCTCCGTGCCTGGCATCCAGTGTTAAAGGTTAAAATAAATACAATACAAATAAACACTGCTGGCAATGCTAACAAGCTCTTCTATCCTACAACACAGTCATTAGTGTCAACTGATAAAACAAGACAAGTAAAACTAAATCAAATAGGATTGATTTCTGTCTGTGTTATAAAAGACTGAACCGAGTTATCCTACTTAAATAACCTAGAAATAACATTTAGTACCTGTTTTTTTTTCTATCAAATTTAGTATAATGTTTAGTTTAGTATAATGTCATTGGCACTAAAGAGATGAATTGATGAAATAAATTCATTCAATGCTCCTCGTGACTCTTAAAACTGTTGGTGTTCCACATCACACCAGAGAAGCCTGAAAAAGCTGTGGCATAAAGTTCACTTTCATTTTGTCTATTAATATGCATGTTTTTCTGGAGAGGGTAAATCAGTTGTGTGTTTGGTACACACCTGCATGGCGCTGGAACTCTCTCCTGTTTTTCATGTCAGGGTCTATGCCTGCCTGCTTCTCATCTTTGATGTTTTTACTGGGGCTGCTAACACTGTGAATGATTTCATTCATGTTGTTTAAACCTACATGAAAACGACCTCATCACCGTGTATTTGGATAAGAATGTCAGCGTCTAAAATGGGAAGCAAGTCTCCAGCGTGATTCTGTAACAGAACATAATTGATAAGAATGTTCAGTAAACTGCTCTGTTATCCGTCTCAGTGGAGCAGTGTTAAATTCAGCCTGATGATAGCTTTGACTAATTTCTTTTTTCTCTCTGGTGATGACAGACAAGACTTCAGGGGACATGAAAGGGTTTATTTTTTTTCTGCTCTGTTTCTGATCCAGATTTAGATCTTTAGATCTTGACAGATAATACTCAGAGGCAGGCTGACTAAAAAAAAAAAGCTTTGAGTTTAATCTTTAATTCTGCTTTTCTAATGTTGCTAATTCCTTGTGAATTTTAATTTAAAATGATTCATGAGGCCTCTGCATAAAATAACCTGAAAGTGTTGTCTGATGATAATCTTGATGTCTGACTAATGTTTTACTCTAACAATCATAGAGATTTGATTAAAGAAATGCACATAGATGAAGCAGCTTTAAGAGATGTACTCTTTGTCACAGTACGAGAATAGCAACAAGAGTGAGTAAATCACTCCAGGAGTTTTAGAGAAAACTTTGGGAAGTGGAACTGTTGTGGGGGGGACAACAAACTGCTGCAGTGGGAGGCCAATTCTTATTCAGCTTGAGAAAATCAAAGCTGATGTACTAAACAATACTTAGAGTTAACAAAGCCACAGAACCACCGTGCAAACCCAAGTGTTCATCTGAGCAGAAGGGTTACACCAGATCTCAAAGTCACCACACGTATCAAAAGTTTTAACATCTAGTTCAACACCTTACTAACTTATTGAAACGATAACCCTTCAGGATTTATTTGACAACAATCCATCCAGATATGAAGACACGGTGGGGCAGTTTGAAGAGTTTGTACTCAGTAAGAGAGGAAGGGGCGAACTTTGGACGATCAACCTCTGTTTTAATGTTTATTCTGTGAACTCAGTATTTTACTGACAGTTAAAACAGGTCTTACCAGCGGAAAATAATATGAGATGTTCACTTAAGCTGCTTATCTGCTCAGGTTAAATATTTAATAATAAGAGTGAAAAAAAATCAACTTGTATTTCTGTTAGTTTGTTACATTATTACTACATAAGTTAAAATGGTGTAGTGCCTTGGCTGCTGCTCTCTCCTTTCTCATTTGCTGTTTTTCATCTCTGTACTTTTTCAACATTTGTAAATGGATAAATGGTTAAAAAAAAAAAAAAAAAAAAAGCTCTTTTCTAGTCTTTCTGACCACTCAAAGCACTTTACACTGCTAGTCTCTTTCACCACATTCATACACTGATGGTGGAGAGTTTTAGAAACCATCATCCAACCCATTCATACCCATCCACACATCACTGACCAACAGTGGGAGCACTTTGGGGTTCATTGTCTTGCTCAAGGACACTTCTGCATGTGACTGCAGGAGCTGGGATCAAACCCTCAACCTTCTGTTTGAGATAGAACAACTCTACCACTGAACCACAGCCTGCCTGCTTATCTGTCTAAACCATTCTTTCTATTGTTGGGTTCTGAAATCTCACAATAACAGTGTACTAATAACATAATTACACTGGAAAAAAAACCTTTTTAACCTGTACTGTTTTTCCAGAACAAAAGGGAAAAGACAAAGTTTTTAAACCTCTGGTCCTAAAGTATGAAGTAATGTGGAAGTGAGACAGCTAAAAATAAGGGTCGGTATAAGAAAAATAATTGCTTTAAACTTGTTCAAACAACATGTTAGATGTTTGTTTAAATAGTTCTCATTTCTCTTGATGTCATGGTATTTTATGGCATTTCTACCATTTTATAACCAGTTAAAGAATCAGTCCCATTAAGTAGTATTAAATAATTCACCTTCCTAGAAGTTATCACAGTGTATTGATAAAATAAATGATTTGTTATATCATCTCAAAGTAAATTTGAAACATTTCATTTATAAACTTGATGATATGATTTTTGTTGTATAGTGCGCCGTAGTCATCAGTGTTTTCTCTTCTTGGGTCAGTTAATTATTTAATTTCATTGTTTACATAGCAGTGGACTGATAAAATCATAGTTCATAAAAACTTTTTTGCATTATATCAAATTTTTATTAGAAACACTGGTCACACCCATATGGACGCAGTCTCTGCGACGTCAACCGTCTGTTTCTGAAATGGATTTTGGAAGCAAAACGGCCGGCACGGCCATATTGGGAAAGGGGCGGGCTTTGAGTCTCCACAGTAACAGCCATGGGGCGCCCAGCAATCACCTGACCTGAGCTGTGCCCCTGATTTGACGATCTGGCGATCATAATATTGTGTAAATTGCCGAGTTCGAAAACCACATACACATCAAGCATAAAAAAGCCATTTTTTATAAATTCAGTGGGAAAACCACATACACACACACACTTTTCAAAAAGAAAAAATATTTATGATGTAGAAATATTGACAGCAAAAATCAACATGTTGACATTTCCAACTCTGGCGACTGCTGATAAGAGGCTTTAAAACTCTGCTGTCAGGGTGGCGTCACATAGACCGCGTCCATGTCTCTACTCAACCATTAGGCCGGCACCCCATAAACCAGGAAGTATAGAGCACATGTAAACTTGTAAGGGCCACACAATTCTAACCACTATACCAAAAACTATGGCTATACAACAAGACAAAGCCCTGTAAGTATCATATTTCAGTAAAAACAATCTAGTGGTTTGATTATGGTGTTCACAATAAACCTTACTATGACGGATTCTAAAAAGCTCCTTTTAGCTTTAATAGTAAAGGGATTCGGTGACTTGCTCAAGGGAACCTCGACAGTGCTCAGGAGATCATGCTGAAACCTCTCCATCTATCAGCCCAATTCCCAGTCTTTCAGTCAATCAACCAGTGACCCTCCGGTTAACGAGCCAAGTCTTGAGAGGCCTGAGCTACGGCCTCCATTTCAGATGTAAATTAATTCTTAATCTGGCAGATGCAGTTCATGGAGAGAAACAACAGCAGATCCAATCTGCAAGATGGGAAATAAAAGAAACAAGACCTGTGGGAGAGTCATAAATAACAGCCAGAACAGAGCGGGTCTCTCAGTCATCCAGGTTAATTGTTGTAAAGAGCTCAATAAAGAACTCTCACTTACAGGATCTGATCAAACTGCACCTCTGCTGATGTTTAACCACCAAGTCTCTCCTGAAAATGTTAAAAGTTTGTCTTTTTGTCTATTTTGATTTGATTTACCAGACCAGTAAATATTAAGATATTTACAATTATTACAACCTTGGGTAGTAAGGAATGAATCTGATGCAGGAGTGCTAAAAACTGTATTTTGTTGAGTGTCTGCTTGAGGCTGGAAACCATGTGAACACCAGTTCAACAAGCAGAAATAAACACGTTAACCACATGGGTACACAAAATGAATTTAGTCTTAATAACATATTTCCCTTATGGCACACACTGTGATTGACAGGTGTGGTGCCCTGCAGCTGTCACTGATGAGGCTCAAAGCTGGCTTCTTGAGTACAGCATTTCCAATATGGCGTCCAACTACTATAGGCTTCAAAACTCTGTATCAGAAACTGATGGATGATGTCATGGACACTACGTCTGTGTATGATGTAGTCTATGGTCTGTGCTCTTGGCTCTTATAAGATCAGGTTTTTCTTTTAGACACACTGACAATTACTGCAATTCCAAGTATGTATTCACACAAAGAGTGTTATAGTCCAGTCACCAAATTTCAAGGATGCACAGCAAAGATAGAAAGGTGACAACATTAATGTTGTTGTTTTGGTTTCCAATGTGTTCTGATTTATTCCACTAAAATGATGCTTTTTGTGCTAAAGGTTGATGACCTCACAAAGCTCTTTGGTAACAAGGTGTCTTGTAAATTCCCTCTTAAGTGTCCATCCTTCAAATCAAGGAGCAGTACAGATGGCAAAAATCTACCTCAAAGTGCGAAGAAGATCAACTATTTATGTCAGCAGACATAAACGTTACAGAACTACACCTAACTCATTCTCACAGCAGGTTTTGGATTGTTGGTGACAGACTGATCATGGAACCCACTGTTCATTGCTTACAACTGCTTTCTGTCACCTGTTCCAGCTGCCTCACTTGCTCCCTAAGTCACCAGCTGAGGTAGGTTGGCAGCAGCTGCCTGAGATTTCATGCGAAGCGGCCGTCTGCATGCTCAACTTCTTTGTTTTTGCTTTTCCAGTTTTTGGCCGAAGCAGCATGAAGCGTGCCTCTCCTCCTTCATTTGCATACCGACACGCCAGGTCAGTATGTGAGCCACACAATGATTTATTCATTTATTCAATCAATCATTCAGCTCTCATTAAATTTGGCCTTTGTATCTGTAGGAACTGTTGTTGATATAATCAGTGGGAGAGCCAGGATCCACTGCTGTTTGGCCTGCACAGCTGTTGCTTCTTTGTTGCCCCTGCTGCTTCGCTCTGAAGCTAGCCTGCCTCCTCTGCTGTGCCGTCCTGCTTACCGCTAGTCAAAGGCTAAGAGATCGTCTCAGGTCCACTGCATGCTGCCGCTCTTCTCCTGTGGGACCAGAGCAGCTGGGGCAGAATTAACTTACTTTTAAAGTGTTTGTATACATGATTTATGGGGTTTATTTCTTTGCTTTGTTTGTTTTTGTTAAAATTGATTGAAGCTGTTGCTTTTGAAGAGCTCTTCAAGGTGTGGTGTTGTCTGACCTGGACCTACTCATCCAAACACTGTGTGGTGTTGACCTCGGCAGTGTAAAGGAGAATCAGGGAAATCAGAGCAAGAATCCTTAACAGTAGTTTTAAGATGGACACTTCTTTGATGGATAAAACACGTTCATGCATTACATTTACAAAGTAAACCCCACAAGTTGTTCCCATAGACCAGGGGTCGGCAACCCAAAATGTTCAAAGAGCCATATTGGCCCAAAAAAACAAAAACCAAACCTGTCTGGAGCCGCAAAAAAGTTAAAAGCCTTATATAAGCCTAATATGAAGGCAACATAGGCTGTCAGTATATTAGCTATATAAGCCTATTATTAAAATGACTAAGTAGGCTACAAATAAAAAATGAGCATTCATGATTAAATGTTTATTTTCCTGGCAGCACATCCTGGAGAGAATGACACACCGCGTGACTACTCTGCTGTACGATATTTGGTGCTTCAAGTTTAACTTCCATTACAATATTAATGTTTTATGTTTTGTTGCATTGATTAAATTATAGAAATACAAGTGTGGCGCCCTGAGGTATCATTGGGTTGAGCACCGCGGAATAGCAGAATAGCATCGGTGAATGGTTTCCCACGCTTTATTATCTCCCGGGCTGCAACAAAACTTGCAGCAGTAGTAGAGTTTGAAGATGCAATCCACTTCTTGAAACTATTTTTACGGTCCTCTAATTTTACTGCAATTGCACTTTTTCTCTCAGTCCCAACTGGGTGCTCGGCTGCAAATATAGCATGTTTTACCTGGAAATGTCGTTCCAAATTGCCCTTCTTGTTATTTGACAACTTCTCATTGCAAATCAAACATGCAGGCAATCCTTCAGCACTGGCAATGAAAGCAAACGATTCTGTCCATTCTTCTTTTAATCTTCTGTTCTCAACAGCAATCGTTCTCTTTTTCCCTTCCCATTGCTCGTGACACACCCTCGTTTGTTTACAACAGCCACCTGTACTGTGTGTCGCAGGCTATGACGCAATTCTGCTATTTGGCGCAATTCTGAAATTCAGTATTTATTGCATTAATTTTTACAGCATAAGGATATTTGTGTCAGCCCCCCCCCCCTAAAGAAACCATATTAAAACAACAACAACAACAAAATATCATTTTTTTTCCATTTTCACACATTTTTGAAAAAGCTCCAGGGAGCCACAAGGGGAGTGCTAAAGAGCCGCATGCGGCTCCGGAGCCGCGGGTTGCCGACCCCTGCCATAGACTGTACAATTACTGGACGTAGTCTCCGCAACGTCCCCTGTCTGTTTCTGAAACAGATTTTTGAAGCAAAACGGCCGGTGCGGCCATATTGGAAATGAGGCGGGCCGTGAGTCTCCACAGTAACAGCTATAGGACGCCCTTGGATGAACTGGCGATCTTAATGTTGTCGAAACTGCTGAGTTAGAAAAAACTCACCCCCCTTTCAGTGTGTGCTGTCAGTGAAATTGTACCAGGCTGTAAATGTGCTTATTTTTGCGGTGAAAACAGCTTTTTTTTGGCTTGGTGTGTTTGTGACTTCCGGTACTTCCGGAGCCAGCCTCAAGCAGACACTCGAGGAACAGCAGACTTTAGCACTTCAGCATTGCCTCATATTTTCAGACTGGAGGTTGCTGCTTGGTTGTTCCACATTATTTAGCCATTTGAAGTTTGGGGAGAGCCTGAATGTTCTCTTCATTTCTGCACATGGAGTATATTGACCCAGATCTTCACAGTAATGTTTGAGTTTCAGGCCCTGTTTACACGACAACAGTTTTAGAATGAAATACAAAAGTACCGTTGGGTTTTGGCCTCTTGTTTACACAGAAACAGTATTTTAGCTGACCTAAAACAGAAACTTTTGGAAATGGCCTCCAGAGTGGATTTTTTTTTTTTCTGAAATGCAGCGGCCACCATTGCAGTGTAAATAGCAAGTTTTTAGTGGAAATGCTGACGTTACACTCCCATGTGACCATTTTCAAAATTAAAATCTTAGAAAAAAAGTCCTAAAACTGAACAAAAACGAACTCTCTGCAATGCATTTTAATGGATATCCAGGCAAAGAATGTCCGAGTGTATGAAAATGCTATACACACTCTGATTGGCTCAGTGTGTTTGAAGGCGGGACTAAATGATCGGTCAAAACTATACTCTGTCAGAAGTGGCTGGTTGAAATTCAGTGGTGTTCAGAATGATCCATGGGTCAGGATGCAGCTGGTTAAGTTGAAGTCATCAAAGGCAGAAAACTTCAATGTGCTTTGTTAGAATGTGAAGTGGTTGTGCAGGTTTGTAATAACAGTATCTTATTTGGCTGGGCCATGGACAGTCTGTATAGCTCATTATTTTTAAGTACCCTCAGTCTTATTCCTTTGCAGCTGGTTGAGATGAGCCTGCTCTGTGTCAACAAGTTGTGCTTCCTGATAACATTAAGCACTATCTTCTGCAAAGTACCGCCACATCAATGAAAGACACGATATTTCTGTGCAGTTACAGGTGTAACATCCCCCTCCACAGATGTAAAGCAGGATGAACAGACCTGCAGCCTGATTACAGAAAGCAGAGGCTGTGGTAGGCATGGAGCAGGCAGATAAACACACCTCATTAATCCTCACTCACAAATGGGGTTAGAGAAGAGCCTGCAGACCCCCAAAAATACACACACACACACACACTCACAGGCTGTACGTCTCCAAGGAAGCTAATACAAACAAACATATCTACACCCTCCTACAAAGATGTTGAGACTGACACATGGAGAGGAGGGATGAGACTGAATCATAATAGTTTCACACAAACGTTCCCCCGTGTGTGTCAAATCAACCCACTCAGCCATGAAAAATTACGATTCAACATTAAATCCACTAAAACAAAGGGCCTGCATTTCAAAATTCACAGTTTGCTGTATTTGTTACCTCATAAAATAATCATTTCTATCACAAATTAAACAAACTATACAGTATAATCTTTATTACAGGAAAAAAAAAAAACAACCTCCAACGCTGCAGCAGAGCTGCTCAGAACCTCCCGTTAATCAGACTCAAATATCTTCAAACAGAAGCTGTTTGCAGTAAAGTTACTTCTGGAGCTATATTAGCATTTGGAAAAAGAGCTCACCAGTTACAACTTAATTAAGGCAGTGGCCTGAAATAATGAGGGAGTTTGTTTAATGTAGACTGGGGCTAATAGGAGGTAATGAGAGTTACCAGCCCTGCCAAAAAAAAAAAGAAAAAAAAAGAACCACATTTGCATAATTTCCACACTCCTTCTCAGAGCGTTTAATCTTTGAATTTCTCTCTATTTGAGGCTTTCTCTTCCTTATTCCTTCTTAGTACATTCACCTTCCTGTGAGGAAGTTTGTTTAACCTGAGTCAACCATCTAAACTGAGGAAGTGCTGAAATGTTGCCACCATTTCTCAAAGCATGCATAACCTCTCTTGTTTGTTTCAAAGAGAGAAGATTTGTAGCCTACAGGACCAACCAACCTGTGATAATCCAGAGAACCTTCCTTGGGAGAAAAGTGCTGCAAATTCAGTAACTGTGCAAATGAATAAACATGTACAAGAGTCAAAAAACAAGTGCAAATTTAAGAGAAAACACAGCAAACAGGAATGCAACTGTCATTGAACTTCACATAACTGTTCCTACTTTTCAGGAGTGTCAGTTCAGTGTGGACCTCAGTTATGTGACAGGGAGTGACATCACTTCCTCATTCTGCCAGGTTGCTTCTGCACAAACATGAACAACACTCAGTGTTGTGATAAAATGAGACAGCTTTTGAGGCATTGCTGGGACAGTTAGCTTTAGTGAGGTTACTATTTTTTAAAGTCCCTGTGAGGACTTTCTAAGTGACTTTGAAAAAGTCTCACTGTTGCATATTTGCCTTCATAATTCATGATTGAAATGAGATCATCTGCTGATTATGAGATTACCAGAACTGGTTATTTCTAAAGGTTATAGCTGGTGGAGGTCAGTGGTGGCTGATGAAAAATATTCTAGGTGGGACTGTGCTGTGCCATACTCAGAAAATTACATTACACATTATGGAACATCACTGTAAAAATCTTGATTTTTAGATTATTTTTTTTGTACAATCAGTTTTCTTACACAAACAAATAATTGCCAGTGCAAAAGAACAGTCAATGCGTTTATAACTACAAATGAACTTTCTTCTGTCGATTCTTGTTTTTTTTTTTTTTTTTTTTTTTTTGTAAATTTGTCAAAATAACAACCCTCCTCCTTTAATCGGGCTTGGGACCATCAAAAGAGACCCGAAAGAGACAAGCATATAAGTGCGACCAATTACATGCAGTCATCTGCTCTGGCTGAAACTTGGAGAACTGCTGTGAGCGAGGGGAGTCTGCCTGTGTATTCTGGAGAGGGGAGGGGCTTAGAACCCACTGCTTGTTAAGAAGCAGCAGGTGCTGGAGATCAGTACCAGTCTTCAAACTCCAGAAAAGATGCTAGAAAAGTTGCTTGCTGCTTTTTTTGGGGGAAAAAAAAGGAAAAAAAGGTTGTGTTTTTTTTTTCAGCCTTCTTTCTTTCTGTTTTTAACTTTTATGCTCACATGTTGGCTAATTTTAATGTCTGGCTGACCCTGTCCCCATTCCGCAATTTTTTTTTTATTCACAGTGTCAGTGTCCATCACCATCAGTGCCATCAAACAGACTTCAACTTCCGAGACTGATCAAATTTACCCGAAGGGCGAATTGTCTAAATTCCCATTAATATGCATGTATCCTGCCCCAGCAACAGTCCCTGATTGGTTATTCATCTCTGCCTCTCATGGGTGCTTTTTCCAACGCCAATAGATACTGTATAAGTCTCATCATAGTTGGGGGCGGGGCTTTCTGAGGGGGAAAACAATCCTTTCCCCCTTGCCCGCAGTATTGTTAGCACAGGGATTTTAAAATCAGATGCTAACTGCTAACATATCATTCATTGAGTCATTACAGGATATTAAAAGGAATCAGATTCTTGTCTGTATCTTATTGAAGAGTGAATGAACGATCCCACTCAACCGTCTGATGTTTTATTCCCTGATATCTGCTACCTGGTTGAATCACACGGTAAGAGAGAAAATCACATTTACTGATGAATTAAACCTCACATCATTTCAATGTCTGACAAGGAAATCAGCACGTTTTGGTGAATTTGTGCTCCACACAATGGTTGTTATTGCTCAATAGTCCCCATGAGCTGCCTTTATATAGCTTACTGATGACCCGGTATATCACACAGGGATTTACACACAGCAGCCTAGAGAACTTTAGGTCCCTGGAGGGGAAATAACTTTTAACAAGTGGTTTTGTTGGAGTTGTGCTTCATCACAAAATACCTGCCTCGGATACCTACCTGTTCAGGTGTGATGTAAAATCATCCTGGAGGGTGACAAGAGTCACATCAGACAAGTCGAGAAGAATAAATAAATAAAATGTTCTTTTTTTTCTCTTTTGACTTGTAAAAACGTTATGTACCTGCAGGGACCGATAGATTTTTGGGCTACCATGCATGTAAATACCCGAGTTGTCCTAACTAATATATATGCAGCCCATGATGACTATTTTGTGTGGGTGGAACCGACTTTTTAAGAATGTGTTGCAAATATTAAATTCAAAATGAGTCAATATTTGCTTAAAAAAAAATATCAGTTTGAACATCAGTTGCAGTTATTTGTTTTAGCTCTTAAATGATCTCATCCATGAGCTTGTTGGTCACTGAGATAACTCAGCTACTATTTTGGAAGCATAGTTTTTTTTTCTCTGACTTCCTTCAAACAGAAGAGAAGTTATTATAATCTACAGTCTTTTATTCCTTTTGTCCATCTTGTGACTTTTTTTTTCCTAAGATTACCAGTCTCACCCTGGATCCCCAAATCTCCAATTCCTGCCATTTGAAATATAAAATGCCAGTTTGTTAGTCCTAATTGTGAGCAAATGTCTTGTGCGTTGCAGCTTGTCCATGCCCTTGCTTTGTGTAGCAAATCCTCTCCATTGTTTTATGAGCAGGTAAAGAAGGCTTTGGAATCCTCTGAGTAAGATTTACACGATGCTGCAAGGAATCTAATCTCTGCTCTTGGCTGCATCTGGGGAGTCTGATTGGCTCACACCCCATTCCAAACCAGAGGATGTAAATTTGAAAGATAAAATGTGCTGAAAGTAAAATATAATCCAGACTGTGATGTCTTGTTACCCCTAACTAAATCACTGCGTGGTTTTATTTAAACACCACTTGTCACTGTGCACACCGATTTATCCATGTTCCTTGTATTTACAGTCAGCTAAACCTTGTTAAGACTCAGAGCCAGAGCTCCTTTCTTCATTTGTATTTATCTGTGTGATTTAAGCCGCACCCTCAGGTCCTGTTTCTTTCCGCTGTTCACCTCCTTTTTCCTCCTTATTTGTAAATCTAAGGTTCCTCTCTGCCCTGGAGAACTAACTGGGCTGTAACACACGACAGAGCACATAATTGCATGTGTGTTGGTGTGTGCGAATGACTTTGCATGTGGCTGAGAGATATGAAAGGCTGAATATATGAATAATTTTGTGCATGTGAGTACACAAGAAGATAAGAAGAGAATGTTTGTGGGGAAAAAAAGGAAAGTTTGTTGAAATTTGCATCAAAATAAACCGCTTACTGAAGTGAGTCTGAAAGGCTGGAGCAGCTTTGATCTGAAATCATTCATCCTCATACAGCGGGTACCAACTGATTTAAAAAAAAAAAAAAAAAAAAAAGTCTCTATGCTGTTGACCCAAAATTAAGTTTGATTTTTTAAAAAAAGAAGCAGCAAGAGTTTAAGAGGCATACAGCACACAGGAAGGGTTTGGATTGGATATAGTAGCATAGACTGTATAAAATATGGACGTAGTCTCTGTGACGTCACCTGTCTGTTCCTGATACAGTCAAATGAAGCCAATCATTGGACAGGGTCATCTTTGATATGACGTGGACTTTTTAAACAGCTCTTGGGTGCCCGTCAGTCATGTGAGCTGAGTTGAGCCTCTGATTGGACACATTTTTAATTCTAATATCTTCTAAACCAGTGAGTTAGTTACCTCTGGACTTTCTGCAGCCAGCCTCTAGTGGATTCTCTATGAACAGCAACTTTTAGCACTTCCACATAGGCTTCATCTTTCTCTACCAGATGTTGCCCCTTGTGTAGTACCAATGATTTGTGTGCTCATGCATGGTACTACATGAATATTTAATTTAATGGATACATGTAGTCATTTTCTTAATGTTCCACTTCAGTTTTATCATGATCAATCAATACATGATAATTAAAAGAAAATAATAAATAAAAAGGACTCCGGGAAACTTAACTGCTCAAAAAAATAAAGGGAACACTTAAGCAACCCAGTGTAACTCCAAGTCAATCACACGTCTGTGAAATCAAACTGTCCACTTAGGAAGCAACACTGACTGACAATCAGTTTCACATGCTGTTGTGAAAATGAAAAAGACAACAGGTGGAAATTAAAGGTAATTAGCAAGACACCCCCAATAAAGGAGTGGTTCTGCAGGTGGTGACCACAGACCACTTCTCAGTTCCTTTGCTTTCTGGCTGATGTTTTGGTCTCTTTTGAATGCTGGCGGTGCTTTCACTCTAATGGTAGCATGAGACGGAGTCTACAACCCACACAAGTGGCTCAGGTAGTGCAGCTCATCAAGGATGGCACATCAATGTGAGCTGTGGCAGAAGGTTTGCCGTGTCTGTAAGCAAAGTGTCCAGAGCATGGAGGAGCTACCAGGAGACAGATCAGTACATCAGGAGAGGAGGAGGCCATAGGAGGGCAACAACCCAGCAGCAGGACCGCTACCTCCTCCTCTGTGCAAGGAGGAACAGGAGAAGCACTGCCAGAAACCATTGCTAAAACCATTGCTGTGTAAATGGGGCTTAAACTATCACCTATCACAGTGGTTCACAAATTGAGGGTTGTTGGGGGTGGGGTCTCATATTGACTTCCTAAATGGGAAACAATTTTATAGTTTCATATTACATCTACTATTGTAGAACTAAAGACAAAAACAGGGCTTTAAATTTACATAAACCATGCAAACAGTCTTTCATATTCATGTGTTGAAGACCCCTGAGGTGACTAAGTTAGAATAACAACTGTATCTTTGTTGCCACTTTAAGGCCTTTTTAAAATTATTTTTCTCTTGTTTTTGGATTAACCTAACACTGCTATTTTAGAGGTTAGATTACTTCAGGCTAAGTTTGTTAATAAGTAAAATAATTTGTCATGGTTGTTCTATTAGATAAAATTGTGCAATCTGAAGCTCAGTTTTACAGTTTTACATGTAGACAAACAGCAACAGAAACACTGTAAGATGATCAGAGCAATGCTGCTCATAACATACAAACATACCAAGGAAAATGAGGCTACAGGCGAATTGGATTTTCCAACAGTGATACAATCTTCAGACATGACACACAGCCTCTCTCTCTCTCTGCCTCTTCACAGAGAGGAAATGTAGCATCAAGACAGAGTGAATGTTTATTCTCGCCCTCTCTTTCCTTCTTAAACACTCAGCTGGATCCCAGCCTCGATCTCTCTGTACTTCTTTTACATTTGCTCTCTTCCGTAGCTGCCAAGGAAAGATTCTCCTTGTTGTTTCTCCTCCTGCTACCATCGGAGGGTATCTGCCTCTTCAAACTGTCTTCCTCACCATCTCTGGACTCTTTCTCTCTCTGTGTTCTTTTCATACTTTTCAGCTGTGTTTCTTCACCCCCTGGCTTTATTTCCTTTTCCTGTTTTTGACAGCTCTTTACTGACCAATACATGGCATAATGCTTTTTTTTTTTTCACTGATGCATGAAGTCCTCTAATGAGCAGAATTAGCGCTATATTCGAGGCAAAGTGAGGGGAATGACATGGAAATTTGCTGCAAGTTCATTTTGGTGTATTCATGCAAATTTTTCATTTTCTTTGTGCTTGCAGCTCCATATGGGAGCAAACATCCAGAGTTCAAACAGGAAACGAAGGCTCATTTTTGGAACAAAGCCTACACATCATCAATCGAGAGGTATTCAGGGCACAAGGAGGAGCGGGCTGAGGCTGCAGCTGGGAGAGAGTGTTGACTGAGTTCAGCGAAGGTTAGATCTGGTAGGTGACAGATGAACTCTTTGTTACATTTGGCCCGAGGTCTCTCTTGTCTGTGGAAACAGACTAAAAACAATAAAAGCAGAGCAGACCAGCTGTGCATCCGAGGGCACTGTGAATAATTCAGAGTGTGAGATTCCAGGACGAATGGCAGGCTGAGCACACCAGTAATAGTGGCAAGACCCTGAGGAATGTTATTGTAGATGCTGTGGAAGACAAAGTAATCTGGGGGGGTGGGTATGGGGGGATGATACATGCAGAAACACACAGAGCATATCAGGAAGAGGAGCAAACATGAAGCTACTTCCAAACAGCCTGACTTTATAAGAACAATGTGGCTGTAAAACAAGCTTTAAATTAGAGACCACAAATCACCTCTGCTTCAGGTTTTGCTTCTTGTGTAAAAGTGTGTGCTTTATTTGAAGTCCCTCTCTCTCTCTTTATGTATCCCGTTTATTTTGCTCAAAATATGTTTTTTTGTGGACAGTACTTTCTTTCAAGTACATTCTTCGGCCGTTATGTAATAAGTATCTTAATAAAAAATAAATAAATAAATAAAGAGACCAAGAGTTCAACATAAAGTGCCATACCATCAAAAATGGTGAAGAGAGGGAGGAAGCTTTGTTGTATTCGGATCGCCGACTTTATTGTTAGCTCCGGAGCCAGTACTAGCTGCAATGTGTTTTGCATTTAAGTGGTACCCGAGGCTTGAACAAATGCGGTGGAATGCAAACTCTTTGTTGCACAAGTTGCACACATCAATGCTCTTACCCCCAATTCACATGTGCAGCGTGAGCGCAGCAGTAAGTCAGCACCGCGCACTGCGCTGTATTTCACTGCCATTCAAGTCAATCAGTGCATTCACACAGCGCCATGGTCCGTCTCCGACGCGTGCTACCAACAGCTGCTCACGGCTGTTTCGCTGCGAGTCTTTTCTTGCCGGAGTACGCTGCAGAGATGCGTCAATCTCCGCAGAGCAGATCGTACCAAACAGGAAAACAGACACGAAAAACTATCCGGTCTTTTCAAAATAAAGCACCATTCAACACTGGCACAGGGCCAGCAGTCATCAGCGGGTCAGACCCAGAGGAAATCTGACGCCATGGACGAGGAAAAGTTTATATTGGAGGTGGAAAACCAGATAATTATATACGATACAACACATCCTTTATATAAGGACACCAACAGAGACTGAAAGGGAAGGACTGAATTAATGAAGTTCTGGGAGGGCAGGTGAGTTTTACATACTAAATATCATGAAAGTAGTTGTCATGGGTGTGATTCCTGCGGGAACATGTGGTTCTCCTGTGATCTTGTGTATCCAGCTGCTATGAGTACGCTGAGCTGCGCTCCGCTCCTGAGACGGATGCAGTGTGAAGTAGCTCGCGCTGACGGACCCGCTCATGGAGTATATGTGAATCCAGGCTTCCATCCGACTGTTTTTTAAAAGTAAATTTTCCATCCACCGAGCTAAGCAAGGCGCTGTCAACAGAGTTATACATCACTCAGTGCGTCGCTATAATCCGTCTGCCAGAAACTCGTGCACTGAGAACCGTTCTGTGTGATATAGACTATAAAATAAAATATGATAAAATACGTCATTTTTTTAATGCCGTTAACCCCCCCCACCCCCAAAGTCCGACCACTAATATATATATAAAATACATTTGCTTACCTCCTGTAAGTCTTAAGGGAACAGCTTAACAGTAGAACTCACATACAGAAACATTAATTCACATAATTTAAACAGAAATGTTCAAATGTAAATAAAAGTAAAAATAGATCAGACTCTGATCTCTTAGCATGCGAGTAGCACTACAATAACCAGCTACTGGAAAAGTTTGCTTGTTGTCACGTTTCAAACAGCAGCGCTGTGAAACTGTTGATAAATACCTTACCTCATCATGTTGTATCTGGTAAAAAGTTGTCCTGAACAAAGAAAAGTAGTGTTAAAAATAAGATCTGATCTCCATTCATTTCCAAAACAAACACACCTAGTTAAGAGTCATGTCATCACCACTGTGCGCACAATTCCAGCCTGAAGGTGTTGCTGTGATCCACTTCAAACAGATAGTCCTCACAGACCCTCGCTGTCTGTGTATTGAAAGCACTCTATAACACCATGTACCATGCATTTCTGTCTCCTTCTTGTTGTAAAATAAAGTGAAGCCAAATACATCCTTTGATTATTGCTAACTTACTGTAATAACCATGAGCAGAAGAAATCTGGCTGTTGGAGTCACAGATCTGATGTTACCCCCCCCCCCCCCCCCCCATTTCTTTAATCACTCCTGCGCACAACTCGGCATTTGCAAAACATTATTTACTCAAGTTTTCTAGTTTGACCCATCTCATATCTGTTAGAATGGAGGAGGTGGGCATAAAGCATGTACACCAGCGGGCCACCAGGGGGAGTTCTCAAAGTTTGTCTCTAAGTAAGCTTGAGTAGGGATGTATACAACTGCACCTTTAGTGACTACACTGAGATGTTTGTCAGTGTTTCTCAGCTCAGAGTTTCTGTGAGCGTCATGTCGTGTTCTATCATAAAAAATTAAAGTGCAGTGACAGCCAGCTGAATAAAACCATGTTGTTGTATGAAAATTTGTGGAGTGAATGAAGGAGACAGAGTGCAGAATGACTGACTTATCTTAAAGACACCTGAGGGACTAGCAAGGTACTCCTATATGCAGCAGAACCCCACCAACTACCAGTCCTGCAGGGACACAAACACACATGGACAAAAAAAGAGCAGGACCTGAAACTGCACACACACATACAGCACATAACACACGTCAACACATGCTGGCTCACATAACAGGAAGTCAGAGCCTTTACAGCTCAGTGCATCTTCCTTTCCCACAACAGATTACCCTGCTGTAAATTTCAGCCTGTAGAAGCAGCAGAAGCACCTCAAAGTGCATCTCATTTTTCAAAACAGTCGGGACACAAATCTCTCAATCCTTCATTCATTTTATGATTATGGTTGCATCTTTCAAATAGTGAAGAAAAGACCTGAATAAACAAATCCAGAAACTGAAGATTTGTGTTCCTCCGTACCATACATAAAGTGTCCTCTAGGTAACAACATGTTATGCAAATTAGAGTTAACTTTGAGGGATTTAATGATCTAACATTGGGGGAATTGAATATTTTTCTCTATAATCTAGACAGTTTTCTCAACATTGTTGTCGAAATGAGGACAAATGAGTCACTGAATTTGTTTTTGCAGTTAGTGGCTGTCACACACTGTTCTGAGGTGCTTGATTTTCTTTTGTGCTTCAATTTGTCATCCATCTGTTTACTCAGTTGAACACTTCAGACAATGGGAGTCTGATTTTGCTGTTGCTTTGGCTGCAGAAATATTAAACCCTGCTGTCTGCTACCAGGCAGTAAAATAAATCAAAAATTATAAACTAAAACAGTGAAAGAAAACAGAAAGTGGACAAAGAAATGTTTGTTGAACTAAATGTCAGTTTTCATTTGTTCCTTATTTCACGTCCTGCCAGAAAAACAAGGTGGTCTTTTAATATCTTAACCTTCATTCCTCAGCTCCACATAACAGCACGGTAATAACTGAGCCAAACTGGTAAGTCAGGAGTGACAGTCAGTAAGTTAAGGTCAGTAATAGATGGCAGCAGCATTCTTACACGCTTCAGTTCTCAGTAATTGAGTGTCATTAAATCCTGTGCTCCAGCAGGGTTTAAGCTGTATGGATCTGATTTGAGTCTGAAATGAAATGTGTGATTTAATTTGACCGGTGTTTGTGTGATCTGCTGGTGTAAGAAAATCAGCAGTTTTCATTTTGCCTGACAGATGGGAATTCAAGCCTTAGCAGCACCGGAGTCCAGTGTTTGGAAATGGTCACCTTTCACCATCCTGTAAAATATTAATTTGTCTAAAATAAAGAGTCTGACACCTACTTACCGTATTGGCCCGAATATAAGACGACCCTGATTATAAGACGACCCCCTCTTTTTCAAGATTCTCTCCAAAGTCAGAGGGCAGGCGCTGGGCTAGACTTGTTCTACGTCGCAGCATTAGTCCGTTACACCAGCCAAGGCTTGCTTCAGTGGTGGGTATGTTTAGCTCTTTGGCTATTTCCACGGCCTTCAGCTGAACGACAGCTCTGCTGATGGGCATCCCATCCATTCGTTTCTCGTCCACGTATGCGCACACCCTCCTGACGAGCTCTTGGAAGCGGCTGCTCTGAGGACCACGGAAAGCTTTTCTCTGACTGTGACCATTTTTTAGGCGATCTTTTTGAGCTTTCCATCTCTGTACATTACACTCTGTGACACCATATTTCACAGCCACTTTGCAATTGTTTGAAGACTCTGCCTAATTTATCACCATCATCTTGAAGTTTGCATCATAACTTCTCCTCAGCTGCTGGTTAACCTGGTCGATCTTCGACCCACTTTTCTCCAGATTGTCGCTTCGTTTCTCCATTTTCTGTTATCTCTTCTCTTATTTTCTTCTCTTTTCTTTCTTACCGCTATTTTTTATTTTTCTTCTTCGTGCTACCGCTATTTTCATTTTTCTTCTTCGTGACAGGGGTTCCCTTTGGCCTGGGGAGTTAAGATCAGCATTCGCTTTAAAGATATCTGGCGCCATCTAGCGTTGTGAATGGGTATAATGTCTAGACCCCGAAAGTAAGACGACCCCCACTTTTTCAGTCTTATTTCAATGCAAAAAACACTGTCTTATATTCGGGCCAATACGCTACCTCTTACCATTTGCTGCGAAGAACACATGATGTGGATGGAAGAAGCAGAAGGAGACGGCAAATTTATTGATTACAACAGATCAAGAATGTGCTAACAGAGTCTCTGGGTTCAAAATTAGCTCTGTCCTAGCAAAACAGACAACATGGGAGGTCTGAACACTTCAGAACCTCGTCTCTCTCTCTCTCCCTCGAACCCTATATAGTTCCGGCTCCACCTATCTAGACATTATTTTTTGCAACTCTGAGGTGTCGTCTTCGTGTGGAGGGTGGGCCAGTATTCTTCCACATCTTGCTCAGGCGGTCCACCCAATTTGGAATTTTTGTTTTACTCACACTCAAGTTCATACACACAATCATACTTACATATAAATTTGACATTGTGCTATCACTAAGCAGATACTGTTTAGTTAAATGTCAACCACCCCCTCATCCTCCTGTTCCAGCTGCAGTCACATCTTGCTCTTCCTGTCTTTTGCTTTGCAACATCAGTTCGTACTTTTGTATCAACAGCACATGAACACTGACATGATGTTCCCATAAAACATCTGTGTCCTTGTACCACTGCACAGAACAAAAACACAACAAGATGTCATTCTAAGGCCTCTGTGTCCTTGTACAAACTAAATAAGCATCTCTCTTTTTATTGTGATTGTTTGTCTTCTATGTCCTAAGTGATCTACTAACTGCTCAGGAGCTTTAAACTTTCTGTAATCACAGCCAACAATATATTAACACATATGAGCACAATCACACGACTTAAGCCTTTAATCACAAACAAGCAATGTTCAAGCAACAATAGTTACACCTAATTCTAACACCAGCCTCACAAACTTCACATTTAGCGTCCAATAGTGTTTGCACTTGCATCATGATTTGGGTAGTTACCCAGATGCCCGGCCATATTGGAGGTACATGAATATGAACATTGAATGGACAGAGATAGAAGAGCACAGTGAATTATGATTTTAAGAGGTCTTATCTGCCAACAAATGTGGAAAAACTCACAGAGCACACTAAAACTTATCGTGAAGGACTCGTCCAGCAAGAAAAAAAAGATGTATTGATAAAATTATGCCTAATAGGCAGGAGAGACCCATAGGAGGAGTTAGCTAATTTAACCTGGGCATTTATGTTTCATAAAACAACAATATTTTTCAGAGTCAATATCAAATAAGCAGTGTTTGCTGTTGCTTCCAAGTTATTATGTATAAATGGTTTGTATGCTATCAAAATCATTAAAAACCACACTGTAAAAAGCTACATCAGCTTACTTTCTTAAGTCAGTTCAACTTTAATGTCAGTTGTACTTAAAATAACAAATATAATAGTGTCAAATGAATCAGTCCGACCTGAGTAGTAAAGCTAACATAAATTTTCTTGTTGATAAAAATAGATGTAAGAATGGCCCCTGCATAAATGCACAGGAAACCCCTTGTAGGTCACTGGAGTGACCATAGACTGTATAAGATATGGATGTAGTCTCTGCGACGTCACTCGTCTATTCCTGATACAGTCAAATGAAGCCGATCATTGGACAGGACCATATTGGATATGATGCAGACTTTGAGCTTCCTTTCTAACAGCTATAGGGCGCTGGGCAGTCACATGAGCTGAGCTCAGCCTCTGATTGGACAAACTTGTAATCCTAATGTTTTATAAACTGCTAAATTAGAAATAAATTCACCCCCGTACAGTGTGTGCTGGTAGCGAAACTAGCATTTCAGACCCAAGCCATTTTTTGAACCAGGCTGTAAATGTGTTTTTTAATGCAGTAAAAGTCTGTTGTTGTTTTTTTTTAACTTGGTGTGTACGTGACTTCCTGTCTTTCTGCAGCCAGCCTCTAGTGGATTCTCCATGAACAGCAACTTTTAGCACTTCCACATAAGCTTCATTTTTCTCTACTGGATGTTGCCCCTTGGGAGTGAGCAACTTTTGCAACGCCATGTGGTGCAAGAAACACTCAGTTTGGATCAAGTATTTCAAAGGTAAGAACTTCCTTTAATTGTACTTGATTTTGTATTGAAAACCCAAGTGAGATTTTTGTTGAAGAGATTAAAACGCAATACAACAAATGTGACTCTTAGTCATAACGTGTTACATGATGATCACAAGTAAGAGAAAGATTGAGGTGGAGAAGATAACAATGTATGGTCAGCCATTAGAGATGGTCTATGACTAGATAGTAAATATTAAAGGAAATAACAATCTGAGTTCATAGCAGTGGCGATTGCTCTAAGACTGCAAGGGAAGCTCAGCTTCCCCTAAAATGTCCCCCAAAAAAGTGTTGATATGTCCTGCTGTGTGTACATTTCATTGCCTAAATATGCGCTAGAATACCTTCATCTTTTGTTCTGAATCAGCTACTTATCACAGGTAACTGGTGCGACTTCCTTCTCATTCATCCCCGCAGCGTCTCAGCGCTTTAACACAGTCGGACGCTGAGCGTCTTCAGACTTCAACAGTGTAGGGTAGAGTGGGTTGTTCCACTGTGGAAACTGGACGGTCTTTGAATAAACGCTGGGCTTTGTCCCGCCCATCGGACGCTCAGCGTCTCTGGGGGTCTATGAGGCAGTGGGCTGGCCTGGACGCTCAGCTTCTGCATGATGATTGGATGATCTTTCTGAGGCTGAATCCCTTTTTGATTGACAGTGAAATGAGCCAATCAGCGATCGTGAAATAAAACTCTCTACCAGAGACTTTCTAACTTCTACATTCAGTTGTTCTGGACTGATCCGGAGGCTTTATCGATCCCCAGCGAGTTTACCTTTCTTAAAAACGACGAGCGTTGGCTTTAAAGATTCACTCTCTTTTCCTTGAAAAGGAACGGAGGGTAGAATTTACGTTTAAATAAATAAACAAATTTATGATGTAGGCCAGAAAAAAATTGAGCTTCCCCTCCTTGACTGACCAGCAGTCGCCACTGGTTCATAGGAACGTAAAAAGTCATTAACTTGTTGAAAACTGGCCAGATGTGACTGGGGGGGATAAAAAGACTTTACTTGACATGTAGTTTAGATGTGAATGTAGAAAAAGAGGATTTTACATGCACTGAATAAAATCAAGTTAAAAAAAATGTTTTGTATGAAACCGGCTAATTTAAAAGGCTAAAATAACCACATTCACTTTCTGATCAGCTCTTCATAAGCCAGCTCATCCCCAAAGCTTGTCAAGGGTGACAAAACACAGCCAGCTCTGGGTCTATAGAGAGTGCTTTCTGCCAAGGTTGGCGAGTGGCTCATGCTGGTTTCAATTCCCTCAAACCTTGCTTTTAAAGCTCAGCCAGAAGGACTGAGTGTAACAACAAGCCCACGTGCTATCTCAACACATGTCCAAGTGCTGTCAGTGCCACCACCAATTCACTGTCAGAGAAAACACGCTGTAGAGAAAATTCACCGCTTCGTAAAAACAAAACCTACTCAGCTTGTGCAATTTCACAAAACAAATTTTATTGTTTTTTATTTTTTGGGCACAAAATTAAACATTATAACCTTTTTGCAAATTTGGCAATGATTATTTAAAACTACCTGTAAAGAAAAAAACATTTCTTTCCATTCTGCTTGCAGTGAGCTCACAGGACAAACAAGGGGCTGTGAGGACTAATGAGATAGTTTGAGTTTTTCTGGGATGAGAACTCTGTTTCCCATGAGCACTTGCAACAGCTGTGGGATATGACTCTTAACAAGGCGTGTGTTTGTTTTGAAGCAAATGAATAGAGATCTGGGCCCGTATTCACAAACCATTTATCCTCCCTCTAGGAGGACTCCTAAATGACACTAAAAGTTCCTCACTAAGAGTTTTCTACCATAACCTTTTTACAAAGCTGCTCGGACTGACTCTTACTAAGGAATTCAGAGAACTCTTGAACTATAAGAAGCTGACCCTGCTGCTATGGATGATGTCATGTTTCAGGAACCTCTTGACTTACTAAGTCTAGAGTGATTGGCTGACGGGGAATGTGTCTTTGTGAGGACTTTCTACATAGAAATCACTCAGGCCCTGTTTATTACGACAACAGTCAGGGTGAATCGCAAAAGTTTTGTTGCGTTTTGGCCTCTCGTTTATACGGAAACGCCGTTTCAGCCGACCTAAAACGTAACTTTTTTAAAACACCCTCCAGAGTGGAATTTTTCTGAAAAGCTGCAGCCTCCATTGCCGTGTAAACAGCAGGCCGGCGTTTTCAGTGAAAACTCTGACGTCACGCTCCGTTTTGCGTATGCGCGTTCCACTTTCGTTGTGGGAACTTTTGCGAACCAGACAACAACAACGGTTAAATGGCGGATTTACCGGGTTGTGCTTGTGCTGCTGAATCTGCTGACTGCCTTTAAACAAAATGTTTCTGTTGCTCCACTTCTGCACTCAGATAAGACGTATTTAATATATACACCAGATGATCAGCCCGCCTCTTCTTCGGCGGCAGACTACCAACAGATCCTACAGTTATATCGCCATCTACTGGCCGTGTATGCATACTACAGCGTTTTCAGTCCCTCAGCATTTCTGTATTAACGCATATTGTTTTTCTCCTCGTTTTTTGCGTTTTCGGGTGAAACACTGTGAAGTGTTGTCGTATAAACAGGGCCTCAGTTTAGAGATGGGGTCATGTTGGCATATTAAAATAAAGATCTCAAAAAAAGTAGGCGACTGAATAAACATTAAACCAAGAGTAATATACTGACTAGCCCTGTATGTTTTCAGCTAACTGTAAGCAGCTGTGTCTGGTTAAACGATTAGCAGATCTACGTATTCAGGAATAACCACGGCAGAGAAAACCACAGGCAGAAGTTGATTCCCAACAGCAGCCATGGTGAGACTCTTTCTGAACTGGTCTTAGTGACTCAGAAGTCCTCTTCCCTACTTCTAACTTCTCTCAGGTTTAGGAGCTTGTTTAAGCGCTAAAATGCTCTATGAAATACTTTAAGAGGAGAAATTTAGGAGTCCTAAAATTACAACTGACACGCCCATTATTTTAGAGAGTTTCTCCCAAATAAGCAAGTTAGGAGCTCCTTTTTTCAGTTTATTTACTGATTTTCACAATTGAAACTATAACATATAGCATGCCTACAGAAATGCAAAATCAAAACACAGCACCATACTGTGTCTGCATAATAACGGCCCAAACAGACCACGTTTCTCCCTTCCAGCTCCACTCTGTCACTGCACCAGATCAGACAGGTTTCTATTCAGTTTACTGTAGAGCAGATCAAGCGGGAAGTTTAGCACGGAAACTACCAATAAACACCCACTGACTTTCAAATAAAACTAACCAGTTTGTATTTGGCTTGACAAAAACGAAACAGTACGACAAAAAGAGGGGAGTCTACAGAGTCAAAGGAGGAGAGCAGGACCAGAGACACTTTTGGTGAAGTTGAGCCATTGGCTGCTGTCTTTGATCACTCACACACACTCTCTCTCTTTTAAGACTTCATGGTTAAATAATGACCATGTTAAATAATCTCCTCTCTGAGCCTAACTAATGTATTACTCATTTTAAGGACATTTAATGTAATGATTTGTCTATCTGTTAGTAACACAGCCTATTCTCACATGACATGCTGATGCTGTCATTGTTTTCACACTGAGACATTAGCAAGAGATCGCCAACGAGCAAGACAAAATGTCCCTGTCCAAAGCAATGAAAAGGAAAGTTGACAGCGATGGACGTAAGAGTCCTCCTACCTGATTTTATAAATGACAAGTCAGTCTGTTTCGCTCCAGACAGAGAGAAACTCAGAACACTAACACCTGGATAAGAGCGAGTGTGTACATCAGGCCAGTGTGTGTCTGAAGTCAAACAGATTCTGCTTTGTTTTAACATACTTTTGAATAAATGTTCTGTGTAGAATCATCATTTTGGTTATAGCAAATGTATGATTAATTCATTTATTTATTTTTTGTTTCATCTTATTAATTTGTGAGAGATGTTAAAACCCCTTTGCACCACTGACTGACTTTTACTGCAGGAACAGTGGTTTAACAATGAGGGCTTAAGGTTTAATCACTGAGAAACAGGAAGGATCCAAACCTCACTCTTAAATTGTAAAATAGACTGCAGACAGCACATGGAAGAGCATGCATCCTTTGTAAAATCTGGACGATTCCATGCAGCAGTGAAGTGGACCATCTGACTCTGAACAGGTTTTTAATTTTATTGTTAATGTCGGCTTCTGTTGCTTTTTGAACAGAACTAAACTGAACAGAATTTCAACAAAGACTTGAGTGTTGTTAAAGGATCAACAGTTTATGGAGCTACATTCTTGGTTAATTGTGCACATGTCTGAACATCTGCATTGGTTGATGAGACAGGGCTGCAGCCAGCTCTCTTTCTTTCTTTGCAGAAAAAAAACTGTATTGCTGAAAATATCATGACACAGCATCAGTGGTACCCTAACAGATGTGCAGGTTTCTCATGCCGCGTCAGATCACTGAAGAGTTTCCACTTCATCACAGTTCATACTGAGTGAGCCCCAGCCCACAGACAGTTTCCTCTGAATGGCAGAGTTTTGACTTACATTAGTGGATGCAGCAAGAACTGCTTCACCCCCTGTGTATAAAATCCATCCTGAAAAATATAGTTTCCTGAGTTCAGAGAGTGATTCATATATGGACCAAAATTTAATGGATTTCCCCTCAGCCTTGCACCTTCCCAACCGACAAACATACCACACAATAAAAGCAACCTCCAACCTCTCAAACAAGTTTGCAGTTGATACGAAATGTCTATCTTGAGAAGCCAGGTGATATTACAAGCCCTGTTTGGAGAATCACAACATTTTCAAACAACATATTAGTGTGGTGTTATTTTATCTTATTCCTGACTCCTATGTTCCAACAACTCCGGGAACCAGATGCACAAACTTGGCAAATAGTAAACAGAACACGGGCCATTAGCTCTCTGGAGGGGATTTTGTGAATGTGCTAATAAACCAATGTCTTCAAATTTATAACATCAAAGTGTTTTTCTTGTAATTGCCCTTTCAGAGGACCCGTACTATCATGAGAGCGATCTGTAAACCCATTAATCCACTGATAGCGGCTGAGCTGTTTTCTAATCCCTTGATTAATTGAGCCCAACGAGTAGATGAGAGTAAACTCAGAGTCCTATCCACACAACAGGACCGCACCTTTGTCTGGTTCCACTGTTGATTTCACTGTATTTCCTCACTTACAAAAAGTATTCTGCCGTGTTTGCTTGTTTTTGCACCAACTTCTAAAAGATGAGTGTGTCTGTGTGTGTGTGCCACCATAACTGAAATGGACATGAGCCAAAACACAGCAGAGGTGTGCATGTCTTTGCATGTGAACTAATGTTTACTTCAGGTGTTTCTTTCACCCAGGGTTTGTGTTGTGCTGCATGGAATTATAAAAGTGCAGGTAGGTAAGGGAAAATGTGTTTGTGAATATTTTCAGCCTTCAGACGGCTGAGCCACAAATTTCCTATTTTTCAAGCAAAGAACTCAGAGGAGTCTATGAAGTGGTTAAGACATTATTTGTACTGGAGGCACAATATTATTGCTTTTTTGTGTTGAAGCAAATGTTGTTCCTGTTTCCCGTTAATAGAAAAGCCATTTAGAATCAAACGAGACAAACAGAAGCGTCATTTTATAGAGCTCCTACATCCCATCAGGTGCACAAGTTATAAAGCAGTATTGGTACAGATTCCACTTAGCATCAGTAGCCATCATCTATCATTAGATGCCATTACTGCTACAGCATATTTGTGTATCTGATTTGGGTCTTCAAAGGCTTCAAAGAGGCTTGAATGAGACAAAAACAATACAAAACCAAAACTAGGTGGTTCTGGAACTCATGAAGTTCCTGTTGACTGTGGACACATATGAACAGCTTTGTTAGTTTACAGAAGAAAAAAACAGACTTAATGAGCTGAAGGGAAAAAGAATAGACTGTATAATTAATGGACGTAGTCTCCGCGACGTCACCCATCTGTTTCTGAAATGGACTTTTGAAGCAAAACGGTCGGCGCGGCCATATTGGAAATGAGGCGGGCTGTGAGTCTCCACGGTAACAACCATAGGACGCTCCAAAGTCACGTCATCTGAGCTGTGCCTCTGATTGGATGAACTGGTAAGCTTAATATTGTGGAAACTGCTGAATTAGAACCCCCCCCCCCCCCCCCCCCCACTCCATACAGTGCGTGCTGTTAGTGAAATTAACGATTCAGACGGGAGACATTCTTTGTTCCAGGCTGTAAATGTGCTTATTTTTGCCGTGAAAACAGATTTTTTTTTGGCTTGGTGTGTTTGTGACTCCCGGTACTTCTGGAGCCAGCCTCAAGCGGACACAGACTTTAACACTTCCGCATTGCCTCATATTTTCAGACTGGAGGTTGCCGCTTGGGAAAAAGGGAAGAAACTTCTTATCCGACAAGAGAGCAGGAGATCTCAATTTACCTGTAAATCTAGGTGAGTAAGCAGTGAGTTCTTTTCCAAGAATTGACAGAGCTATTTGCTGTTATGAGTGGGACCAGATCACAGTGACACTTAAAGACCTTTTATAAACTAGCAGTTTCAAATAGAACTGCAGTTTGTGACCACAGAACTCAACTACAGCAAAGATTGTTGCTGTAAGTTTCTTTCATAAATATCTTTTCTATTGGCTTTTCCTTCAGGGGCTGCCACAGTGGATCACTCATTTCTGATTCATTTTATGTACCTGACAAAACCTTCCCATTTATCCCTTTATCCAGGTTGAGATCTGCACTAATGAGAGCACTGGCTTGTGTCCATTAGTAGCTGGGCAGGAACACTGCTGAACAACACAACACTTGCTCTTGTTCTTGTTCAGGATAATAAAATAATAATGATATAACAGAGAGGCAGACCTGCCTGTGGTACAATGTATGTAATGATCTCTGTATGGATCCTCTGCAGATTATTCCCTCTACGTTCTTTTATGTTGCCTCACCTTGGCCCTCATTTATCAAACACACGTATGACTGAAAAATGGGTGTACACTCATTTCCACGCACAGCTCGGCATTTATCAATCTGTACGTGGGCAGAGGGTACGCTCAAATCCCTCACCAGGTCTGACATGAAACGCAAGGAGCACAGTGCATTTAGGAAAATCCATCTGTCGAGGAGAATTTTTGGATATGAGTGCAGAGCAATTTCAGACAGACAGACGGAGGTTTGTAGATTAATGTACAGATAGCTGTATTGGATATAGCACCAGAAATGTTTTGAACATTTCACTGTTTTTTTTTTTACCAATCTCAGTAAAATACATCGATTCAGAAAGAGCAACACGAGCTGTCAGCTGATTTTTTTCATGTAAATAAAGGTTTCCTTTATGGATTTATTTTGTAAATTAGAGAGGCTGTTTGCAGTGATTAAAAACACTCCCATGTCCACAGTGAAGACTCAGCAAACATTATTCAGAGGACGCTGGATCAAACTTTTAGCTTTGATTTATTTAAAGAAGCCGTATTGATCACAGGATTTACCCTGAAGATTATTGTTTCACTCCTAACAAAATCATCATATTAACCTGAACTGTGCAACTATTTAATAACAAAAGACTTTCATTTACATGAGATCACAACCAATCAGCTCCTCTCATGATAAAACTGGTATATCCGTGCGTAATTGTGCACAAGCGATGCTCCTCTTTGCAAAGATACAAAATGATCACAAGTAGTTCATGAAGTTCATGAAATTGTTTGTAGGTTTGTAGGTTAACCAGTTCACAGTCCTGCATATTGAAAATGTTTTATTTTCTGTACCAGACACGGTGCAGATTGAGATGTAGAATTTAAGGAATGTGCTGTCAACGTCTCGGGTTAAGCCAGGTACTTACAGCACTACAGCACCTAACATTCACTCTGGAAGGCAGTGTTGCTAACTCCTCAGTAAGGAAAGTCCCTATTGGCTGCCTCAGAAGTCTAAAAGTCACACTAAAATGACATCAATATGTTTAGAACTATAAATGAACTTTCTTATGTCGATTCTTATATTTCATGTCAAAATAAAAACTCACTTCCTTTATCCGGGCCTTTGACTGGTGAAACTGACCCAACAGACACAAACATTTGCATGCAGTCGTCTGCTCTGGCTGCAGCTTGGAGGGTCTGCTGCAAGCGAGGAGTCTGTCTGTAAGTGTTTGGATAGGGGAGGGGCTCAGCACCCACTGCTCATTGAGAAGCAGAGGGTGCTGACATACAGTCAGAATATATATATATATATATATATATATATATATATATATATATATATATATATATATATATATATATATATATATATATATATATATATATATACACACACACATTAACAAAGCTTAATTATGTCTCACCTTATCCAATTTACCAATTATGTTGAGATAATTAAATAATAAGTTGTTATAATGAAATAACGGTGCATTAAAAAAAAGAAAAACCCATGGCGGTCCTCGTCTTCCATATGAAACAACACTTTTCCTTGGCTCAACTATCTTGGTTTTACTTTACTTTCCCCACCTCGTGGTCATTCCTCTTTAAAGTCATCACACAGCCTTATTATCTTTTTTTCTCCTCATTTTGGGCTGGCTGGCTGTATTAGTGACACTAATTTGTGCAAGAAGGAGGACATGCAAATATGAACCCATTAAAGACCCAGATGGTCACAGTTTGAGTCATAAGAACATCTTGTGCTGCCCACTGATCCACCGTGCCGCTGTAGTGTGTACCATCCTGACATCATTAGGAAGCTGGACCTTTACTGCTGCCCTGCTGGTGTTTGCTGCTTTGTAGTACACTGGGCTCAAAGGACTTAGGATCTTCTATCATTAAAAGACAGAAGCTACGAGAAACCCGTCTTCAAGTGAGGTTGTGAAATTGCAGGTGGGCCACGTTCAGAGAGAAAAAACTGTGAATAATGATTTAATACTGAAGTGCATTTCAGGGACTTGAGAGTACTTGGATTGATTTAGAGCGTACTTCTCTGAATGCTTAACTGTCAAGGTCTAACAAATGTGAATATGAAAATGAAATATCTAAAAATCCTTGGAGAGTTTAAATCTTGAAGCACCTCTGCACCATCACTCCTCCTTTGTAAGTCTTAAATGTCTGTTGTGTAATAAGAGTTATAAACAATTCCATGTCTCTTCAAGCAGTAAAACAAGAGCACACTTAGTTGGAAAGTCAAATCCATCTTGCTATTGACACTTTTTCATCTGGTGTTTAGCCAGAAGCTGATCCTCATTTTGTTCACCTCCATTTTGCTTTCTCTGTGTTAATTTTTGCTTTTTATTTCTTACTTCTTTTTGTGCCATTCTTCTACCTTCAGCTCTGGTGCTGAGGTCACTCCAGTAACTCTTCCAAGCAAGATAATTCATCATTCCATCCATCAGGTCATCTAAAAGACAGCCCTGTCAAAAGTACAGCCACCAAGCCAGGATGGGATTTGCAATGCATAGTTTTTTTTAATGATTTGAATTAAAATCTAGAGGCTGCAGAGAGGTCACAGAGAGAGCACAGATCTCTGCCAAGGCTGACATGCCCCCGCTCATCAGAATTAAGCAAATCTGCAAATTTTAAGTCTGCTTATCTGAGCTGTCTGTCTGTCTCTGTCTGTCTGTCTGTCTGTCTGTCTGTCTGTCTGTCTGTCTGTCTGTCATATAATTCCAAATGTTGTTCATGGCTTTTTTTTTTTTGTTACAGAAAAAAAAAAAACACTTTGAAGACAGTTTTACTGTTTTGCTTTATTGTCACAAGTAAACAGGTGTTAAACAAACTGGGACGCAATGTTGATTGACTTCTTTTAGACATCAGTGTAACATTAAGTCCAGTTATTAATCGTCATCTGGAGCCCAAACAAACATCTTTTCATTGGTTTTCTGCTCATCCAATGTTAGCCCCACAAAGTTCAGTGATCAAAGGGATGGTAGTTGACGTCATCCTCACTAGAAAAAGGCCATCAGTGACTGTAATATGTTTACTGACACAGTGGTGTGTTTAGATTTTTACAGTCGAGGTGGCCCGAATGCAGCACAGACTTAAGCCTGGTTTATGCTTGACATGTGCACAAGATCCGAGTGGCTTCATGCAGACGAATTACATCATTTTAGCAGCCTCGACCTGCTTGTGCAGTCCTTTTACACAAAAAAATTCTGCGTCAAGCACCTCCAAAAGTTTCAAACATTGGCGCGGAGACACGCGGATGAACAGGAGCTCCCAGTGTCCAAAGTACAAAAAACACTGATTAATTTGATTCACCAGAGATCACCGTGATAAAGGTGTGATTACTGGCGTGAAATTGTGGCCAGCCTTGGCAGAGAAGAGGAATTTGTGGAAAAAAAATGCCATAAACAGTACAAACAACTTCTTCTGTCATAGACATGTGTTTTTGATACACCCTCCCCCTGCAGTTTGGGAACGAACGCTGTGCAGAGTGTGAAAAAGCATAAAAGCCACAGGTGTTCTCTTGTGCAGATCTAGCGTCTCATTTCTGGGCATCACGTTCGTGCGGAGAGCATAATCAGCCCTTTATCCAGAGATTACCTCCACTCATCATAGAAGTGGAGGGATCAACAGAGACACATGTAATGCAGCAGCCATGTAGTGTCAAATTAACAGAAGTGGTTTTCTGATAGTGAAGTAAAGCACTAAACATTTTTCAAACAAAGCCCAAACTAACACCAGCATGAGTGTTCAGGTGGAGTTTCTTAAATTAAAGATATGAGGGGCAAAATGTCTCCTGCACTTGATTTTGGTGTTGCCAACTTAGCAACTTTGACAATTTCCAGACTCCTCTTGCAACTCTTATCCAAAAAAATAGAGAAAAAAAAAATTGACTAGCTACAAATCTAGCCTTTTCATGAGTTTGGAGACTTTGACGTAAAGGCATGTATTGATCTTACTCTTACTGCATGCAAATAAATGGTGCATGTGCTTGTCTCTTTTTGAGTCACTTCTGTCGGAGGGTTTTTGTTTTGACATAAAAAAGAAAATGACAGAAGAAAGTTCAAATCTTAAGTCATTTTGGGGCCTTTTATGACTTTGTATTGAGAGGACAGGATGGTAGATGGAGTAGGAAACAGGGTGAGAGTGGAGAGTGATGTGGGAAAGTTACCACCAGCTGGACTTGAACCCAGGCTGCCTGTTCAAGGGCTTTCACCATATGGAGCACGACCCAGACCGCAAGGCCATCTGTGCTCTGTGCTCCAAGAAGAAATTTCATTCATAGTTATAAACATATCTACAGTTTTTTTTGTTTTGTTTTGATTTGTTTTTTTACAGGCTTACTGTCTCTCCCAGTGTCCATGACCTATCATGCATATTGGACAATGGCGTAATTTGGTGACTTTTTTTGTCACTAGCCACGCTGCTTACTGAGGGGTTGGCAACACTGTTTGATAGCCTATCTTACATACTGCCTCTCAAAGTCATTCAAAACACTGCTGTATGATCACATTACTCCAGTTTTAAAATCCTTGCTGTCTTTCATGTAAAGAATGGAGTTTAAAGTTTCTCTACTTGTCTTTATGTCTGAGGATCAACATCAAAATACATCTCTGACATGTTGTGTTATATGAACTATGGAAGCGTGTAGCTGCCATGCTAGAAAATAAAAATATATATATATTATCAGTATCATGTTATTTCGTTATTCTGAATTATCACATCGTAATGTGATAGCTTACGTTTTAAAGCTTATATTGTTGATTTGATTGACTGTAGTGGACACAGAATCTATAAATACAAGCTGCACCAGTCCAACACTGTCAAAAACTGATCATGTGATGACTGTCAGATTATATTTGTACTGTAGCAGAATGTCGGAGGCTGAATTTATGAATGGGCAACAGACGCTTCACGCAGGTGAACCCCGTTTCTATCAACTGCCCCCCAAGTAACCACTAACACACTAAAGTTCCTACCTGGCTTTTGCCTTTCACAACAATAACATCATATTTCAGTATCACAAAAATATGTGAGAATTCAGAATCACTTTATAACTGGATACTTCAGTATCATGCAATAACATGAATTGGGGACTGAATTGTGACGCTATTTTTGTGAAATGACGTCACAATTTAGTTGTGAAATAACTTTTCTCTCACGTTAGCTAAAGTTAGCCTATTTGAGCCTAGCATCAGCTCCTAGCTGTGTTTTTCATCATGTCTCTTTGTTTGTTGGAGTTCATTGGCCTGTTTTGTTCTAGTTTTTGTTCTTTGGTGATTGTCCATCATTGTTAGTCCAAAGGGCTCTAGTTAAGCTAACGTTAGCTTCTGGAGCTTAGCTTCATTAGCTTATCTGTAATAGCCCAGATAACAAAGGTTGTCAAACGTTCTGCTGAATGATTCAATGTAAAAAAAACTGTAGCTCCAAACTAACAGAGACACTCTTGGTAAAGATGGTAAAAAGGAGGTTAGATTTTTCTCATGACTGATGCTGATCCTCTGTCTTGTTGTCTGAGATGCTGATGTTAACCAGATGAGGTTTATCAGGTTTGCTCTGGGACCTGGAAGTTTTGTCTTGTAAAGCTTTTTATGGACCTTTCACTCAAAAACACAGAGAAAAAAAAATTGCGTTCACACAGAAACTCTGCGGGACTGAAAACGCTGTAGTATGTATACCCGACCTGTAGGTGGTGATATAACTGTAGAGTGTTTTGGTAGTCTGCCACCGAAGAAGAGATGGGCTGATCATCTGGTGTTTATATTAATGTGTCTTATCTGAGTGCAGAAGTGGAGCAACAGATGAACATTTTGTTAAAGGCAGTCAGCAGATTCAGCAGCACAAACACAACAGGGTAAGTCCACCATTGAACTGTTGTTGTTGTCTGGTGCATGTCCTCATGGCAATTAAAAGTCCCCCCAATGAAAGTGGAATGAACGCAAAGCAGAGTATGACATCAGCGTTTCCACCAAAAACTCTGGCTTATTGTTTACATGGCAATGGAGGCTGCGGTATATCAGAAAGAATTCCACTCTGGAGGCCGTTTTAAAAAAGTTGTGTTTTAGGTCGGCTAAAAGAGCAGAAAAGACTCCATTCAGGTCACAAAGCTCACACAAAGGGCCAAATGCTCCTCAAACTGCACGGATCAGAAAATCGTGAAACTGTCTACCACTAATGTTTGTGTACATTTTACCTCCATCAGGATGACAGCACACATATGAAACTGGAGCTAGCTGCACAGAGCTGCAGAACCTTGTGGGAGGTTTTTTTTTTTTTTTTTTTTTTTTTTGAGCTTGAATGTCATTCGTGCAATTGGCTTTGTGATGGAAACCGTGAGATGGAGCTGATAGCAGAGACAATTCTAGGTGCTTTTTTCAGCTGTGATCCATTCTTTGTTCCCCCTCTTACTGTCAACAACTACCTCAAACAACCCTCTCTCAGAAGAAAAAACATGTTCAAATATTACTGCACACAGTGCTTTTTTTTTCCTTTTATATTTGAGAATTAAACAGTAGACTGACTATATATAAATCTCCCATGCTTCATGGCTTGAAGATCAATAAAATAATTGAAAGCACTAACCCAAAATATTGCCATTAATGTAAGCCACAAAGGCTAGCAGCCTGATCCAGCACAGACACCTCCTGGACGTCCCAGCTGACACCTGAGCCAAAGTGGTGTTCAGTCACCTTCACCCCCTCCCCCCACTTTGTTTGCCTGGACTTTTGTTCTGATGCCTGTCCTCACTGAAGGGACAATATTATGCATTATGCAGCAAGATTTCTAACCGGCTCCTCCAGTTTGAATTTGTGGGAGCCAGTCTGAGACTGCAAGTTTGCAGCAATTAATGAGGCGGCTGCCGTTAAAACCAGTGAGCACTTAATAACAAGGCTGCAACGCTGCAGAGTCAACACAACAACAAGGGACGGGTATAAATTCATGGAGAGTTCAAACCCAATTGGAAACAACAGCTTTTGTTGTCAGACACACGTTCCCATTATCAACAGCATGTAGAGAAGACTAAATATATCCTCTTACAACATGTATACATTTGTAAATAATCAAAGATACATCAAGTTTCAGCCCGTCTTTAATCTACTTATAGAGCATCAAAAGTCTTTCTTTATGTGTTCAGTGCAGTATGCTGCTCTTTGTTTTTGTTGGCAGCAGTGCAGACATATAGAAAGACTTCAAATACTTCATGTTGTATCTAGAATTAGAAGATTAAAAGTAAGATATCTTTGTTTGAGCTTGCATCTGTCCTGAGACGTAAACAGTGATAGATCCAGCCCCAGGATGATGGATGAGTAAAAATATACGTGTGTGCCCTCTCTCTCTCTCTTCCTCCCTCTCTTTCTCTTTTCAGGCTCCCTTTGTGTGAAGTTTTTAACTCCTGCAAACAGAAAGGGCACCATCTATTCTAACTAAGCCCAGCACGATCAGATCACTGAACATAAATTTCCTCCTGTGTGTCAGGCAGAGAAAGACAAAACACTGAAGACTGAGAGACATGTAGATAAGTGGCCTCCTCATTAACAGATATCCTTCTCAGCAGTTGCTCTGTTTACTGTTGCTGGCATCGAGCACGGCACCAAAGGCTTCTGCAAACACAAGTAAACAAGTGGGCAGTTGGCTGCAGTGCAACCTAATTTAGAGAGAACGCAGTGGAGAGGTTTCAGGGCTGCAGGGCAAAGCTCTCTTTTAACTATTCTGAATATCACAAAGTCAGCGCTGATAAGCTCCCAGTGACTGGAGTAAGTTGTAATAATCAGGGTATTGGAAATGTTGTCAGCTAACTCCTGGGAACTGAACGCCCTTGAACTAACAGTGACACTAAATGCACCAATGTTACATATCAGTCTGTATCTGAGTAATCTTAAAAACAAAGGCTGTCAAAGTCGTGCAGTGAATTCTCTGTAATCAGAATCAGAATAATCTTCATTCGCCAGGTATCTTCAAAACAGCAAACAAGGAATTTGACTTTGGTTTGAACTGTACTAAATATCATTAATAACTGAGATTAATTAAGTAAAAAGAATACAGAAACTTCTGTGCAAAAAAACAGTAAACAATAAAAATAGCAAAAACTTATAGTTAAATAGTGCAATATATGAACAACTCGTTAAAGAAATATATGCAATTTGCAATGAAAGAAATGTGCAAAAGGGAACAGACAACAGGCTGCAGTGGTAATGAGGTTTATGAGTTGTAGTTCATGGCAGGTTAATTGTTCAACAGAGTGACGGCCTGTGGGAAGAAACTGTTCCTGTGTCTGGATGTTCTGACGCACAGAGCTCTGTAACGTCATCCAGAGGGGAGGAGTTTAAACACTTTGTGTCCAGGATGAGTGGGGTCTGCAGAGGCGTTACCAGCTCGCTTCCTGGTCCTGGACCAGTATAAGTCCTGGATGGAGGACAGGCTGGCTCCGATGTTAACAAGAAAAAACAAATCTGCCATTGGGGTAAGAAAAATGTGCTAGTGACGTTTCCTGAAATTAGAAGAACGTCTTCATACAAGTCTGGTGAACTTGGCTCATAGTAAGTCTAAGAAGACGTTTCTTTCATACTAAAAATAAGACAAAACACTTGTTTTGATTTCAGTTTTGTGCAGTGCAGGTATTCCGCCCATTGATCACTCGAGACTCAGCTTCTTTTAACTGATGTTTACTTTGTGCTTTAATAAACACCGTAGAACTAAAATACAGACAGATAAGAGACATTCAGACAAAAGGTTAATACATTCTTCATAAACGAGAACTTATATATAAAGCAAATGTTCATATAATCAACTGCAGACAAAAGAAACACACTGACCACTTTGCCTGCTTGCAATCAATGGGAGGGGTTAGCAGAAATGCTCTTGAAGAATCTTCAGACTTCTGAACACAATAAACACATACTTCTGATGATATGTGGAAAAGAGGAGACTAAATATTGAGGAAATGGGGACGGGACTAGATAAGCTCTGCTTCTCCTGTCTTTCCTTTCGGACATGTACAATTTGATCAACTATTGACAATGTGTGATGTTGTATATGTGTGCTGACGTGACCAAAATAAATAAATCAATTCAATTCAATTCAATACTTCATTAGTTAATACTGCCTTAAACACAACCTCACGTTGTCCAACATATTACTCAATTAAATTGTTCACTTACTTTCTTGAAGCATACAATAAACTCATAGTAAATTTCTGACTGCTTCTTGACAGGTGAAACGTGAATCTGCTGCCAGCATGTGCACCAAAACAGGAGAAAAAGCAGTGGAAACTCCAAGACAAGAAACTTAAATGTACAAAAATAATTGGAGCGCTCTCAGGATAGTGGTCAGATGCTGTAATTACATCACATAGGCAAGGCAAGTTTATTTATATAGCACATTTCAGCAACAAGGCAATTCAAAGTGCTTCATATAGCGGCAAAACATATTAAAAGAAACAATTTAAAAATTAATTAAAAGAGCAAAAAATAATAATAATAATCATAAAATAAAAATAAAAGAAAGTAAAATGGAAAAAAAGAAGGATAAAAGTCACAGTGCAGAATGCAGAGGTGTGCAAGAACATTAATATTAAAATGATTTGTTTAATTAAAAGCAGCTGTAAAAAGGTGAGTCTTCAACCTGGATTTAAAGGAGCTGAGATTTTCAGCAGACCTGATATTTTCTGGAAGTTTGTTCCAGATACTTGGAGCATAAAAGCTGAATGCTGCTTCTCCATGTTTGCTTCTAACTCTTGGGATTGAAAGTTGACCTGATCCAGATGACCTGAGTGATCTTGATGGTTCGTACTGGATCAGAAGATCACTGATATATTTTGGCCCTAAACCATTTATTGCTTTATAAACCAGCAGAAGTATTTTAAAATCTATCCTCTGACAGACAGGGAGCCAGTGTAAAGACCTCAGAACTGGACTGATGTGATCCACTTTCTTGGTGTACTTAACAAAACACGATTAAAGAGATTTTTGAGTAAAAGAACGCAGTGTTGTTGTTTTTTTAATTTCTAAAAAGAGCTCTTTATACCAGCCATGGGTTGAAAATGTCTTTGGGTTGGAAATATTGTCCTCGTATTCTGTTTTTCAGCTCTGTGGTCAGAAGATAAAGACTGCCTCAGACTGCTGTTCAGAGGTATTGACAGGATGACAGGTACCACTATGATGATTTTCTTCTCTGTGGGAACACTGAAGATGAAGTTTTTGACATAATATCCATAAGAGAGAATTATGTCTTTACAGCGTGAAATCAATTACTTATGCTGCGGACGGAATGAAATGCATCACTGGGAGGTGCTGTTAGTCTTTCCGTTTATACTCTGAGGTGATTAATTGGAGCAGTTCAGCTGCTGGGGGCTGATTGGTGAGTGGTTTAACTGTCAGCAGAGCGTTTGATATACAGTATATGAGGATGTGTGAAATCATTTCTCACTGACTGAAGTTGATAAACAGAATGAACTATTCTTGTGTTTGAACAACCCGCTATCTGCATTTCATGAGGTACCATGGGGTGCTGAGAGCGAGACATTTTCACTCTCTGCTCCATCCCTCCATATCCTGCTGCTGTGAGTTATTAGAGGTTTTTAATCATCAGATAATTTAAGGTTAAGGTCATGGCCATGAATGTGTTGTGGTGATTTAGAGGGATGTGCCTTTGAGCTGGGCAGCCTCATCTCAAGGTTGGCTGGCACACATAAACCGAGCAGGATTCAAAGAAATATATTGGTATGAAACGTCTTTTGTTACATCTCACTAATCAAGAGAACAGAAATGAATGTAACTGTTGATTTAATTAAATGTGTTTTGATTCCTTATTGTTCTAAAGTTAAATGATTATATTATCTGTCAGGGCCCACAGGAAGTCACAGACTTTGCTCTCAGGGTGTCGGCTTCACAGTGCACCATCGTCCTATTTCCTGTTTACACTTCAAGCTGACATGTATGAGATGGACACTGGTGTTACCTTGTGTGTAAAATTGTAAAAACTGTATACTTACTGCAAATTTCGATCCCATTTCACAGCTGTTCACAGGTGTTCTTCCGTTATTCATTGATCACATCTATCAACCATCCTTTGATCTGTTCCCGTCCCTTCCTCTACGTAGCCAATATGGCGACTGTTGAGTGTGAGAAGTGTTCACCGTTCCACACTCAACTTTTTGACTGTTTCGAATGTGCTAACTGTGATTTTCCATACTGTCAGTGCAAACACACTTATGCACTCAAAAAAGTGAGTGTAAGTGCAGAAGTACGCAATTTAGGACACAGCATCTGCCTCCTAGTTTGAAGACTGCAGTTTAACGCATTGAGACGCACCCACAGAGGCTGAATCTCAAACTGCAGTCTCCTCTCTCCTCTCTCCTCTGCAGCACCGGAACTACTTTCTGAGGCTCCATATTGAAGGCTGTCCTAAAGCATTAATTGTGCTTGGAGGAGAGAGGAGAGAGGAGATTGATCGGAGGAGTGATGAGCAAGGAGACACAAGAGCTGGCTTCACAGAAGTCTTTTCACTGACAGACACGCCCCCATATGGGATATCACTCACTGATTGGACGCTGCAGCAGCTCAGGCCTGAAACTCTGAAACTTCTGATCACTGGAGTTTAATGAGAGCGAAAAGACGGAGCTGAAAACAGTCAGTATCCAGAGGATAATCCTGAAACAGCTCATAAAGCTGGAGTTAAAAAAGACTGATGTGAGTTTAAAGCACAAAATACTGAAGACAGCCGTCATCAAATCAATATAACAGAGGATCACTGCTGAGTTTATAAAACTGTTTAAATTCATCATCTAACAGAAAAATAATTCATAGAGTGAAATAAAAAAGACTGAAAATAAATATTCATGATCAGTTATTTCTGTCCTTCATTTTCTTGTTGATTCTTTTTTTCTTTATGAACAGGATTTAAGTCTGAGAGAAAAAACAGCTGTGAGGTTTGTAAAGAGTAACAGGATTTCTGTTTTCACTGAGATCTAATAAATGACTAATAAACAGAGTTCCTGAGACATCATCAACTAGGTTATATTAATTAGTTTCAGGGTTCAATGTCAGATACGCTCTAGATAAAGGATCAATAATCAATAAATAATAAAGTAAAGTGATCGGTGTGTTTCTAAACAGTTCACAGAATAAACAGAGGTCAGGTTTTCTTCATGTGAAAGTGTTTGTTGAACAGGTTAAAAACACAGACAAAGATCTGTTACTGTTTTTATTGGGTTAGAGTTATTACAGCGCACATGAGCAGACACACAAACAGCTGTTAGAGCTGACTGATGATCCAGAGGTGATCAGCTGTTAGAGCTGACTGACAGATGATCCAGAGGTGATCGGCTGTTAGAGCTGACTGACAGATGATCCAGAGGTGATCGGCTGTTAGAGCTGACTGACAGATGATCCAGAGGTGATCGGCTGTTAGAGCCGACTGACAGATGATCCAGAGGTGATCGGCTGTTAGAGCCGACTGACAGATGATCCAGAGGTGATCGGCTGTTAGAGCCGACTGACAGATGATCCAGAGGTGATCGGCTGTTAGAGCCGACTGACAGATGATCCAGAGGTGATCGGCTGTTAGAGCCGACTGACAGATGATCCAGAGGTGATCGGCTGTTAGAGCCGACTGACAGATGATCCAGAGGTGATCGGCTGTTAGAGCCGACTGACAGATGATCCAGAGGTGATCGGCTGTTAGAGCCGACTGACAGATGATCCAGAGGTGATCATCTGTTAGAGCCGACTGACCGATGATCCAGAGGTGATCAGCTGTTAGAGCCGACTGACCGATGATCCAGAGGTGATCATCTGTTAGAGCCGACTGACCGATGATCCAGAGGTGATCATCTGTTAGAGCCGACTGACAGATGATCCAGAGGTGATCAGCTGATGCTGTCATCACTAAAACATGTCGCTTCATGTGGCACATGTTTTAGTTCATGAGGAGAGGACGTCTCATTTCTCTTAAAACAAATCTTTTCCTTCCTTTCTCTCTTCATGTCTTTCTCTTCTCCATCATCTCTGGTGGGAGGGACTAAGACACAAGTGGAGGATGAGAGGATGAAACTTTGGAGCTTTGAGACACAGCCAGAGAGCACAAACAACACCTTTTCATTGGCTGCAAATTGTTAAATGTGTTACAGCCTCAGCCTTTTGGGGGCTTTCAGTGCAGCAAGTGGTACACAAAAGGAAGTCGGAAAGCTGGAGTTGAAAAATGACATTTGAGAGTTTATTTTTGAAAGATAGCAGCAGTGGATGTCCATTTAATGAATGCTTCTCAACTGTTAGATGAAAAACAACAGGTTTCTGGAATTACACTTCACTGGACTGCATTACAAAAAGGCTTCTTCCAAAAATCAATTTATACACCTCGAAAAACATCCTCTGAATTATGGTCCATGATTCAGAGGAAGGGGTGGCAGTGTGTGTTCCCACAGTTTGCTTTCTGTCTGTTTCTTCTAATATTTTCAACTTTTTGTCAGCTGTTCAGTTTCCTGTCAGAAGTCGACAGGTTAAAATGATAGACTGTACAATACAGCACATGGACGTAGTCTCTGTATTAGAAACAAATAACTGATGACAGAGTTTGAAGCCTACCGTCTTTGTGCAGTATTGAAACGTTGACTCAATCTAACTTTGAGTCTGGATGAGTTAAAGAGGCGGAGTCCTGGTGGCCTTCAGCTTCTGGCTTACAGCTTCAGGGAGCCTTCCTCTAAGATACGACAGCCATGACCTGACATGGGCAAAGCTTGTAAATGTAACAGATTCAAAAATAACAATTTGAAAAAGTTTTACCTCCTTCACAGTGTGTTGTGTGCTGGGAAATCATGTACCCAAACTGAACATTTTTTTGAGCCCTGCTGTTACAGGTTTTGTTTTGTTTGTCTTGTAAAGATTGGCGTTTTTGATTGGCTGTGAATGTGGTTTCCAGGTGATATTGGATGGCATTGTGTTGTATGATATTGGCACTCTGTCTCATATGTCAGTCAAATGCTATCACTCTGTATTTGTGTCTATTTAAGGCTTCCACGAGAGGTTAGTGAGAAATGTGATGGGATCTGTATTTTTCTAAAAACTCCAAATAAAAACCTCAAATGTTATCAAACTATTTTTTTTAAGTTTTAACATAACACCAAAGCTCAAAGTGGAGAATGTTTGAGTGTTGCATTTCTTCTTTGACCTTCAGAAACTTTGTATTAATCCACCTTTGTTGCCGACCAACCCAAGCCTCTCGTAAAGTTGATCAGTTTTCCATTACTCAGTTTGACTGCAGTCCACAAGGTACCACTTTGGGGGAGCAGGGGAGCCGTTTCTCCTGCTGGAAGCCATATGGGCCCTTAACACTCACCATGAGTACAGTTCACACTCTTGGCATGGAGTCAAATTCACATTGAGCGATGAATTCCAAAAGGGATTTGGCTCAATGACATCAGGGCGGCTTTTTGTCTTACTGCAAATGATGATGAAGTACTTCTAGTCTGATTAAAGTGTGACCTTGATGGCGTTTCTGAGTGGGACATTGTAATGAACATTTAGAAATACTCAGTGCGTCAACTAAACACATTCTTCCTTTAAGCAGAGGTGTGAAACTTCGACAAGCTGAGGAGGACAATGGTTTTAAGTGCATCATCAGATAAAAAGTTATTTAGAATGAAAACCTTTTAAAAATTCTAAACCTGAAAAAGAGAATATTAAAAATCAGTGATAAAACTGTGCGTTCTCCTTCTCTGCACAAAGCATGCTGGGAAACCTGGTAGAACAGAGGGTGCCACATTTTTCAACATATTTTCACCCTTATTAGGCCTTGACCATTAGCTTGTAGTTCAGGTCTTGGGTCTCATTGGTCTCAGACTGACATAGCAGTGTCAGAGGGATTTGTAGCCTACAATATCCAGGTGCTGCTTGCTATGCAAAACACAAGGTTCTAATGCAACATCATTCAAATGTGTAACCTATGACATGGATGTACTGTATGTGTTTTGTGACACAAACGTTTGCACTCACCCTATTTGTGAATATTGACTGTGGAGAGGGAGACAGGTCCCCGATAGGCAATCCATATTAACTTTAATTGCAGAGAGAGGCACACTGCAGTTGTTTCACTTTTACATAGAGGGGAAGTTGAGTCCTGTCTTTTACTAAGACCATGTCTATTCCACCAACTGGACCCTCCGTTCAGCTTAGACCCATCCATTCATAGGAAAGCAACATAACCTACCATGCTGTTTGTTTGTTTTGTTTTGGTTTATTGATTGATTGATTGATTGACTAATTGATTGATTTGTCTTGGTCTTGGTCTTGGTTTGGTCTCAAGCTCGCCTGGTCTTAATTTGGTCTATCTTTGTCTTGTCTTACTCTCTATAGCCTCCGGTCTTGGTAGTGTCTTGGTCTGGATTTAGGTGGTCTTGACAAGACAAGACTATTAACCATCATGCATTTAAAGGATGCTGACCTGTCCTGATGAAGGTGAATTTTATGAGGACAAATAACCTGTGGAACGTGAGCAGTGAAGGTTGGCGCTGTGTATCAAGGTGAACAATTAAATGTGAATCTGTGCCACAAAGTGTTCATTGAAGGCCATCTTACTTGATTTGTTGGTTTAGGCAATATTGAGCCTCTTCCCTTTGTGTCCTTGAGGCTTATTATTTTTATTCCAGCTGACAATTCAAGAAGGTAGAACAGAAATGGTGTTAAGAAACAACCACGATGCACACTATATCCCTGTATTAATGGCAATAATGACAGTATTCTGATTGTGTAGAAGTCATAATATCATGTTACTTTATTCCAATTGTGATAACCCAATTAAGCTCATTTAAAAACCCGGATCAGACCCCTGGCATGTGCCTGTATCAACCTGAACATTGGGTCATGTAAGTTAGAAATGCCCCTGAGTGAGATACTGGGCATGTTCAGCATGAAAAGAAAAAGCAAGAGACCTTATACTTTTAGGGTGAGGAGAGTACAGACTCATTCAGAATAATGTCAAAGTTGAATATCATGGACTTCATAGATGGGCAAAAGCACTGCAGTAGTGATGTATTTCAAAGACTGTGCAACAAGCTGCAGTTGAGAAGGTCACGCTTTGATGAAGAAGGGATATGAATATTAAACAGTACAGTGCAAAAGCAAGCATCTGGACTATTTGGTTGAAATGTCAAAACAGTGAGAGCAAAAGAACGTCCCTAGATGACGTCAACCACTAATGCTCCTCAGTTTACTCAGAATATGCTGATTAACACGTAAACAGGAATATTCCAGAAATGATTCCAGTAGAAATGTGTTGTGTAGGGATGAGCGAGTACACCATTATCTGTATCTGTCTCTGTATCTGTTTACCCATCCATATTATCCATATCCGTACTCGTAGGGGGCGGGGCCTAAACCGGAAGTGATTGTGATTTTCAGCTATGTTTTATGTACAACTGGTAAAATGTGTATGTAGTGGTGTGAAAGACTGTCTCTTTATTTATGATCTGTGTAAATTTAATAGGTGATTTGTGCAAACATTCAGTGGCAAAAAAATAAAAAATATGCCTTGTTGTTCACTGTATTTTCAAAAACACTGTGCTCAGAATGGGCAAAGCTTTCCAACTAACTTTCTCACCAGCCAAACTAAAATCACGCAGCCAGTTAAAAAAAAGAAAAAAAAAGAAAAAAAGACCAGCATGGAGGGGGACACACGAGACAAGGAGTTTACAGCTTTAAGCCTTCAAATGCGTTGCGTGTACGTTGCAAAACAGTTAATCAAGTAACTTTAAATATAAAAAAAGAACTTAAGAGATGCGAGACAACGAAAACCTTAAAAAAACGGTCCTGAATTGAAGCAAGAGGCACTGACCAGCGCGACACGAGCCGTTTTCAGCCCCGTCTTGTCACATGCATCGTGTATGACAGGAAATAAGTTCAAGAAGTAACTTTAAATACCAAACAAACCTCAACAGAGACGAGCAGAAGAAAACTGAGTGAGTAGTACAGAGATTAGAGCAATGTAAACTACAGTCAACTCAAGCAAGCAAGAGAAGTAGTCGCTGTCACTCGCTGCCTGTCTGTGTGTGTGTGAAAGAGGAGAGCAGGCACCTCCTCGCTGCAGCATGTGGGTGCAGGGAGGGGGGTGTGCTGTGTGTGACCAATGAGGATTCTTTTAGCACGGATACGAATAATCCTGAAAAAAACTCGTGTTGTGCTCGGACTCGGCAAAAATGCATTATCCGTAACGAGTACTCGTTTGAAACGAATATCCGACTCATCCCTAGTGTTGTGGTCTTTGCAGCGAGTTTTCTAAATGCTGTGTGTGTGTTGTTTTCTTAATTTGCATGTTTTTTCTTTTTGTATGTGTTCTCTTAAGTTGCAGTGCTGTGAGCTCTCAGAGCCACCGTACAACGGAGAGTCCGGTGCAGCGTAAAAAAAAAATCAAGGAGAGTCGAGGAGAATTATTGGATCATTTAAGTGCAGAGCATTTTTAGACAGATAAACAGATGTTCAGACATTAATACTGAGATAGTAAATTAGATATGACACAATGAATGTGAAATTTCACTTTATTTCTTCCAATCTGAGTAAAATACCACACACTGAAAATGTTTTTATCTGTAATGGACACGGTGCAGGTTTGTCTATTCCTCTGTCTCTGTATGTCTTATAACTGAAACGGATGCAGACGCAGTAAGAGCGCAGCTCAGTCCTCTGTCTGTGACAGGTACAGGTTCAGGTTCAGGTTCAGGCTAGAGTGGGACGGCAGCTTCTTTGTGCCCTCTCCATCTGCTGCTCCAACAAAGGCTGCAGAGTTAAAGTGAAGAGGTGAAATGACTAATCGACATTGCTGTAATTATTTCTGCCTGTTCTTGCAACAAATAAGAAAAGCACCGTGCTTCGTATTTTGTTAAGTCTTTTTCACCAGGGGCCTCATTAGTCACTGCAAGTGGTGAGACACAAAAAGGGTCAAACTTGCCGGTGTAACTCAGACAACAGCTTATAATAAGTAAGTGGATGAGCAGACAGGACTGAATCATCAATGAGTAACCACTCATTGACGATTCAGTCCAGCCAATGTGAACTCATGTTGCAAACATTTGTCATTTGGTCAAAACTCAAAACGTAGGTCAGAGAAAAATGAGCAGAATAATAGTGCATGCATGGGTGAACATGTGGCTGTGGCATTGGAAGTAAAGCAAGTTCTCCATACCCAGTGAGTTGTCATGTTTTTGTTAAACTACCCTCTTTCATTGTGGTGGTGACCTGAGTCAGGTTAGCATTTCACCTCGTCAGCTGCTAGAAACTGTCATTCCTTTATTGTGATTATCACTATCTCAGCATGTTAATGTTAGTTTTTATCTTGTGAAAGTCTTGTGGAGCAGCTATCAGGGTATTGCTGGACTGTAAGTACTAAACTCATCTGTGTGTCTTTGGGCGTGTTAGAGTAAAGAAAAGGTTCGACAAGGCTCAGTACTATCTTGAGACAATATAAAGCCAACAAACCTTCTAACGGAGCAGATACACTCTAACCTACAGGGGTGCATAAACATACTCATTAGTTACATAATGTTACTTTCAGTCTTTTGTTTGGAGGGTGAGTCCTACTAGAAAACAAGCTTTTGTTTAGATATTTCATTATACAACTGTGCTGTGATGCCAAGAGACCTCCTCCCAACGAGGTAACTTCACTGAATTTATGCTACAAAGCCAACAAAACAAACAAAAAAACAAGCTCTTGGATATGGCTATGCTTAATACAAACAACAACAAAAAAATCTCAGGTGTTGATTCATTAAAGCCAAAAAAAAAAACATACACTGTAAAAATGACAAAGTTGTGTGAACTCAAAATTTCAAGGCAACTGTCTGCACTAGATTTTTGAGTTTTGAGGCCAACTAAAAAATCGACATTTGAACCAACTAATACATTTTTGTTGGATAACTTAAAATTTTGAGTTCTACATACTAAGAATTCTGAAAGGTAAACAGTGACAATTTACTTCTTGTACGGAAGTTAGTACTTCTTGATTTTAGTCTCTTTCACCCACCAACACATATTTTTGCTATGGGACTGTCAGTTCTGGGTGTCACATGTCACATGTCATGCTCTCATGTGACTGTAGGTAGTGGGACTTGAACCCTGGTTTCCTGATTGGGAGACAATGACTCTTCAACTGAGCCAAAGATGCCCCATCTATCCAAGACAACTAATTATCAGTCCACCAACTGTGGTTTCAATACAATACTAAATATATGAATTGGAGACCCTGTTCTTTGCCAAAGAAAACTCTAAGAATTAAAGTTAGGGTTGGTAACCAGATTCAGATAGACTACTTGTTATTCTGGTTTAATTGATCTTTATGTCCTGATGTCAATCAATGCATGATGTGTTCTTAAAATAGAGTGAAAAATATCTGCTGTCTACAGCAGGAGTAAACCTGGGAAAACACCAACCAATCCCAGTGTTTAGGATCCCATTTATTAAACCAATCAAATCCCGTCGTGCTGTTCTGCCTGCCTCCTGCTCATATATTTCATCAGCTTGCGCTAGCCCTGATTCTGGGCTGGGTTTTAATTTGTGCATTACTGAGGAAAAACACTGCGCAGTTAATTTTACTTATGGGTTTTCATGTTCAAATTTTTTTTTGAAACAACTGGGATGTTACAATACAAACAGTTGAATCTTGTTTTGATATATCTGTTAAAGTTTATTGAGAAATAAATGTTAAATTGAAAAAAAAATAGATTTTATTATCAAACAAATTAATATTCATTACCACATAAACACAAAAGTACTGAAAATTGGTACCATTGACTACCAATACTGATTCCCAGGTACCAGGTATCAGAACCATATTGGTTCACATGTGAAAGGTACTCATCTGTATACAAGATTCATCTTTAGACTCTTGGGTAAATGTGTGATGGATATTGCTCCGTAATCAACATCTGATGTAAGATCCTGGTATACAGGGTCACTGGAACAATCAAAACATGGCTCTCTCCTCATCTCCCACAATATTTACTGTAAATCCAAGAGTAGGACAGGTGATGTTAACGGTCTTGTTTGTTTCAGGAGATTCAGCCATTTTTCTAGTTGACCCCGTGAGATAGTATCAGATCATGCACTCAGCTCTGGGTTCACCTTGTTTGTTTATCGTTCTGCGGTGAAAGAGATTCAAGTGACAATAATTCTGTTCTCCTTGTTATCACAGGCACACACAGCACTCGATTTCCATCCTGTGGTGGATGCTCCTGTTCTCATGTGTAGCTGATTCTGTCTCTAAAGTAGGGGTATTGTGCTTTTCTTAAGGTTTGTACTGTCGCTCTGGTACACTTGTGTTTTGGAAATCCCTTATGTCAGCCTAAATCTGAAAAGCTTTGTTATAGCTACTGTCTCTTTAAGGCATCATAGATACAGTTGGTGTCTGTCATGGTTGGGGACAGGGCTTTCTGAGGGGAAAACAATCCTTTCCCCCTTGCCTGCAGCATTGCTGGCGCAGGGATTTCAAATCAGATATATATGCTAACTGTTTACATTTCATACACTGAATCATTACAGGTCTGGACTGTTCTGCAGCCTGCTGGGGGCCTCTGGTCTGGTGCCCCGAAGCTGCGCCCCCTCCACTTTTGTGAACTGCCGATCATCATCAGACATTATCTCGCTCTGCTCAAACTGAATTGTGTGGAGTTTGCATGTTCTCTCCGGGTACTCCAGCTTCCTCCCACAGTCCAAAAACATGCTCATCAAATTACCCATAGGTGTGAGTGTGAGCGTGAAAGGTTGTCCGTCTCTGTGTGACCAGTCCAGGGTGTACTCTGCCTATCACCCTAAGACAGCTGGGATAGGTTCCAGACACCTGCAACCCTGAACAGGATAAGAGGGATAGAAGATGGATGATTGAATGATTACTACCATGCATTTCCAGAGGGTGGCGCTATTGCAATAGTACAGAATTGAGCTCATGGATGTACTGGGAGCTTAGACTGTTTAATAAATGGACGTAGTCTCTGAGACATCACCCGTCTGTTTCTGAAGCAGATTGGAAATGAGGCAGACTGTGAGTCTCCACAGTACCAGCCATAGGATGCCCCACAGTCACGTGATCTGAGCTGTGCCTCTGATTGGACAAACTGGCGATCTTAATAGTGTCGAATCTGCCGAGCTAGAAAAAAATTCAACCCCCCGTACAGTGCGTGCCATTAGCGATTCAGATGGGAGACATTCTTTGTACCAGGATGTACACTGACCAAAACTTCCAATGCAACACATACAATTTTGAAATATTTGGTGTACATAAAATGGGATATTGGTTTTGAGTCATGATACATCAACTACAAATAAAAAGCTCCGAAAATTGTTTCGATTTTGTCGTGTGGGCAGCTCGTTCCGCTTGATTGCACATTGTTTAGAATTTTGCCTATCCCATCAGGTTGAGTAGAACTCTTTGACCAATCCTTCCATAATTTGGTCAATAAATAGCTATAGCAATGGACAACTTTAATATTCCTGTGCATTGTCCTGGGTCAACGTGTGGCCATGCTGTGCCTAGGTCAAAATCAGCGAGAGCGAGCCGTTGGTATGCTTACTGGTGGAATGTTGCAAGGACGGGTTGCAAGGAACCTTGGCGTCCACGTGTCAACCAAATCACGTCTCTGGAGCTGACATAATGAAACAGGAAGCACCAATGATCGACCATGTGCCCCCAGACCATGTGTCACCACCCCTCAGCAGGATCGCCATATTCACCTCCAGCACCTGCACAATCCCTTCCTGCCAGCTACAGTAACTGCTGTTCAGACCAGAGGTTGTCCCCAGAACCGGATTAGCGATCAAAGTGTACACAACCACCTGCGTGAAGCTGACTTGCACAAGGTGTCCCTGTCGTAGTGTGGTGTTGACTCCTGCACGTCGCCATGTCCGTCTGCGATGGTCAAAGGCACATTTGGGCAGGAATGCTCTCAGGTGGAGCAGGATGCTCTTCTCTGATGAATAGAGGTTCAACTTGAGTGTGGCTAACAGAAGACTGCATGTTTGGCGTAGGCGATGGGAACGTTATGCTGACGCTACCATCCTGCAGCGTGACCGCTGGGGTGGACCCAGTGTAATGGTTTGGGCTGGAATAAGCAGTAGACACAAGACAGACCTCATTTTCATCGATGGAAACCTCAGTGTTGCCCATTCCTGTGACGAAATCCGGACCCCTGTCGCAGTTCCACTTGTCCATCACTATTGCCTAACGCTGCAACAGGATGACACGAGACCACATGTCGCCAGAGACTGTCAGGACTACCTGAGGCAGAATAATGTTCAGTGTCTTGATTAGCCTGCGTATTCCCCAGTTTTAAACCCTATAGAACACCTATGGGATATTCTGGATCCCCGAGTGAGAAGGCATGATGCAGAACCGGCAACATTCCGACAGTTGCATCAAGCACTCCAGGAGGAATGGGACCGCATCACACAGGCTGAAATTCAGCAATTGATTGACTCCATGCATCACAGAATCAAGGCTGTGTGTTACGCCAGAGGAGGCCATACAAGATACTGACTTTGGTGATCCAGAATTGTGCCTTCAACTGATGCAATGAATTTGAAACCAGGAAAAATCTGTTCCTCGTTCCTGACTCTGAAACTGTGTTTTTGATTTGAATCTTAATATTACTTAATATTGTTAAATTTAGCGTAAGAAAATTACATGTGTTGCAATAAACCCAAGTGTTGCGTTGGAAGTTTTGGTCAGTGTAAATATGTTTTTCTTTTGGCTTGGTGCATTTGTGACTTCCGGTACTTCCGCAGCCAGCCTCAAGGGGACACTCGAGGAACAGCAGACTTTAGCAATTCTGCATTGTCTCATATTTTCAGACTGGAGGTTGCTGCTTGGTTGGGAGGTGGACCTTGATCATGTGTGTGAAATTTGAATGCGTCACCATGGACACACTGTTAAACTACAGGACATGACCGGATCAGTGATGCTTTCATGAAGGCCTGAAAGACATGAGACAGAATAGAAAGAAGTTTTAAAAAACGGAGTAGCTTTTAATCACAGAGTAAAATATATAACTTCCTGAGAGTTGCCAATAACCAAAAATGATCTATAGGAGAGGTATGCCCCTCATCTGGTTCAGAGTGATGAGTCCTTTTTTTCCTGCACTCAGCTCTCCCTCTCCTGCGCTCTGCCTGTCTCTCTCTCCAAGCAGGTTTTCCGCTTTCATTGTGGCCTGGATCATTTCTCGTGGACACATCACACGCTTTACAAATCACTATCTGTGGGTCTTTCTCAGATATATTGAAATAGGTCAACCCTTTTCCAGATAAGAGCGTGCCAGCGGCAGTTTTAGCTTGTTTCATAACAACATGCTGTTTCAGTTGTGTTGTTTTGGTGATAAAAGTCTTTTAGCCAAAAACCAAAAAAAAAATGCACTTTTGGGCCATTTTTGGCTGAAAATTTTCGGTGGCCAAAATTTCAGTGCATCCCAACAAAAACTAAACATTCTCAGCACTGGTGGAAATGAGAGGGCTGACAAGCATTCTCTGTCATAGCAGGTTAAGGGTTAATGTATTAACACACTGATCTCTGACCAGAAACACAATAGGTGTTATTTGTTGTGACTGCTTAAGAATATTAAATTGTTTCAAAGCAAATGTCCTTGGTAGCTTTGACCCAAAGTGGTCTGAACATTTCTTATCATCAAAATAATACAGAAATAATGTTTCTTGGAACTTGATTTTGTCATGTATAAGCTCAGATCAATGAAGCCTACAGGTCATAAATAACAAATAGAAGTTTAAAATTAGTAATGATTGCATCAACTGAAGTTGATAAAAGCCATGAAGCAGTAAGGAAATCCTTATCTGATGTCCAATTTCAGGGATTTTTACATCTGAATATGTTGCAGTTTGAAAAGCAGCACACGTCTAATTTTTGCCGTCCAGTTGAATTATTCCCATGTTTGAAATATGGGAAAGCAAAATACCCCTCTTTAAGGGGTATCAACAAGAGTTAAAAAAAAAAAGAAATGTATGCTATGATTGCTGTGGGAAGACAGTCACATGAAAGCACCACTAAAACATTTAACACCAGAACACCTGAAACCTTTTCAACGGAGTGAACACAAATTAAATCAGTACCATGGACCATCCTTGGTCTTGTTAGGGGTTAACCTCTCCCCCAGGGATTCAGGTCAGAGTTCAAAGTTCCATTCAGGTAGTCTTAATACAACCAGTGGGATTAATGGTAATCTAACAGGTAATCTAATTAACTACTGTTTCAAATGTTTCAATACCATTAGCGTACAATTTCATGGTAAGCCAGCCAGAGCAAGAGTTCAGGTAGGTGGGTGTTATTGTTACAAACCTGAACGTGCCACAAACAGACACACAAGAGAATTTGATGCAACAATGGCGAGTCTGAAGCGGTCTGTCGAGCTGAAACTGGCCTTTTCAGGATGGAAGTACAGACACGACTTCATCGTTATTGATGTAAAAGATAAGAACAGATGTGAAGTTACATCCCAGAACACAACCTGCTCAAAAATCTGATTTCTTTACATATTTGAAGATTGTTTTTTTTTAATAATGTGTTATGATAATTACTTTCCCTGGTAACTAACTTTTATGAAGGAGTAATTCTCACTTATTCAGTTACTTTTTGGGGAAAGTAACAAGTAGCTGTAGCCAATTACTTTTTTGAAGTAATTTGCCCAACAATGGTAACAGCTACACCATATCCTTTCAATTAAGACCTGTCTTCCTGGGGAGGGGTTCATGACTTAAAAAGACCCCAAAATCAGTGAATGGACGGCTCATGATCCGAAGTAAGCTGTAACACTGTCTGAAGTTCATTTATCACTGTGCCTCTCTACACTGTGGACTTGTTACACTGATGAAAATGATGGACCGAATCATTTCCAGGTGAACAGGAGCGCACTCAATGCTCGATCTGTACACTGCTTCATCACATAATGACAAGACTTCTTCTGACGGGACGTCAGCTACTGATGCATGAAGCACCGAGCGCCCTCTGCTGGCATACCTGGATTACACTATATTATAGTCAAAATAGACATAACAGTAGTTCTTCTTATAGATATTACCTTTAGCAATAAAAATAAAATGGGGGGCAACTGTTTCCATGCATTCATCCATATCATAGCGCCACAGACTCCTCGTTTTTGTCTGAGTTTGCAGCAGTTACTTTAACTAAAATGTCATATTTAGAGGCCAACTGAACAACTGAAGATCCATGTTTTTATTATTCCAACAACACTTTTGTTCTGATTCCAAATAATGTTTCAACATCACTGTTTTACTTTGTGCAGTATTTCTGAACACTCTCTTAAAGTGAATGGTAATTTAATTACATAAAATGGAGCATTCACAGGTCGATACCACTTTACAACAAAAGGTACCTCTCATCTCATTTCCTTCTGTTTTACTGCCAAACGCTCCTGGCTGCACATTACACCTCCATGGCAACCGGATCTGTAAATCAAAAGTCTACACAGGGACAGAGGAGGCAGCAAATAACCCGAAACAAGAAAAAGGCAATCGCACAAACCTTGCCTTGCCGACTCAGTGTCCTAATTCAAGGTTACCACAAGAAGAGGCTGCAAGCAGAGAGTAATGCCACAATCAGAGGAGAGAAATAGAGGCAGACAGAGAAACAACGTGGGATGCTCATAAGTAATTGATTTACGACTCGCTCTGTATTTGGCTGATGTTTCTTTGTTTTGAATGTGCTGAATAATTGAGATCTCTCTGTTTGCTCTGGAAATTGATGAGATGAGGTGGTTGTGATGTGCCGAGGGGTCATGGTCTGGAATGACTTGTTTAGACCTTAATGTTAAACAGACCTGTACCTCTCTGACAGTGATGAAGTGACTGTTTAAAGCCACATGTTGAAGTGGATTGAAATTTATCAGCCCATATGGATGCTAGAAAAGGTAATCTCCCAGGAGAGGAAACCCTTTACAAAACAAGTGTGTCGTTGCTTTTGTGCAAAGATGTTTACAGGTCTGGACAAATCTGCATAATAGAAAAGTACAATATTCATTGAATTGCATTTTTATATGTGTATTTAGACTTTTTAGCAGTTCTAATGTTTACTTTTTCACTGTTTTTTTCACTCAGTACTTTTGATAGTGAGGGACGAAATTGAGGAAAAAAAGACTGTACTTTAAGAGGGTGAATTATGCATAATGATTTTCAAAACTGGATATAAATTAGGGCTGGACGGTACAGCAGCGTGCGTGTGCATGTGTGGGTTCTCTCCAGGTACTCCAGCTTCCTCCCACAGTCCAAAAACATGCTCATCAGGTTAACTGGTGATTCTAAATTGCCCGTAGGTGTGAGTGTGTGTGAAAGGTTGACTGTCTCTATGAGTCAGTCCTGTGATTGGCTGGAGACCAGTCCAGGGTGTACCCTGCCTCTCACCCTAAGACAGCTGGGATAGACTCCAGAGACCCACAACTCTTAACAGGAGAAGCAGGATAGAAGATGGATATAAGCAACCATAATGGCTGATCAGACTAAATGTGTGCAAATGTTCAAACCTCTACATATTTAAATGTTGTAGAAATCCTTGAATCTATCTGTAAACTGCCCAAAATAATCCAAAATACAGCATGTCATACAGAGGCTTAAATAAGGGTTTTCTGAAACAGCAGTTTGAGAAAAAGTTTTTTTTTTTTTTTTTATGAATCTCCCGTTCCACCACATCCCAAAGGTGCTCTATTATATTGAGATCTGGTGACTGTGGAGGCCATTTGAGTGATTTGATGATTCCAGCTTTATGACATGGTGCGTTATCCTGCTGGAAGTAGCCATCAGAAGATGGGTACACTGTGGTCATAAAGGGATGGACATGGTCAGCAACAATACTCAGGTAGGCTGTGGTGTTGGAACGATGCTAAATTGGTACTAAGGGGCCCAAAGTGTGCCAAGAAAATATCCCCCACACCATTACACCACCAGCAGCCTGAACCGTTGATACAAGGCAGGATGGATCCATGCTTTCATGTTGTTGACGCCAAATTCTGACCCTACCATCCAAATGTCACAGCAGAAATCAAGACTCATCAGACCAGGCAACGTTTTTCCAATCTTCAGTTTTTGATGAGCCTGTGTGAATTGTAGCTTCAGTTTCCTGTTCTTAGCTGACAGGAGTGGTACCCGGTGTGGTCTTCTGCTGCTGTAGCTCATCTGCCTCAAGGTTCCACATGTTGTGTGTTCAGAGATGCTCTTCTGCATACCTCGGTTGTAACGAGTGGTTATTTGAGTTACTGTTGCCTTTCTATCAGCTTGAACCAGTCTGGCTATTCTCCTCTGACCTCTGGCATCAACAAGACATTTGCACCCACAGAACTGAACTCACTGGATATTTTCTCTTTTTCGGATCATTCTCTGTAAACCCTAGAGATGGTTGTGTGTGAAAATCCCAGTAGATCAGCAGTTTATGAAACTCAAACCAGCCTGTCTGGCACCAACAACCATGCCACGTTCAAAGTCACTTAAATCATCTTTCTTCCCCATTCTCCAAGTCTTTATTCGTTTTGTGCCACTAATTTATTTTGATAGTCACTTAGCGGAAGTGAAGATCAGTGATTTTGTGCATTTTAGCTGCCTCGTAACACTCACACATTTCATCTTAGTTATGCTAACCCCTTAGCACTTAGGCTGTGGTTGCTTGTTTGCTAAAAATTAAACAGTATATAGGTTTATGTAAGTAAACTTTTGACTAATGTCCTTGATTGTTGTTAACATGTCATACAGATAATTATTGCTTTCTGATGGCTCACTTTGTGTCATCGGTTTTGTAAGCTCTGATTTTATGCTATTTGCCCTGTAGCTCTTACGGTGTCTCAAGGAGGAAAGGTGTAGGGTACATGTCTGGAGAGTGCCAGTACCTGTTTCTACTTTCAGCACAATGTGGTTTCACAGCAACAGGCTGATCAGAATATTGTGGTAAAACAGTTACTACAACAAATACCTCAAACAACCTCACATCAAGAAACAGAACTGCCTCTTAAAGGTTTAAACTTCACAGCTCGAGTGCGGGGGCACTGACTGCTGTTGTTTAATTGGGATTAATCCTTTTAGCTTTATATGAACCAAAAGCTTACATAATTATACATCAAATTGGACTGAATTAATGAAGAGGACAGGGTGAATTTGGGCATGCTGATATAACATTCTTCAATGTTTGCATCAACCTCAGTTTCCTCATAAGTCTATTAATTTAAATATGCTAATAACTTTGAGTAACTTTAAAAAGTTTAAGATTGGGGCTTAAATAGTACAGGATCAAAACTTCTCCATCCTTTAAGCATACAAATAACCCATGGAGATTAAGTAATTAAAACTTTAATTAATTTACTATGATTGTAGGGGTCATGTAAGGAACACATTGGGCTCATTATGCGGTAATTACGTGTGATTTGAAGTTTATTTCACAGCTGAGCAGACGACTGAACTTTGTCTCCCTGCTTGGAGTTTGTTGTTTACCAGCAAAGTGAGAAGCAATGGACCCTGGGTAAACTTTAAGTGGGACTGGGAGTGATTGTTCTTTAACAGTTTGTCTGGCTGTGTCAGAGGAGACACCTGTTGCAGTGACTACGAGAGTAGGACAACAAGGTTGTTTGTTAAGGTGCAGGTTACAGATAAAGTTTCAGTAATTAAAAATAAGTTTCAGTAATCTGCAGTCACCTTCTGCAGGCTCTGGCTGCGTTGGTATTCTGTGTGTGTGTGTGTGTGTGTGTGTGTGTGTGTGTGTGTGTGTGTGTGTGTGTGTGTGTGTGTGTGTGTGTGTGTGTGTGCTCAGTGAGGATGAGAGGGATGAACTGATGAAAGGCAGTGCTGTCATTTCAGATTAAATGAAGTGGCAAACCTCAGTGTTTCATCTTACAGTTGATTCCATTTGATCAACACTCCCATGGATGAGACGTTATTTCTCAGCCGTCCTCTCTGAACCTGCAGAAGGTGTTTTTTCCTTTTTTGCAATCTTTAGATTTGTGTTTCAGTTTACTTATAATATACTCAGTCTTCACATCTCAATGTGTAATCAGCAATTTAATTCTGTTATCAGCTGGCTTCACATCAGCAGTGCAGGGTAAGGCATTCTCAGATGTCTCAGCACTACCTGAGATCAGCCAAAGTTAGAAAACAGTGTTTGTAGTTTGCATAATATGGTAGAGATTCGTATGGACTATTCAGAGCGGGTCAAGATCTGATAAGCACTTATATTTATGTCATGCGTGGCAGCTCCCTCTCTGACCCCTCCCTCCTCTAATCTGTCCACTTTATAAAGGGCAGCTGGAGCCTCTTGTAGGCCTCTTTCTGCTGCCTGGTTGAAGCTCTGTCCTCTTGGGATCCCCTGAATACTCCAGCATATAGCTCCAGCTCCAAGGTGGTGAGTATTGAGGGGATTTTTGGTATCACCTCTTATGGTTTTAAGTGAATTGTAATGGCAGTCTATCTCTTTGCTGGTATTGACGTGTTGCTGCTCATATTGGTTGGTTAGTCCCTTTACTTTTCCATCAGTTTTGCTTTTTGTCCATTGTTAGTTTCCTAGTTTGATATAGTGTTTCTACTATTTGCTTTCCTTTAGATGTTTATCAAGGGTCCTTAGTTTGATTGTTTTTTTATTTTCTCCAATTATTGATTGAGTGCTATTTACCAGCTGGGTTTGCTTGTTATTTCCTTTGAGTTTATTCTGCTTTCTTTCAGAAGTTGAGCCCATTAGTTAAGGAGGCCAGGCACCCAGGGTGAGGGCCCTCCACCTTTTACATGTGAGTCTGACACTGGGTCATGATAGGCTGCACTGAATTAGTGTGTGTGTGTGTCTGTCTGTCTGTCTTTCTGTCTGTCTGTCTGTCAGTCTCACCTCTGGTGGCCTCAGCTTACATTAACTTGATATTTATTTGGATTTCTTATTAGGTATAAGTTTGTTAGTTAACGTTGGTGGTTCATTGTAGTTTTTAATTATTTTACTTTTGTAGAAGGCCTTATTTAAATATTGTATAAACAAAGTACTCCTGAACCCTTGGTTACTTGATTAACTTTAAGCGTCTCATTCTCCCCCTCAGGGAAATTATCAAGTTTTGCCTCTTTCTTCTTTCTTTTGATTTGATAAACTTTTGACCTTTTTTTGAAACTCTCTCTGCCTCAATCAGTTCTTACTTGTAACCTGCAGAGCAAGTTTGTTTCGTCTTTTTGCACCCCCCCCCCCCTTTTTTTTTTCTTTTTTTTTTTCTTTACCGTTTTTTCAGACAAAACAGCAGGTCATGTCATCTTCCTGAAGGGGGCAGCACATGATCCAAGAACCCTGGAGCACAGTACCCCACAAAATACTGAAAACATCAGCAGCTGAAGGATCAGTGCAGACAATCGCTCCAGTTGATCCTCCAATCAATCCACCATTGCCTGATAAAAGGTAAAATAGATGATGTAACAGCCTGCTACTCTGCAGAGTAGCCCCGAGTGGTAGAACCTTCTCCCTAGAAGAAACCTTCACCAGATGGTGACTGATGTTGCACCAGTAATCAACCAACATTGGCATGCTCAAGCGTCCTCAGAAGCACCCCCAGAGGACGTAGTACCACCTCCTCCTAATCAAGATAGCAGCAGCAGCAGTTGCAGGAGATGGATGGTTGCTTATTAGCTGTGACTGATGCTCCTTCAGTCCATTTAGAATCGTATAAACAGTGCCCGTCTGTCTGGTGTCCACTGGGTCACCCAGTCATCCTCTAAAATCTGTGTGCATCTCAATGAAGAAATAACTTATTTCCTCTGCACACTTTACAGGTGAAAATATTCCATGTTTGCCATCAGTCACTACTGAAGTGATCCATAACCAGTGAAGTTTTTATATTCATAACGTCATCGTACTGAGAGGCTCAGCTTGATTAAACTACTCATGAAGCATTTAATTGTGTGTTTACAGTCAACTGTCATCATGTCAGTTAATCACAGGTGAACCTTATGTATGCTTACAAATGCTTGAATCAGAGGTGGGCTCTGGTTCTGTTAACAAAACAACTGCACCCCTGTCTAAAGGTGACTGGGCCTTTGCAGTGGTTAGACTGGAACTCTCCAACAAACATCAAATAACACATGACAGCCTTCATCTTCAAGCTCCAACTTATTCCCATCTTGCAATATTGCTGTTTTTTTTGTTTTTTTTTGCTTTTATTTTTTATTGCTGTTATTTAACGGTAAGCTCAGAAAAGGCTAGCCTGGTGCCTGTCAGACCAGTCAGTCAGCTCATATTAGTTTTTGGTGGAGATGAGCAGATGGGAATTGCTGTCATTCTAAAGGTTGGGCTTTATATCACTGATCACTCATATTCTAAAAAGGACAACAGAGCCCTGCTTCAGCCTTTTCTTGTAACAACCTATTGAATCCACTGTTGCAGTTGTTGTAAACCAATTAGATGTGTATTTTCATTTGAAAAAAAATTGAAAACTTAGTGTTAATGGGTGAGAAAAATGTGCTTCATTCCTCATCATGTGGTCTATTTTTTTGTTTCTATGCGCTATGGCCCTTACTGTGTCGCTCTGATTGGTCATAGGTCTGTCCAATCCAGTCTCTTTCTGGAAAAAAATCTAACAGGCCTACACCGATTCACCAGGTTGAAGGAGTCTGAAGAGGCCAGGCTAACAAAAGACAGGATAACAGCCCCAGAGGGGGGCCATTATAGGAAGCTGTCCAAACCCAGGTGGGATTCACATCAGCTTCACTACCTGGTGTACTCCTGGTTGATGTCCAGCCACAGAAAACTGTAAGAAAGGATTTTAATTGTTCACCCATCCATCCATCTATCCATACATCTTCCACCACTTATCTGAGATTGTTAGCTGGGGCAGCAATGTCATCAGCAAAGACCTATGACCTCTGTCCCCAGCTACTTCCACCAGCTCCTCTGGAGGGATACTGAGATATAGGCCCTGTTTATACAACAATGGTATTAGGGTAAAACGCAAAGGTTTTGTTGCGCTCCGGCCTCTCGTTTACACGGAAACGCCGTTTCAGTCGAACTTAAACGCAACTTTTTTAAAACGTCCTCTAGAGTGGAATTTTTCTGAAATGCTGATGCCTCCACTGCAGCAGGTGTTTTCAGTGAAAACGCTGACGTAACGCTCCGTTTTGTGCGCACACATTCCACTGTCGTTGTGGAAAGAATGATAGTTAAATGGCGGATTTACTGGGTTGTTCTTGTGCTGCTGAATCTACTGACTGCCTTTAAACAAAATGATCATCTGTTGCTCCACTTCTGCACTCAGATAAGTCACATTTAACATATACTCCAGATGATCATCCCGCCTGTTCTTCGGCGGCAGACTACCAAAAGACTCTACAGTTATATTGCCACCTAGTGGCCTTATATACATACTACAGCATTTTTGGTCCCTCAGCTTTTCCATTTAAACACAAATTTTTGTGTTTTCGAGTGAAACGTCAATTGAGTCATTTCAAATCATCAATCAAACTCAAAATTTAGACATGCTAACCTAAAAATTTTCATACTTTTCACTAAATATTCTCTGTAACCAAAGTTTTAAAAACTGCTCCCTCACATTTTTGTTGTGAATGCTGAGCACAGACAGCCTGTGCCCTCCCTGCAACATCCAAATGTAAAGCAGGGTCTCATATCCTCTGTGTTCCCTCCTCACTCACAGTGTACAAAACACCATCACAACAAAAACATAGAGAAGTTTGGTTACAGAGTATATTTAATCGAAAAGTATGAAAACTTTAGTTTAGCTTGTCCATATTTTGAGTTGGATTCAAACTGGTGCCTCAGTGTGAGCTGGAGGTCAGTGTTCGATGAGACCAAAAGGACCACATCATCTACAAAAAGCAGAGACAGGATCCTCAGACCCCCGAACCTGACTCCCTCCACCGTTTGGCTGCACCTAGAAATTTTGTTTATAAAAGTAATGAACAGAACTTGTGACAAAAGGCAGAGACCAACTCTGACTGGGAACGAGTTCGGCTTACCGTTGGCGATGCAAACCAAACTCCAAGAAATACAGAGACTGATTGGCCAGTAACAATGAACGGCCACAGCCATTGACTCCATATTCCCAGAGCACCTCCCACAAGATATCCTGAAAGATTTTATTTGTATGCTACAAATGAAAACACTGATTTCTTGTGTGATACATCTCCACATTCCTACTGGTGAAATCTAAAAAGACTTTCAGCAGGTCCTTCATCCCGTCTGTTTGCCTCCAACACTCAAGATATTTTTACACATCTTGGCAAGCTGCCATAAAGATTGCAGAAGCTCCCCAAGGACACCACCATGGTGTCAAAATGTTATCCTCACCAGCTCTAAGTTTTTGGAGATCTAAGAGTTCTGAGCCTCCAGAGATACATGGGAAAGTTTCCATTTCCAGAGAGTTTCAAAATGTTGAAAGACATTAAATCACAAAACTAAAATACAACCCACATAAAGTTGAGCAAAGACCTTTAACTTTTTTTTGTGTGATATCATGTGGAAATCATGCAGAAATGGAGACTATACATGAGTGCAACATTTATTCAGTGTAACAGGCTACATTACTTTTTAAACAATATCAGTTTTTGGAAGATTAATGTGTTTGGGGTGAGGTAGCACTGGCAGAGTCACAAATGAACCAGAAAAGAACAAAACACTGCTATTAAACAAATGGTGCTGAGGATCCCACCCAATGAAAATGGTTTGATTTAGAAACACACTTTCCAAAGGCTTGTGAGCCATTATTAAACATTAATCTTTCAGGAGGCAGCTAGATTAAGAGGCATTATTGAAAACACATATCAGCTCGGTGAGGCTTCTGCATCCATAAAGCCAAAACACTAAATTGCTGTGTAGTGTTGTAAAGCAGAAGCAGGCTGCTAAATTTTAAATGAGGAGAGCAGAACTGAAACATAACTTCAATGAAGGGAAAGTGTGGAGATTTCTAAACTTTGACATATTGGAACTATTTTAGACCGTAAGCTGTTTTGAACAGAGGCAAACAAAGTTATACTTCCAGATTTACTGTTTTCTCTCTGAGAGGTAAATGTCCTCAGTCACCTTTGAGAAAAAACTGTGAGCATAAAACAGCTTCATGTGATGTGAAACTTCTGTGTGTAAATATAAGATGCAAGTTTGAGTACCAGTTCAATCAAAAATCATCCATTGATATGTGTCTCACTCTGACACAGAAAGGTGGCTTCCAAGTGGGACGTCTCTATAAAGAAGCTTTTAACATTTCTGCAAAATGCAGAAAAACAAGCACATCAGCACTGTTGCATTTTGTTGGACATAACCGCATATAAAATGACACCTGTGCTGAAAACTCTTGCTCACTCAGACATGATGCTTTAAATGCACCATGTGATGGCGTGTAGACCAGTCTTTAAACCTGAAACAATATCAAGACTTTTAAAAGCAGTTTTACTCAGATAGTGATACCAGTTATTGTCATATTATAGTCATAAATTGAAAAATTAAATCTGAATTATTATCGATATATACTGAAACATAACCATTTAGACTAATGGATACAAGCAAATCAAATGACACCAGCTGGATGGTTTTCTTTGTTCAGTGAAGCTTTAAAATGTGTCTCAGTTTAAAGACATATACAACCCTGTTTACAAAAAGCTTACAAAAAGTTTTAAAGGTAGATTGAAACTGATGTTAATGGTGTGTAACTAATTATATCTCTGTATTTGATTGAAAATAGTGTAAAAGAAAAAAATCTAATATTGAAACTGTAAAAAATTCTTGATGTTTCATTTTAAAAAATTATTTTAAATTATGGGCTTAATCAGTTTATAAGTTTCAAAAAGTTACTACTGGTCCAACAACATGGTCAAAAATTTCATCTGTATTTGTTGTAGTTGCAGGCTGCACAGTGGTGCAGTGGTTATGTCAGAAATGCACCAGATGCTTCTTGTGTCCGACTCTACTCAGTTGCATGTGACAGCGTGTTTTCTCATCTGTGAGCTCACACCGGCCACGTGTTCAGTCCAACATGTTGCAGGACTGCCACAGTCCAGAGACCGAGGAGTTCCCTGGATTCACAGCCCAACAGGGGTGGTGCTAGAGGTGTGGCTGGGGTTGCACTGGCTACTGCTGGGACCTGATTGGACACCTCAGGTGCCACCCCAGGTGATTGACAGCTGTGGGGTGGGAGCGATTCTTCAGTTTAAGTTTCTCTTTTCTACGTGCAGGGTTTTAGGTGGTTTCCATGCACGACTTCCTGTCGATCTCGCTTTGCTTTTTGTAAATTGACATATCACAGCTCTGGCATCCAGACACATTAGGTGAACACCTGGTATAGGCTCCAGGCCTTTCTATGTGCTTTCAGATGTGAAAGAAGTACAGTAAAGATGGATGATGGATGAATGTTGGGGTTGTGACTGCAGTACATCAACCAAAGGAATGTCCCCCAGAATTTTACTTTCGCAACAAGTAAAAACACTTGACTGTTCATTCATGAGAGGAAAAAAATCAGGAAATAAAAGTGCATAAACATCATTGTTGGACAAAGCTTCATCACTTGTTTTACTGACAGCTGTGGGAGATTTTTGTTTTGTTCGGTTGCTGAGTCAGTGTCTGTAGCTGACCACTGTTTCACAACCTCTACATGCTGGTGATCTTGTAAAATTTATTCCAACCCTCTGGTTGTCTGAGAAGATGTTTATGATTAAAAAATGAGTCACAAAAAAAGAAAAAAAAACACTTTTCAATCCAGGTTTACAAAGAGGAAAGTCTTGGTGTATCACTATTTTATCATTTATTTTTACACATCCTGTATTATTTAGTCGCTGTGTGCCTGTGTGCAGTGCGGTGCTGTTTGGGGTAGGAACAGCCAATCAAAAACACATCGAAGTCTGTTGATATGAATTTGCCTGCCTGGTTTTGATGCACTGGAACTGCTGAGGAGACAGCACTGACAGGGACGATGATGGCTGACACTAAGTACTCACATACACCTGTCGCACTCGGTGAATCGGGAATGACAACCTCCTGATTACTGCGGAGACGACTGACAAAGTGACAGAAGGGACTGAAGAGAAACTGAGAAGACAAAAAAGAAGTTGGAGAGAGAGAGAGAGAGAGAAAAAAGTGATGAATAGAGGTGAAAAGGGGTTGTAAACACTCGGTAAACACCTGCTCTCTGTGAAATGGAACACAATGAGCAGTTCCGCAGAGCATTAGCGACCCCAGAGAAAACGAAAGTGGGCGAGACAAACACAAGGGTAGTAAACACAACTGCAAGCAAACAAAGCCTGAAACCTCAGCTGGGTCACCGATCCACCCTCAGAAAGCTACTTTTTCTGCTGTCAAGAAACTTCAATTTACTTTTGTTCCATGCATGGATTTCCTTCATCAAAGTCGCTTCCTGAGAAATGAATTAAGTCACCGTACCCATGAGTGCTGTGGTGGCATTTTAGTTTTGCATGTGCATATTTCTGTATCCTGCTTCTTGGAGTCATTAGTGTCAAATTTGGCACGGCAATTAACATAATCCTCCGTCTGGTGAAAGCCTTGAGTACAAAGTGTGCAAAGAACAAACTAATTACTTTCTCATCTGTCAGACAGAGGGAGAAGAAGGACAGAGGAAAAGAAAAGAGAACAGACGACTTACGTTCAACTTCAGGAAAAACAACAGCAAGTAAAAAGTAAAGACAACCATATATATTAGAAGTGAAGCCAAGTGAAGAGCCTACAGCAAATAAAAGTGAAACAATGAAGACATGAGAGACATGGGTAACAAGAACAGAGAAGACAGTGGAAGCGGTGAAATAAGATGCAAAGAAAGAAACAAGTAAGAGTAAAAACTGCTGTATCTCAGAGGACAGCTTAAAGAACAACCAGACGTCTTTTAATTTAACTTTTCCTTTCTTTCAGTCCCTGCTATTTCAATTTTAGCAACTCTACTTTTAACAATCCAAAGTTCCTCCAAAGTCTTGTCCCAACAGAGCATACTACTTCAATTAAAAACATAAAAAGTACTGCATTTTTAAAACATTTGTTAGTCTCATCTATTTAAATGAACTGTTGGTGGTGCGCTGGTCATTTTTCGCTTTAAAGGGTTAAATCCATTAAAGTTGCTCGAGCATCCGGTCAACCTTTGTGTATAAATTTTGGAAGCTTGTTTTGTGTCATGTGGTCTCAGTGTGCAATCTGGTTTCTGAGTGACAAAAAGGAAGACCTGATGGCAATGCTGCAGTAATGCACAGTGGTGTGTCTGTGTGTGTGTGTGTGTGTGTGTGTGTGTGTGTGTGTGTGTGTGTGTGTGTGTGTGTGTGTGTGTGTGTGTGTGTGTGTGTGGTTACTGAAACCCCAAGGTACACCACTGTTCAAATGGGATTTCCTGGAAAAAAACATTCTTATTTTCAGAACAATGCAGTAGCTGAAGCAGCATAGTGTCACATTGCAGTCAGCTTATTGTTTCAGATGCCCGTTAAAGAGAACAGCCATCTCAACTCATTGGGGAGGTCTGTTTATCACTGTGAACCTGAGACCCATGTTGTTCTGAGCAGAAGCCCGTTGAAAGGTCTCCTGAGGTCAAAGATTCTGTGAGGATTCCGACTAAACACATTATTCACCCACTGTGAAACAGCAAGGATAGATCTGTGCTTCCCTGCCTAGAAAAGAAAAAAAACTGGGCTTCTACCCTCGAGCCAGAGACCCAGAGAGCTCTGTTGGCTCAGCCTAGAAACATGGGGCTGTTGCCTTGTCTGCCAACAACACACAGGGATAGGCATGAGGGTTGAGTACAGGAACAATCCAAGCGGCAGGCGGAACTCTTTGTTTACTGATCTCCTGCAGAGCAGAATGGTTCTAGTTCAAGACCCATGGGTGTCACAGCCATGACAGGGAAGACACAAGAGCTTGTACAATAGGTGGGTTGGTACCAACTAGACATAGTTGTGCTCAATCCATGCACAGCAGCGGGTTTGGAAAAGAATCCTGGACGAGGCATGATCCCTCATTTCTCCCAGAGTTAACCAGAGGGAGACACTCATACTTGTGAGCACCCAGCGGGACCCCACTGTGTTGGAGTACTTACAGAAAGAATGAGAGAGTGTGTGCCTGCAAGTCACAGGAAGATAACTGTCGCTCCTGTGCTCCTGTATCAAACAGACAACGCAGGTTTCCTTGTCCTGTGGGACTCCAGGTGAAGTCATGGAAATGTGCTGTCTGAAGACTTTAAAGACTAGTGCTTTGTTCCTGGACTTTCGTGTTGGTCAGAAAGACCGTGTCAGAGCCAACACCATGTTCGACCACTGCAAGATCCATAAGTGTACCTGGTTTCCCAGAAAAGCTTTGGCCAAAACTCAATCAGCCTTTTTGTTTTGTGATTAGATTTGCTCTGGTCAACCTACAGTGTCTGGCTTTGTGACAATTGACCTATGGCTAAACCACGCCCCCCTCCACTCACTTAGACAAGTTCTGACATAGAAAACTAGCTTGACTAGCTTGACTAGCTATTAGCGTTTGTCTAGGGAAGCTCCTTTGATCGTCTTCACAATATCTGTAGTCATTTCTCACCGTCATGACACATACTCTGTTTGAGCGTCAGCTGCCTGACTTGTAACGTCTTGCCACCGTCTCTCCGTCATCTCATATCTTCTTCTCGTTATCTCTGCTGATCTTCATCTAGCATGAGCACTGCTGCCCCCTATAGTAGTTTACAAGCCTGATATCGATAGACAAGCTTCAACAGAATGTCCCCGGCCTGCCCCATTAAAAAATGTAACAGACATCTATACACGTCAGCCAATGAGTTAAGCAAGTGTAAGCAATGATGGTATCAAACTCTTTGAATCAACACAATGATCTGTTTTGCTGTCGAGTGTGTTGACCTGACCTGGGGGACTTGAGCACAATTAGCGTGAAACAGCTCATATCAGAGCATGTTGTACGGGGTTGTAAGACCTGATCGTATAAACAGTCCATCGTGTAGATGGCTGGCAGTATACCCCCCCCCCCCCCCCCCCCCATACCACCCAGCACTAACAAAAACTAAATTTACAATCAGTGGACTGTATCAACCATGATGAGCAGATTGAGGGACCAGCCACAGACCATGCCTACCAACTTAGCAAATTCTGTTTGTTTTAAGGAGACAGCAGGGAAACCAAACAATGCTTTGGCCTTATCATTTCACCTAATGATGATAAACATAAAAACTGAGATGACAGCCATCTGTGTGGACTGATGCTGCCTGCCTGGACTCTGCCCTCTTCTACCTACCTCTCGGCTCTGTTATTTATGAAGGGGAAAGTGCGTGCTCATCCAGCATCTGCTCTTTTTGGAAATGATAACTGTGGAGAGAAGAGCTTGTTTTATTTTCCTCACAGATCCCAATTAGTATTTAAAAAAACCCATTTACTTTCCCAAAAAAATGAAAATTGACCTGGTAATTAAAAACAGATGAAGTCAGAGGATGACCGTTATTATAAATCATCCTAGGCTGATATATGGGTGCACAAATTACTGGTTAACTACTTTATGTTTGCTGAAAAGAAGTAGCTCTCCAAACATGGTTGGATTTATTATCTAGATAGTATACAGTACTTTGTTCAACTGACAAAACTCAGTTGATTTTGAAACCCACCGGATGCATAAAACCTCAGGCATACTGGTTTCACTGTAAGGAGAGTCAGACGGTCTCCAGTGACAGCAGAGTGCATCCTGCGAACACTATGACAGTCTGGACCAGACTTTGTTGAAAGAGATCAAATGATTGTTGAGATATGTTGCTCTGGGCCCTTGTGGCGGTTCTACCAAATGAGAGGCTGGCTCTCCCTGGAGCCAAAACTTGATGCAAGCCTCAGAATAACGACACACTGGGAGGATAAAAGATTTTACACAGAATTAATAGTTAAGAAATCATGTTGTCCATGGGAGATAACTAATGCTGAATTTCATACAATATAAATACGATATACTTAGGAGTGACAAACAGTAAGAAATGTAATACTGTAAATATGTCTCAGCACTTTTACACTTAATACATTTCAGTTATTTCAACATAATGTTCCACATTGTTATTATGCCCAATGTGTAACTGTTAGTCTTAAGTGCATCCAAGTTTCTTAATTGCAGGTTGAAACTTCTATTCTATGAGGAACAAAACTCATAAAAATATGAGTTTTTGTCTGGCCAAAAAGTAGTGGTTGTTGTTGTTGTTGCTCTGATTCTCTGTTTGGCTCTCCTCTCAAAAGTTTAAGAAAGTGCAGTTGGTGAACACAGACCTACACACAAATCTCCATCAGTCAGTACTCTGTTTGAAAGATGAGCTGGTTTGGGAAGCTCTGTCCCTCAAAAGGGACGACATAATCACAGAGATCATATTTAATCAATATAAGACGTCTGGCAGACTGGTGCTAACCAAAATGTTAGCACCATTAGCAAAAACCTTTGTTTCTGTGGTCGTGAGAGTCAGGAAGTAGTGACAACCAGCAAGCTCAGATGTGAGAACAGTTAAAGTCTTTTAGTCTCTCAAGGAAGGAAGGAAGGAAGGATAGAAGCTGGGCAATTAGTGGGATAACATAGTGAGCAGGTGGTATATTACAATTTGGGTGTCTCTTCACAGACAAGAGACAAGAGACAAGATCCCTCACCTTTATCTCTTACTTATCCTATTCTACACAAACTGTTTTAAATTTCAGACATTGGATGAAAACATCTTAGCTTTGCCTCCTTCATAAATTAAACATATTGGGCCTGATCTATTAAAAGGTTTGCATGAATAAAAACATGTGCAAACTTGATAGCGAGCGCAAAGCTGATGTACTAAATGGGTGCACAGAGGATTGTGTATCTCAAATGAGCGAAATAGCACGCGCAATCTACTTAGAGGGTTTGCCTTCATGAATATGCAGAATATGCGGATTATCAGAGTGCACAAGATACTGAGAGGAGGAGATGCAAATGTAACCATTTAGCACCAGCATTTATCAAACCTGAATCCGTTTACAGGTGGTGTTTTTGCATCTATATTTAGCACGTTTGAAAGGGAGGAGCTAACTGGCACAGGGTTACACACAAATGGCTGCGGTCATTATGGTGAGAAGGAAGCACAGGAGCAATGACAGACAGGGGAGAGAGAATCTTCTGTACACATGTCAACATATTTGGACTGTCAGAAATAAAAATATTAGAGACATATCGTCTATCCAGCAATGACAATTCTGAGCTGCTGTGTGACCCAAGGGCTGATCTGGAGCCAGTCACATGCAGGAGTCATGCCATATCTCCTACTTCATTTTTTTGTTTACAGTCACTCTACTCTCCTAAACTCTCCATGGTGACACCCAGTAGCACACGCAAAATCCTCATTCAAATGGGGCAGTCCACACTACTTTTGCACCTGTTGTCAATTGTGCACACAACCACAGAAGATCACCCAACAACACACCCACTAATAGCACATGCAGGTTATTAGTTCACACATGCAATTTAGCAATTTAGATCAGGCCCATAGTGTATTGACTTGGCCTGACCTACAAACACAATCATCTCTTTCACTTACTCCCTCAGTCTTCTTTTCAGTCAAAAAAATAAAAATAAAAATCCTGTTTAACTGGATTTCACAGCCTATCTCTACATTTTTCTAACCTACATGTTTCCAAAAGTTTGGAATATGATGCAGGTAGATGTACCCGCTAATACTGTTTTTATGCGTGGGCGATAAAAAGTCTGACATCTCATGACAGAGTTGGCGCTTTGTGATTATGCTCCTCAAGAACAACAGCAGTGTAGATTGGCTCGCTGTTGTCTCTCCTCATAGCCCACTGTTTCCTGCAGTGCTGCTGCACAAAGCAGGGACCAGACGGAGAAAATCAAAGACAATACAAAAGCCTGTAAAGCTTTTTTTCCACTCTGTCGAGCATGTAAATTGATGTAAGACCACTTGATGTGCAAGAGTCTTAATGTCTTCAGAGACTCTTAAAAAGCCCTAAATCAGACACCTTTACCCTTTACCCACATATAACCATCTTATTGTTATTCATAGAGACATTCTGCAGTAAATCAAATATATATACAATGTTGTTGTTGTTTTTTTCTTTTTTAAATTTAAATTCAATGCATTTTTACCTCTAACACACAAAGGACGTTTTCCATGTATTACTTTCCCAGTCTGCACATGATTTCCTGCAAGAATTTCCTGCATATTATCAGCCATACTACTTCAGTGATAACCCCACTGAAAGCAGCAGGGCTGTGCTGTAAATTGAATAATAAAAAATTTAAAGAGTTGTGGAGCTCTAAAAAGACAATAGGGGCTGACTCGCCTTCCTTGCACTATTATCCTTACATGACTTGGTAAGGTTGTGGAGCTTTAAATTCACGTCTGGCTCCAGGGAATACATATGAAATGTGTCATGCTCCAACTTCACTTTTAAGGACTTTGGCCCCTGAACTCAGAATGCTTAGCATGAGCATTAAAATGTATCCATGACTGAACCTAGAAACATAAAATATGGAAAACATATTTCATGATAAGACCTGCAACAAATTTTGAAATTCATATCAAGACATATTTTTGTTTGTTACACGGTCCTTGCCCCTTGAACAAACTTCTTCTGGGCATTCATCTGATCCGCTTGGAACTGGTTCAGCATATTGAAGACCTTGAATGATGAAATACTTTAAAATCTAGGTTCTAAATAAAAGAGTTTAATGAGGGAGGCAGAGTTTCATTCCTTTGTCAGACTTCCACCAAATCCATGTCCAGTCCATCTTGATTAAGCTGCCATTGGGCTAAACTCTAATGATCAGTCCTTTTTGTAACCTTGGTTTGGAAGACTTGATGATGTCATCGTGACATCACTGTAGATAAGGAGCAGTTTTAGGGATAGGACGCATCGATGGGTGCACACAGATTTTAAATACTGCAACGGTGGCCTGCTGTCATTTCTTAACCCTGCTTCATTACTTCAGTAAATACTATTTCCATATTTCAGGTGCCCATTCAGTGCAGTGCAGCACAGATTTTTTGTTCTCATGCTTCTGGAAAAACAAACATGTTGACATGAGGAATAAAACTCTTTTTCTGGTGTTAGTAAATTACTTTTGAGGTTCTTCAGTTTGGACAGTGATGTTGAACAGAGATGGTTTTTAAAAGGCGATGTGGACGACTGCCCAGGGCACATCAAAAAAATAAATAAAAATATATAATGCCAGTTTTCTAGACTAACCCTCATTTCCACGTCAAGTTGATGGAGTGGGCACTGGGGCGTTATCACATTATCACATCAACTTGCTGCTGAGTCATGTATACGAGGGGCGTTAAAGTTTAACGTGTCCTGAAAGACAGTTTCAAACCACACACTCTGTGCCTCATAAGGACAAAGTGTTAACAAGCCAGAGTCACCATTGGTCAGCAGGCAAGTCAGGCAACTGCTTGGAGCCCAAGAACCATGAGGGGTCCCTAAGGGCTGATTAACTTCAACCTTTAACAGCGACCCACAACTTGATGCAATGACAGTATATGCAATCAAACCCCCACTAAACAGGCTCCATGTCACTTCTCTCACCCGGTACGCTGGCTGCTGCTACGCGTTGAATTCACTTTTTTCTTTAAAACAAGTTTTAAATGAAAGTAACAAAGAAAGACGAAGAGGAAAATATCCATCTTGGAGTGAGAAATGAAAGAGGGAAAATGATGAAGTAGCCATGCCTGTATTTAAGTTATTTAGTTCTTTAGCTACTATTTTTATATTGTGCCAACTCACTGCAGCCTACTTAACATTCTTTTTCAGTTGTTTTAACTTAATTATTTTATAAGTTTTCTTTGTTCTATTTTTCATCGTTCATTGTATTTATATTTTTGAAATGGTGAGGTTTGTGTTCAGTGTTTTTGTTTTCATTATGCACATTTAAGCTTTAGAAAATAAGTGTTAATCTTAAAAAAAAAATAAGTTTGTTGTCCTGTTATTCATACCAGTATGGGGATGTATGCTGATTAGAGGGGACTCTGTGAATTTTTTTGCCGGGGGCCTCAAGAGATCACCCCTGTTACAACACAGAACACTTTCAGGGGTTAAAATCATTTTTGATAGTAGTATTTTGATAGCAGAGTAGAAGTGCAGGTGGAAGTCCCATTGTATGGTGATGGGGATAATGATGCCTATAATGGAATAAAACTCCTCAAGGTCTTTTTGCAAAAACCTTGTAATGGACTGTGACACCTCACCAATACTTTATTATACATACTTTAACTGAGTCTAAAACATATTGTGTGGTGACAGGCTGCCATGGCCTGGCTTCTACAATTTGTCTACAGGGGGTGTGTCCTGGCTGGGGGGTCTTCAGCCTAATGAGCTGTATCTGGGCATGGTGCACTCAGGCTATAAAGGCTCTTCTGCCTCCCTCATTCACTCTGACTCTCTGGCTGACACTGGCTCTGGTTCTGGCCCTCTCTTGCAACTGACAACTGGTTCTGTTTTGTTCACATTATATTCTGACATTCAGTGACTATGAACACTGAAAAATAGTATTTAGAAATAACCAATTTTACTGTGGATAATCTCATTTTAAATTGTAGATTATGAACAAGCAGAACTATAAAGTGAGACAAGTTTCAAGATAAACTGCACTTGTGTTTTTTAAATAAATTGCTCTTTTTGTTTTGCCAACACATGCCACAACCTACAGTGTGTGGCTTTGTCAGTTTGACAATTGATCTATAGCTAAGCTCAGCACGCCTCCACGCAGTCGGACAAACAATGAGCATTCAGTGACAGGCGCTATGGGAGTCACAGTAGGAGACATTTCACAGGAGGCCATTGATGATTTTTGAAGACAGAAAGATCACGTATCATCTAGAATAAATCAAAAGAGTCTAAACTACACATTGGAGGGATAATAAATCAATTTACTGTTGAAGGTCCATAAAAAGCTTCAGTTACAAGACAAAACTTCCAGGTCCCAGAGCAAACCTGATAAACCACATCTGGTTCCCATCAGCATCTCAGACAACAAGGCAGAGGATCAGCATCAGTCATGAGAAAAATCTAACCTCCTTTTTACCATCTTTACCAAGAGAGTCTCTGTTAGTTTGGAGCTACAGTATTTACACTGAATCATTCAGCAGAACGTTTGATAACCTTTGTTATCTGGACTATTACAGATAAGCTAATGAAGCTAAGCTCCAGAAGCTAACGTTAGTATAACAAGAGCATTTTGGACACCAAAGAACAGAGACTAGAACAAAACAGGCCAATGAACTCCAACAAACAAAGAGACATGACGAACAACACAGCTGGGAGCTAACGCTAGGTTAACTTCAGCTAACTTTAGAGAAAATCCTAAACTGTCCATCAGACTGCTGTGGCGGTTCTAGTGTTAACTTTATATTTCTTGACAGCAAAGTGACAACATGTTTCCTCGAATATGATGTTGACTTACCTCAAAACAGACGTAAACATCCTTGCTCATTTTAATCACGTTGAGTTGATGTTGTCTTTTCTTGGTTGCAATGTTTCTTAAGGAAAGGGTAAAAAATACACTCTGCTGCCCAGCCTCTCAGGATACCTTGTGTCAGAGCTGCATGTACCCATGAACAACGTGACCATTTTCAAGCTTAAAATCTCAGAAAAAAAAAACTTATAAAACCAAACAAAAACTGACTTCCTGCAGTGCATTTCAATGGATGTCTGAGCAGAGAATGTCCAAGTGTATGGGATTGCTATACTGCACTGTGATTGGCTCATCGTTTTTGAGGGCGGGACTTAGGTCAATTGTATACTGCAAACTTCAATTGGTTTTCTGCTGCTTAATAACAATTCTCCTGGGTATTGAAGTCCTGAGTTATATGATCATTTGTAAGCTCTCTTCTGCTGCCATGGGCACACACTCCGCTTCTGTCGAAATGATGTTTCAAGCCATTCAATCTGAAAGGTTCCCTGGATGCAACAGGTGGAAAAGTGTCTATCTTCACTTTGATCAATTAACAGATTAAATTTTGACAGTTGCATCGCGTTGCATCAAGAATATTTTGAAAAAAATGCCTTTGAAAATCGAATCCTCAGGCCAACTCTGCTGCGTTATTGTCATTTCCTGATGACAGTTTGTGTGCTCCGTGTTTGTAGAGCACTGTGTGGAGTCTCTCCTCCAGACTATCCTCACTAGACTTTAGTTTCATAATAAAAGAATTTCACGCCATTCAGCCTGAGAGACTCTCCAGTGCAATAAACACCAAAGCACAGTGTCTATTCATAGCTCATTAAAGCTGGCATAATGGTTACATAAACAGCTCTGCTGGACGGAGTGGAGAACATCATTTTGAATGTTCATTAGAAGAATGTAATCAAGACAGTCAGCTAATTAGCCTGACTACTGTATTACCATCCCTTTGCTATTGTGAATCAGTTCCTTTAGTGTGGCTGTGTGCTGCAGCGTATGTGTGTGCCTTTGTGTCTGCAGTTAACCATATGAATACAGCACGCACAATAGTGTGTGTGTCTGTGTGTTTGTGTGTGTTATTGTGTGTGGGCTTGCCTTCATACCACCTCATTTGAATGTCTGAGTTGAACACTTGGATCCAGACATGGTATTGAAAGGCAGGAGCATGAGCCAGCCTGCTTTGAAGTCTCATTTCCTGTTGGACTGATGTATTAGCCTCGCCTTCAGGCACCTGTTCATCACATAAAGCACAAGAACACAGCGAGAAACTTACTGAGGAAAAAGTGGAGAAAAGATGACATAAATTGGGTCACCAACAAATGATAAGCAAAAGCTCTCTTTTAATTTTGTGCCAAAGCTATGATAGCAGAGACAGTGATGAATAGTTTGTGGTCATCAGCGTATGAATTTGAATCTGAATTTGATTAACTCTTAAGTCTTGGAAGAAGTTCAGGATGATTTATTATTTCATCAAGCATTCTGGTTTGTAAACAGGTCCAGAGGCCTGCACTACGAAGCTGGATTTTCTGTTATTGAGGTAATTTCTGGGTTAACCCTGGATTTTCTGTCCCATGAAGCTGGTTCACTTCTTACCAGGATGAATCACCATGGTAACGTATGCTGAATGGCTAACCTGCTCCATAGCAGGTTAAAATCTGGATCAGAGATCAACAAGTAGAAAAACAACACCTCCTGACCAATCAGCTCTCAGAAAAGACCCTGCCCATTTTTAGGAGATCCTGTTGATGTTGGTGTGTGGAGACTTTGGAGAGAGAGAGAGTTTAGGGACAGACTCAATCCTTTTGATGTCCACGATGTCATCCTGAACACGAGATTCAGATTCTCATCAAATGGACTGAACTACATTTGTCAGCTGATGGATCCATAAATAAATAAATTCATTTGATTTCATCAACATCAGAGACAGAGTGAAGAAATAAAGCCTTGTCACTGACCGCTTTGAACGAGGTTTTTGTACTTGTTCCCCAAGTCTGTTTAGCTCCACTGTTTGCATCTGAAATAATGATGTTAATAATAATGGTCACACATGGCATAAATGGAGTTGTGCCTTTCTGTGTGGAGTTTGCATGTTCACCTCATGCATGAGTGGGTTCTTTTTGGACACTCCAACTTCCTCCCAGGCTCCCACCATCCAAAAATATGCTCACTGAGCAGAGGTGTCAAAAGTATTCATACACATAGATCATAGGGTTTAAATGACTTTTTTTAGAAGTGGAAGTATCATTGCAATCTTTTTCCTTCAAGTAAAACACACACCTCCCACACTTGGAGCTCCTTCAAAACCATGCCCCCTCTCACATGCACGAGCGCCACTGATTCGCAATCATATGATCATGACAGATTTAAAACCACAGACTCAAACTGGTCCTCAGCTCATCGTTTTTCTTTGCTCTACGTTAGCAGTAATCGGGGTATAGGTAGTTTTTCTGCCATTCTCCAGTATACTTGGATCCCTCTTGGTTATGCACATTGAATCAGAGCTAGAGCACACTAGAGAAATGTACACATGGGAGGCAGGCAGAACTGCAGGATGGGATGGGATTGGTTTAACAAATTGGATCCTGAATGCTAGGATTGGCTGGTGTTTTCCCAGTGAGAAAAACAAAGAGTTCTAAATCTGATTACCAGCACTATCTAAAGGTCTGTCTTAGGACCACAAGCAGCTGCTAGCATGACTAATGACTAGCATTATTGATGAGATGGTCTGACTAAATTCATTTTAAACTGCATTCAGCTTATAGTTGGTGGATGGACCTTTTACCTCTTTACAAGGACCCACAGGGCCTGCCCCACACAGGCACATGCTGCCTCATATACAGACTGTTTTCCCTAACGTTATATTAGGAGGCCCCCCCTTGATGGTCAAGTTCATTTTATTTTCTATATAGCACCAGATGACGACAGAAGTCATAAGAATACCTTTCATATAGAACAGGTCTGTACCTTAACCCTTTATCAGACAAACTAAACAACCTCATTTCATTTATCTTATCTAGACATGACAGTATCTCATACATGAGGTAGTCTCTACATGCTTGCATATTTACAACTGTCTTCTGCTCTATAAATCACGCATGGCTGAGTTTCACCCCGATGCAAAAATGTACACAGAGAGAGAGAGAGAGAGAGAGAGAGAGAGAGGGAGAGAGAGAGAGAGAGAGAGAGAGAGAGAGAGAGAGAGTTAGTGTGCTGCATTCAGGGCTGCTCAGAAACAGGAGATGTAGAAACAAAAACGAACCTGGACAGACTTACATGTTCAAATAATTGTTCAGTTGCTGTAATGAATGCTTTCGTTAAAAGAAACTCATTAACACCATGAAACCTTTTAGTAGCTGTAGCGGTTGGTCTTCCTGGCTACTAACCTCCTCACTGGTGATTGGTTGGGACATTTTACTCTAGTTCTCTTGAGTCTCTGCCATAGACACCTTCATACTAGCCTACATATGTGTGCTGTTGTGTGCTATATATGTATATATATATATATATATATATATATATATATATATATATATATATATATATATATATATATATATATATATAAATTTATATTTATGTGTGTGTGTGTGTGTGTGTGTGTGTGTGTGTGTGTGTGTGTGTGTGTGTGTGTGTCATCCATGTGTTTGAAGTTTGTAAAAAAAAAAAAAAAATCATCAACTTTGGTTGTTGTTTATGGCCACGCTCATTGAGTTACTAAAGAGGCCTTTAATATTTTTTCATTAAATTTGAAGAAGATCTGCTCTGAGAAAAAAACAAAAAATGGGTCAAGTTTATTTAAGTACGTGCCCCTTGATTCCAATGTTTAAGTCAAATTTCCAAACTTCCTGTTTGAAAATTTGGTTTGGTGAGTTTTGGAGCATGATGAAAGTTCATAATTTGGGGTCAAAGTGCCTGAAGAAGTAATAATAATCCCCAGGGTTCCAAGAGGGTTATGCCATCATGTGGTTGGCTCGGGCCCTAATAAAAAACAAAGCCAGTTCAAAACACTTAAAATAAGTTGCATAGTGAGGATTTTCAAATGATGGATAACTGTTTAACCAGGGTTAGGATCCATCTGTACTACTGAACCTACCTGATGTTCACTTACTTCCTTGTAGAGTTTGTGTCAGTATGAGGCTTTATGCATGCAGCTGTTTGTACTACTTGAAGAACTGAATCTTTGGGAAAGTTGTTAATGATGAATTATGGCTATTTGGTGGTTTAAAGGAGAGACAGTTGAGTGCGTCAGCCCTGTGAATCATTTGACGTGCACTTATAATAATGAAGGGGTTGAAGGATTAATGGCAGCACCATTAGCAGGGTTTATCAGAGCAAAATTTAAAGCTTCTGCATGTGAGAGAGAATGGACTGACTCATAGAAGTGAAAGTACAGCCCTGGTTTTATCTCTGGCTCCAGTGTATGTTCCTCGTGTCTTTTAAACTTGTTTTCCAAGTACTTTCATATAATGATGAATACGCTGCACTAAGTTAATTTGTTAAGCTTTGATGTCCTCCAGTATAAAGAACATAGTCCCAATCTGCAGTCTGCTGTATGAAGAGTGGACAGTGGTGCTAGCAGCAGTCACAGGAGAGGTTTTATTATGTCACTCAGCACACACAAGGATGGAGCTGACCAGACAGTCCAGGGTTTTTTGTTATTTTTACCAAATGTGATGTTATTATCAGGGTGTTTCGACACGTCTCAGACCTGCAAGACAGCTGGCCCCGGGCAGGGGGGACTCCCGTCAGTCCAGATGGTCAGTCCATCTTACCTCAAGGTTCAAAATATAAAAGAGATGGAAGATTTTCATGTTTCTCTGCATGCTAAAAATAACATTTTAAAATAGATCAAACAATATTGGCAGCAAGAGAAGTGCAGGATCAACCAAACCACATAAAACAAAGTCTTTGCATTCTGAATTAATCAGCAAAACCTGAACTCAATATTTCATCTCATCCTAAAACCAAACATAAATTTGTGTGCTGTATATCTTATTGTTTCTTCCTGTGACAAAACAATTCATGCATTTTGGATTCACCAGCATGAAACAAAAAGGTTTCCAACCCCTCAAATCAAATTCAGCTTAAGGCTCTCATTCAGCCTTGGGCTGCGCTGTTATCCTTATCATTTATCAGCGGAGATGTGTGTGTGTGTGTGTGGTAAGGGTTCACAGAAGTACAACTGCTCACTGATTTGTAAGTATCAACACTGCCACCAACAGGTCAGAAAACAGACACATCTCTGGCTTTCTGGTTCAGACTACCTGCCTCCATCCCTGTGAATACTCACATATCATGAGTTTTCATCTGGTGCCCCCAATTGTTTTTTCTATGGTACACAAAGTGAATAAAAGTTTAAATAAGGAGAGAATGAATCTGTTTGTCTTAATGTGTTCACTGTACACAGCAGCAGAAAACAGCTGAGAGCAAAATGAAAAGAAGATGAGACAGCAGAAACAGAAATGAGAGGAAATCAGACCAAAGGATGGTAATAGCAGAGCAAATCAGATTGTGGAAAATGTAATTTGATAAAAAATCAAATGAACATATCAGTAGGATATGATCACAGAGACGGGCTTCAACTCAAAATTCAGTCTCTCTTTCTGTCTGAAAGGACTATTGAAATGGTCTTAAGGACATTTGAATAGTCCAAGTTGCCTTGCACTTCTCTTTAAAAGATAAAGGTTCTCCATGAAAACAACATAGCAGGGTCAAGAATTTTAAAAGAGCCAATAGTGACTACTTTTTGTGAAACTCCTTTTGAATGTTTCAAAGACTCGGAGAAAATCCAGGGAGGATTACAGAACAGCATTTGACTGATTAGATCTTTTCCCAGTTAAAAAAAAAAGGGAAGAGAGAGATACGAGATTAAAAAAAAAACTGTAGCTGCTGAATACTATTTCAAATACTCTTCAGCAAGGATGTTTTGAGTTACAGCTAATTATATTGAGCAAAATTCTGTTTGAAGTTTGAAGTTGTCTCCCTGTTTGCCAGTGAACCGTTTGATTTTGATTATATTTGCATTTATTGTCAATGAGCCCAAGATAAAAACTAATATCTGTGCTTGTAAGTGGAACAAATTATCTCCAAGCCATGTCATTTCTGCAAAAGACCCTAAAACTCATAATGTTTTGTATCGTTAGCAATTTCCCTTCTAATGAAATCCATCCACATGAGTGCTGACAGACAAAGCAGAATCAATTCTGTCATGTTGTTTGGGCACAATCGTCCCTACAGGGTGTCCCTCCTGATGCGCCGTTACAGTTTCCATTAGAATTCTCAATGAGGGGATATTAAAGTTGTTCAGCTCTGAATGCGTTTTAATTTTCAGCTTCCTGCTCTGCCCAAACACCTCGTACTGCAGCTTGTTACCTTTAATCTGAAGGGTCTGCTGGGTAATTGTGCCAGTAGCCTGGAGTAGACCAGGGGACTGTTGGATGTATTGCATTCAGCGCTTGTTACGGCCAAAAAAGCATCTGATTACTTTGACAGATTCTCATTTTGTCTGCACGTTGGAATAAATCACAGGCTTGTTCCCCTTTGTACTAAATGTGTTTGTGAACCACATTGTGTCCTAGGAAAGAATCCCTGAGGGTGGCTCTGCCAAGGCTGGATTACCAGTCAGACAATGTGGGCAACTGCTTCAGGGCCTCTGGGTTCACTGTGTCATTCAGTTTGTGGTAATTTAATGAATTTCAATCTTATTCGGGAAAAAAAAGAAAGAAACAGACCACTAAAATTCAACTTCTAAAACCTCAATTCAAAGGGGAGCATCACAGTCCTGAAACCAATCTCACCTGATCTGCAGGCACCGTTGTTTCAGATCGTCAAGATTCAAGATCTTTGCTACTTTGGCTTTGATTTGATGAAACTGTTTTCTTAAATGGAAAAAAGGTAATCATTGCTCTCACACAGGGGCACTGGTTTCTTCCTGGGAGTCTACAAAAACATAATGAAACTGCCACTTTAAATATGGAGTATTCAAAGCAGCTGGGTCAGTAACAAACTCACATTTTTTCCATGATTTAGCCATGTGGCAGCACGGCCTTTCTACACAAAAAAAAACTTTCAATCGTTTATTTTATTATTATTAATGTTTTTTCTTAATTATTTTTAAAGAATGTAAGAACATGACTGTTCCTTAAAACTCTGCGGTGACAGCTTAAACACTACACATATAGTTTCCATGCACGACTTCCTGTCCTACTCGATCTTCCCTACAGTGAATTGAGGCGTCACAGCTCCAGCATCAACTTGGGAAGAATGAAGGTTTGACCGTTGTCAGGTGACGGTTTCCTACGAGATAAAAAAAATTTGCTCGCTTGGGGTGCTGTTGTCTGTACATTACTAGTCGACTTGTGCCTACAGCACCAACTAGTGACTGAAGTAGTCGACTGGTTGATTAGTTGGTGAAACCCCTCGTTCTTTTTCTGGATTCCATTGACCGTAGAGATTTAATGTCCAGTCACACTCGACCAAGAGTGTCTGAATTAAAACAGTTGAAGTAAACAGTGAGAAAAGCAGGAACTAAAGTGCAATTCTGGGATCCTTTGGATACCATTAAAACACCACTGGACTTTAATCAAGCTATAAAGAAAGATACTTTTTTTTTCTTTCTTTTTTTTTTTTCAAACTGCATTCTGTTTAGCTTTATAAGTTGATTTTTAGACTGCAAACACTGATAACAGAAAAACAGAAGTCTTGGCCCCTGTTTTTAGTATCATTTATCAGAATCTCCTTGGCTGCACCCGAAGCCCTGAAAAATTGACCATCACCCTCAGAGTCGATACGAGAGCCAGACAGACAGTGGACTAATTGATACAACAGAGTTACCAGCTGGCAAACCTGGTGTTTTTTAGCCACTGCTTTCTAACAGCAGCTTTTGTTTTTGCTCCCAGAGCACATCAGTCAGTGTGTGGCCACACTGAAGTTTTCATGGGAGACTGCCAATATCCAGTAACTTCCAGAGTAAGTGATAGGGAGTAGGGCAAAGACTTCTTTGTTATGAACCTTGTAGACAATTTCGGACTTCAGAAAAGAGTTGGAGTTCAGAGAAGACATCTATAGGAACAAACAACCTGAACACACACATTGAATCAATCAAATCAGTCTGCAGGAAAGAGACTGCAGCATTTGACCTCCTCCTGTTGACACTGTGGCAGAAACATTGGTTTCTGTAAGCTAAATTTCAAAATATTGTGGAAAAATAGTTAGTTTCATTCTCCAGCTTGTCTTGAGTGTCAGGGGAAAAAACAATTCCTTTGGTACTAGGGTTGCAAAATTCTGTGAATGTTGAAAGTTGGGAATTGGTGGGAATTAATGGGAATTTGGGGGAATTTATTAACTGCATTTACCTGGTCATAATTAAAAAATATCAAATGTGTTTGCTATAAGCATACATGCATGCAAACATGTCTAATGCAATCTTCTTAAATGACATTGAAAATGAATATTCAGGGAGTTTTCAGATTTTTTTTCTAACTGAGTCAAACTGTCATGAATATAATCATAAATATCAAAAATCCAGAAATGTGGTCTCAGTTGAAATGCTGTAAGCTAGTGAAGCAGTTATTGATGATGAGCAAATGTGCTTGAAATTGTCTGCACATATAGTTCAGGCAGGACCAGATTGATTTATGGTACATGACAACACCACACCAGCTGATGAAGTTTAGTAGTGAGAAGAGAAATCTGTGTTTGTCTCTGCTGAAAATGATTTCTGGGATTAATTTAGTAGTGATGGTGGAGACTGAAGCTGGACCGTGTGACAGAAAAAGGACAGAAGAGAAGAAGAAAGCTAAACAGGGGAGCGATAGCACAGGCTAAAGGCTAAACCACAAGCTAAAGGCTAAAACACAGGCTAAGCTGTTTGTGATAATGTTCATTTCAGCAGTTATTCTGCAGTGATCTGATCAAACTTGAGAGTCTGTCAATAAAATGAAGAGTGAGGTTACGTTTGCTCTGATTGGTAGATGAGCAGGATATAAAGATTCGCTAACGTCAAACATTAGCCTATGAATACATCAGACTCCAGGCTGCGAGTTGCACTTAAATAGCTAGCGACTAAACTCCAGTACAAACTGACAAAGTTTACTTGTTGTCATGTTTCAAACAACAGCGCCGTGTAACTGTTGATAAATACCTTACCTCATCATCACGATGGATCTGGTAAAAGGTTGTCCTGAACAAAGAAAAGTAGTGTTAAAAGTTGCCTTGAGAGCCTTGAGAGTCATGTTATCATCACTGTGTGTGTGGTCAAAGATGTTGCTGCAGTCCACTTGAAACAGATAGTCCTCACAGCCTCTTTGAAGTAAGAAAAAAAAAGCTCTTGGAAAAAGTTGCAGAGCTGTGAATCTCAAACTGTCTGAGAGAAATGAGTGTTAATCTTGAGTACATGCATTATAAATAATTCAATGTTTAAGAGCTCAGAATCCACCTCTGTGCCGGTTAAGACAAACCAACTTTTTTTACACTCCACAAGAGAAGAATGAGTGAACCTCTGGTACGATGTCAGGCCTCTGGTTTGTCTTAACTGCAGTTTTATCTCCCAAATCAACCACAAACCACAATAATGAGCAAAAATCTTCCCTTCATTGCATTTCTCTTCCTCATGCACAAACTTCCACTCTTTTCCTTGTAACGGTGAGGTAATCTGTCATCTTCACTTAAGCAATTTCAGGCTATTGGTGCCAGAAATACACAAAGTGCATAGACAGAAAGACAGACAGCGTGACTGGGAGCTTTGAACCTGAAAAATTAAACTTCAAACACTTTTGCCATGTCTAAAAAAAGCAGTAAAGGCATAAGAGAGGACTTTTGATGAAGCATTTCTGACGGATTTCCTTTCATATGACATCTAAAAACTATTGTGATAACCTTTCATTTTGAAACCAGACATCTGTCTTAGCTCAGACACACAGTGACGCACAGTCTTCCTAAGTTTAATATTCCAGACAGGGATCTGGAAATCAAATGAGGCTTAGGACAATCGAAACCTGATAAGAATCTGCAGGGAGGTAAACACAGCTTCAATCAGCGTACCCAAACAACTGCAATTACAGTGATTGTTACTAAATGAATTTCAGCTTTTCTGTATAAGGCCTGCTAAAAAAAACAAACCTTCCTGTCAAAGTGCCTTCTAGTGTCTGAACAAGAGCCAGGAGACCTTTGCCTTTTGGTCTGGGCTCAGTGGGCCAATGTGTTTTCTACTAAGATGTTATTTATTCTGGACAGCGACAGGAATACCTTTTTCAGGGTCAGAGACTGTAACACCTCTGGCTCACACCTCTGCGTCGTCCCTTCTTGTCTGTGTCTATTTCCACTTTCTGCTTCCAGGAGTCGATCAGGTTCACCTGCTCCAGCTTCTCCATGGCAGAGTCCGATGGATAAGGTTACTGTCTAAAGATTTGTGTGTACACACACATACAAAATCATGCATATATTTAAAATGAATTTATGAGAGTTTATAGTTGTGCATAAATTAAACATTTGTCAACTCTTGTTTGAATCAAATGTTGTGCATTTTCTCTGTGAGAATACAATTTATGAATTTACAACTGTACTAAATTACAAATACATATTGCATTTGTATTTATATGTCTGATTTGATTCAGACAAGAGTTTAAAAATGTTTTATTTATGCACAACTATAGACTAGCATGCATTTATTTTAAATGCATGTTTTTGTATGTGTACACACAAATCTTCTGACAGTGACCTGACCCCACAGAGTACCTTATTCCAGCCTCACTCATGAACTCCAGAGGAGCCATTAGTCTTAATCATTCACACCCTCAAAAAAGCAACACCAGCTCTAAAAGGGGATGTGGTTAAGTCTTTGTGGATATGCAGCAAATGATTAAGCTATTAGAGATGATTCCTTTCGATTGATTGGATTAGCCTTGGCTCTTTTTTTGAGGCTTTAAGCTGGTTGACATGAGCTGAATATTTCACGGTTGATACGGAGGTGTCTCTTTCAATTAGATTTTCAGGTCAGGGTAACCTCAGAGTTTTTTTTATTCCTCTTCCTGTTAAAATCATCGTGGAGCATGTTCTCAACACAGAAACAGAGTGTCAACAGGAGAGTCCCGGCTCATAGTGTAGACAGATTGTCAAGTGAATGAAAATATGGAGAAATAATAATAAAGGAAATAACAATATCCTGATCCTACCATTTAAATGCTAAGGGTTTATATGGCTTGCTATGGGGGGGGCTCTTAATTTTAGTTAACTTTTCTGAAAATTTTCATGGCAATTTAAGCTCAAGAATACAGGAACATTTCAGGGTTTTATTGCCATCAACTTAAATGATTTTTTTTTTTTTTTTTTTTTTAATCCTTGTAAATTTTGCTGTAGAATTTTTTTTCTTTTTACCAACTTTATAAAAAATATTGCACAAAACATGTTTGCATGCATGTAAGAAAAAGTTCAATATTTATACATTTATATGACCAGGTAGTTGTATGGCTAGCAATTAATATGTAAAAATTTCAGTTAATGAAAAAAAAAAAAATTAAGAAATTATTTTAATTACTTTTATTTTACTTTAAAAATACTATTTTTATTTTATTTTAATTTTCATTTTAAGTTTGGCCGTTTTAGAAACTTTCTCCATAAAGTTTTCAGTAAATATACACTCGTTCAATGAAGAAAATACTTACTTGTAACAATTTAGATGTTATTCTTACCTCTTTTTTTTTTTTTTTTTTTTTTTAAATTAGCATGATTTTCAAAAAAGAAAAAAAAAATTGTGAATGATTTCATGAGAGCAGCAATTTTGGAAAAAGGCCAAAATACAACTTTAGCTGCCTGAAGTGGATTGATAATCCTCACAGGGGGTCGAAAATATTTTTCTATTTATTCTCTTTATGAAAATATTTATCATGTTGATGAAATAGAGGGCTTTAAACTCATGTGTCAAATATGATACATTTAGCATTAAAGGGTTAATTCCTGAAATTCCCCATGGAAAGTTTCCAACTTTGAAAATTACCAGAATTTTTCCAACCCTTCAACTTCTTTTTAGTGAATATTCATTTTCTACCTCTTCTCAAACAACAAAATAAGAAATAAAACGGTGCCTGTGAGGTTAAAGAAAAAGTTTCATTGCAGTAGTATGAAATAAATGTAATAACTTTGCTGTATCTGTTCTGCAAACACAGCGTTCTGCAGCATTGGAACACAGCTCAGTTCAGGATAGGTCACATCTCTCTTGTTTACTATTTGAGGTCGTCCTCTGGGCTGCTTTTGGCAGCTTTCTGTCGGCAGGGATTTTTAACAATCACCTTGCTGCATTTAAATGAAAATTTCCCCCAAAGTGATATTTGGATTTGCATGAAAAAAAAAAAACCCGATGAGATCTGTTCATGGCAAAACCCAGACAGAAAAAAGAACTACTCTTGGAGTGTGTCCCTCTCCTGTCCCTTTGAAATAAAGTTGAAATCCCAGAAAAACAATTTTCTTTTGTCCTGAGTGAATGTGCAATGCAACACCGCGAGACACAATCATGAGCTATTTACAGAGCCGGGCAGATTATTAGAGGAGGTAACAAAACTGTGCTGGCTTGGTTCGATGAAAGCCCAGACACTCTTGAAAAAAAAGAGATACTTTTAGTGAGAATGAGTGAGAATAAATAGTGTCACTGAATTAAAGCATTTATAAATCACAAAAGAAGTAGCTCTCCATAGTGTTATGCTAACATTGTGAGAGCTGATACATTCAATGATGACAAATAGTTTCACTTATTCTCCATACACCTGACATGAGTGTAAAAAAAGGACAGAAGCAGAAACCTTTCATTTGTTGTTGTCTGGCTACGTCAGTGTTACTGAAAGGCCAAAGAGGCAGCAGGGGGAAGGACTGAAGAGAAAAGAGTCGGGATTCATTTTAATTGCTGTCTCAAAAGGCCGGCGTCTGACAGGCAGGTAAACATCCAGACTATTAATTCGCCCTCTAGTGCTGTTTTGGAGGCTTAAGACAACATAGCGTTTTGCAGAGGTGTGTTTGTTTACACAGAGGCTCCAGGTATAATCAGCCATGAAGACACAACTTAGTTTTGTATTTGGAGATAGGGAATTAAGAGATAAAGCTTTGATGTTTTTGTCTTATTTAAATAAAATGTTTAGTGATGGTGGCTCACTGTGTTTTTCTGCTGTCTCATCTCAGGTTCCTGTGGCTCAGTCTGCTGCCAGGGATCAGTTCAGCTCACAATGTGTCAGTTACAGGTCATCCTGAAAGTGAAAGTATTCACAGCGCTTCACTTTTTCCACATTTTGTTATGTTGCAGCCTCATTCCAAAATGGAATAAATGATATTTTTCCCCTCAAAATTCTTCACACAACACCCCATTATTATCACATGAAAAAAAGTTGTTGTTTCTTTTTTTTTTTTGGAATTATAAAAAAAAAAACTAAAACATCACATGTTTGTAAGTATTCACAGCCTTTACCAAAGAAGCTCTAAATGTAGCTCAGGTTCATCCTGGTTCCTCTGATCCTCTTTGAGATGTTCCTGAAGCTTCATGTGAGTCCACCTGAGGTAAATTCAGCTGATTGGACCTGATTTGTAAAGGCTCACACCTGTCTATATAAGGTCGCACTGGTGACAGTGTATGTCAGAGCACAAACCAAGCATGAAGTCAAAGGAACTGTCTGTAGACCTCTGAGACAGGACCGTCTCCAGACACTAATCTGGATCCAGGGTCCAGAAACATTTCTGCTGCTTTGAAGGTCCCAATGAGGACAGTGGACTCCATCATCTGAAAATAGAAGAAGATCAGAACCACAAGGACTCTTCCTGGAACTGGGCCCCCCTCACCTTAATACCCACACCCCCCTCCTTCCAGAAGGACAACAATCTCTGCAGCAATCCACCAATCAGGCCTGTATGGTAGAGGGTCCAGACTGGAACCACTCCTTACACCTCAAATACACCGGCTGTGTCTGCATTGAAGTTCCACTTTGCTGCGTGTTGACTGCATTTGTCAACTCACACCGGCTGCGTGTTCAGTCTGACAAGCCGCAGGACTGGCAGACAGCTGGAGTCGCGAGACCGCGGAATTCCAGCGCTTTCCTCTCCGTTAATAAACCGCTCTTCATTCATGTTGTGCTGTAAAACCTCAAACCTGTTGATTCCTGGTGTGTCTTCACTCATTGTGTCGTTTTTGTGCATTGGTAAAGCTAAATACAATCTAGATTTTGACAGTCTGTTTTATTTCGAAAGTCTCAGGCTCTTTTTAGGTAGTCTCTGTGCACTACTTCCTGTCCCGCTCAATCGTCTCTACTCTTAATTGACGCGTCACAACGGTGTCATCCGGCAAAATAGGACGGCTGTGGATCAGTCGCAACCTGTGGGACCAGCCACTGGTGTATTTCAGCCATTAGTAAAAGGCTCATGGCAGCCCGCCTGCACGTCTAGATACATGCTTATTCTACTAGAAAATATGGGAATAAAAGGCTGTCAAAAAAAAACAAAAATTCTGTGTGCTGGCCAAGCTGCAACTTGGCTGCAACCAAAGTCTGTATAATTAATGGATGTAGTCTCCTCGACATCACCCGTCTGTTTCTGAAACGGACTTTTGAAGCCAAACGGTCGGCGCGGCCATATTGGAAATGAGGCGGGCAGTGAGTCTCCACAGTAACAACCATAGGATGCTCCACAGTCACGTGATCTGAGCTGTGCCTCTGATTGGACGAACTGGTTAGCTTAATATTGTGGAAACTGCCGAATTAGAAAAAAATTCACCCCCGTACAGTGCGTGGCGTTAGTGAAATTAGTGATTCAGACGGGAGACATTCTTTGTTCCAGGCTGTAAATGTGCTTATTTTGGCCCTGAAAACAGCTTTTTTTGGCTTGGTGTGTTTGTGACTTCCAGTACTTCCGGAGCCAGCCTCAAGCAGACACTCGAGGAACAGCAGACTTTAGCACTTCCGCATTGTCTCATATTTTCAGACTGGAGGTTGCCGCTTGGCTGCAACCCTTGAGAAACAAAGACAACACAGAAGTACTAAAAAGTGCCGTCCAGGACGTCCTCTGTCAAAAAGCCCTGGGAACACACACACTCATTCAAAATGTCCGGTCATCACAGAAAAAAAATGCATATGTTTACAGCTTTTATTAAAAAAGTTTGAATAGACAATTTCTTTATCATACACATTATTTGTAGGGTTTTCTTTTTTACACATTTCAATAGTCATCAAGGACTTTATTTATTTATTTATTTATTTATTTATTTATTTATTTATTGAGGGCAGGTATACTGTTTGGTTGAATTAGCATCTTCTACATGGTGGCCATGGGTGATCGGCTTGAAAACTCAGCTTTAAAGACCAATAAACAACATCACAGGGACTGGGTCCATGTTTTATGGTCTAAGGCCCAGGAAAAAAGTACATTTTTAAATTAGGACTTCAGTACAGGTTGGAAATGACCCAAAGACTCAGACTGGCAGAAATGCAGTCAAACCTCACCTCTCATTGCAGATCCCTTTATTTCCACTCTTGTGCTCCTGAGTCTGTGATTTCCTCACTGTATTGCACCTGTGTTTAATCAGTCTAGTCCCTCCAGTGTTTTTAGACCCTGCATTCCCTCCCTTATGTGTCAGTTAATCTTGTTCCCTCATGACAGAGTACATTCCCTCGTGTTTTCTTTGTAAGTGTTTGACCAGTGTTTTTGCTCTGGGCTGCTGTTTGGGATTCCTCTGCCTGTGCTGACTGATCTCTTGTGTACAAGACCTGAATAAACAGACCCTGACCTTTGGTTCTGCTTATGAGTCTTGGATCTGAGTCCTACTCTTTGATTCAGTAAGAATCTACATGGATGTTAACTTCAACCCCAATTCCAATGAAGTCGGGACATTTTGTAAAACGTAAATAAAAATATAATACAATGATTCACCAATCCTTTTAACCTGCATTCAATTGAAAGACAAGATATCTGGGGGTCCTGGTTTGTTGGACGGTCACGTGAGGGTGTCGTATCATTTTCGGTTTGCTTTTGCTTTGTTTGTCGCACTGCTGTTGCTAAGCTCTCACTTAATCTCGATAGTTTCTTCTTTAATTCACTTTCACTCACTCTTCCTAAACTTTACCAATCTGCAGTAGTTCGCACCAAGCACTCTTTATTTTCACTATGGTGAGCTCTTTTGTTGTGATTTTCGACCACTGTTGCTTCTGTTAGCCTCTAGCTCCTTAGCACCTGTTATGGTTTCTCACCCGGTCTCTTCCTCTCCTGTTCAGTGCTGCCTTATGTGTCAGATGTTTAGTTATTCCCCGTCCTCCTTTATGGGTAATAATACTTGCATAAAATACAGTTTATTCATAGCTCTGGAGGCGAGGGTTTCTGAGTTAGAATCATGGCACCGCACCAAAGCAAGCCCACAGTTAGCAGAATTAGTTAGCCAGCCCCCTGTAGCTGGTGCGGGGCTTCAAAGCTTAGCTTCCCCCCCAGCGGACCCTGAGCAGCTGGGATGCAGTGGCTGGGTTACTGTGAGAGGGAAACATAGCTGCAAGCTTAAGAATCTCACGCCGGATAACAAGAAAGTTCACATTTTAAATAGATTTGCCCCACTTAGCAACTCACCTGCTAAGAGGCTAACCACTCTGGTGATTGGTGACTCCATAGTCAGAAATGTTAAATAAGCGACACCAGCGACCACAGTCCAATGCCTGGGAGGCATTGGACCCAGGAGAGCGGGCGACACAGGAGGAAATTTAAAACTGCTGGCAAAGGATAAACGTAGATTTAAGAAGATTGTTATACATGTCGGTGTTAACAACTCCCGCCGCCAGTCTGAAGTCACTAAGGCTAATGTGGAGTTGGTGTGTGCACTCACTAAAACAATGTTGGACACCCTAATTTTCTCTGGTCCCCTGCCGAACAGGGCAAATGATGAGATGTTGAGCTGCATCTCCTCATTCAACCACTGGCTGTCAAGATGGTGTCCAGAAAATGGCGTGGGGTTCATCGATAACTGGAAATCTTTCTGGGGCAAACCTGGTCTGATTAGCCAAGATGGCATCCATCCTACTTTGGATGGTGCAGCTCGTTTAACTAGGAATCTAGCTGATTTTATTAGTGTGCCATTCTGACAACTCAGAGTGGAGACCAGGAAGCAGATCTGCAGTCCTACATGCCCCTCTGTGTTTCCCTTAGAGCTGTTACCCAGCCACTCCTGTAACACAGAGACTGTGTCTGTTCCCCGACCAAGACCCCTTACATGTAACATTAAAAATAATAAAAGAGTAAATTATAAAAATCCTATAAAAATTAAAACCTCACATGCAGCTGAATCACATAACGTTAAAGTTAAATGTGGTTTATTAAATGTTAGATCTTTATCTTCTAAAGCCATTTTAATTAATGATCTAATATCAGATTATCATATTGATTTTCTGGCTCTGACAGAAACCTGGCTGTGTGAGGCTGATTATCTTAGTTTAAATGAGTCCACTCCTCCCAGTCACGTTAATACCCACATCCACCGAGACACAGGGCGAGGAGTGGGTATGGCAGCTATCTTTAATTCTATCCTTAATATTTGTGCTAGACCTAAGCTGGGCTTTACCTCTTTTGAAAGTCTTTTTTTTTTTTTCAGTTTCACACATCCAGCTGCTAAAACTGTGCAACCGGTTCTGTTTGTTATCGTGTACCGGCCTCTTGGCCCATACTCTGAATTCTTATCCAGTTTCTCCAAGTTTCTTGTCAGCATCGTCCTTCATTCAGATAAAACTGATTAAAAAAAGTCAATAAAAATATTCTAACCAGGAGCTTGTCTGATAGAGCCATATCTATTTTCAAGAAAGCTATTCCAGCTGCCTTGAATTCAGTGTCTTACACTACTGTAGCAGAGAGCTCCTATGCACCCTAACAGCACAATCGGCTTGTTGCTGATACTTCAGGTTCTCTTCAAGCCATTCTCCATTCTTAGACACTTAAATAGAGGACTCTTAGATGACAGAGTTCAGCTCCAGGGTATAATGCTCAAACTCATGGGCTCTCAAACAAAAATCGAGGAAATTAGAAAGAATTTTGCACTCAGCTAAAACAAAGGAGTCTGGTTGGAGAAATAGCTTAAATGAAAGGCCTTGCGCGCTGCTTATTATTCATTGCTTATTGAAGAGAATAAAAATAATCCAAGATTCCTTTCCAGGACTGTAGCCAGGCTGACAAACAGTCATAGCTCTACTGAGCCATGCATTCCTCCATTGCTTAGCAGCGAGGACTTCATGAGCTTCTTTAATGATAAGATATTAAAGATCAGAGATAAAATTAGTAATCTTGTGCTTTCAACTGGGGTAGAACCTCCAGCCGTTGGCAAAATCATGGAAAGGGTTCTTAGACCGAGTATACTCTTGGACCACTTTGTATCTGTTGACTTGCCAGGGCTGGTCTCAACAGTTGTTTCGGCCAAACCATCAACTTTCCTCTTGGACCCTGTCCCAGCATGGCTGTTGAAGGAAGTCCTTACCTCGGTCAGCACCCCTCTTCTAAAGATGATTAATGTGTCCTTACTGACAGGCTGTGTGCCACAACTTTTAAAGTTGCAGTAATTAAGTCCCTCCTTAAAAAAGCCAACTCTTGATTCAGGCTCCTTAGTTAACTACAGACCAATATCTAACCTCTCTTTTATTTCCAAAATCTTAGAGAAGATTATCTCCAATCAGCTCTGTGAGTGTCTTCATAGCAACAGTCTTCTTGAGGACTTCAAGTCCGGGTTTAGGGCCAACCATAGTACTGAGACTGCACTGCTGAAAGTAACTAATGATCTACTTTTGGCTTCAGACAGTGGTCTCCTCTCTGTGCTCATATTACTTGATCTTAGTGCTGCTTTTGACACTATTGATCATCACATCCTCTTGCAGAGATTAGAGAAGCTTCTTGGCCTCACAGGAACTGCTTTAGCTTGGTTTAGATCGTATCTGATGAGTTTTTCGCAGTTTGTTCATGTGAACAATAAATCCTCCTTGCATACCAGGGTGTGTTATGGAGTTCCTCAAGGCTCAGTGCTTGGTCCGATTCTTTTCAACTTATATATGCTTCCTCTTGGTAGTATAATTAGGAAACACTCCATAAACTTTCACTTTTACGCAGATGATACACAGCTATACTTATCGTTGAAGCGTTGAGCAGACATTTTCTACTTCTGAATTCAGTGAAGACTGAATCATTGTTATTGGCCCTAAACACCTCAGAGAGGCTTCCTCTAACCAGATAACTACCTTAGATGGCATCAGCCTGGCACCTGGCTCCACTGTTAGGAACCTAGGAGTTCTTTTGGATAAGGACCTGTCCTTTAACTCTCACATCCAACATGTCTGCAGGACGGCATTCTTTCATCTTCGTAATATTAGAAAAACAGACACATCACCCTCACCCTTAGACAGCTGGGATAGACTCCAGCCACCTGCGACCCTGAACAGAATAAGCAATATAGAAGATCGATGAATGAAACCTACTCAAGTTAAGCACCACAGGCACGGTATAAATGTATAATGTCCATTTCACAGCAGTCAATCACAACTTATAAAAATCCCTCCTGTATCATGCTACATTGCATTCAGTATAATTTTATTCACCTGTTGTGTCATTTGGCAAAACATCCACAAAATCATCAAGATTGCACAATTTGAACATCTCGTGGAACACTTCCTTATGGCTCAAGGAAGAGTGTGAGCTCTATTAAACTGGCTGGTGTTTCAAAGCCACTAGTTTTCTTCTTCTTAAGAACTTGCTTAAGCTGAAGGATCTCATATTCTAAATCCTCTGTGTTGCAGTTCCCAGGAATAAATGAACCTGCCCGCAGCGACTCCTTATCTGTGTTGACCTGTCTCTGAACTGTTGGAGTGCTTATGTAGTGCCCTTCAAGCTTAGAGCTTGGTGTGACCTGACAGCCTTGAGGTGCAATACTAATGTTGCATTGTTCAGTAAGGTTCACAGTATCATTCCAAATATCATTAAAGAGAAAGCCCTCTCTATAGCTGTCCAATGTATCAACAAGAGAATCTACAAGAGTAACAGCTGTACTCAAATTGAGTTCTGGGGCCTGTGAAATATCTAAGAGATGTTTTATCTCTTCAAGAATCGTGGTGAATGTCACAAGGAGGCCAACAAACTTAAGATCTATTTGGGCTAACAGACCTCTTGCCTCTTCAACTCTGTCACCATTTCTCTCTCATGATATTTCTCTCAAGAGACATAAGATGGGTGGCGGTCTATCCCTCACTGTCTTGCAAGCGTTATACCTACATGCCCACCTTGTCTCTTTCGGCCTTTGTAACTCTCTTGGGGCACCTTGATACATCTCCCTCTGTACCCCTACCCACCTTTGATGCACACATGACACTGACACAAAAACACACAGCTCCTGCAGAAGCAAAAAGAAACAATAGGCATCAGGGATGCATTTCCCACAGTCAACTAATACTGAATTTAAACAATGAGCATTGTAGTGAACATAAAAAGCAAATGGAGCCTCTAATTTAATGGGTATTCGCACGGCTGTTTTTCTTCCACCCACAACTGGGGCCCCGTCATAGCCTTGCATTACTAGGTGGTTTCTGCAGTATTTGTATAATTTTATGTGAAAGTGCTGCAGCATCCAGGCACTCTGCTGCTTCAAATGTGAAGCTTTCACATACTTACCCACTGCAGTGATAACAAATTACAAAAGACATCTGTTTATGTTTTCATTTCCTGTCTTCAGTGTTTCCTCAGCAGGGGCCGCTCTGCACTGGGGACTGCGATTGGCTCTGGCTGGGATGTCTCTATCTCATGGTGATCATCAGCTCTGGCCAGGTGGGCGCTCTGCAGCAGTGCTACACTGCTATGGGCCCCCTTGCTGGCATGTTGCAAGGTGGGTACCCGGGTGAATGCCTCCTGGCCTTGAGCCGTGAGGAGCACCCAGAAAACTCTGTCTCCTGTGACTGTGTTTCCTGACCTGGCTCCTCTGCTTCTATACATGTAAAGCACTTTGTGCTACATTTTAAATGTATGAAATGTGCTTTATAAATAAAATTTGATTTGATTTGATATGTTCCTTCTTGCTAATGTATTTGGTCCCATCAACAGCAATGTTAAAAGCCTCACTTTGTGCAACAAGGTATGTTGTATTTCTTTGACTTGTCATTTTTCTTTTGACAGTGGGATCATGCTTGGATAGCAGTTCCATAAAAGAGTCATTTATTGTCACCCTCTGTTTCTTTATGTGCTCTCTGTGCAATGTTTTGTGTAGCTGTGAGAAGCAGGGTTTCTCCAACAGTTTTAATGTACTCTCTATTTTCCTTCACTAATTTTTCATTTTCTGCAATTACTGAGGCTGAGAGAGAGGATGTGCTTGCAGTCGACTTTTCTTTCACACCTTTCTGCATTTCTGATAGAAGGCTAACTTCTTTCCGTGTTGCCAGGGTTTTTTCCTTTAGTCTTCTTCTCCATGGAGGGTTCTTCTTATCGATACTGGAACACTGAGCTACAAGGTGTTTCTTAGTAAGGGTTGATGTGGGATTTCAAAGCATCCACTCCTCCCACATTCTCTGCATGTATCCTCTCTCACTGGGGTTGCTGGTGTAGTAGCACTCCAGCAGTACCCTGTTGTCCATCCTGCTCCATGCAGGCCTTGTTCCAGTAACCCACTTACCTTCAGAGTGCCAGTTTGGCTCTTTCATTAATCAGTTCACTCATCCTGAGGTACAGCATATATAATAAGGACCCTTGCCAATGGCCCACCTGGATTTTCACCTTCAGCTCCGACTGGGATTTGAACCCCGGTCTCCCATGCCAAAGTCAGTGTTGCTGAAAACAACAAAAGGAAGTGTCTATCATCTTGATACAGTTGCCTTGCTATTCCAAAAATCACTGAAGTAAATCAAACAATTTATGTATGAAATCCACTGAGGGCCTCACAATATCACTAACTCATTGTGAGGAGTGTACTTTGTATCAAATTCAGGACTGCCCCTGGCCAAATTGGGGCCCTAAGCAGAAATTTTATTTTTAAATTGCATCCCATTGCGCAAAATGGGGCCCCCCATGGATCATGGGGCCCTACGCACAGCGCATGTTCTGCATGTAGGAAGGGGCGGTGCTGATCGAATTGATACCAAATTCTGCAGTATCACACACCACTAGTTTTCAACAGATTCAGGGATCTTTACAACATGTTAAAAATGGTATAGTTTTAGTACAAACATCCAGCATTGTTTCTTTCTATCCATGTTTAAAATGTAGGAAATCATATCCTTTCTTCTACATTTGAGTGTTTGATAACAAATGTGTCCACTGGCTTCATAAGTGAATCCTTCTCTGTGACACTTTCAGGAAAAGGCTCTATATTTCCAGGTGTTTTGGGGACAGGAGCTATTTCACACTTTCATTTAAGTTTTTCAACACTTTTCACAGCCTCTGACTTTTGAAATTGATCCCGGCAGAGTGAGGAGCCAGTACCAGGGGCTTTATATTCAATAAGGTTATCCTCAGTTGGTTAGAAAGAACCTGAGGTGAAGCGATGGAGAAGTTGTAGAGTCTTCACACTAACATTTTGAATGGAAAAAGTGGCTCGGAATTTTATATGGGCTGTTGGCCTTTAGAGAGTCATCTGTCTCTCATAGAGAGGATGGATTCAGCCTGAGGGAAAGTGTTGAAATGTCTGGGAAAAGTCTTTATTGTGGAGGTCTTAACTAACAGACAGTATTCTCTGCCATGCTGGTCTTCCTGTACCACAGTCTAAGTCACAAAACATAAAGTGAGCTGGACTGAAACATAGTTTGATTAATGGTGTCATTTTGGGGAATACAATGAAGTAAACCTGTAAAACATAGACTCTTTGTTTAATGTATCCTTTATGGTGATCTGTTTGACCTGACCAGTTTGAATAAATGCATCATCTCCGAATGAAAACCCTCATGCTTTTGAGGAGATGTTAAAAAAAATCAACTTAGGTTTCAATTAATATCTAAAAGTTTAATCTGTTCTTACATTGAACTTATAAAACCCTCCATCCCTCAGTTATCCAGAGGAAGAGTGATGAGCTCTTCTTACATGTACATTGCTGCCAATCTGGAGCTCAATCATAAATGTGTTTGATCAACAGGAAACCCCTGAAATGAAGCCAGCCAAAAATATAATAAATTAATGTGCTTCATTTTGCATGCCATCTGCTCACTCAGGAATCCCAGACATGTTTTACTTTCCCTGTCATGCAACATTTATTCCCCATATTTATCATGTCAGCGTACACTCGATTTGTAATCTTGAACTGCCAGCAGGAGGCTGCAGCACTGTAATTTCAGTTTGGCTGAACTGTGTCGGTGCACACCCACAATGAGTACTACATGGGATAGATTCTAGATGCAAAAATAATCAATAAAGATCAATACAAAGGATAACTGCATTTCATTAGAAGCTTTTCAACCACGTACTGGCCTCCAACCTGCTCAGGCAAATCAGCAGTACTTTAACTGTGCAGTCACAACTATGTTCCAAAATACATTTGTTGCAAGGAAAGTAACTAAATTGGAAAACAGAACAAATACAATATAATGGGCAAAAAAGGGTCTGTTTAAGGCCCAACTAGTTCATCAAATATTATAGTTTATGATGTAAACTTTATTCAAATCATGGAGAGCACACCATGTTGCAGTGCTGTCTGAATTCTGAGTGAGTCATACACTGTATAGTATCCCAAAATGCATATTGTAAAGTAGTGTATGAGCGATGTGCACTATACGAGCAATATATACCATCATGCATAGCGGTTCAGACAGAAGAAATGTCTGATCACATGATTACTGATAACATGCTGTTGGACACAGCCACGCCAAAAAATAACACCTGGCCCTTAGCAAGTCCCACAACTTTGAGAGAACCCAAACATGCATGAGGAGAACATGCTAACGCCACGCAGAAAGGAAGACCAGGTGAATCTGGATTCCATTTGGTGACCTTCTTGCTATGAGGCTGAGGCACTTACTGTTGTGTAACCGTGTAGCTCAAACATTAAAAAAAAAAAAAAAAAAAAACATTGAGTCATCAGATACAGATCAGAATAAATTTAGTTAATGATTAATTTTTGTTGTTGTTGTTTTTTTGTTTGTTTTTTTTGTATTTACCCTCAGGATCCCAAATACCACTTGTTTTTAAATGACTGGCATCTACAAACCATTTGTCCAATCCAAAGACTCAAAAAAAACAAAAAAAACAAAAAAAAAAAAAAAAAAAACTGGAGCAGTCAAAAGATTTTCAAGTGAATGTATCACAAGTGATGTCAGCAACATGTCTAAACTGAGCAGAGAAGACGGGAGAATTTCATCAACATCACTTTGATTCTCATGTCTTCTTTGAGATAAATTCTATCAGAAACAGATAACTCAGAGCTCTTTAATGTTTTCAGTGAGCTCTGAATGATCCACAGACACTCTGTAGTCACTCTTTAAAAACTCTTTGAGTTTTTCTTCCCACGTCGTCGTCCTGCAGGGATATAATTTGTGCTCAGAGCCGCTCAGCTCTCTGTCTCATTACTGACAGAAACTTCTCTGCAGATGGTCATGATGCCTCTGCAGTGTAGACTGTAAACTGTGTAAACAGTAGTGACAGTACTGACTGTAAACACTTTATAAAGAGTAAATATCTTGTAATAATGTTGTAATAATTGTTTCATTCTGATGATGTTAAACTGCTCAGGAGACATTGTTGAGTTCTCCTGAACCCAGAGAGGAGCAGGACTTCATACTGCAGAGAAAAATCAGACCACAGTCAGGAACAACATGACAAACAGCAACATTTGGAGATTCTTTGAGCAATATTTTTACTCTGGTCCTTAGAGGCCACCTGGAAATGTGTTGGATACACTGATTCATTATTTGTAAATTTTTAAAAGGATAAAATCAGAGAAATTCATCCTTTTATTCTAATGATTTATAGCTTTTAAATGTTGTCCCACTGCATGAAGACATAATGGAGTTCCATCAGTCTGTAGTCATGTTTGTTCTAAATCTATAGAGGGACAGGACTTCACTTTGCTGAGAAAAATGAGACCACAGAGAGTAAAAATGTGATGGGAACAAAAACATGACCAGAAGCTGCTCGGAATCCTGAGGGTCAAAGCATCTCTATTTAAGTCATGTTTCCTGTGCACCAGCATTACAGCCAGTAAAACCATTATAGATACTGGTACATCTCATTTAATCAGAGACAAGAGACCCTCAAAAAGCCCTTGAGCAAGGCAATTACCCCTCCTCAGCCTGGGGCTTTTGTGTCAAATGCAGCCACGTTGCATGGATCTATGAGGGTCATTTGGTGAAGAGTTAGTTCCATTAGAAGTGCAGGTATGAATGGGAGACTTCTCCTTATCAGCTGAGACGCTATTAAGACAAGTGCCACCTCGATCCCTCTTCATGCCTCGTGCTGTGGGGCTGTAAATATCCCCTGGGTTAATGAGGTGTTCGCTGAGTGTGGGAGCTTACATTTACTCTCCAATAAAGTCCTGCCAGGGACAACATCACTCCCCATTTCTTATAATGGCATTTTAATAGATACTCATTTGCAAACAGCACCGCAGCATCGGTGTGAGGTATGGCGGCAGGTGTGGGAGAAACCCAAATGTTTGTGTTGTGTGAGAGTACAGCTAAAGGTCGGGAACACACGGGAGAATATGAAAATATGAAGACACACAGGGGACAGATTGACATTTTAAAACCAGACGAGACCAAGAGGAAGTGTCCTGTGCTGTGATTTATACCAGAACCTGCAGCTTCACTCTCCGGCTGCATTTACATTGATCAGGATGTGAGAGAAAAGAAACCACAGCCCAATGCTATCACACGTTTTGCAGGCTTCAGAAAAGACAAACATCTGTTTGAGAAAGGTTGACTTCTGAAAAGGACTGGGTCTTGCTGTGTATAGATCTATGCTTGTGTGGTTTATTTCTCCTCCATGCATCATCCAAATAAATGCAGGGTGGGCGGATGAATGCAGATTTTGATATGCAGATGGAAAATCATCAGTAAGCTGCAGTTTCATCAACTATAACCTGGGAGTGGCTGTATAATTAAGATCACGCACTGACTGGTCTAGCGCTTGTTCATTTGGAAAATGGATGAATTACTTTCCCTCTGAATTGAGCTGAGAACAAGGAAAATAAAAACATCTTTATGCTGCTGTTGTGCTAAATGTCTCCCTCCTCATCAATCCCACTAAGGTCTACCAGAAGGCACTGTGCTGAATATAAAGACCTGAGAAACAAGAGCAGGCTTTCCAATTGACGGCCTCCGTCACCACACCCACAAGGTTACATTTATTTCCCTGAAATGTGTCCCTAATTTGCCCCGGCTGTTGGACTGTGCTGAGTGTTAGAATGTTTTCCCCCTCATATAAAATGCAACCAAAGACTTCTTTAAGGATAGTATGAAAATTAAGTATTCTGTCTGCTGAAGCCTATTGCAGCAGGAGAAAATGACTAATAGGAAGTAAAAAAATGGATAAGTGAGATAAATGTATTTAAACATGAACCAGAAACCATATTTTGTTGTTTATCCACTTTAATACGAGTACAGCAAAGGCACAGACTAACAAATCCAACAAATCCTTAGACACGGATGGTAAAATATATTTCCTGTTTTCATTTACTAAACTGGCCTATGACTAAGCTCCGCCCCCTCTTACTTGGACACTCACTTAGCTGATTTTTTGGTCATGTAGCGCAGTAGTGAATGCAAAAGCTACATTTTCTCACATGAAGTTGAATTGCTTGAAGTAGAGCTTTCTGCTAAAACAGAATAAACACAATAACAATCCAAATAAAACCCCCAGCCCTACAACATTTCTCTCATATGTAAAATAATTTGTGTATTTTTCAAAATGAAAACGGTGACATCATGTAATCAAATTGGCATATTGGCATCTAAAGGGTTAAAAATTAGATAGATAGATAGATAGATAGATAGATAGATAGATAGATAGATAGATAGATAGATAGATAGATAGATAGATAGATAGATAGATAGATAGATAGATAGATAGATAGATAGATAGAGGGATGTTTGGTATATTTAATTAGGTCTGAAGTTGAATGAGAGAATGAGAGAAGATCTGAGCCAAAAATGTTGGAAAAAATATTAATATTATGTTTTTATAGCATTTTTTTTTAGACGACATTTTTGTCCTCTAAGACCCTCAAAGGGTGGTAAATAAAGAATCTGACACTGCAAAAAAGTAAAATAAATTAAATACATAAATAAATACATAAATAAATACATAAATAGATACATAAATAAATACATAAATAGATACATAAATAGATACATAAATAAATAAATAAATAAATAAATAAATAAATAAATAAACTGCTTTGAAATCAATTTTATTATTAATCTTATGTATATTTAAGCCTGATCTCTAGAAGAAATCTCTAGCCCTTCGACATTTATTTAATATCAAATAACTCATTTAATGTATATATTTTTCAAAATAAATCTTTGACATCGTGTCATCAAACTGGCATCAGTTTAATTATATAAATTATAGTGTAGGTTAAATAGTGCAGTTTGATGTTCTCAATAAGTGGTTGGTCCAGAGTGAGGGGCTTAGCTCTTACACTCTTAAAAGTTTCACCATTGTCCGCATAAAAAAAAATCAAGGCAACAAAGTGAAAGTTAATATAAATGAATAGACTTTAATTACTTACCTTGATTAAAAACTATTGATTTAATGAAGTAAATTTAAATTAATTATATCTGGAATGTTGAGTAAATCTGAATAAAATTTTACAGTAAAAACTGATTTATATTTATGAAGCATCTGAAAAAAGTAATTTAGATGTACTAATTAATTGGGTGAAATTTATTCATATTCACTAACCATCTAGATGACATTGATTTCTATTTATTTAATATCTGGTTGAAATTGATTTATATTGTCTAATTGCTTGGGTAGAATTGAGGCCATCTTTCTAAATATATGAATAACAGTGATTTAGATTAAGGAAATAAAATCATCATTTTAACAAATATTTCAGCTGTGAGTGAGGAAGGAGTGCTGTGGATATGAGACCATGCTTTACAATGAGGTTATGCCCATGGGGCTACAGACTGTGCTCCACACAGCATGAATCAGCTGGCTGGCTGACGGTCTGGGCTCCTCACAGCACAGATCCACTGCTTGTCTGCTCCCCACATCAGTTCACATCCTACCAGCCCATCGGTACATCTCATATTAATGTATTAAACATTAAACACTGTCAAAATGATAAGGGACATGCTGTGGAGCCCAGACAGCCTGTATCCCCAGTCCAACATCTCAATGTACAGCAGGTCTCAAAAAGGCACAGAATATCCATGCTGGTTCACTGTGTTAGTCCACAAGCTCGGAACAATGGATGGAACACTTAAGACAACCCAGTTTGCTGGTGGTGTCCATGTGGTGGGGTAAGAAGTCTAGGACTAGGGTGACAAAGTCGCTGCAGAGGGTGAGCCTGGTGGTCTACAAAACTTTCCAAATGTTCTTGTATTCAGGCATCTGAGGCGTGCATTGCCTCCTATTATGTGTGAAGAGCGATGACTTCTTAGCCATTTTGTGACATACTTTCTTGGTTTAAAAAGCAATACTGGTCACCTATTGATGCTGATCATCATCAAGTTACTTACATTTGACCACAATAGTGTAGATATCTTCAATCAATCAATCAATCAATCAATCAATCAATCAATCAATCAATCAATCAATCTTTTTTCATATAGCGCCAATTCATAACAAATGTTATCTCAAGATGCTTTCCAAGGGTTAACAGGTCTAGACCTGTAAATGCTAATAAATTTTATTAACAGAGACCCAACATCAAGACAAGATAAGAAGTCTGATCCCATCTTAACCCACCATGAGTTCAGAGCTTTACAGCATTTAGCAAGTTACAATGGAGAGGAAAAACTTCCCTTTAACAGGCAGAAACCTCGGACAGAACCAGACTCATGTTAGACAGACATCTGAGAGAGAGACTGAGTTGGGATTAGAGAGAGAGAGACGGGGGGGGGGGGGGGGGGGGGTCATCTCTACAACACAGAGTCCATATCTCTGTGTTGTAGTGATGATCATGGAGAAACTGTACAGTCTGACAGGTCCATGGCAGCAGGACGTCTTCTGTGCAAATATCATTCATGAGACTGAAGCCCCGTTCATATTCAGCTGTGCTGAAAGGTATGGTTTGCATGCATCGTATGAGAGGTGTTAGGCATTCAGGCTCACTGTCTGGGTGCCAGAAGTTCCCGTGATTTTTTACTGGACTGACTGTAGAGCCGTCAGAATCAGAACCAGAGACCACTGTTGTCCTGATGATACAACATACCTGCCAACACTCCTGGTTTTTCACATTGATGCTGTAATGGTCATGGTGGGTTGTTTGTGTCAAATAATGAGAATGTGTTACTGTGAATATGGGTTATTTTGTGTTTGAGAATTACAAGCTTCAGTGAATGCATTCCCTGCGATAAGCAGTTGCATATCTTCTGTGTGTTTTCCAAGAGAGGTTTAGGATGCGCTCGTCCAAGAGTTAAAAAGAGAGCCAAGTGTAATTTTTTGACGTGGTTATGAAAAAGTTGGCAGGTATCCTGTCACGCACAGCAGGTGAAATCCTTCAGTGTGGTGTTTGTGTCCGTTGTTAACTCTGTTAGCCATGTCTCTGTGAATAGCATGATGCTACTCTATTCTCTCTGGTGATGGGTTAGCATGGCTATCTCGTCCATCTTATTGGAGATAGATATGATATTTCCCATAACGATGGATGGAAGGACAGGTCGATCACTTCTTGAAGAGTTCACACCGCAGCACCAGCATGTCATCTTCACCTCCTTCCCCTCAGCTTGCAGGGAGCTTTGGCCCGGTTAGCATCGACATGCTACAGGCTGCTAACAGCTGAGGTCTCCTGTGTAAACAATGCAGCCATGGTTACCATGGTTAAGACTGAGAGATACAGAGAAATATTCAAAACCCAAAGCCATTAGGCTCCATAACTCTCGCCAATGAGAGATGAGCTTATAGACACCTGAATATCTCGCTAATGTGATTTTTATAATTCAATCTATTCTATTCTATTCTATTCTATTCTATTCTATTCTATTCTATTCTATTCTATTCTATTCTATTCTATTCTATGTGTTTGGGTTTAGGTTGGCTCTGTGGCTTATACATAGCTTATCTAATTTGTAAAATATGACCTATCTGGTGCTTCCCTATAAGGTTAAACTATACGTCACCATCAGCCTGTTCTGTCTCTCGATCAATGAAGGCATTCTGAACAGGAAGTTGATCCGGCTCCTGTAACCCTTCAAAAACCAAACAGATAAACCCAAAGGGAAACCAGGGAAGCTTTCAGCATGGGTTCCACTGTGTTGTACTTGTCATGTTAAAAGCATGTGTGACCTTTCTCCTACCAGAGGGTTTGATTTCCCTCACCACAAAAACAACAAATGTTAGAAATAACATAAATCATGGCTTCAGTCTGCTCAAGGTGCTCCAGTTCCAGGGTCCTGGAATTGGGCATGATGACATTTGAAAATGCCCTCACAGACCTGGTGTGACATGATGGAATTATTACCAGGACAGAGTGATTTTTCTCAGAGTGATTAAATGGTCAACATGGTAGCTTTTTCAGATCCCTGTGGGACTGTGGGGTTTATTTAAAAATAAAAATGATGCTTAAAACTTATTGCAGCGTTGGGTCATAAAACATCATGAATAATATATGAAATGTATAATGCATGTTATGTTAAATATCTCTATACGTTGGGTTGTTTTTCTGTTTGTAAGAAAAATATGGGGCACAAACATGGAGTATGAAGTGAGAAACTATAGATATTAATAAATATTTAAAAGTTATTTCTTGTTATTTTTCCTGCAGTTTTGACATGAGCACAAAAAGGGTCGGAGCTACCTCTGCTGTATTTAAACAATGTGTAAATCCTACACTGACAGGTGACTCACACCTCTTCATAAGAACTTGTATTGTTGGTGTTTCTACCTGACTTTTAGCTGTGCTGTCTGCATTATATAAGAGCATGTATGATAGGGAATTAGCCAGCCCTGGTCGTGATGATGCTGTCTGCTCTTTCTCTAAACATACTTTTTCAGATTTTACCCTCTAGTTGTTTTTCTCCCAAGCTGAGAAAAAAAGAATCTCTGGAGTTCTGAACTCTCAGTTCTTACTTTTTTTTGGTGAGAAGAACAATGCAGTGAAAACACACCTCAAACTCCAAAGTTACAAAAACCCCAGCAGTCAAAAACCTTTGCCTCTCTGAGATTTCGGTCATGTCCTGGACAATGAGTACAAAGACTTTTTCCTTGAGCTACGGCGACACCCAGTGTCAAAAAAGAGAACTACAGTGAGGTGGTCATGTAGAAAACCTCTGTTTGGTCATGAGTTGTGCTTTCCAGCTGTACACTCTTTGTATTGTAATATACAGTTGATTACCTGTCTCTTGTTAAAGTTTTTTTTTAGTCTGTGTGTGTGTGCGTGTTTCTGGCTTCAGGACGACTTTCTTCCTCTTCCTTGTGTGTCTTTTCTGGAGTGAAGTCTTCAACATTTCCTGTTTTATCTTGCAGTTTGTTCTCTCTCTGTATCTGATTTAGTTTGACCTCTGCTCTCGTGTGTTTCCCTCCTCTTTGGGTGTGTCTCAGTGTTAAACTGCAGTCTCCTCTCTCCTCCGCGACACTGGCAGTAGGTTCTGAAGCCCCGTATTATACGACATTGGTTTTAGGATGAAATGCAAAAGTCTTGTTGCTTTTCGGCCTCTCGTTAAATGGAAATGTCGTTTCAGCCGACCTAAAATGCAAATTTTTTTAAATGCTCTCCAGAGTGGAATTTTTCTGATACGCTGCAGCCACCTTTGACACTCTGTTCTGTGTACGTGTGCATTCCACTTTCATTGTGGGAACTTTTAATTGCCATGCCCGAACCGGACAACAACAACGGTTCAATGGAGGACGACTGTGTTGTACTTGTGCTGCTGAATCTGCCTTTAACAAAATGTGCATCTGTTGCTCTACTTTTGTACTCAGATAAAACTCATTTAATATATACTCCAGATAGACACAGTCAGCTTCACGTCACAGTCCATCATAGTTAGGGGTGTGGAATTTTGAGGGGGAAAACAATCCTTTCCCCCTCGTCCGCAGCATTCTAAACACATCGATTTCAAAATCAGATTTATTGTTATTGCTCAATAGTCCCCATGAGCTGCCTTTATATAACTTACTGATGACCCGGTATATCACACAGGGATTTACACACAACAGCCTAGAGAACTGTCGGTCCCTGGAGGGGAAATAACTTTTTACAAGTGGTTTTGTTGGAGTTGTGCTGCATCACAAAATACCTGCCTCAGATACCTACCTGTTCAGGTGTGATGCTCTTAAAACTAGCCACTGGAAGTGAGTTTAAAGCACAAGCTGTCATAAAATCAATATAACAGAGGATCACTGCTGAGTTAATAAAACTGTTTAGGTCAAATTCATCATCTAACAGAAAAATAATTCATAGAGTGCAATAAAAAAGATTGAAAATAAATATTCATGATTCATTATTTCTGTCCTTCATTTTCTTGTTGATTTTTTTTTTCTTTATGAACAGAATTTAAGTCTGAGAGAAAAAACACCTGTGAGGTTTGTAAAGAGTAACAGGATTTCTGTTTTCACTGAGATCTAATAAATAACTAATATACAATGTTCCTCAGACATCATAAACTAGATTATATTAATAAGTTTCAGGGTTCACCATCAGTTACGCTCTAGATAAAGAATCAATAATCAATAAATAACAAAGTAAAGTGATCAGTGTGTTTCTAAACAGGATACAGAATAATCAGAGGTCAGGTTTTCTTCATGTGAAAGTGTTTGTTAAACAGGTTAAAAACACAGACAAAGATCTGTTACTGTTTTTATTTGATTAGAGTTATTACAGCGCACATGAGCAGACACACAAACAGCTGTTAGAGCTGACTGACAGATGATCCAGAGGTGATCAGCTGTTAGAGCTGACTGATGATCCAGAGGTGATCAGCTGTTAGAGCTGACTGACAGATGATCCAGAGGTGATCAGCTGTTAGAGCTGACTGACAGATGATCCAGAGGTGATCAGCTGTTAGAGCTGACTGACAGATCATCCAGAGGTGATCAGCTGTTAGAGCTGACTGACAGATGATCCAGAGGTGATCGGCTGTTAGAGCTGACTGACAGATGATCCAGAGGTGATCGGCTGTTAGAGCTGACAGACAGATGATCCAGAGGTGATCGGCTCTTAGAGCCGACTGACAGATGATCCAGAGGTGATCAGCTGTTAGAGCTGACTGACAGATGATCCAGAGGTGATCAGCTGTTAGAGCCGACTGACAGATGATCCAGAGGTGATCAGCTGTTAGAGCCGACTGACAGATGATCCAGAGGTGATCAGCTGTTAGAGCTGACTGACAGATGATCCAGAGGTGATCGGCTGTTAGAGCTGACTGACAGATGATCCAGAGGTGATCGGCTGTTAGAGCATTAACATGTCGCTTCATGTGATGCTTTGGAGGAGAGGACGTCTCATTTCTCTCTTTTTTTTCCTTGTTTCCCATCTCCTCTCTTCATTTCCTTCATCTCTCCACCATCTCTGTTGTGAGGGGCTAAGACTCAAGTGACTGATGTAAGTGGAGGAAGGAAGGATGGAAATTTGGTGCTTTGAGACGCAGCCTTTGATTGCGTCCTGATTATTTTGACCTGTCATGTAACACACCTGTGTTGGATTACCATCTGTGTGTTTCTTTCAGTGTCACTTTATCGTCTGTTCTCCATTTTCGTTTTTTTATTATTACTTTTTTTTGACAGGGCTGGAAATTTAGTGAGTTAATTTTGATTAATTAATTACAGATTAAAAAAAAAGAAAGAAAAGAAATGATGCATTTTAATGCAGTTTATAGCTGCACTCCAGACAACATGGAACATTTCTCAGCACATGAGTTCCTGGCATACCAGTTACAGTGACGCACAAAGGCCTGAGTTCCGCCCCCATACTGACTGCATTTCTTGACCTGGTTGAATGGAAAATTTAAGTTTTTTAAAAAAGAAATGAATGGAGGTGTGTTGACATCAGTACTGATGATGAGATCAATAGTCAAGTCTCAGGTTCTCTTCCCTTCTTGTGCTCCTCTCACTCACTTCGCAACCCCCCAAATAGAACTCAGAGCTGCAAAGTAAACAGAGAGGAGAAGAATCCTAAGACTACAACCAGACCCAGGCTGAGAGACAGAGGTCAAAGTCAGAGTCCTTTCACCATGACCAATAAGATCCAGGGAGCTGATTTACAAAGTCCCACCGAGTCCCACCGCTATATCTGTTTATTATTCATTTCAAGTTTTGTGAATAAAATCATTTTCCTTTTTCCCTTGGGTCCTCCTCCTGATTTGTTTAACGCAGTGTGATGTATTTTAGCCATTATTCCATAGATTCAACATGTCAGTAGTGTCATTAAGAAAGAAAGAACATCAGTTACAGTTATTACTCCATTTCTGAAAAGTTTAGCATGCTTTGATTAACAAGATTTGAAATGCAGTGTCATTTAAAACTGTTATTGGGTGCTCCTTATATTTCACTGTTTGTAATACTGATTCATGTACCATGAAATACCTTTTTAAATAGCAGCATTTAATCTGGGACTTCTTTTAGCAGGCAGCTGAATTCACTGACCCATTTAATAAATGTTTCTCCTATTTTTAATTTTGTTCATAAGGCTTCATAATCTCATCATATTTTCTGTTGGTTTTCTGTCTGTCTCTTCATCAATCCTGTTGTAATCTTTGCATGAACTCTATTTGTGGTCAGATATTGTTTAATTCTGTTTTGTACCTAGAAGTATGCTGCAGCTCCAAAGCTGTCAACATATGTACCTCATACCACAGCCAATGTTCAAAGGATGTTCAAAGGAAACATGGCTGCATTATATGACACTAAAGAGTTTTTGGATCAGAGTACACAACACACACTTTATTGTCCTCTCAAAGTTCTGTGGGTGACATGCTGTGTGGGAGGTGTGGGGTTGAATAGTTTACTGGCTAACTGTGCTCAGAGGCTGTTTGAAACCTGAGACAGGTTTTGAGTTAGTAGAAATAGGTTTTCAAAATAAACACCACAAACAGGAGAAATAAGAGCAGGGATATGGATATGCCAAAGGAGTAAACCTTAGTAACAGCAACAACAAAGATTCAAAGTTTATAATTTAATAGTGTGCTGACAAATGACCCAAGTTTATAACAAGTTTAGAGATGAGGTATGAATAAGGTCACTCCTGATAGGATTTAAGGTTTTCTATGAACTTCAGTTTTGTTTGTTCATGTATGGAACATTTTAACAAACTAAGTAGTGTGAGCATTACCCGTGGTTATGATAATCTAAAAAAGGACGTCAGAAGAAGTTCTACATTAATGAGGTCATCTGCTGGACCAATCATCGGATTATAAGAGGCAGCATGAGCTTTACCTGGATGCTTGTCTTCAACTGCAGTAACTCAGCTCACAGGCAGAGGGCAGCATAATTCTCCACATACACCGAAAAAAAAATCACCTTTTTGATTTTTGACCTGAAACTGCATTTCAGTTTTATCATTTGCTTTCATGTTATAGTATAAAAAACAAAATCACCAATAAAAATTCTAAGATCTATTTTTTTTTTTTTTTTACTTTATCAATGGATCACATGCATAAAAAAGAAACCACTTATATTTGACAACAATAATTGGTGCCTTTTCTTTCCCCCTTTTTTAAGACTTGTTGTTTTGTTTTGTTTTTCCCAATAAATGTTTACAGTGTTAGAACTGTAGCCATTTTTCACTCATCCAACAGAAAGGCCTTAACCAAAGGTAACGCTCTGCCTCTTTAAATATAACAGATTCCAAAAGAGACACTTTGTAAAATGTACTTCAGCTTGTGACACTTTGCAAATTATTACACCCTGTATTTCACTGAGATAATAAAGTAGATGCTGAAACTGGAAAATAGTGTATATACAGTTTTATCAAAAAAATATGACAGGCTATACTCATTTTAAATGTGATTCCTGCAACATGTTTTTAAAAAAAGTCTTGACTTGGACAAGAAAAGAAAAAAGAAAAGAAAAGAAAAGAAAAGAAAAGAAAAGAAAAGAAAAGAAAAGGTTTCAGAGAGGTGCTCAGTAGTAAAGATGGGAAGATGATCCTCCTGCTTGAGACTGAGTGAGGAAATAGTTCAGCAGTTTCAGCATAATGTTCTTCAGTGTGAAACTGCAAAGAACTCTGGGTCTTCAGCGCTGAGCGTACATAATGTTATTAAAAGAGTACGAGACCATATCTCTGTGCAAACAGGACGAGGCCAAAAATGGCTCTAAAATGTTTCAATGCAGACAAAGCTTAGAGAGAGGCAAACTGGACAGAGAACTAATGGATTATTATCAGATCAGATGTGGTTAAGCACTTCAAATCTCTGAGACAGGTATAAGGTGAGAGGAAAGTGAGCCAGTCTGATTTCATTGTTTTAGTCAACCTGACCTTTTAGCCTTCGCTGTCTCCCTCTCAGAGTCGGTGCTGATGCTGAGCACACATTCCTGAGTGTGTATCTGAGAACCTTTGGGGGGTCTTTCAGTGTGAGAGTACATTGAGGGTGAAAAGGATATCTGCTAAACACTCCAAAAAGCTTTGTATGTCCAAATGGAGAAGTGTGTGTTTTTAGAGTGCATGTGTCACCCTGACATTTGTGTACATTTGTGTTATGACGTGTGAATCGTGTGTGCCCCTGTCCTGTGAATTTAAGTGGAGTGTGTCTGTGTTCATGTGTTATGACTCCGGGTTTGAGCTCCCACTGTGGGCTCCCTTCGATCAAGAACACACCCCAAAAAAACTCTTTCCCGTGAATGGGATCCATTGAAGCGGGCGGTAACTGAGTGACACCCTGTGGTGTAGTGCCAGCGCTCTAATGGTTCATTTGTTTATAAGCTGACAATCACAGGCAGACCAACCGTGAGAGGCTCTGAGAGACGTGAACAATGTTTGGCTCTTTAAGTTCTACTGAGCTGAACATTTTAAGAGTACAAGGATTACACAGCTGCTTTGATTTCCATGAACAGGGAGTAGACCTGTTACAGTTAGCTCATGGGTCAATATAGAACTATGGGACTTTCTGAGTTTGAAAAAATTCTAGAAAAAAAAATATTTATACACATTCTAAGTTTTCCTTACCAAGATTTTCTGATATACTGTCTTTTCAGTAATTGCAGAGCTTAGGCATAAATGATTTGAGATAGTTATTCAAAAACTGAGATGTTCACACATTATTTGGTCGACTATGTTATGGGCAAAAACTCTAAAGTTTCAACTTTGGATAATTGTGAGATAAATGAATGGGAATTGGGGTGCAGATGGCCTAGTGGTTGGGGTCGCACTCTGTGTGGGAGGGGGGCCCTTGGGCCGGCAGACCGAGGTTCGGGTCCAGCCTGTGGCAACTGTCCCAAGTGTCGCTCCCTGCTCTCGCCCTGTTTCCTCCACCGTCCACTGTCCTGTCTACTCACATTAAAAGCATAAAAAGCCCGAAAAATAGCTTCAGAAAAGAGAAAAAATCCAGAGTTTAAAAAAGCACCTACAAATTAAGGGTTTTAAATGCATTTAATGGTCTAGATATTTCTCCCAAAACTCCTGAAATTCATGATCTTTTTTTTTTCTTTTTAATTTAATTGCACTGAGCCACATACAGTATGTCACAGCTACCAAGTTTCAAAGTTTTTTTAAGTTAGAGTTTAGGTTAAATATATATATATATATATATATATATATATATATATATATATATATATATATATATATATATATATATATATATATATATATATATATATATATATATCACAGTGACAAAAGAGCAAATAAAATTGAATGAAATAGAATTGACAAAAGTTGACTAAACAAAATAAGAATTCAAAAATAGAATGAATTAAATTAATACAGACAAAATTTTCAAAATGGAATGAAAAATGGAATTATGCACTTAAAATACAGCTTGGACCGTCTTTACAACATTAACACACCAGTATGTCAGTGAGTAACAGTAAGAGCAACAACTGAATGAGTTCCTTCTATTTGACTATAATCTGACATTACAGCTCCAACACATCTGAACCTGCTGAAGAGGCTATCATTTTTCTGTGCCCACAATATAATTAAAATCTTTTTAGGACTTCAGGGCCTTGTACAGATTTTTCCTTCAATGGAACAATGGAGCTTCAGGTTGTTCAGGGCCGTCAAACAGCTGCTGGCTATGTGGAGATGTTGCAGGGGGCGTCCTTCATGACTGAGGGCCCTGGTCTGTGTACTAATGACTGAGTTTATCAACAGGACAACGCTGCAGGTCACAATGGCCGCCTGACAAAGGACTTCTTCCAGAGGAATAAGCTCACTCTTTGGACCATCCTGCGTCTTCCCCTGATCTAAATCACTCTGAGAACATTTGAGGATGGATGGAGAGGGACGTTTACAAAAATGGACGTCAGTTCCAGAGAGTGGACGCCCTCCATGAAGCCATCTTCAAAAACACAAAACATTCAAAGACAGCAGAGCTTTTGATAAATATAATCAGTCAGTGTTTTTGGAGTATTCAAACCATTAGTTAATTTAAAAAGCCGTGCTAGTCATTTTCTCTCCTCTTTTGAGATGTTTGACAGAAAATCCAAGAAAAGAGTTCTACCAGCTCAGATGAGCTCTTATTGACTCTGCAAGTAAGTAAATATAGTTAATGGTAAAAACACTGTTCTGCACTGATAACATGTTAAACATAACTCCAATCAGATTTACTATATAAACATACAGAGGAGTCGGTCAGCAGGGCACTTGTTAGCATAGATCATAGTGAACATGTTGCTCCAGCTCTTTGACTAATGCAGTAATTAAACCTGCAGTGAATCCAGCTTCAGCACATGAGCTTATTTGTTCAAGACTGGGAGGGATCGGTCATCTCTTCATCACATAAACAATAACATGTTGGGTTTGTTTGAAGAATGTGAAAGTGATTTGACCTCGTTTCTTTAAGTGTGCAGAGGAAGTGGCTGCGGAGATATCTGGACACAGAGCAGAGTGGATGGATGTTTTCATGGGCTGTTTAAAACTATGATCCATGTGTCTGTAATAATAGAAATTAGAATCATAAACAAATTAACAAAAAGCATCTTTAGAGATACTTATGTGAGCTTTGATCTACGAATTGTATTTATGATGGTGTCTTTTTGGAAGAGGAATCAAAGAAAACAGCAAAGCCGTTACAAAATCCACCTCCTCTGTGATTCATTTCATTCAGTTTGGTATCATAAAGCAGGATTTCCTGTTTTTCCAAGTATGCTGACAATTAAGCTCCTCCAGCAAGCATATGTCGAGCTTTTCCAGAATCATTTATAGCTAAACTACACATGATTTTCACTGTTGTGTCTTTATTTTTGGCTAGTTTTGGGCTCCACAGGAAACAGACGTCTGCATGGACATCTGCTTTCAATTCTGACAGGTTTATTCTGTCCAGCCTTTGCAACCCAACCTCCAGTCCAGCATGGTGTGTTTTCATAAGACCCTTTTTCATGTTTGATTGTGTTTTAAGAGGTGGATGTCTGTCAGGGGGGTATGAATATCATGTTGTTCAAAATAAGGGGATGATGATGTGAACAGAATGGATACAAGTTTAAGATCCTTCAAGGAGTTTCATATTGTGTGATGGATTAAATGCAGTTTTTCTAAAACTAAACAATGCATGCACAAACACAGCTAAGGGTCAAAAAGGTAGAAGTGCACTGAGAAGAGCCCTACTTTTGAAAGTCAAAATAAAATTAGTTTTCTGATCTGTTTCAATCGATCTGATTCCTGGTCCTGGTGCTGATTTCGTGCTTTAACACCATTTGTCTGATCTGTAATTCTAATAAACATTTTGTAGTCACGGAGCTTAAACCACTTTACGTAAAGTTTCTTATAGTAAATGAGTTGAATAATCTGTCAGTAAAAACACTCAACAGACAGGCAGCAGGCAGTCCAGAGGCCTGTACCACGAAGCTGGATTTTCTCTTAGCGAGGTAACTTCTGGGTTAACCCTGGATTTTCTGTCCTATGAAGATGGTTCACTTCTTACTGGGATGAATCACCATGGTAACTGATGCTGAAAGGCTAACCTGCTTCGGAGCAGGTTAAGATTTGGATAAGAGATCAACAAGTAGAAAAACAACACCTCCTGACCAATCAGCTCTCTTGGAAAAGACCCCGCCCATTTTTAGAAGCTCCTGTTGATGTTGGTGCGCAAAGCGTTTAGGAGTGAGAGTTTTCAGGGAGAGATGCGATCCTTTTAATGTTCACGATGTCATCCTGTACAAGAGATTGAGGTTCTCATCAAATGGACTGAACTACATTTGTCAGCTGATGGATCCATAAATAAATAAATTCAGTTGATTTCATCCAAACATCAGAGACAGAGTGAAGAAATAAAGCCTTGTCACTGACCGCTTTGAAGGATGTTTTTGTTGTTCCCCAAGTCTGTTTAGCTCCACTGTTTGCATCTGAAATAATGATGTTAATGGCAGAACTGCAGAAACAGCAATTTATGGAAAATACAACTACATGGGTAATAATATTAATTTTATTTGATAGTTTAACACAAAACGTGCTCAAACAGGTTGCTGAGCCTCAAAACTCAGTGGAAAATCTAAAGCAAAGTTTGTAGACTGATGAAGAGCTCTGCTCCAAACGTCTGAGCTGTAATAAAGTCAAACTGAGTGATCAGAGTGCTGTCTGTTTATATTGTCCCATGAATGAATCCTGTTTAATCTCATGAATTTACACATTAACAGAGTCACAGTTTGCTGACAGCATTCCTTCCTTGATTTTGCTGCAGTAACAGTGTTTCTTTTGTCCTGATGATGTGTTTGAATTCTTGGTCTGTTTGAAGAATAACTGTCTGCTCCTCCATGGTAAAGTAGGCTGCTCTGCAGGGTTTCTCCTGTTTCTCCATGTTTGTGATTGGTCAGACGCTGTAGACTCCACCCCTTTAATGTGAGCGCGCTCTGATCCAGACTGGAAAACCCTGGATTCACTGAGTGAGTTGATATCCAGCTTCATAGCACTGCTTATCAGGACTTTGATGTCTTGTTAAATCCACCCAGGTAACAGAGATCCAGGATGTGCTAATCCAGCTTCATAGTACAGGTCTCAGATCATTGCTACTGATTACATAAATTATTACATACAAATATTATTATGGATCATGGGGAGTGATTTGTTTTGCAGTATTACAGGCGTATACAATAAGCTTTTTGGTTTTATGAGGTTTTTTTCTGAGATTTTAAGCTTGAAAATGGTCACATGGTGTTCATGGGGTACATGCAACTCTGACACAAGGTATCCTGAGAGGCTGGGTGACAGGGTGTATTTTTAACCCTTTCAAGACACATCTTAATGAGAAAAGTGTCTTCTTTGGATAAAGTTGTGCTGTAGACCACAACATGAACTCAACGTGGTGAAAATTAACAAGGATGTTTACGTCTGTTCTAAGGTAAGTCAACATCGTATTTGAGGCAACATGTTGTCACTTTGCTAGAAAGAAATATAAAGTTATCTTTAACACTAGAACCACCACAGCAGTCTGATGGACAGTTTTGGATTTCCTCTAACGTTAGCTAATGTTAGCCTAGCGTTAGCTCCTATCTGTGTTGTTCATCATGTCTCTTTGTTTGTTGGAGTTCATTGGTCTGTTTTGTTCTAGTTTTTGTTCTTTGGTGATCTTCCATCATTGTTAGCTGTTGTCCAAAGGGCTCTAGTTAAACTAACGTTAGCTTCTGGAGCTTAGCTTCATTAGCTTATCTGTAATAGTGTAGATAAAGATTGGCTTCAAAAATCATAAATGGCCTTCTGTGAAATGTCTCCTACTGTGACACCTGCCATAGCACCTGACACTGCATGTTCATTGTTTGGATTGTCTTATCTTGGGAGGGCGGGGCTTAGCCGTAAGTCAATTTCCTGGACTCTGCTTACAGCTGCACCCAAACCTCAAGCTTGATCCTGAATCCTATCGCTGAACTTCATAGGCTGTAATGACATCAGGTGTGCTGTGGATATATTGTGTCAAGGAGGGCTTGAGATGCTTTAAAATGAGTTATTGAGCAACAACAAGCTGTGCCAGCAAATGAGTATACTATGTTTGCATTTTATCCATTCCTTGACATAGAAACAGTTTTGGCTAACTGGCTAACTGGAAACCAAAATTCTTGAAAGTGGAAGGTTATCCAGCGTGTTTACCATTGTCTGTGTTCACGCCTTAAACCGAGGGTGTGGTGTTCCAGGTGGTGTTTGTTTGCAAAGTTAGCCACAAAAAGAAAAGAAAAGAAAAGAAAAGAAAAGAAAAGAAAAAAAAGAAAAGAAAAGAAAAGAAAAGAAAAGAAAAGAAAAGAAAAAAAATACAACTACTGGTGTGGCATGCAAACTCCAGCATTTTCATCTGAGTTTTATACCGCAAAGAAAGAGCGATCCCTTTTTAATGGGGCTGTTTCTAAGTAAGTGAAACCTTATTTACAACTTTTCAGCCATGACAAACATGACCCTGGAAAATATCAGCTTAAGCTTCTAGGTGTCTGCTGCCTTTGCTCTAATATTCATATGTGGTTGACATGTGAATGTGGAGGACAACCTCACTTTTCAGAGTCTATGGGCTGCTCATAATACATCACCCTCTCACCAAGCTCGCCCTGGTTCGTTCCAATATTCTGCCACTGTGTTCAAAAAGGTTTTCTTTTTTAACTCTGTAAAGCCTGACCCTTCAAAAATTGCCAGAAAAGTCTATTTGTTTGAACTAAGATGTTTAACCCTTTAAACAAAATCCATTTTAAAAATTGGCTATACTATTTTGTTTATGATACATTTTGTATTACATTTGATAGACTGGGCGGTTTTGGCAACTTTTTTCTCACAACAGAGTTGATTTTAGAAACAAAGATTAGTTTTCTCCATGACATTTTTTAATCTAGAACATGTCAGGAAGTTTTCCTCTTTGTTTTTTTGTTTTTTTGTTTTTTATTTTGTTTTTCTTTCCCACAGAACACTTTTTACAATCTTTTTATTTCACTTCCTGGTAGACACTAAAACAGTTCCTGTTCTTGGTCAGGTAAAGATGCACTCTAGCCCTCCCACAACAGAGATGTGAATAGTGATGGCTGGTGCAGTGCTTACATCTCTGTTTGGTTTCCCGTGTAGGAAAATGGTCAGTGCCATCCCTTCTCACATCCAGGGACAAACTGCTGGGAGCTTTGTCTCCATCTCACAGTCGGCTCTTACACTGAATATCTGAACCAACCCCACATGCATGTGCATGCCTAAAACCTGCACTTGTGTTTACTGACTTGTCCTCTTTTTTTACACTGAACAGGTTTGTTTGTTCTGCAGTTTCCTGGAGCTTTTAATCGCTGACAAACTGTGAGGTGTCACCTGTCCTCTGTGCTTTCCTCAACACCTTAATCAATGCTTCAATGCCTTTGTTTTGCATCACCCTTCACTGACTCCTCTCTGATTCTGTCCTGTGTTGATGGAACCTCAACATCTTTGTTTGTCTGGGCTGTATTTCATCTTGATGTCCTTTCTCATCACTGTTATATAAACCTTTATCATCATGCGTGTCCTGAGGAGTCCATCCTCATCCTCATCTTCTGCTGACTGATCCATGGTCTTGGATCGTCGTGATAGCTGGGATCAGCTGGGATCAGCTGGGATAGACTCCAGCCACCCACGACCATGAATATGTTACATGAATTTTCTGGAAAAAAAAGCGAGTTACCTGGAGTACCAAACTTGAGACAGACATAACTGGAAACCGAAAAATAAACATTGAATTATTTAGCAAATATACATTCTTTCAATGCAGAAAATACTTATATTCACTTTTTTCTGGATTGGTAATCCTCAAAGGAGCAGAATACATGTATCAGGTCTTATACTACAGGTTTTTAAGGAAACTTTTTATCATGTTGATGAGATAGAGCTCAGGATATCTGAAACAATGCTAATGCTTCCTCACACAGCTGTCAGTCTCTCTTCAGCTCCTCAGCCTTGTTACCAGCGACGAGTTGCCGTAACAAATTCAGTGTTGCAACATCGATATTAGAACCCTCACACACAATAAACTTACAATAGGACGGCTCACTGCTCCTCAAAATCTATGACTCCATTAATGTCGTGATTGAGATTGGAACTATTTTAATCAGATTTTAATAAATCAGACTGGAAATGTTCACATACTTCTCCTGTTATACCTCACACCTCATTTAAACCGGTAATGAACGTTCCCCTTTCTTGACATCAGTTGTAAGCAGACCTTAAGCACACACTCACTTAAAAGTCAAAGCACCAAGTAACAAGCCAATTAGACTTCTATTCCTGTTGAGAAAACAAATCAATTAACTCTCATTTCCTGTACATCTAAAGAGTCTGCTAGTGCTGGTTTCCTGTTTGTTTCCTGCAGGGCTGACATGCGACAGTGGAGCAGCTGCTGTTGCCCACGGTGGACCACATGCACACTTCAAACAGCTTCTAATGGCAGCCTTATCACAGCACATTAGCTCCACATAAACACGCTATGAACCTTGGGTCAGTGCAGGAGGGCAGCGTGAGTGAGTGTGCCTGAAAGTGTGTAAAACATGGACCAAACACATGATTAGTGTCATACTTCTGTATCAGTCAAAGGCTGACTTGTGTTTACAGATGGTTTTGAAGTGCCTGATAACATATTCCATCTTTACTCTTACAAGGCAGCTAGAGGGGGCATGGGGGTTTGCCCAACCAGTCCACATGCGCTTCGTGGATCTGGAAAGGCCTTTTGACTGTGTCCTCCGAGGTGGGGGGGTCCAGGAATATAGAGTCGATGGGCGTTGTTACAGGCTACACAATCTCTGTATTCTCAGAGCGAGAGTTTGTTTTTTATTGCCAAGAGTAGGTTGAATTTTTCCCAGTCAGGTTTGGACTACACTAGGGCTGCCCCTTGCCACTGGTTCTATCCATTACTTTCAGCATGTTCAGGATTTATTTTGCAGGTGACACAGTCCTATTAGCCTTATCGAACACTGACCTCCAGCTTGTGCTGGGGCGGTTTGTAGCCAGGATGAAGATCAGCCCCTCTAAGTCTGAGGCCATAGTTCTCAGCCTGAAAAGGGTGGACTGCCCACTCCAGGTGGGACGGAGTCTTTGCCCCAAGCAGAGGAGTTTAAGAATCTCCGGATCTTGTTCAAGAGTGAGGTGAAAATGGAGAGAGAGATTGACAGATGGATCGGGGCACTGTCTGAAGTGTTGTTGTGATTCAACAAGGTACTGGAAACATTCCTCACAGAGTTTGGTCCATATTGACATGATAGCATCCCGTAGTTGCAGAAGATTTGTTGGCTGCACATCCATGATGCTAATCTCCCGTTCCACCACATCCCAAAGGTATTGGATTGAGATCTGGTGACTGTGGAGACCATTTGAGTACAGTGAACTCACTGTCATGTTGAAGAAACCAGTTTGAGATGATTCCAGCTTTATGACATGGAGCGCTATCCTACTGGAAGTAGACATATAAACGCAGATTTTTTTCTCCGCATTTTTTGCGCTTTCAGGTGAAACGCTGTGAAGCGTTGTCGTATAAACGGGGCCTACATCTCTGGGCTGGTCTTGGAACGCCTCCGTATCCCTCCAGAGGAGCTGGTGGAAGTGGCTGGGGACAGGGGCCACTGGTCTTCAGTGATGACATTGCTGACCCCATGACACGGACCCCGATAAGCTATAGAAAATAGATGGTAGGACGGATGTAAAAGGTTTGTGCAACAAAACATGTTGCTTTTTAAGTGATATAGCCTCTTTTAATCTCTATACCCTCTGCTAGCTCGATACAACACACTGTACAGAGATGAAGGTTTTTTGTTGTTGTTGTTGTTTCGTTTTAGTGACAGCTTGACAGACGTCTCATGCTCCTCACCAGCCTCATGATGTTGTTCTGAGGCAATGCGTTCCACTCCTCTCCATTACACACAGTTCTGCCAGGTCACGTGGGGGTGGGGTACGAGCATCCAGTCTCTGCTTCAGCTGGTCCCAGACGTGCTCTATGGGGTTCAGGTCAGGGGACATTGCTGGTCATACCATATGAGGCACTCTGACTTCCTGAAGTCCAGCTGTGACAATTCTGGCATGAAGTGCTCACTGACTGCTATTGGCCGCCTGTCTGACTGTGAGCTGTGCTTCTGATTGGTCCAAAATGAGATCTAAATATCTTCCAACCTGCCAATTAAGAAAAAAAATCACCCTGTACAGTGTGTGCTCTTAGAGAAATTAGCTTTTCAGATGGGAGACGTTTCTTGTTTTCAGGCTGTAAACGTGTTTATTTCTGCTGTAAAAATCTTTTTCGAATCAAGTCTTTTTGGCTTGGTGTTTCCGGTACTTCCAGGGAGCCAGCCTCAAGTGGACACTCGATTGATGGGGGTTTTAGCACTCCCATGTTGCCTTACATTTTTAAACCGGGGGTGGCACTTGGGATAAATACAGAAATTACCCAAATGAGACTACGTTTTGTTTTATTTTTTTCTGTTAACCAGGCACTAGACATGTTTTATTCAGGTCATTTTAACACGATATAATGGTTTTTAAGTGGACTTGATGTGGAGGACTACTGATTTAACCAAAAGAAGATTAAATTAGCTTATTGCTTTTTGTGTTTATGATTTTTCTGAGGCCAGCTACTCAAATGTGGAAACGAGACTTGATATGTATCACTTATCAGAGTGATTGACATGGAAGAGCCCAAAGGGGATTTTTCTTGGTTCAGAGCACAAACCAAGTATAAGGTTGTACAAAACAGCCCACAAACCATTCTTCTTGTGCGAACATGTTATTTTGCAGGCACAATATATAAATGATCGTCTTTTTAGGACTCCTGGGCCTCTGTACTGCATCCACTGATTTTTCTGAAGCCATAAAAATACATTAGAATCAGATTTTGATCTAGATAAATATTTTATTGCTGTCATTGTAAGACTATTACAATCATTTCATGCCATAAGTGAAATGTGACGGACTGCCCTATGCTGTATGTTCTTTGTCTGTGCAGACATCCTTAAGTATGAATATTTTTATAATTAATATAATTATTGTTTAATTAAAACCACTGACAGTCACATTCAGAAATATTTGAAAATAACACATTTGAACATCATAGTGACTGCAAGAAATATTAAAAACAAAAAAACACACGGAGGAATGTTTCATGTGGCTTACAGCAAAACTAAAGTAGTTAAATAAATAAAACACCAAAACAACATCTCTATGTGAAAAACAACAACAACATGAGTCCTCACAGCAGTCACATAGAGCAAAGCAAAGTGATAACACTGGTACATAAAGAACAATACAATCACATATCCCTTTCAGTTCAGTGAGACACATGACACACAGGCTATGTGGTTAGTTCCTGATTTTCTTTTCCAAAAATATATATACTGCATATCTATTTATATAATCAACAACAACACTTTTGATCATTTTTATGTTTTTGTTTTATAATTCTAAAATACATCTCTATTACTTTGAAACAATATGTACAATTTCCCCTCCAGGACGCCTTCGTGGAGTATTCTTCCATTGAAGAATAAATTAAAGTCCTTCATTTGTAAGGCCCGAGGGTTTAAGAGCTAAAAGACTTTGTCTCTTCCACACACACTTAAACACACAAACTCAACAAACTCTATGACACACACACACACACACACACACACACACACACACACACACACACACACACACATATATTCAGACAAATAGTTCTAGCTGTATTAACTGCAGAATTTAATATGTAGTAATAGTTTTTATGAACATTATTTTACCCTAAAGTCCCTTTGGTGAGGTTCTTTATTCTAAGAGGTACTGGATGTTGACAGATGAGTTTATTATAACACTGTAGTCCATTTAGGAGCTGATATGTTGTTTATCTGTGAGATGTTACATAACGCGTCTTTTAGTGAGCTGTCACTTGTCTCCCTCCAGCTTCCTGTACACTCTCACCTGCAGTTCTGTGAACCAAACCAGAAACTTTGTGATGCTTTTCTTTCTGCAGAGTCTCTGAGAGACGCCGCTCTCTGCTGCAGGTGCACTGAGCTGACGGACTGAAGCCCATGTGAGAGTTTAGGCTCAGTCAGGCTGACCGTGAACAGAGGTTCACTCAGTTATCTACCAGAGGAATGAAGTCCATGTCTGCACCGTGCAGAGGACGACGACTAAAGGAAGTGAGGATGAGGAGGCGGTGGGTGATGAAGATGTGTGATGGTGGTCGTGTTGGATGTGGACTCTGTCAGGTGGCTGCACTGTGATGTAACCATTGATGATGCGGACCAGCGGGGGAGGGGGAGACTGAACCATGGAGCTGAGAAGAAAAGAAGAAAGTAGAAAAACAACTTAGATTGAAAAAAATCTATCTAGAGCATCAATAAAAGTTTTCCTTCAAACAAATAAATAAATAAATAAATGTGGGAATCAGCTTCTCATGACAAATAATAAGGCTTTTTCTAAACTTTTTTTTCTGCTTAACTTTCAGAAAATGTTATTTTTCCAAAATTGTAACCTGGAATTCTTTCCACTCACCTGGTTGTGTTAATACCTGATATTGATTGGTTTAAATCCCTTCATAATGGTTATTAATCCTGTACAGTGCTGCTACAGTTGACAACATGAGGAGCTGAGTAAAACAGAATTCAAATTAATTTTTAACAACAACACAGTTTGAGCTGTGGCAGTGTTTCAGGAGTGGCTGAGTGAAAAGAAAACACCAACAGGCTCTAAAAGTTAAGCAGACGGTTTATCTGTTTGGTTTTTACTTCTGCCACATAAGAAATGCTAAAGTTTAGATTTTGGTAAATGCTAACTTTGATTTCACCTCTGAGCTGGCGGATAAGAATGAGTGATGGAGACAAGGTTACACACTGATGTGCAAACAGATAAACCTCGTGCTCAATCTGCCTCTGCTGCTCCTCTGTTTCTCGCTGCTCAACCTTTACAGGAGTTAAAATATACAGAGACGTGCACGGTGTACACTTTGTAACGTGTGCACACAAACTGTCTGCTTCCTCTCACTTCAAAATGCAGAGTCCCTCAGAGAGAAAGAAAACATTTCTGCAGACATAATGTACACAAACGTTCACAAACGACTTCTGTTCAGGGGCAGAACAGACGCTACATGGTTGGATTTTTTTTTTTCCTTCAGTAATTTGGAACAGCGGATACTGTGCATGAAAATTACATGTTCAAATGAGGGTAAAAAATAACAGCCAGCTAAAGACCAGAGACCTGCATGGGGTCAGATTTTGAAAATACTAACCTGTATTATATCTGCAGTCCTTTCTGAGCATAACATTGAAAGAAACAGTTCCTAGGATCTACTTAATGTGTACATCAGTCCCATACAATCAAAATGTGTAGATCTGACATCACTGTACTATTTATCCCAACTATTACTCCTTAGACCAACATGTTTCAATCACAATAGACTGCTTAAAAGGAATCATGCTGAGTCAACATGTTATTTTCAACTAGGAAGATTTTCCTTTTGGGGTTTTGTACCTGAATACAGGACCTGTCTGCCTTCTGCTCTGCCCAAACATGCCACATACACACATGATCAAAATGTAAACACCAGTTGAAAAATTGCAGGAATTTACATTTTCAACTGCTGAATCTTAAAAAAGGTTTTAAGCAGAGCTTCAAAATGCAAAATGAAGAAATGTAATTGAGACAAAAAAGTTGAGTAAGAATTTTATTGAAAACAAGAAATATAATAGTTTAATAGAAATATAAACAGTCTGTTCATCATACAAAATGTGGACTGAATGTGATTTCCTGTCAGGTGTTCACTCTGTCATGACCTCCTGATGGCGAAGGATAAAAATCTTTCTCTCTTTAACGTGGTCCAAAAACAAACAAGAGAGCAGCAAACATGGGACACTGAAAGGAGGAAGAAAGTTTGATTCTCTGAGGAGAAAAAATGTCACCTTGACGTCCTGATGGCTTCAACGTTCCTGACATGACGAGGAGATCCCACTGGAGATGGTTTCTAGGCGGCACAGTGGAGGGGGCGCCATCATGATCTGGACTGCTTTTTCCTTCAATGGAACAATGGAGCTTCAGGTTGTTCATGGCCGTCAAACAGCTGCTGGCTATGTGGAGATGTTGCAGGGGGTGTCCTTCATGACTGAGGGCCCTGGTCTGTGTGCTAATGACTGGGTTTATCAACAGGAAAACGCTGCAGGTCACAATGGCCGCCTGACAAAGGACTTCTTCCAGAGGAATAAGCTCACTCTTTGGACCATCCTGCGTCTTCCCCTGATCTAAATCACACTGAGAACATTTGGGGATGGATGGAGAGGGACGTTTATAAAAATGGACGTCAGTTCCAGACAGTGGACGCCCTCCATGAAGCCATCTTCACCACTTGGAGCAACGTTCCCATGAGCCTCCTGGAAACACTCCCATCAAGCGAACAAACCAATTTTTGAAGAGATCAACAAGAACGGTGGAGCTCCTCATGACTGAGTCCTTTTTTCACACTTTGATTCATATTTTAGGAGGTTTTCTTTGAGCCACCATCTTAAACTTTTTTATCCTCTGCCTATTTTAAATTACATGTTTTTTGCAATAAAGTACTAACTTTTTTTTTGTTTGTTTGTTTTGTCTCACTCCCATTTCTTCTTTTCACATTTTGAAGCTCTACTTAGAAAGAATGTAACTGAGCTGACTTTTTCATCCTGTAGTTGTAAAAAATACATTTAAGATAATACATGAGTCAGGACTAAGCACGGTGACACCCTCACTCCTTTTCTCTCTCAACAGTAGAAAGGTCTGGAGGAGTTTTTGCTTCGCTTTTGCCTTTTCTCCTTGTTCCTCTCACCCCTCAGAGATGTTCAGTCAGATGAACTCTGATTTGCCTTTGGCTGTCTCTCTAAAAAAGCCCACATCAGTGTGTGCTGAGACACTCCACACAGGTGAAGGTGGGATTACGAGTCAGATGAATGTTTAGCTTCCTGTGCAGAGTCACATCATATCCATGAAACAGCCCCCCCCCCCCTCATAGGAGAGGAGTTTCACCTCAGACCACACCTTGTGCCGAGGTCTCGTTTTTGTCTGAAAGGTGAGCTTGTTTTGTTGTCCGGTTAGTCCCTGCCTGGAGCTACTGTGAGTCAAAAACCGGATACTTAGTAGAAATTCCCAGGCTGTTATTTTCACATCCAAGACACCTATACCAGCTTAAAGCTAGTCAGGACTCATAGCACACTGCAGGGTGTGTGTGTGTGTGTGTGTGCTCAAGTGTGTGCAGACAGCATGAAAAGTAAGGTGATTTGATATGTTGGTTGTTTGAGCCCGCGGCATCACAGCAGGAAGTGTCAGTTTTATTCTATAGACAAGCGGATAGACTGCATTACACATTTTCAATTTCCCCTCGAACATCCTGTCTGACTTCTCGCAGCTCAAACCTTTGAGGATATTTTCCTTTCTTTTGTCCTCACTCTTGACCTCACTCTCTGCTCTTCTACATTTCTTTCCTGACAGTTTTCCCAGCAGTGGAGACAGACGAGCAGCTTTCTGCGGTCTTACCTTTCCTCAATGCGAACCCACAGGTCGTTGAAATGCCGGTGCCGCTGTTTCTTCTGCTTGTTCCTCCTCTTCTTCTTCAGCATCTTCCTCTCTGCTTTCTCCAGCAGCTCCAGGCTGTCTGCTGGGAGGAGCATGTGGGGTAACAGATCGTCCTCCAGGGGACGCCCCTGATCATCCTCTTTGTGAGGGAGCTCATGGAGGAAAGGCTGCAGGAGAGGCGACTCGGCCTGGTGGTCCTCCGAGTCTGACGACCTGGATGAGGATCTCCTAAGATAAAAAAAAGAGGATATCTAAAGTTAAAGGATGCTTTTATCACAGCATGAGCCTTTTACAGTCAACAGGTTCACATGATCTATAACATCTGTAAAAAAACGTGATGTGATCTTTTTCATGTGAAGAGTTTGTTTTAGAGAAGACTTTTTTTTCTCTAAACTCTTTGTTTATTAAAAGCTTTCACTCTAACTGTCCCTGAAACTAGAGCTCATAGTCAAGAAAGGGTGAGTCAGTGTCCAGGTCTTTGACTCTTACTTTATTGAAATATGAAACACATTTGACAGGGCTGGTATTCCTTTAGTTGACAGCATATTATGTATGTTTTCCTATGTTACTGACCCAACCGGGAAACCATCACAGTATCACATAAAGTCACATGAAACTCTTACACAACATTTTCAAGGCGGGATATTTACACCCGTTACATCTCATCTGCAGTCTTTAATGCATGCAAGTACAATAGTTGGAGTTGGAGGACAGGTGTAATGTGTACTCTGTTGCAAAGAGGTGAGAAATTTCAGATTAATTTCAGAAAAAGTATCCTGAAAATTTCTATGGGAATTTCAGTTTTTGTTGCCATTAAATTAAATGATTTTTTTTTTTAAAATCCCAGGAAGTTTAGGAAATTTTCTTTTTCTTTTTTCTGGTTATCAACTTAGTTTTCAAAAAATGATCTTAATTGGATGCAAATTCAAGTGTTTACCAATGTGCTTGGAACTGTTTGCACATTTGATCCTCATCAATCTCTTCTCCACTCGCCTACAGCATGTCATCTGAGACCACATTTCTGGATTTGGAGTCTAGAAGTCCTGTCCAGGTAAGTTTTGATGAAGTACTGACAGCAGCCATTCAAAAGGTTCAGTTTCTTCATGAGTAGAGAGCACTACCTGAAGTGAAGCTAAATGAAATATTCTGACATTTTTGAATAGGACTTTTATTTATTTCTTCTTTTTTTGCATTAGATCAGGGGTCCCCGAACTTTTTCCTGTGAGGGCCACATAACTCTTCCCTTCTCTGATGGGGGGCCGGGGTCAGTTTGTGACAGAAAAAGTGTGACGATCACAGGGGTGCCTAAACGTAAACATTTATTGTTTTCCAAAAAGCCACACATAAACAAATATTAATAACCCTTTCCAGGATCTTCACAGAAAAAAAGTCAGGAAATAAAAAATAACACTATTAATGAAATAAATAACACTATTTACAAAATAAAATGACACGTGGAGGCGGGCCGTATCCTGCCTGCGTAGTTTGCCGTAGTTTGGGGACCACTGCATTAGACATATTGGAAGCATGTCTGCTTATAACAAACCAAATGCTTAACATTTATACATGTATATAACCAGGTAAATGCAGTTCATATAAATTTCTGTAAGTTTTCAAACATTTTAACAGAAAGTTTCCAACTTTAAAAATTCCCAGTTATTTATTGGTTTATTCCCCCAGTATGGGGTGAACAGCTTTCTAAAGTGTACTCCCCAAAGAAGAAATGTGCCTGCATTTAATTTATGAAAGTAGTTGATGTAGGATCCTAAATTATTGTGTTTTTATCCAACAGAAAAAATTTAGTAAAATTTCCTTTAAACACTAAATCAGCCGCCCAGCTTGGGAATCAAACCAGGAACCTTCTTGCTGTGATGCAAACCACTGCATCCCATGTTTTGGGTTTTTTTTTTTTGAAGTCATCTCTAATTATTTGACTGATGATTTTTTTGCGTGTTTTATAACAAATATTGAATGGGAGGACTCTAAATGGCCGTAGGAGCTTGAACTGTCAATGCTACACTTTGGAAAATGTGCAAAAATCAAAATATATAGTGTAACATAACTGTGTTTTATACTGACATAACTTTATGTACCAAAACTGTATTAAACCAAGATTTAATGAGCACAAAGATTGTAAATATAGTCATAAAAATGGTGCTAAAGGTAAGCAGAGATATTAAAAGATAGTTTGTAAATTCCAGGTATTGAACCATGACAGCAGTCTTGTGTGACTGAGTCCCAAACAGATTCCTGACAGGCTCCTGATCCTGCTTTGAAGTGCACCAAACACAGAGTTTGTGTGTGAAAGTAGATTAACTCACACTAAACAGATCTGCAGTAAGATATCACCCGCACACTGCACCATGCTAGACTGCACTACATGCTTCACAGCAGGAGGTCTGGGCTCTGCTTGGGTTGGCCCTTTCAACAGCTCTTCATAGGTGGCTGATGGGAATTTTTTCAGATTTATCTGCCGTGCAATCTGCGTGATGGAAACAGCAGAAGAAAAACTACAGACCCCGAGATAAGAAACTTCATGAGAATTTTGTTTTCCTAAAACTAAAATCTGCAGATTCCTGCAGCTTTCCTCTTCCACGCTGCGTTACTGAAGTCTGCAGAGCTCAGTCAGACGATCAGGACTGGAGCTCAGTCTGTCAGACTTTTTAATAAAAACAAGTTCATGAAAGTTTTGATTCTGTAGGTTTACAGTCACAAGCTTTATTTCTAAATCAAACACAACAGTTTAACATGTTTGTGTTGATAAAATCCAACAGGAACACAAATTCCTGTTGTGTTTTATTTAATTGTATTTTTGCTTTGCACCAAACTTAGAGGACTCCTTTAGATGGATTAGATTTTTTTTTTCTTTTAACAGGTTATTCTCTGTCTGGCTGCTTGACCTTTTCAATTCTTTCCTTTAAGAGCTGTTGTTGTTGTTGGCTTTGGAGAATAATTTATTTTTTTCAGTCAAATTAAGATATTATGTTTCAGAAAGGTTAAAATTCAGAAGCAATGCACATCCATAAACGGGCAAAAGGGGGAAAAAAAAAGGGAAAAGCTCCTCTGGACGCCCCTACAGGCTTGTAGTATTTGTGTTCTCATGTATGAATTTGAAGGTGTTTCCTGTTTGTGTTTTTGCTCTTTTCATCATTCTTGTATTTGCAGCATATTTTATACTGATGCACTTTTTTTCATAATGAATTTTTCACAGCTGAGTTGGTTTTTGACTTTGGCATTTGTTTGTAAACATGCATCACTATTAGATTGGCAGACAAATTTATCTGATGTAGAGCATTTTGATCACTGCATACCAGTCAAAGGATTAAAAAGCTTCAGAACAGCAAAGAATAAACTAATATATAATATAATATAATATAATAAAAAATAATATAATATAATATAATATAATATAATATAATATAATATAATATAATATAATATAATATAATAAAAAATAATATAATATAATATAATATAATATAATAAAAAATAATATAATATAATATAATATAATATAATATAATATAATATAATATAATATAATATAATATGATATAATATAACCTAATATGATATAATATGATATAACCTAATATGATATAACCTAATATAATATAATATAATATAATATAATATAATATAATATAATATAATATAATATAATATAATATAATATAATAAATCCATAACTGATTAGCTGGTTTTCACATTAAGTGTGCAGATAGCAGATCAGCTGATTCATTGAAATATCTTCGTTATACAGAAAATCACTTCTCGATATCTGAAGTTATCTGCTTCATTACTCAGACTAACACTGATTTAACCCAGAGTTTAACAAATATTAAAATGTAACTACCACATAATATCTGAATCAAAATCTAAATGTTGGTAAAAGTGATTTAGAAAAACAAGAATAACAAAACTAGAACCAGCACATAAAACCATTAAAGATCCTTTCATCCCATAAAAAAACAGCAGCACTTTGAATCTGGCTGTTTATTTTCCTCTCTTTGATCACCGCTTCCACACCAAAGTGCTCGTCTTATGGGATTAGAAGATTAGTGCTTCACGTCAGTTCAGAACAGAGGAGTTAACGCTCCAGGGTAAATCATGCTGGTTGATAAATAAATGACCAAAAACCTCAAAACGAGCCGATTAATCCATAATGTGTTATGGAGAGAGAGAGAGAGAGAGAGAGAGAGAGAGAGAGAGAGAGAGAGAGAGAGAGAGAGAGAGAGAGAGAGAGAGAGAGAGAGAGAGAGAGTAGAATCACTCAACAGACAGCTTCTGTGTTTAGTCTTTGATGATTTGCAGGAGATACATATCTCATAAAGGCCCAATAAGAGCTCCACATCTGTTTTGAGTCTAGAAAAATGAGCACAGAGCAGTTCTGGAGTTGTGCTTACTTGGAAAATGATTTCCTATTTCAAATCCAGCCGATGAAAAGGTTGAAGGAAATACATACTCCTGTCAGAGCCGTGAGGCAGCGGTCTCCCAGCATAATGTGGCCGGGAAGGAAACTTTACTCCAGTTGAAGTGATAAAATATGGGCCTGAGATTTACAGAGTCGTGTTTTCAGAGGAAATCATAATGACCAGAAGTACAAAGATACACAGTGTGTTCAGCCCGCCTTTTTATCCAACATCTCTGAATATCCTCTTTGTATTTGATTCTTTTTTTTTTATTAATATATCAAAGTATTTTAAAGCACTTTATCCAAGTCTCCCAGAGTTATACAACCAACCTTTAAAGAGTTTATTTATTTAAAGAATTTCTCAGTTTCTCCTTTGTTTTTTCTATTGTGAGTGAAATCTTGCGGAAAGATTGTGGATAAGTTTGTAGTAAAAACCTGCCTCACTAGCAATAAACCACTCCCTACAGTAAGGGTCACTAAAGCTTGGTCCCTTATACAGCAGGTTATGAAAATATGAATGAATAATTTAAACAGTTTCAGTGATAAAAAAAAGTAAAAGAAAAACAGCTTAATATTTAGAGAATAAACTGAATTAATGTAGTTGAAGACGAGGCTCATAATGAGAGGGGCAGTTTGAGATTATTTGTTGCAGAAGTGTGTGTGTGTGTGTGGGGGGGGGGGGGGGGGGGGGGGGGGTAGAGCACTCAGCAATAAATGTACCTGTTTATGGGCTGCCCAGCAGGGGTGTGCTCCACCTCGTATCCCTGGCGACGAAGTACATCAATCACTGTATTGTTGCCAAGAAAATGACCTGTAAAAAACACAGAGAGCAGTAATGACCACCAAGTCTCTCAGCAACAGATGAGCTTCCAGAAGCAAAGTAATGTCAGAAATCCACTTCTCCTGTGCCTGTAATGTTCCAGACTGTCCCATAATGATTCAGACACAGAAATGAAAGTTTGAGAGGAGAGAGAGAGGAAAAGAGTTACATGCTGTAACATATCCACATGAAGCTGGTGTTTACTGGTAAAGAGTAAAATCCAACCAAGGAGAGTGCAAAAGAAACCAGAGGAGTCATTCCTTATGGAGGGGAGCAGGGACGGAGCCAAGATTTCAGCTTTCAGAGGGCCTTAAGTTACAAAAGTTAGAAGATTCACATTTAAACTTAAAAAAAACCAGCTGATTGCATTCTTATAACATTTTGTGCATCAGATGGATCTACCTGTGATCACTCTCCATGGTACTGACCAAAGAGCAGGGCTCTAATGAACCAGTGGGCTGCACCACTACAGCTCTCTGTTTATTACAGGCTTTAGAGCAGTGATATAAACCACGGTTAAATAAAAGACAAAAATCTAAAGTCTTCCTCAAACTTATTCTCTAGATCAGCTCTTATAACATGAGGCTGACTGTTTCACAACTCCATTTAATCATTTTAATTGTCAAATTCGGCTAATTTACAAAGACGGCATCTACCAAAACAAACTTAAAGTCACGAGATTTCAATATTTCCTTTTAAACCCATAAATAAATAAATTAATTAATTATTCAAATAAATGTTTAGGGTAGGCCTGTTTAAAGTGGCTGGGCCTGAAACCATTGAGCCCACCCATAGCACCGCCCTGGAGGGGAGATTTTGACAAGATGTAAGAAACTTTTCCTTGAAATCATGCGAAATCCATAAAAACAGAATAGAATTGTGACGGATTTATTTAACTTTCTTTGACCGAGACGAGTAGATTGACATATCACTCTCATGACTGCATGTTGACCCTGGAGGTGAGGCTAGGAGGTTGTATGTAGCATAGCTTAGCATAAGTGAGGGTAGCAATTACATTACAGATAAAATTAAAAGATGTGAATTAAGGGAGCTTTAGAGTATTAATTCAGTGTCTCTTTGTACTGAGGACAAAGCTCAGCTAAATGTCAGAAAAGTTTCAGTCAATATGAACCACTGTGCTGCAGTTCTTCTCATTTAGCTTCTCTTTACCTAAAAACGTTTTTTTCACAGATGCTGATGGTGCTCAAATTTCTGTCTTTTGTCGGCTGTTTTTTTCTCTCTAGTTTTGTGCAAACAGTCTTTTATCTCTCCCTCATTTTTATTATTTTCCACCCTCATATCTGCCTCCCTTCTTCCCGTGCCAAATTTATTTCTGTGTTCTCCTCCTTCCTTATCTCTAACCTGCCCTCCTCTCCCTTTTCTCTCTCAGTCTCTTTCTTTACTGCTGACCCTCTCCACTACATAAAGTGGGGGCATTGAGGCTTCGGGTTGCCATGTCAAGAGGTCTCCATTCTTCCCCTCGCTCTGACAAGGGGGGAGCAGGGGCTCATTGTGTGGGGCTGCTCAGCCGTGGCACCACAGAGCTGTGTAAACAATGAGCCCCGGCACTTTAATCTGGCCCCGAGCCATCGATAGAGAGGGGTCGGGCCTATGGGTGCCATGATGCTGCCCCATCTCTGGGACTAAATCTGTGTCCCAGTGTGTCATGGAAAAGGACTGAAGGGACTCAAATGAGGAGTGCAAAGTCAACATTCACTCTGGTGGAGCAGCAGCGGACTGAAAAGGTCAAGTCTTTTTGGTAAAATCAACTTAGAAGAGGATAATACACAACAAGAGTCTGGATTGATAGAGCTTTAAAGATCTGACAAACTGTCTGTGGGTCTTTACTCACTGGTGAATTAAGAGTGAAAAAATTACTCTTCTTTTTTAAATTTAGTTTGCGTTCACTCGATTTGAAAGCTTCTAGAATTCATCTTTGGGCTCCTGTGAGAGGACAACAAAGTTTCCCTCCACTTTTATTTATTTCTACTTTTAGATGAGGTCATTATCAATACAGGTGGTCAGTTCAATGAGCACCCAGCAGCTCTTTAAAAACTCCATGGAAGCTGGAAACCAGCGTGCGACAGAAAGACAGAGGCTGAGTTTTCCAGCCTGCCCACGTTTAGAAACATCTCAGTGTGATTTATGTGAGTTTACGTCAGGGGGATTAAGACAGGACAAATGGAGCTGTTCGGCACAATGCAGGGCTGCAGAAGGGTGGGCGGATTCCAAAACTTCAAAGGGACGCACACACACACTCACACTCACATAATAAACACACACAAGTACATATACACACACGCACACACACATTCTAATGGGAGGTGAACCATCAATTTTGACTTGTCCCCGAAGGCCTTAATGTGTTTTTAGGGAAGTGAGCACGTTTAAAGAGGCTGAATGGGCTTCAACGTTTTTGAGTTTAATAGTAAAGAGAAAAAAGTATGATTTTTGTTTTCAAAGACGCGAGAAAAAGATTTTCTTAGCTTTTTCTGTGTACTGTTCAAACAAGGTTGTTCAAAATTCTTTAGAAAGTTTTTCTCAACACAAACTTTCCTTTTTAGAGCGATAACTTTACACAAAAAGGACTCAACCCTCATCTCGAGTCAGGAGCAACTGTACCACGTCACACACTCTTCTGAGACGGTCTTTTCTTCTACATGTTAAAAAAAAGGAAGAAAAAGAATCAAAACCACATTGCTTGCTTGAAGTGTTTCACGTAAAGACCAAAAGCACCTTAACAAGAACACGCTTCATACTTTTTTTGTTTTGGGACGGGGAGAGAGAACAGACCTGCAGCCTGTCACTGCGTCGCAGTCATGGAATTACAAACAAAAATGAAATTCAGACATCTTTGATTAAAAATGATTGATTGCTCGGAAAGAGGCAGAGGTAGGAAAAGAAAATTATGTTTTAAAAGGTCCAAGTTTTCCTGAAATTAGGCCTCGTCTATGATGTAGCCTTTGGCAAAGGCCACAGACTGCAAGTCTAGAATATGCCAGGTGATTTGTGACAATCACCCTCTCTGTTTGCCCTCATTCTGCTCATAGCTGGTATCAAGCTATAAATCATTCTCTGCTTCTGTCAAACAGAAACAAAAAGAGAGAAGTCTGACACACAACGTCCAAATAAAGAGAGAAAATGCGCAGAAACTGATACTGATGACTGCTCAGTATTATCTGTTTAACATTTAAACTAAAAAAAAAAAAAAACACTATAACATTTTGTGCATCAGATGGATCTACCTGTGATCACTCTCCATGGTACTGACCAAGAAGCAGGGCTCTAATGAACCAGTGGGCTGCACCACTACAGCTCTCTGTTTATTACAGGCTTTAGAGCAGTGACATAAACCACGGTTAAATAAAAGACAAAAATCTAAAGTCCTCCTCAAACTTATTCTCCAGTTCAGCTTGTATAACATGAGGCTGACTGTTTCATAACTCCATTTAATCATTTTAATTGTCAAACTTGGCTAATTTTACAAAGACAGGGAATCTACCAAAACAAACTTAAAGTCACGAGATTTCAATATTTTCATTTTAAACCCATATAGAAATAAATATTTAAGTTACTAAATAAATAAATAAAATTATTTCTCTTTTCTTTTATTTTGTCAAATAAATGTTTAGGGTAGGTCTAGGTTGTAAAGTGGCTGGGCCTGAAACCATTGGGCCCACCCATAGCGCCGCCCCTGAAAGGGGAGATATTGGCAGAAATGTTAGAAACTCTTTCTTGAAACCATGTGAAATCCATAAAAACAGAATAGAATTGTGACAGATTTATTTAAACTTGTTTTGCAGAGATGAGAAGATTGACATATCACTCTCATGACTGCATGTTTACCCTGGAGGTGAGGCTAGGAGGTGGTATGTAGCATAGCTTAGCATTAGTGAGGGTAGCAATAACATTAGAGATACAATTAAAAGATGTGAATTAAGGGAGCTTTAGAGTATTAATTCAGTTTGTCTTTGTACTGAGGTCAAAGCTAGGCTAACTGGTAACTTAGATGTTAGTAAGCGTTATTTGTTTTTCCCCTCTCTTTTCAATCGTTTGTGGTTTCAGTGGTCAGTCCTTCGAGATATCATTTAGAACTTTTTCCCAGTTGGTAATTTTTTCCCTTCATCCCAAAATACACCCCTGACTCAGTTTCTTTTTAATGTCAAAATTTGTTTAAAATGGTAAGGAACTGAACCTTCTTTCTTTTCAATCCTGAAGTCTTTTCTGTATTTGATCTGAACCTTGAGTCTGTTTGAATGTCATCTTGGTCACATTTTGCAAAGTGGAAAAATAGCTTGACATCAAATGGCGTGCACTGCAGCCAATTTTCTTTATCCCCTTCCTGATTCAGAGTGAGCCAGAGTCAAATTTTAGCTCAATCAGCTGTTCTCAACCAGTTAGATAAATCTCTGAAATGTCATCTGACTGTTTACTCTCTCACAGTGGAAGCAGAACCATAAGCTCATTTCCATTTCAGAGCTTCTTGTCCTAATTCAGTGCAAATGGTAGATGAAGTGCAGAATGTGGACAACTGGAATATCGTTCAACCATAGCACTACAACCAACTCTGCCATCTGATTCAACCAAACACAACAGGTCTACGCTCAACAGTCGTGACACTTCTGCATCACCAGTTTGTGTTGATGGGTTTCAGTTTGAGGCTAACCACGCTCAAGACAACTTTGAGATCCGAACCATTTTAAAATCCTTGGAGACCTCAAACATAAGGACAGTACAGTCTGATTTTAGACTCAAAAATCCCCTAAACACACCCACACACACATACACACACACTAAACCACTCCATAACACCACACACTTAACGTTTGAGGTAATGATTCCACAGACATGAGATCTCACTGAAGCTTTCATGATCAAATGTGGTTTTAGGGGATGAACAAACATGGAGCGTGAAGGACGAGAAATAGGAGAATAAGCAGCGTAAATAATGCCATGAGCTGCTTTTTTCAAGATTCCACTTAGCTTTGGGTTTTTGTTAGCTGTGAAAGTACACAACATCCAAGTAATGGCACAGACTTGAGGAGTTTATGGATCATCTGAGGTTCCCCAAAATCTGTCTTGAAATCATCTCGGTTGTGTGCAGCCTTAGTAGATCTTTTGTATAAATTAGTAAGTGACTGCTGAAACTGACTCATGGATATTATAATAAAAAAAAACACTTAAAACACCTCCAATCATTGCTGAGTGCATATTTCAGAGAAATGAAACCATAGAGTGATCAGTTCTCCATGGAGGACACTTGAACAACTTCTTCATAGGCCTTTAAATTTCATGGCACATTTGTATTCTCCATTATTACTTTTAACACTCACCGGCAAATAGCTCAAATTAAAAAGGGAAACAGTGTTAAAATAAACAAAACAATAAACAACATAAACAACTAAAATATCTTAATCTTACACTGAAGACCAAAATAAAGTTAAAGGGTCTGTGAGGACTCTCTGTTTGAAGTGGATCACAGCGACACCTTTTGGCTGGAATCACACGCACACTGTTGTGATGACATGACTCTGAGCAAGGTGTGTGTTTGTTTTGGAAATGAATGGAGATCAGATCTTCTTTTTAACACTACTTTTCTTTGTTTGAGACAACTTAATACAAGATACAATGCAACGGGGTAAGGTATTTATCAACAGTTACACAGCGCTGTTGTTTGAAGTGTGACAACAATTACTTTGTCAGTTTGTACTGGAGTTTGGTAGCCAGCTATGTAAATGCCTCTTGCAGCCTGGTGCTCTGAGATGTAACCGTAGGCTAGCATGTAATGTTAGCCTATCCTTGTTATGTCCTGCTCATCCACCAATCAGAGCTAACGTAACCTCACTCTTCATTTTATTAACAGACTCTCAAGTTTGATCAGATCACTGCAGAATAACTGCTGCATGTGGGTTGGAATGAACATCATCACAAACAGATTAGCCTGTGTTTTAGCCTTTAGCTCATGTTTTAGCCTTTAGTCCGTGCTCTTTCACTCTGTCCCTGAAATTTATTGGAATTAAGTCGGATTAATGTGGAGAAAAAAAAGTAACTTGAAAGTATTGAAGCTACTTTGTCCATATTGTTATAGCTTAGCTTGCTACATTTCTGAGAGTCATAACTTTAGTGCGGTGAAGCTTGATTTAATACAGAGTTAAGTTAGCTTTGCTCACTACATTTCCAAGTAGCTTGCCCAACACTGGTTTCCACAATAAAGTAACTTCTGATTTCATTTTTTTATTTTTTTATGAGAGCCATCATTTTTTTTCAAACCAGAGAGTTAAGGGAAAAAATGGTCATGCTACAAAAAACAAAAAGACATGTCTGTAGCTGTGAGAGGCATCAGTGACTCACTGCACACGGCAGAGTTGCATCCATATTTTCTTTTTTCTTCATTTCATGTGAGCTTCAGAATAAAACACACATGATAACTGTAAAAAATGCTGGTGTTTGGGGGATTTTATTGCATTCTTCTGCAACATATTAACTCTGGTTCTGCCACACGGGTTCCCCAGATGTTTCCATCACATGGCTTTGTTAAACATATTGACTCACGAAATCAGGATCAGTTTTTTGCTTGTTGGTTGTCTCACGGCAAATCAAAATGAAAACATTCCTGTTTTTTTCTCTCTCCAAAAAGAGATTTCTTCTCTAGGCTTCTTTGAGTAGACACACCTCAGCATATAATCTATGATGGTTTAAATCCAGAGATTTCAAGACATTGCATGTCACTAAATATTCTTTACGTTCCCTGCATAAGAAAAGCACAGATCGCACTCATTTAAAGTGCAATTAGAAACAGGCCTGCAGCACATGGTGATTCCAAGCCCACAGTTTAAGACACACTTCTGGAGTGATATCTGTGACATCTGACATGTATTTCCACAGATTATTTATGTAGGCCAATTTCATACATTTTAAATCTATGAAATGGGCCAAAAGCACATACATTAATGCACAATATGTGGACTGTAAGTCTTTCCTGCAGCTCTAAGAGAGAGGAGATGGTAGAGATAAAGAGCAGGGGCAGAACTGAAAGCTCTTATTCACAGCTAACGCACTACACGCTGCAACATTCGGAGTTGGAGGGTCATAGATTAAGTCATGACATGGTCATAGAAACGTACAGATTTTTATATAATTGCAGCACCCCTCCAAGAAGAGAAGTCTGAGTGCTGGGAACAGTTTCTTATACGAAGGTTAATGACTTCAAAAGTGAGCTTACTGGCAGGAGTCACTGGAAGGGAGCTCACTTGCTCGCATTACCTTTGGGAAGCTGTCATGTTTTCAATCTTGTAAAAGTCACATTAAGTCCTCTTGTGGCTCCACTGATGTCCACAGAGTAAAGTAAGACTGTATTGCCTGAAAATGTCTGCAGAGATCCAGGAAGTGGGTGTTATTATAGATCACAGAGGTTGTAAAAGGTTTCAGTAAAGCTTCCTGTACAAAACAGAAATCTGAGGTTCCAGTGCTGTTCTGCATCCAACATGCTGTAAAATAAGCTCTCAAATAACAGTGATGAAAATGCTTTTGTCAAGACAGAGGAAGTCAAAAAATCTTTAAAAAATCTTTATACTGTTGACTCTTATGTCTGAAAGCCCTGTCTCATTGTTATTAGCATATCCTTTGAGTTAAAATGGTATGCCTATAAGATCAGCACAAAGACAGTATCAGGGTGTAAGAATAATCTGTATTTGAAGAGGCTGTGTTTTTCCAGGATAAAGACTCTGTTTCCCATTAGTACTTGCATCCAGTGTCATGAGGGCGTGACTCTTGCCAGGGTGAGCAAATGAATGGAGAGCAGATCTTCCTTTCAACTCTACTTTTCTTTGTTCAAGACAACTTTTCCAAGGATGCAAAGCAACGAGGTAATGAATTTATTCATCGTTACATAGCACAACTCTTTGAAATGTGACAACAATCAAACTTTGTAAACTAAGTTTGTACTGTAGTTTAGTACCTGGCCAGATTTAGCTCCACTCACAGCCCAGTGCTGGGTTCCTGTCCTGGTTACGTCCTACCAGAGCTCGTCTACCAACTCCAACCTCACCAAATAGAGCTAACATAACCTCACTCTTCATTTTATTGACAGACTCTCAGGTTTGATCAGATCACTGCAGAATAACTGCTGCATGTGGGTTGGAACGAACAGTGTCACAAACAGCTTAGCTCATGTTTTAGCCTTTAGCCTGTGTGCTATCACACTACTGTTTAGCTTTCTTCTTCTCTTCTGTCCTTTTTCTGTCTGACAGTTCAGCTCCAGTCTCCACCATCACTACTAAATTAGTCCAAGAAATTGTTTTCCACAGAGGAAAATACAGACTGTTAACCTCACTGCACTGTTAACCTTTTTGGCTGCCATGGTCATAGAAACTTCAATGTGCTGTAAATCAATCCAGTCCTGAAAGACCCATACAGAGAAACTAAGAAATAGCATTAAAAAATAACCTATTTTGGTGCTAGGGTTGCAAAATTCAAGGAATTTTCAAAGTTGGAAACTTTCCATGAGAATTTTCATAAATTAAAGGGAAATAATGTTTTTTTTTTTTTGAATTTATATTAACTGCATTTACCTGATCATACGTGTATAAGTATTAAACATTTTGTTTTGTTATAAGCAGACATGTATGCAAACATGTCTAATGCAATATTTTTTAATCTAGTTGATAACAAGAACAAATTCCCCACATTTCCAAGACAAAACTTCCCAGCAATTTTTAGAGAAATATATGTAAGTTGACAGCAGCAAAACCCTGACAATTTCCAATATTCCTGAGCTAAAACTGACATGGAAATTCTCAGGCAACTTACCTGAAATTTACTGGAAATTGTCCTTCCATTTAAAAACTTAGATGGTGCTGATAATCTCATTTTAATTTGTGGATTACGATCGGGTATACATCTAGAAGTGAGTCATTTTCAAGATCCCCTGGAAAGTCATCACAGAACTTTAATGTTTAATTTAATGAAAGGAATCATGTTTATTTTTGTCTTTGAGATGTTAACCAAAACCTTGGGCAAAACTGAATATTTATTTCATCTTTCTTCAGTTTATTTCTCTCATTCAAATTTCTATACTTCATTTCAAATGCTGATTTCTTCTGCTCACAGTAAGAATTCTTGGGTCTCTGAAAACACTCGTACAGTGATCTACAGTCTGCTCTTAACATACCTGACATAAAGAAAGGATCGGTTATTCTGAAAACAGATTTGACTGAAACCTTTCTGTACACCTGTTGGCAGTCAAACATCACATGACAACCAAGATGGTATCCATCCTTAAAAAGACATCCCCTCTCCACAATCAGTGGCTCAAATTAATACAACATGTGGTAAGCCTTAAATAGCTTTCCTTAACCATACACATTAATGTTTACATTACAACCTGTAAGCAGGGCCTGAGCGGCAGTTCTCATAACATTACAGCATGTTGGATAAACAAACGCTACAGGCAGCGCTGAGCCCATTCTGCCCCATATAGCCTTTTAGCTAGCTGTTTATGTCTATGTGAGTCTGCTGAACCCTGCAGCCCATAATCACTGCTGCTAAAGACTGAATGCAGCCTTGTGTTTAAGAGGATGACAATGAGGTGTCTCCAGCTTTTTACAGTCTGCAATACAGTGTGATGAAGTTTTTTACTTCCTTTAAAGATCATTTACTTCCAGTGACATAAAGCGATAAAACTTTCCGTGTGATAATACTTCAAAAATAGACGTTTTTAAGGCTCTCTACTCTGGTGTAGATATGTGATACTACAGGCATCAATCCTTAACAGTTTGGGGGGGGGGGGGGGGGGGGCATGTTGATGTCAAAATGTAACAGACTAAATTTTTAGGACAGCGAAAGTACTAACAGGCCAATACTGACTGGAAACTCAAAGAGCTACCAACAGACGAGAAAACCTCAATTCAGGGAAAAGCAGCCATCAATACAAGTGACAGTCACATCAAAAAAAAAAAGTAACAGGAAAATGACTGGTTATCCACTGGCAGAGACATCAGAGTCAGTCTGGTCTTTTCCAACAATACCGGCTCTATCTTAATGCACATATCAAGTGTCTCTGGCTCTGCTTACATAGCACTTCTTCTCATTCTGCCTGGTTAAACCACCCTGTTTTTGACAAACAGTGAGTTCCCCCTCTGAAGTGAATTAAAATCTCATCTATTACGAGTCATATGCAATTTGTTTGAAGAGAACAGGACATGTTGGCATGCTCTTTTAAGAACTAAAATTTGATTTATAATGTCAGGCTATGTGGGGATGGTTTAATGTGGGAGCTTTGTAACAAAGTCTTTAATAACTGGTTCATCCCTCCTTTATAAATCGTGGTAGGATAAAAACTTCTGTGTGCAAAGTCAAAGCGAGGTGAAGTAAAGCATTAATCAAGTTCATATATAACTTTTAATGGACCAGTATTTGATAAAGAATATTTCGTTCTACATCACGCTGTAAATTGTCTTGTCTGACCTCTACCTCCTCAAGGCTGTTACAGACATCACTATTACAATGTGAAAGTTGTCTCACTTTGTGCATGAACAGGCAGCGCTGTAAAATTTAAAAACTCATATCAGGAACTTTTCTGTAAGGATTTTTACTGTCCCTCATGTGAAGCTACTATGCTGTACCCCTGTTTTTGAAAACCTTTATTTCAGCCCTGTCTGAAACGCTTTGTTTAAGCTGCTGTCTGTTAAAGCTACCTGCCCCACTAACCTTCCCTCTGATTGGCCAGCCCTCTGGAGGCCTGTCTGGGCTGAAGCTACAGGTTGAGACCCAACCCTCCAACACTTCACAAACTAGGTAGGAGACCCTTCTGCAATGACTTAGTGTCGGAGCAGCTCCGTTCAGAGCTTTCAATGGGTGCATGCTTTGAAGCTCTAACACTGTTTAGTACACATTTTGTTGATTCGGTTCACTTACCGACCAAAACCCAATGAGGTTTTTAACCTCCAGTGGTAGGGGCTAAACCCTTTTAAGGAGGGCAATTTTGGGCTCTCTTGGCAGTTGAGCCAGGTAACATCTCTCTCTCTCTCTCTCTCTCTCTCTCTCTCTCTCTCTCTCTCTCTCTCTCTCTTGGATTATTTAACAATGTTTTTTGATCAACCAGATTGGTGAGTTAATGTGGAACTAAGACCACATTGTTTTGTAAAATTATCTTTTGTCATTTCTTTTTAACTTTGCAGATAGTTGTATTGCACTCTTGAGGCAGGCAACCAATTAAATAACACCAAAACTTAATTTTCTGACTACACCTGTGTTTTTCCCAAATTGTTTTTGAATGAGTGAAGAGAACCCCACAACAGACTCAGGAAGATCTCATGCAAATTTTAGAACAGTGCACTTTAAGCAGATAAGAAACAATTTAGAGATTTTGACAACACATGGCAGTTTGTATATTTACATGTTCATTATAACATACAGATTTGTTACTTTATGTCCAGAGCCTAATTGGCCCTTTTCAACACTGAAACCTTGATAGCAACATTTTACTTCCTACCTGCAACCATGTGTCATTTTTTTGCTTTTAAGAAAATGATAATGCAGTTTTTTTTAAGCTATTTGCACCTAATATTTCATATTCAACAACTATGAACTGCTGCAACCATGTAGGTGTGTTTTGGTGACACATAACCTGAGAGTTTATCTCCAGACGTACAGACGGACACTTTTTACTTATAGCATGCTAACTTGACTGTAGCTACAAAATCAGGCAGTAATCTTGAGGTTTTTTTTAACTGAAGCCAAAGCTGGAGTGCAAAAAATCACTGTGTCTAGAGTGTCCACTTGAGCCTGGCTCCACAAGGTAAAGAAACCCTGTTAAGAGTTTTAGATAATTAAGCGCAGTAATGGGCCCAGCTGTTTTCACAGAGAGGCGGGTATGTTGTAGTTTTCCGCTTTGTCTCACTTTGTCCATGAATAAGTCAGCCCAAAGTCAGCTGCCATCAGACAGCAAGTGGTGACATCATTGAGGCTACAGCCATGTTTCATGAAATCTCTGACTGTCTTCTGTTTGGCTGGAAATGCTAGCCCTGCTCACATGTGTTAACTAACACTAAACCAAAAGATTATTATCTATTTGCTGCAGTTTTTTTAATTACAGGGTGTCATGTAATACGTTTTTGACTGAATGCTAACTACATCAAAAGGCCAGTGGCTCAAACGGTTATTGGGTTACTGAGTCCAGACAGTATGTATTTTTAAATCATCCTTCAGAGCATCTGATCCCAGAAATGTTCTGCTACTTTTGTGTAGATGTGTAACGCATTCATTAAGGAGAAAAAGTCAACCTCATGGTGTCACTTCAAGAAAAGTCAAGAACTCTGCAGCGTCCCTTTTAGGACTTCGCTTCAGATCATGAACTTCTTCCACGGAAATCCACAGCAATATATCAGATCGTGGTAAACCAAGCAAACTAACAAAGGCATCTTTGAACCACATTGTCTGAACTTTCATGGGAAGAAAGCCCAACCACAATTCAATTACTAGAAAGCAGTTATTGTGTTTGTTTAAGTGGGACTTGGATGGTTTATGTAACACAGCCAGCCTGTGGTGTTGGGACTGAAGAGTCTTAAAATGTTGATCTGACAGTCTTTAAAGCAGGCACCAGGCTTCTTTGCCATCAGAAAGGGCATGAAAAAAAAGATTTAAATATGAGAAGTTAAGACAAAAAACATTCTATCTTTTCATCATTTGGTCAAATTTTTGTAAGTCTTAGTCATACTGAATACACTGCTGTCTGCATCTCTTGAATGAACTCTTCTGTGCCTATGCTCACTATGAAAAAACTCCTCTCTACATTAAAAAAACATGAAGAATTTGGTCCACTCACTTAGAAGGGCAAAAGAAAAAAAACACTTTGATTTAGTACCAGAGGAATCTATTGTAAGGGTGAAACTACAGACTTGAGCCAAACTAAACCTCCACATGTTGTTTTAGTGCTTCTGCTGCTCACTCATTAATAACCTACTGCATGGACGCTCCATCTGAATACGAGGACCTCACTTTCTTCAAAACCACGTCACAGTTCATGGAAAGTTTTAACAGTTTAAACTCCCTGTGAGGACTTTCTAAGTGATCTTGAAAAAGTCTGTCTTCTTAAATATCTGCCTGATCCTAATCCACAACTTCAAATCAGATTATCAGCACCAGTATAGGTTATTTCTAAATGCTATTTGTTAGCTTCCTGATCAGGTCAGACAGGACCAGATTGATTTACGGCACGTGGAAGTCTCTATGACAACACCACGCCGGCTGATGAAGTTTAGTAGCGAGAAAAGAGATCTGTGTTTGTCTCTGCTGAAAATGATTTCTGGACACTTGAGCTAAATTGTCTGACAGAAAAAATGATTTTAAAAGGACAGAATTATTATTATTTTGTTTTTTGCTGTTGTTGTTTGTTAATCAGGTTGTGTGAGTGTTTTTTTTTCCTGTGTGAAGTTCCAGGTGCTTTGCACACAGCCTCATGTGAACATTCAACAATCCTTAGTTTTTAACACTTCCACAGCGACATCATGTATAAAGACCTGGGGGTAATTTGCACGAAGGATGCTGAGTGTTGAAAACTCTGAACTGCATGTAGTTTGAATAGAAAACAAACACTGCCAGCACAAGAAAAGACATCCATCAGCAAATACAGACCCCTAATGTTTACCACTCAATCTATAGAGGTAGACCAGTTCAAGATTATCTTTATTCCACATACATGAGGAATTTGTTGGATTTTTGGTTCTACTTTGAAGTATCACTTGAACATTATATTAGAAAAACATTTGAAAAACAAAGACAAGAACGATTATTTAAGAAAGAAAAACACTTTGTGGAAAGTATTAATTAAAAAACAGTTATAAATAAATTATAAAAGTATTAAGAATGAACTGCTTTAAAATTATATTTCTTAAAAAAAATGTACAGTGTTTAAAATAAAACATATCAGCATCAGGTTTCTACTCTTGTCCCTACATCATGTTTGTTCCTGAATCATAAAATCAAATCTGTATTTAAAGTGACTGAAGTTTAAATCTTAAAAATATGAAAAGAAATTTGTAAAGAAGATACAAAGACTTAAATTTACTCACACATGATATTTAAAATCAGAGTGCCAAAAGTTCTGAATAGTAATAATGTGTGAAATGAAACATTTGACTTTTGCTCCTGAGGTCCAGATACTTGTGAGTATTAACGGTCCGATGTGATTTTAAACATTAAAATACTTTTCTCCACAACCAATAGAATCTTTGAAATGGACGCCTCCTGTATTCTGCAAAGTGAAGATATTCCTAACAACTTATCTGAAGAATCAGAAAGCTTTCTTATTGACATTCCTCTGAGATGGATCTTTTTTTTCTTTATTTTAGGATACCAGTGATGTGAGGAAACGGCGATAAAAGACAGCTGTGATATGGCTGTGTGAATTTGAAAGACAAAAAACAGCACCCGAAGGCACAAACAGGACTCTGGTTTATGAAACAAGCCTCTCTTAAGTCAAGCCAAAGAATGCAAACATCTCAACCTCCCAAATATTTCTCTTTTTGTTTCTCCAAGCTACGGTGACACGCATGGTTCAGGAAAAGGGTGAATACAAAAGGTCGCTCCTTGATCGTAAAATAGATACCAATCAGACTCAGGACGCTGTTGGAGAGGAGGTGAAGAAGACCAATAGACACGGGGATTAAAAAAAGGACAAACAGAGTTTAAAAAGGAGATAAGACAGACAGAAGCAGAGCCATAGGTGCAGGAAAAAGCTGACGCCTGCTGCTGAATTTAACGCAGACAGGAAAACGGTGATGCAGACGAAAGGGAAAAGGCATGCAGACCAACAGAGGAATGTTCAGTCATCAGATTCCAGACTGTGATAGCTGAGGATAAGAGCATCCTGGAAGGCAGTAATACACGTCTCCATTGAGATCATGAAGACTGGAGCTTGATGTGCCCATGTGAAGTCTACTCTGTGAGACCAGGAGCAGAACCGGGCCGGTTTGGAGCTCCAACATCATTTTTCAAATCAGAGATTTAACTTGATATAAATATCAAAAAAGGAAACATACAGTAGCTTTTACTGTGCAAAAGAAAAAGAAGATTTTTTTTCTATTAGATGACACATCTGATCTTAAAACTGCGTCTGACAAACATTTAAGACCTATGGTCTGTTAAAGAGCAGCTAAGCGATGTCGTATTTATGGGAATATGACAGCAACGATGATTAAAAAGATGAATCAGAGAGAAAGCACTCATTTCCAGAACTTTCTCTGGTTCCTGCCTTGTATATAAATTTTGATGTGTCATGTTTATCATCAGAGGCTAAAACGGCTAAACTATGTGCACAAGTTTTCTTGAGCTCATGCTGAGCGTGTTTGAGTTGATGCTGAGAATAAATGAGAAACAGAGAGCACAAGAGGCCTGTGGTGTGAGGTTGTTTTTTATATAAACCCTCACTCAAACTTTGTGGTGGCACACGGCACTTTGGAGCCGTAGTTTGGGATTACATCTGTCAGGCTGCAATCGTCTCTACGCTCCCTCTCAGAGCGCCGCTTAGTTTCTCTGAGTGCTGCCAAGAAATGATGGCACTTGAACACACACTCCCACACACACACACACACACACAACAGCTCATACACTGCGGTGGTATGAAAGAGTGATCAAAGTCAGAAAATTGAGCTGTCAAAGTGAGCTGCTCGGAAAAAGAAGAAGACTGGAGCGTGGCTGGATGATGTCCAGATGCTGGATTTGTGCTTCCAAGCAGTTTTTGTGTACCCTGCTCACCTGAGCTCAGGCTAGAAGAAAACAAGTCTGCCCTGTTCACCTAAAAAGCATCATATTAAAGTAACGTCCATGTGAAAAATCTTGCTTGCACTGTACCTGTGAGACCCAAGCAAGTGAAGCTTTGTTCACACACTGCAAAAACTGAAATCTAAGCAACTGTTTCTGTCTTATCTTTTTTAAGAACTGTCTCATCATACTTGATATGAGCCACGTTCAACTGACAGGTTTGAAAATATGCCTAATTACAAGATTTTTAAAGATAAAAATTATGATTGAATTACGTGCAATGAGTAAAACAAAACCTGGCAATGAGGCAAGAAAATTGTGCTTGTCAAGTTTCTTGAGATTAAAATAATTTCTCAATACAAGGAACTAAGTAAGCAATTGTTTTCTTAACCCGTTTGCAGATTTTTTTTTTTTGTTTTTAATCCTCTACAAGAATTTTAGACCTCATTTTTGTCTTTAACTAACTCGAAATTAGACGTTTTTCTGAACTGGTCTAGTGAATGTGTCTAAAATTAACACGTAAATACTTGCTTAGACTTTAGTTTTGGTGTCAAAATCAACACAGCTGCGAATGAGAGGAAAAATTCTGGTAATTTTCAGAGAAGTTTCCTCATAATTTCTTTGGGAAAAAGGGTTGAAAAACTTCCAGTACATTTTAGGGAAGTTTCCTGAGATTTCCGTGGGAATTCTAGCTCAGGAATATTGAAAGTTTTCAGGGTGTTGTTGCTGTCAACTTAGATGAACTTTCTGAAAATTTGTCTCTGAAATTTTGGATTTTTTTTTTCCTCATCACCTTGATAAAATAATTGCACTGGACATGTTTGCATGCATATCTTCTAATAACAAGATAAAATGTTTATACATTTATATATGACCAGGTAAAAGCAGTTAATTTAAACCTCCCAGAAAATTCCCATGGAAAGATTCCAAATTTGAAGATTCCTGGAGTTTTGCAACCCTCGTTCCAATAACAAGTGGTTATCCATTCCCTTCTATATTGCACCATATTATTTACTGATTAATCCTTTTTAACTTGTGTATTGATGACTTTTTTTTTCTCAAACACAAACCTGGCTCTTACCCTTCACACAAACTTCCTTAGGGAAGCCCTGAAGTGGACGGTCCGGGTTTGAATCCAACCTACGGCCTCTTTCCGGCCTCTCCCCCTGTTTTCTGCTCTATCCGTTCTGTCCTCTGATTGAAGACGTGAAAGCAGCTACAAGTTTGTCTAATTTTATTTAACCTTATCACAGTTCATCTTAAACAGTCTCACAACAGCAGTAATTCAGTTAGTCATACTGCGACTTACAAACATCATATATTGGTTATAGTAAAAAGGCATCCAAAGTAAACAAGTATAAAAAGGTGAGATCAGTTTCTATAAAAACACAAAAACAGAAAAATTTTACATTTTATCTGTTCCAGATTCTCGTGCGCAATCATTTGATTCATTTAACCTTCATACGCCATATTTTTTTTCCTTCTCTTTGAGTTTTATTCCTCACAAATGTGATTTGGCTCATCCAAACCTGCCAAATATATTCCTGCAGTTTGCCTACTGCGCCCCAAGACTGCTTCCTGTAAAAACACACTCCTCCTTACATCCTGCTGTGACCCTCTGCTCAGCTTTGCTCTGTACAGAAAAGGACACCGAGGGGAGTCAGATGCCTGCACACATTTTGGATTTTCTACTTTGTAGTTTCTCTCAGAAGTTTTTTCTCAATGAACTCCGATTTGAAACATGTGGCTTAGAGAGCAATTTCGGGCCTATTTAACTCGAGTAATCTGCTGGAGATTTTGAAGGCCTGTGTATCATCTGTGATTTAGGACTGAGTTATAACTAAAAGCAGAGCCACAGGATGGAGGCCTGTACACCCTCTGTATTTCTGTCAGCTCTTTTTTTCTGATAGATTTTGTTATAAGTTTCTCTCTCTTTGTCAATTACCTCATTATGGCACCTGAAACAGCTGCTTTGTGATGATCCTTGACTCTAAAATTTACCTTAAAAGAAGGAGTCCAACAGTTAGAAAAGCTATTGCAACCATTTCAACCTTTCATTATGAAGTTCAAATCAGAAAGTTTTTTATTGTTCGCTTTACTGATAATACAAACATAAAACACTGTACAAAGCCATATCAGTATATTTGCTTATTATTTTTCTAAAACTTTAGATTCATGGGACAACAAACAATATATATATATATATATATATATATATATATATATATATATATATATATATATATATATATATATATATATATATATAAATATATGTGTGTGTGTGTGTATTTTGTTTGTTTTTTTGTTTTTTAAGAAATGTAATTTTAAAGCAGCTAATTCTTAATACTTTTATAATTTATCTATAACTGTTTTTTTAATCAATACTTTCCACAAAAATGGAAAAAATACATTCACTAAGTGAAATCATTGTTCAGCTGTATGTATAGATTGAGTGGTGTGTGTGTGTGTGTGTATATATATATACACACACACATATATATATATATATATATATATATATATATATATATATATATATATATATATATATATATATATATATATATATATAAGGTCTAAATGATTCTGAATTATTATTTTCAGGATTCTTATTGAGATACAAGTCATGTGAAAAGATGTCACTAACCGCATAACCTTTTTTTCCACTTTATATCTAAAAAAAATAAAAATAAAAGATCGATTGTGCACAGCTTTTATTAACTTAATCAGAAACCACATCCACACATCTTCATCTTCATTTTCTGGATACACGCTGCCAAACTGAGCTCTGCTTTGAGACGCCGTCTGTCCTCTGTGCTTGTTTCTGGTTAATACAGCAGCAGACGTTAAGCATTGTGGCAGTCGCCAGGACAACAGCCACAACCCCAACTTTGGCTTCACTGCAGCTTAGACATAAAAAATGCTAGTGGCATTAGTAGATATTGATAAAAAATTGTGTCCGTCGGGGTATTTTGCAGCCGCTGCATGTGCAGCAAGATCTGCCTCAGTAAAAAGCCACGTATGCAGATGAGGTCAGGCTCCAACAGCAGAGATACATGGGTAATTTAAATTATAAAGTAGGTTGCAGCACTGCTATATTTATCATCTTCAGTAATGTGGGTGAGAGATAATTAAAGAATGTGGATGATCTGAAGCATATTTGAAGATGTTATGGGATTAAATATCACTTGTGTCCATTAAGTGGCACTATTCCCATGATCAGGACGCATACGTAGATGAGTTCAGACTGGAGCCATGATCATGTGTGTAAAATTTGGTAAGGACTGTACAATCTACGCGAAAGATACTACCTTGTAATTCCAGAGGGTGGCGCTATTGTAGTAGCAGAGAAATGATTATACAGTTGTGTCAAGAGGTATACCTTGATTATGTACATATTTGAAGCAGATTGGACCTTATATAAAAGAGCTACAATGACTTCCTGGTTCATGGCGAGACATCAGAGTTTGGTGCAGCACCATAGACACTCTTTAACCACAGGAAAAGACCTGCTCAGTGACACTTTATGAGGGCCTGGAAGACATTTCTAAACACAACCGAAAATATTTATTTTAAAAAGGGAGGAGTTTTTAACTACAGCGTTAAATGGATGACTTCCTGTTGACAATAGGGGCACTGTACTTTAAGATGAAAAAAAAAAGGATACAAGTATATTCAGGCTGATACACTGAGTGTGTGTGTGTGTATGTGTGTGTGTGTGTGTGTGTGTGTGTGTGTGTGTGTGTGTGTGTGTGTGTGTGTGTGTGTTGATCCAGGTCCAAAATTGCACATAAATGACATGAAGGTTTTTATGTTGATGAAATAATCGTTCAGACCCAATGCATGATGAATTTGCAAGTTCACTGGGATACAAAAGTGAAATTGCAGAAATATAAAAACAATAGAGTAAATCTGAGCGTAAAAGTTGAAGCATGTTCTCCATGGATCTTGCATGAACTCATGTAACTTCTATCCTGGTTTGCCCAGGCTCAAACGCCTCCTTCCAGTTTAAACAAAGAGTGTTCAATGCCTCCACATGGAGAAAGACGGAGAGAGAGAGAATGAGAATGAGAGAGGATGGAAGCCACAAATCACAAACGTTTTGTTTCCGTCTGTCTCTTCATATCTTCATCCCCTCTGGGCAGTGTGTTTCTCTCCTTTATGTTTCTTTCCCCTCGAAATGAAAAGGGACAGCTTCTTCATAACATTTCCCTCTCACAATCATCAATAGCTGCACTGCTGTTCGACAGCTACGTCTATAATTTTCCTTTCCCTTTCCCTTTCATACAGCAGTGAGGTATTTCTGCTCCAAACGAAAGTTTTGCCTCTAGGCAGGCATGTTAAAAGCCAATTCCAGGTGCAGAAGGAAATACTGCTGGGTTTGAATGGGGTCAGGGGTGAGGAGTTCAACTCTTTCAATAAATCACAACAAGCTGTTGTGACAGGCATGCACTGCTATGGGAGAGAAGTAAGGGCCGTATGAAATATGTCTTTCAAGTGCACAGATGAGGCCTTTGACCCAGTGAGTGCTACAAAATGTATACGTTAAGGCGCTTTTCACTCAGCAGCGTAAAGGACAGTTAGTTATTCCGAGGGGCTGACAGATTTATCCCCCCATTTAAGAAGAGACAGAGACACAGCAGATGATGCATCACAGACGCCGCTGACATGTCAACATCCCTTTGCTGAAATGTTTCTCATGGTAATCTGGGTTGTATTAAGGGTTGTAAATGTGTTGGCTTGAGATAGGACAGGACAGGATAGGTTACGGTACAATAAGATACGATAGGAGGGACTGTGATGAAGGGCAAAGCAGAAAGACGCACAGCGGGCAGGAGAGAGTTTGACTTCAGCATGTCTGTGTGGAGGAACGGGTGTGTTTGTAAAGAAAACAACATCAGAAAACAACTTCATACCTCTCTGCTCTGCTGTTGTGTTTCTTTTTCCGGCACAATCTCACTCTACTTCTTTAAAATCTAAGTCGATGGAGAACAACTGCTCATAATGTCTCTCCTTCGCTTACACCAGCCTTAGAAAGAAACCATGAATGGAGCTCACGTTTGTATAAAAGGTCTTCAAATAAACATCGTATGCAAGAATCCAGAGAGCAAGAGCAACGCACATTAAAGACACGTTAAAGTGTGATGAACTGTGGTTTCTTCGTTGGATGACATTTCAAAACTTTAGAAGCAACTTGATCTTAAGCGTGCTATGAAGGCCCGGCAGCTGTAAAAGGACAATGACTGAAAAGAATTCTTTATTACAGTAGAAATTAATCCAACAGGATACTTCTCACAAACTGAGAGCACTTTTTCAGAGCAGCTGAAGTATAAAGGTGTCATTCAAATATAAACCTGGGGCTTAATCCAGGCTTGGCAGACGTTTCACCGCTGCCTGCCCGCTACCAAGTGTGTGGTGGGTCTGGTCTGGGTTTTTAATGGCGCTGTATGACATGTGCATACTCATGTCAGCGACTGCCCCAAACAGTTGTAAACTGGCTGTTTATGAGCACGAGGTGTTGTGAAAGAAAGCACTGCGTTTTTGACTTTCACACCATCTGGGGAAGAAAAGTAATCCAAAAAAAAAAACCCCAAGGCGGCTGCAGTGATGTAGCGCGCAGTATGAAAAACACTCAGACGGGATCCGGGGCCAGGTATGTGTAAGGTTTGGTCTGGGGATTTAGAGTTGGATTTGAAGTCTGAATACGAGCCAGGCTGGTTTAAGCCCAGTTTATAAAAGAGAGGAATGAAAATGATATCTTTAAATTCTCCATTTAAATCCCCTTGATTCTCTTAAAAAAGCAACTTATTAGAAAACATGAACATGTCTTAGGATTGGTTTATGCTTTGACAGGTCAATGAGGTCCTGGTGGCATGAATGACGTCATTTTAGCAGCCTCGCACCCTCCCACAATCCTTTTTAAGTGGAAAATTTCAGTGCCTGCTAATGCAAAAAATTTTAACTTCCGCACAGAAAAACAGGAGGTCCTAGTGTACAAAATGCAAAAATATTGGCATTTATATGACTCATCACACCAAGATCACCGCGATAACCATGTGACGAACAATTCCTGCTGTGAAATTACGGCCACACTCGACACAGAAGAAGAATTGGTGGAAAAAAATGTTGTAAACAAATGTGAAATTCTTCAACTCTAGTTTAGTAATGTGGTAGATGCGTGTTTGTGATTCACTGCCCCCTGCAGGTTAGGAACGAAAGCCAATGGAAGCAGTGCGGCATGTTAAAAAGTATAAAAGCTACACGTGTTCTCTCATTCTGATTCAGTGCGTCTAATTTACATGCTTCACGTTCCAACCATAACCCAGCCTTTACTGCGCATTGTCTGAGGTTTTTAAGTCCAGTTTAACCCACCTCAGTTTGTCCCAACTATTCAGGAACAAATGGAAATTTATTTTTGATGATTTGAAGTCTGAAAATTTCCCATAAATGTGCACGTAGCTTGCCAGTATGAATGGTGATATGAAGTGTCCCTACTGTCCTGAATTTATCTCTTGAAAGGATCTTAAGTAGTTTTAGAGTTTTGAGGGCAGTTTACACGACAACGTTTCACCAGAAAACGTAAAAAACACTGTGAAAAAAATCTGCATTTACATAGAAACACTGAGAGACTGAAAACGCTGTAGTATGCATACCAGGCCTGTAGTTGGCGATAAACTGTAGAGACACACCCCATATGACCACTACCCATTCCTCCAAAGACCAGAGGAAGTATGGAAGCGGTGAAGTCCAGGTGTGGTGCAATCATAGACTGTTTATAGAATGGACAGCGTGGCTCCCCCTTTTACTCTTGTACGGTTTTGAAGCCAACAAAACCTCCATCACAGGAGCCGCCATTGTTCAGCCAGGGTCTGCTCAGTAGGGACTATGAGAAAATCTGAATGGAGCTGGGTGACAAAAATAATATATTTTCTTTCTACGGTTTAATCTCTTCTTAACTCTCCCTCCTGATGTATTTCACTATTCCTGAAAAAAATACACAAGAACAGCAGCTGTCAATCATCGTTAAACGAGACGTAAAACCCCATTTTTAACCTCTAATAACTAATTAAAAAAAAACTTTTCAGAAAAAAGAGGACTTGAACACAATGCAGCCCAATAACATCTAAATATCACCACAGCATACAGATGAGAGAAACGTTTTCACGAGGTGTATTAACTTTTTAAAGTTTGATCACAGCTCATCTGGAATGAATAGAGAGGCAGAGTTTTTGTCTTGGACTGCAGCCAGCCACCAGGGGGGGCAGTTTTTGTGGTGACCTCAGTTTGAGCTGAACGAGGTGACCACTTTTTCTGCTTCATTCTGCATCATTTCAAGCCTTGATGTCACCAAAACGGATGACTTAAAATGAAAATAAACACACTCCTACACAGCTGTCAAATAAAGAAACTGCTCAGCATGCAGTTCTTTAGCATCCGAAACAAGTGATGATCCGTGCACATAAAACATCTTAGTGCTGTTGTCGTGTTTTTAGCTTTTTCCTGATCCATGTACCACATCATTTAAAGGATTACGCATTTAAGGTGAAATATATCACTTAATTACATCATTTTTCTACTTTACTATTAAAAATTTGCCTCTGTCAGCACACGGTGACACACTGACTTTCAGACTCTGCATTGGTCTCAGTAAGTACAGTGTATTAAGTGACTATTTCCCTGCTCCAGTGCTGAAAGCTGCCCACAGACTGACAAGTCAAGGTGCTCTGTGTGAGTTATGAGTCCAAGTCAACCTCTGTCATGAGCCGCAGCACACGAGCCAAACCATCCATTTATTACAGCGTCGCCAACCCAGGGGTACTGACTTCAACATGGCCGTACCAGCCTAAATAGCCAAAGATCCAAAGGCAAACCTTAATTGTCTGTGAAAAGAGTCAAACATTTCAAAGTACAGTAACCGTTAAGGCCTGTCAACCACACTGGCAATTACACCACCGCAAATATTTCAATTTGTGGTTTCTGGAGTGCAGTTTAAGGGGAATCGTGATGTGCAGAGCAGCTTGGGAGTTGAGATTGAAACACGGATGCATTCAAGTTCTGCCTGGAAAAAAAAGCGCCTGCAGAAACAGGGCCCTCAGCCTCCAGCGACGTGTAAACACATCATTTTATTAACGTCAGCAGTGCCAGCGTATGGCAGAGATTATAAAGGGAACACAGGCTCAGAATGTATACATGGATTAAGTTACTGTACCTATGCAGCGCAGCAATAACCACTTCCATATGCTTGTCTGAACATATGGGGCTTTTTCTACATCATCATTTACGCTGAGTGATGGCCATGGTATTTCAGACAAACAGATGGAGGGAAAAGACAAATTTCGAGGAGGTATTTACTTACAGCACAGTTAAGTATAGTGAGGCATGACAACGTCTTAAACTCAAAGCAGGGTTGCAGAGGGCAGCAGTTTAGTTATGCATCTGAAACCCTGGAAAACAAAGCTTCATATTTCTCCCCGTATGAATACGCTTTAAGCATTTTACGTTCAGTTCTGTCAGAGTTATTCTTCCAAAAACACTGCAGGCCGACTGAGAACCAAGCTCTGTGTCGTGCCGGAAAGTTTTAACTGTCAAAAATCATTTTCAGCAAATAGAGCAAGTTTTGGAGAAAAGTGTATTAAAGAAATGGGAAATCACTGCAAGCACACCAAATCTCTAAATTCTGCACAGGCTGAAAGATAGAACGAAAAATCTTCATTAACTTATTTCACAAGGACTTTTGTGCTACATGTTGAGTTTTTCTCCATTCCAATGCTGCAGTAGAGTCGCCAAACCTGAAGTCACAGGCAGGGCTTGAGTTTTCAGTGAGAGCCACCAAAGGGTCAAGTCTGAGTCAAGTTCCCAGTACTTGAGGATGTTAGGGGACTGCTGCCACTGCATGAATCTGCACTGACTGTGAGGGAGCATTTACGTGTGTGGAAAGCACATATCACTGATTAACATTCTTCTGACTGAGCCTGTTTGAGTTCTGAGAGAGGTAAATAATCTGATAAATTATAACCCTGTACTTTATGGGTAAATTTTCACTGAGGAGACACACTCATCAATTCTGCTGAGTATCCAGAAACTCAAAAACAACCTGCAATCCACTTACTGTTGATCAGAATTTTTAAAAAGCCAACCAACTTGGACTCAACTGGCTTTATAACAAAGAAAAAATATGGAAGAAAGAGAAGGTCCTTCCTATTCCTTTGGAGCTCCAGTGGCTCAGTCAATAGGGACTTGGTCTGGCAATCAGAGCTGGTTCAAGCCCCACCATGGAACAAGATTGGAAATAGCTGGATAGCTGGAGAAGTGCAGCACTGTCAAGGTGCTCTTGAATACGGCTCCAACTCCCCAACTGCTCAGGTGAAGGTGCAGCACCATCACTCTGTGCGCTCCATCTGTGCTTGTTTCTGTGCAAAAGTGCTGTTTGTGCATGTGTGTATATAGCATGATTCAGGGTGTAAAAATTAATTCATCCATTCATCTGCTATACTGTTTACCCTGTTCAGGGTGGCGGGTGTCTGGAGCCTATCCCAGCTGTCTTAGGGTGAGACACCCTGGACTGGTCTCCAGCCAATCAGAGGCTTGACACACAGAGACAGACAACCTTTCACACTCACACCTACGGGCAATTTAGAATCACCAGTTAACCTGATGAGCATGTTTTTGGACTGTGGGAGGAAGCTGGAGAACCTGGAGAGAACCCACACATGCACATGCAAACTCCACACAGAAAGGCACACCAGGTGAATTGGGATTCAAACTGGCAACCTTCTCGCTGTAAGTGTACAACTTGAGGGAAAAATGGATTAATAAAGTATATTTGAATATGTGGAACGGTTGCAGGTTGCACAGTTTTGGGTGTTACTATTTTTCAAGCAAAATATTAAGGGCGTCACATTTTTCTTTCTTGAGATTTCTTCTTTAGTTTAAACCCAGTTTTGAATCATCTTGAAATGAGTGCGGTCAGTATTTTAGGTGTGGTTCAGGAATTTAAGATCTTAAACTATAATTCTAAATTTGAAAACTTCAAAGAGGATAAAAAATTAATTTTGTACAGAAAAACAGTCTAAAAAGCAGTGTCAAAATGACACTTTCTTGCCCATTGAGCCACCTTAAGTAACTTCAGCAACTCTTGCACTCATTTTTTAGGTGCTTTCTGCATGTCAAAGTTCAAGTTTATCTCCATTACAGAGATGTTTGTCTCTCTTCTTTCACATTCTTATTTGTTGCACAGCTCTTGCTTGTATCTACTGACTTGCAATTTTAGACAATTATCAAATAAAAAGCGACTGTGGTGCAGGAAAGAGGAGTGTCCATACAAAGAGAGACGAAGAAACATGTTTGTCCCCCTGCGCAGCTCAGTGACCACTGTTGTTTTTTTACGGTTGCCTTGTTGACCACGGCTCTGACCACACTGAAAAAACTTTGTTTTTCTCAAAAGTGCAGGAAAACAGCACCTTGTATTGAGTTTTTTTATTTATAATGAAGACAGATGTGACTCATCAAATAGCACCAGGTGGCAGGTAAAAAACTGACCGAGAGAAGACCTTCTATGTTTGCAGAGGACAAACTCTCCTCTCTTTGTAACAAATATCTAAAAACTTGATAGATGTCCATGAAGATTCACAAATATCCAGGTCTACTGAGTCTAAAGGAAATGAGTCGACTGACTTTTTGTCTCTATAACTTTTCGAATAAACACCATGAAAAGAATCCAACCTGAGTACAACTCTTAACCCAATGAAAGCCCAAAACTAGTCTGCTAAGTGCCGTCACTTACTGAAAGCAAAGACAAAATGAATGCTTGGTTGTGTTGGTTTGTGTGTGAGCGCACGGTGCGCACATGAGAAATCATTTATGGTTAGAAAACCTTAGCTCTGGTTTGGCAGCATGTGACTGTCAACCAGTAATACTTTCTCCATAAAGTATTTCCAAAACCGCACACACACACACACACACACACACACACACACACACACACACACACACACACACACACACACACACACACACACACACACAAAAAAAGAATCTTAGAACATTTCCTCCCCATGGACACAGATAACAACCAAAAGCAGCAACTTATCCATTTTTCTTCACTACTGTTCCACTTTTTATCACTACATGATCTTAATGGTGCAGTCAAAGTGTCAGGCTCCGCTTCTCTTAGTTATGATTTGAAGACAGCTCTGGATTTTGTGGTGTTAAGAAAGTTACTCAACCACATATCAGGGCTGATAATCTTTAAGGAGCCTTTTGCTGCTGCAAAGAAAAGGACAAACAGAGTAAAGAGGAATTCCAGCTGTTTATCATTGACTTAAAGGTTTAACAGCATCGTCATTATCAAATCAAAAGCTGTTGTGAAACAGCTTTGAATAATGGAAAACATAAACCCCGACACAGAGACGTGACTGGAGTGACCTTAAAACACCCAACCCTGAGATTATCCTGGCTCTTTTACTGAATACATTTTGTGATATCATAAGTTTCCTCTGACTGAGCACAAACTATCTCCAACAGACACTCGTAATCATGTATGAACTTTTTTGCTAACTTGTTGTGGCAATGAGGATTATTGCAAGGAAAAACAAGAACCCTCAACTATTTTCCACATAGGTCAGTCAGGAATCTGCGGGCTGACCCCCACAGGGTAATGGGATCATCACTTGAAAGAAAGTATGCTGAATATGTAATTACTCCATAAAGATCTGCATAGCTAATTCCTCCTTTTTATTTTGGCATTTAGTGACAAAAACAAACAAACAATCAAAAAGCTGTATTAAGATTATTTTGGGGGCTTTTATGAGGAGATAAGGTGGATTGGATCAAACACTGGAAAATGAGGAAGACATGGGACGAAGGGCAACAGATCAAACGTTGGTGTCTAAAGCCTCTGTGTGAGTTTAACTTCTGAGCTTCACCAGCGACGTGAAAAACTTTATTTTGTTAGGCAGGAATTTTCATTATAATTCCACATTTTTTTAATCTTTTTTTTATATAATAATATACTGTTTCCAGCTGTCACTACTTATCACTTTATAAGGGAATTAAAGAAAAGTAGCATTATGGCTAACTCTTGCATGTATACATTACATGGATGCTACGCTAAAATATTTATTGTATAAAAACCTGTTAAATTTTTTTTTTTTTTTTTTTTTTTAAACTCTACCCCTTGAGAATCATCATTCCACTGCAGGCAGCTGAAGTTAACTTTGGTAAGAACAACATCTTTAGTGTTACTCCTTTTTTAAAATAAGTATCATCTGCATAGAAAGAACGCATATTTACTAAAAACTTCACTGAAAAATGTGTCAAATATGATACAAAAAAATATATCAGAAACAAACTGATATCGCAAACTTTTTATGGATTCTGTTAAAACAGTCACTAAACATCTCAATATCAAAAAAATGACTTTTTTTCTTTTTTGATGGTTAAATAACTAAATATTTATGGACAGCCACCTGCTTCAGCTGGATGAGCTGAGAAAATGAGATTAAGCAGGAGAAAAGTTTTGTGTTCTCATGACTTACCGAAAGATATGAAGCTTTTACAGAAAATCTGAATATAAGTTACATTGATGCATTAAATAGACAATTTAAGGGGCTCCCATGGGGAAAAAAGTTTTAACGTATGCTCCTGCATGGGGGACTTCCATTGCATTCAGCAATGTGCAGTTTCTACAAAGATGTGTAGCTCTTTTAAGCACCTATCTGTTATAACTGTGAAGTTAGCGACCACCACTGTGTTCAAGCACAGACTTCAGTCACAATAGACTTACTCCCTGTGACTGAATCACACCCCTCTAATGGTAACTTATCTTCTTAATTTAAAGAGCATGGAATGCTGGTCACATGTGTGTCCGGGACATGGCTGACTTTTTCAGTGATGATAACCATTATTCTTAGTTAGCTTCGTATTTGGAGCCTGTCATTACATTTTATGCCTCATTTGTTGGTCAGTGAGCATTGAGAAGAGATCTGTCCTTCCATCCATCGTTATGGGGAATTTAAGATCTATCTCCAGTAAGATGGATGAGCTAGCGGTGCTAACCCAGCACCGGGGGGATACCAGAGGGCAAAGTAGCATCATGCTATTCACAGAGACATGGCTAACGGTGCTAACACGTGATACTAACTCCACATAGGAGAGATTTCACCTGCTGTGAGTGAACAGGACACAGGAGAGTGAGACTGAACAAAGTGGTCAGGAAGACCAGCTCAGTCCTGGACCCTGTGGAGGCTAACAGGAGAATTTTAGCCCAGCTGTCATCTCTGATGGACTCTTTTTTCTATGTGACACTTACTATATTATTCTATGGTCTCTGATGTAATTGTAAATTTCCCTGTTGTAGAATGAACACAGCAGTATCTGATCTGATAAGTTCTGATTCTTAATGTGTCGAGAAGTACAAACTCAAGGATGTGAGATGGTCGCTAGAACGGTCAAACATTTGATGTAACACAGAAGTCAAGGACAGCCATATAATGGGCCCTATTGTAGCGTGTGTGTGTGTGTGTGTGTGTGTGTGTGTGTGTGTGTGTGTGTGTGTGTGTGTGTGTCCTGACCCCTCCAGGGATAATTAAGGACACATTTTACCCAGGTCTGTCTTAGATATAGCTTGGGGGCTGGAAAAAGTGTGTACATACATATGTGTGTGTTAGTGTGTATGTGTGTGTGTATGTGTGTGTGTTCTTGGCTAAACACATGTGCAGGCACCTTAATGTGCCTCATCCCGCTCCTTGTACACGCCGACCCAACCTGCCCTCCGTATGTCTACAACTAATGCTTCTGGGCTGATTGCCCATATCACTTTCACTCACCAGCTCTCTCGCTCTCTCTCTTTCTCACACATGCACACAAACGTACACACACTCAGCCACACACACACACACACACACACACACACACACACACACAGAGGTACACACCTTTTAAGACCAAGCCCTTGTAAAGGCACCTCCTTTGGGACACACCGTGAAATGTACTCCTTGTTAGGGCTCCAGTGTGTGTGTGTGTGTGAGTGCGTGTGTGTGTGTGTGTCTGCTTTTCCTCAGCTGTTTCCTGCCAGCTCAGAGACCAACAGACTGTGAAGGCCTCTCTTTCTGCTCCCATTTTTGCTGCTTTTCTGTGTCTGAATGACCAAAGAGTCTCTGGATGAGGACATTTCTGGCGCTGTCATCAGGAAGGAAAATCTGACATGAATCGATGGCATGAAGATTTGAACCTCTCTGCTTCATACGCATCCCATAATACACTAAATCAAATTTCGGGCAAACAGATTCTTTCCAAAGTGCATGAACCCCTCACTATAAAAATATCATAAACTTTAAGGGGGCTTTTATGGTTTCTGCGGTTATAAATTGACTTCGCTTAAAAGTCCACAGTTTGCAATTGCATGTTTGACAACTAACTACAAAATTAAAGCATGTATGTGTCAAACTTACACAGCTTTAATCGTAATGTGCGGCTCCTTGTCTTTATATTTGCTGATATGATTACTTTTGACATATGCTTTGGATCTGCTTTAATTTTTTTGATTCTTTGCTACTTCATCCAACTGATTTCATAAACTCTTCCAACAAAGTGATTTTTGCATCAAAAAAATGTCATGATGGAATTTATATTAAATTGCTAAACGAGCACTTTTTTTCTTTGAATATCTTGCAGACAAATGAAAAAAAATATTAGCTCTACAAACCTGGCTGTGTTAAGACATCAGTCATTAATCATCAACAACAGAGACAACAACCATGAACCACACATCCAGTCGACTTCATCTTCAGACAGGAGTCCAGCACATTTATACATCTGAAGATTTGACCTTTGTTTGTTGACACTGTGGTGAAAAACATCCATCATAACTAGGGAAGAGTGTTGATAAGATTTTATTGATACCAATACCCTGATCATTTCCTCCTGTGAGTTTTCTGTGTAGAAAAGTCGGCTTCACAGGTTTTCTATGTCAACATTTTATTGACTTCATCAGTAAATAAATGTGAAATTGGCCAGTGGATCTGTATACCTCTGGACATATATAAATAAAAATAAGTAAGAATCTCACATAATGTGAGATTTGAACTGAATGAAGTGTTTCATTACATGTTACTGGCACAGACTGTGTAAAATATGGACGTAGTATCTGCAACGTCACCCGTCTGTTCCTGATAGTCAAATTATTAACCCATTACTTAATTAATCATCAACTGTTTTGATAATTAATTGATTGGTTTAAATAATTATTCATAAAAAATAAGTCTGAATTCTCTGATTTCAAACAAGACATTGAATGATGTAATCTTGGGAGTCAGAAAAGCACATTTTTCACCATTTTCTAACATTTAATGGACAAAACAACTATTCTAGAGAATAATCAATAGATCATGAAAATAATCCTTAGTTGCAGCTCTAATCCTCATATTATCTAAACCACTGAGTTAGAAAAAAATTTACCCCCCATTCAGTGTGTGCCAATAGCAAAATTAGTCAGTAGTCGAATGTAAGTGAGATGTTTTTCTTAGTCTGACCAATTACTGCAGCCAAAAACACAGCAATAATTTACCAATAATCCCATAAACCTGTGAGCTCAGTTCCATTCTGTTGTGAGAGTGCCTCCAACATGGCCGATCTCGAGTTGATGACATCACGTGAAAACACTCTTTATGTTTTTGTTATATGAATCTCTTGTGAGAGAGTAATGAACATTTCTTTGTGTGTTCAGTTTTACAACTTCTCAACTAAAACTTCAGGAAGAAAGTCCTGAATCTGAATTTTCTTGGGAAACTGTTAGTCATCTGCTAAGCTAAGATAGATGGGGCCGGATAGTTGATGTAAGGTCCGGCCGCTCCGGTGTGATATATAATATCAACAAGTGAATCGTTAAGCATAAAGGCTAATGATGTCGATGGATTGAACTGATCCTAATTGATTCTTCACAGGAAACAGTTATAGATACCTATCCCTAATCACAATTAATATTACTAAAATTAAAAGCACAGAGCCAAAGGTTAAAAAACAACACAAGCAGACGAGCAGGCTGAAGGACTACAGCTTTCTTCACCATAAAGTTCACATCAACTGTGGAATCTGAGAGACTACTTACAAATCTGCATCAATACATTAGTCTGATTCATCAACCATGTGGATTAAAACCCCTTTAAGTTGGGACAAGGGGCCCCTGCTCTACACGGGGGTCTTCTCACCCTTTCAGGATCCTAGCCTGCATAAGCAACTTCTCTAAGATTAAAAAATAACCTCTTCTTTTTTTATCAGCTGAGAACAATGCTTTGATTAAACATCCTGGGGTCAAACAAACCAATACAACTATCACAAAACAAAGACTGTCTGCCTCTGTCTGATATTCATGCGCAGACACACCTACACATGCGCACACAGGCATCCACGCTGAAGTAGACGGCTTTGTGGAATCTTCTTTGCTGTTATCTCGTCTTTTATCCTCCCTCTTATCTGGCTGTGCTGCTTATGAGGCTGCTGCACGGGTATTGAGGAACTTTAAGCACTGAACCAACATGTTTAAAACTATGTGAAAGGGCCGAGCAGGCCAAATGTCTGTTTCTGGTTAGGCCTGAGCTGATAAAAAAAGGATTTATTGAGCCCCAGCTTTACACAGAGACCAACCGCAGCTCTGTTTTATTTGGACCCTGAGCTGATAAAGCTGTAGATCAATGGCTCAGTCTCGTCTGCTCAAGTAAACTCAGCAAGCCACTAAACTACAACTAGAATCAATGAATACTTGAAGGGAAAATGAAATATTTTGGAATATATTTAAAAGTATATTTTCCATATAATAAATGAGCTGTATTGATTCATTTATTCAACAAAGACGGTAATTAGTGAGTTCAACCTCTCGTGATCTGCTCAGATTTCCTCTTTGTTTTCTCTCTGCAGAAGTTTGTTAAGCTGCCTGGATTGAGGCACCGTCTATCTCCTTTGCAGGATTGCTCTGCAAACAATAAGGGGACTTAAAGGCGTTGTGTTGTAAGGGTAAAAGTAATCTGATTAAGCTGACACAAGAGGAAAGACAAATAAAAACCCAGGTGTTACATTTCTGTTGGACACTTTAACCCCAGAGTCCTGGGTTCTGCAGAGCCAAGTGTCAAACAAAGCTGTGCATTTCTGTTTGACTAATATTTAAACACTAACCTGCACCAAAGGCGAAAAAGAAGCTCTTATCGGGGTGTTCCTCCAGCAGCGCCCTCACCCTCTTCCCCATCCTCTCGTTCCTCTTGTAGATTAGTTCCTGTCGAAAGTAGCTGTCGATTTCCTGGGCAGTCACCTGCTCGCTGGGTGGCAGTGTCACGTTATTGAAGTTAGGAACCTGCCGGGTCAGAGGATTGATATTTGACTGTTAAAAGGAGAGGAGAGGTAGGATTTGCATTTTTTCTAGAGCTGTTAATCAGTTTTTTTTCCAAAGAAAAAGAAAATAAACTTTAGAAGCAGAAGAAAGAAAGAAATAACAGCAGAGGGAACACTAGGAGAAGCATCAGAGAAAAAATATGCTGAGACTGATGGAAAGACTTCTAGAGAAGAGGGTATAGGGATATACATAAGGTCAAAAGGTCACTTAGAGGGTTAAGGGTGAAGGTAATAGGTCAAGGGTCATGTCACTGGGACACTCCCAAAGGTCTACAGGTCAACATGTTTCTTGGCTTATTAACTACGACGAAAGTAGCTAAAAAAAATCCTGGCTGCTGGAGATAACAGGAGATAACACATGACTGACCTGTGATGTGTCATGATTAAAGATGATGGAGTTGAGGTCTCCACAGTTGTAGTGCCTGATCAGGTCCTCAGTGGTGTACGGGACCTGTAGGCTTCCAGCCCTCAACGACTCCTGCTGCAGTAACGTCTGGTTCAGGGCAAAGATCACCTGGAAAGAGACAATGACATCGAGCTACTGAGACCAGTGTTTGTACAACTTCATAATATGACTGGAATACCTTGTGACAAGTCACATGGTCCACAGGAAGTAGCATCATTCAACTCTCAGCTCAGTCCTCTTACTCTAAATGTGTTTTTGATGCGATTTGTTTATTTTTAACCCTAGTACTGCCGGCAGGCAGCAGCAGCATTGATAAGGACCTGCAGGACTAAGGATAAATACAGTTTTTTGTTGAATCACTGAGTGTCAACATGCTGTTAGCATAAATGTCATGTGGCTATATTTCATGTGTTTGCTAATTCTCAGCTAAAAACTCATTTCTGTTACTTTCAGTCTGAGGACCAGGACCAGGAGCCAGTAGAGTCCTCTAGTCCTCTGGTCAGTTGGTTTATTAGTTTGAATATTAGTTCACCTCATGATGATTTTTAGCATTTTGACATTTTAGAGCTTTAATGACTTTAATGACATTGTGAATATAATACTTACAGTGAACCAAGCTGCCACAAAGTGCTGCAGAAAAGCAGCAGGAAACAAGCTGACAGACTTTAAACAGGCTTTTTACACCTCACATGAGTTTAGAGAACAGGACTGAGAAACATCAAACCATCTTCAGCTCAGGGAGCGTAAAAAATGAAATAAAGTTGTCTGAGATGGACCAGTACACATTTAGAGTAGTTCAATATGTGTATTATCACATTTGGAGTTAAAAAGACAGAAATTTAAATTTTATTTTTAGAGAGTTGCAACGAGCAAATGGCACCGATTTGGTGGAACGGCCCTTTTATTGCCCATGTGGCACCAAAATAGATTACTGTTCCAAGCGGGAACATAAAGAGACAGCAGACAAACAATAGAGTTAAAAATAGGGACTTCACAAAAAAAAGGTTACAAGAAATTAAAGTTAGTGGCGCACAGTTTATCATCTGGAAATTGCTCACACATTTTATTCAGACCAGTTAAAGAGATGAAAGGTTAGCAGGATATCCTGTGAGGATGCCGAATGCCAAACTAATTTTGTTCCAATAATCTAGGTTCACGCTGAGACAGGACAAAACTTTGCAAAAACTTTGACCACCTGATGTTTTAGATCTAGAACTGCAAACAGATCAAAAGGTCAATAGGGTACATCTACTGAGGGACATGAATACCTCAGTTCTCATAACAGAAACATTTAACCTGCCAGTGACACCAAAATGAACTAAGTAAGTACAATTCACCCCCTGAGGACCATGAAAATCCACCACGTATTAGTTCATTGAAAGATGTTTAGATATTTCAACTGACAGGTGAAAAATGAGACCCTTGACCTGCCAGTGAGCTCGTACAAAAGACAGTGGAACACCAAAGCCGGTGAGTTTCATCCTCTGGGGACAATGAGTTATTTCAGTCTGGACAATGACATGTAACGGGCCGACAACATGATTGACCAATGATATGGCAAACATTCTTATTTGTGGGACAGCTTGAAAACATAAATCAGGATCAAGAAGAAATTCTAAAATTCAGAATAAAAGTTCACCTTTGATTGATTGGGCTTTTTTATTATGACACCTTCTCCAGAGACAGACCCAGAGATGTGATCTAGAGTCCACTGACAGAATGCAATATAGGATTTACGAAGCGATTTAGGCGGTGGAGACAGTCTGAGTTTTTCCAGGCGAAGCTCTCACTGCTCGGCTGCAGGGATTCAGCCTTTGTGCGAGCATGAAATCAGCCAGTGTTTGGTGACAGGGCCCTGGTGAGCCCGCAGCCTGTGATCAGTGCCGCCGGGACACACATATGCATACATGCACACAAATACAGTTTCACACAGTGGAGGTCCTACGGTCTTCTCACAGCAGGACACACACAGAAACCGCCACTCACCTCAACTCGTGGACTCTCTCTGATCTTTCCATTATACACACACCAACACACACAAAAACCCACCTTTCACCCTGTCAGCTATTGATGTTGTTCCCAGAGAAGAGGAGAGTTTGCACTTTCTTGTTTTCAGTCAGAGGGAAGATGTGTTTGTTGGCTATGGACCTGAATTTCAGGGTCTACGTCCCTAAGTGTGTGTGTGTGTGTGTATCGTGTCCTTCCTTATTAACATGTGCACACTGTCAGGTTCTTGTCAGATGAATTCTGTATTGATATGCATACCAGTACACCCAGCCCAACTCGAGTGGATGAGTCTTTTTTTCATGTGCTGTTTTCTAAGGTGCTCTGATGACACTTTTCCCTCTCGGCCTGCTCATTGTGGGAGCCTCGGTGTAGCCGAGGAAAGGAGGAGAGCAGGGCAGTGTGGAGCAGATGCCTTCTTGTCAGGGGACAAAGAACCCCTCCATCACCCTCTCTCTTCTCCTCTCCTCCGCGCTCCCTCCAGCTTTCATCGGCCGCGCATCAAAGTGGCGCTCTGCATATGAAAAGAGGCCCGTCTTTATGCCACGCAAATTAGCCTATCGCCGCCCCTCCCCGACTCATTTCACAAAAAACACCCTCACATCTGTGCCACGTCCGTGAAGGAAGGCCCTCATCTGCAGGGTCTCCCCTTTTCTTCAGCCCTCTCTTCTCCTCTTTCTCCACTTGCCGTGCCTTTCAGCCCCTTAAATTATGGCTGTGAAGGGACAAGGGAGGAAAGTGGAGAGAGGGGGAGGATCGGTCAGAGCCAGATAAAAAGAAAGTGAGTGGGAAAGGGGTGAGATTCAGGAAAGGGAAAGACAGGAGGAAAAAACAGACCAGAAAGTGAGGAAGGATACAGAAAACAGGAAGAGACAGGAGGAGTGAAAGAAAGAAAACCTTAATGAATGATTTCTTTCTTTCCACTGTGATCCTCCTCTTCTGTTAGTGCACTGTGGGTCAGTGGGTGCATTTTCCCACTCGGGTCCTTTCATCAGGTCCCCCATGTTTCTTCTTTTCCTCTGCGGCTGCCCTCTATCCCGCCCCCTTCAGCATGCACACACAGACACACAGACACACCCCTTGCTGATATCAAAGCAAGCGGAGCCAATGAAAGTCAATAATTGTCCTTTGTCATGGAAATGCCCCCTCTTGTTAGGATGGAGTGGGGTGGGTGTGTGCATCCAGAGCAAACATCATCACAGGCAGATTCCCACATGTGGAGATCTGGAGTGTTCAGCGGCTCAGATGAAAAAAAAACTCTCGCTGCTTTCGCTCTGAACTGTGTTAGCTTAGATTAGGATTTGCAAGATAAGTAGCTGAAATGCTTAGTAGAGTGGCTTCAAAGAGAGGTTACAATAATTACAATTATCAAATGCTGGATTACTTTCCAACAGCAGTGCAAATCATTAGTCTGTGAAGAATAATAATATAGAGGGAGAAGGCTGTGAATTTTATGTAAAATGACTGAAAAAAATCCAAAGTAAATTTCACAATATCTTTTCTTTCTTAAATAACACCTCAGAAGCAGACACAGATCCTTCCACCGGTGCAACAGCGAGCAGGCAGCAATGCCGAAGCTGTGACTCATATCATCAGAACATGACTGCAAATTAAATAACAGATATGTGATGGTCTGTTCATAATATTGCTGTTCAGTATAAAAAAGATTCAATACAATTATTTACTAAATTGTTGTTTCATCAAGACTTTTTAACAGGGAATTTATTTCACAAAAAAAAAAAAAACTGGTAATGTTACATGATGTACCATAAAACAACGTATTTAAACTAAATTAAACTTAAAATACCCTAACAAAACACTGCATAAAATGACATCATGTGAAATGCAGGGATGTGCAGTCAGGTGGTTTTGTCATGTGTGCTTTAAATTGATTTTCTTTTACTGAATGTGCATGTTTCCTGTTCAAATATATGGGCAAGACTTGAGGTAAGGCAGCCAGTGGTGCCATCAAGGGGGAACCGGGGGGGGGCCATGGCCATCCTGACGCATTTGCTGGCCCCCCTTATGACCTCCACCCTCTCTTTCATCATAACACAGGGTTAGATTCTTTATATATATATATATATATATATATATATATATATATATATATATATATATATATATATATATATATATATATATATGAGAACCTAACCCTGCTTCACCTCACCTCAGATTTTGCAATCGCTCACTAACTGGGGTTGAGGTTTGGCACAAGCCTGTTTCTGTCTCTCTTCACGTCTTCAACATAATGTTTTAAGACACTTTTAATATACACTCTGATTTGCCATAGTCAGAGTCAGACTGATGTTTTTTAGTATTTGTGTGTTACATATGTAAAATTCGGATCAGATGAAACTGCAGATGAAAAAGCGCAGTATATTACATCTTTCTTAAATATTTATCTTTCTGAAAATAGGACTACCAATCAAAATGCTCATCGAACAGCAACAAAGCCACTTTGTCTGGTTTATGAATTTGTAAATCTGACTGATGTCAGTGCATCACCAGCCATGAACCCCACTGTACATGAAACACTGAAATTTAACTAGATGTAACTTAACATGATGGGACATGAAGAGAAGTCATGTCACGTTACGTCAAATAGCATGATGAAATGTAACATGATGTTACGTGACCTGATGTTACAACAACTCCAACAGTGATCACCTGAGAGCTGCTTTAAAAGTGAGCCAATCCCCATTGAAGGCCTTCAATTTAAAATACTTCACTTTTGATCTGAAATAAAAAATCTGACAACCTGGTGCAAAAAGATTATTCAATAAAACTGCTCCACAGATTAACTGGTGCATGAAAATCTAGTCTTCAGTTTCAGGCTTTATTTAGCAGGTGTCAGTGTCTTTATTCTCTAGGGTTGTATAGTGGTGGAAAGCTTCTAGTTAGTTTCAGGAAAATTTCAGGGGAGAATAAGGGTTGCAAAGGGGAGGAAAAAACCCTGTAAATTTCAGGGAATAATCCTGAAAAATTTTCATGGGAATTTAATCTGAGGAATATTACAAAATTTGAGGGTTTTGTTGCCATCAACTTGAATGAATTTTTCTGAAAAACTCCCAGTAGATTTTGTCACAGAAATTTGGAAAATTTTCCGGAGTGTTTTCTTGTTACCAACTTGATTTAAAAACATTGCACTGGACATGTTTGCATACATGTCTGCTTACACCAAACCAAAATGTTTAATATTCATACATGTTAATGACCAGGTAGATGCAGTTAATATAAATTCCTGAAAATTCCCAGAAAATTGTAATCACAATTAATTTCCAAATATTCTAATAGAAAGTTTCCAACTTTGAAAATCTTGCAACCCTATTACTCACTTTACTTGTTGTCTCTGTTTGCTTTGTTCATTTGTACATGCTAACACATCACACTGCAGATCCAGTGTTTTCCAACCCAGACACTCCAGACAAGTGAAGATAAAATGAGAGGGATATAATCCTCTCAACAACATGTAAGCAACACATTTGATTGTGTACAAGTGTTTAGGTGTGTATGTGAGATCCTGTCACAATAAGAGTCTGATGCAATGTCTGCAGCTCAGAAACACCCAGTTAAACTCTGCGACACATTGGCTCAGTGATGCTATTCTGATTTGAAACTGAAGGAGAATTTTCTCTAAGTTCATTTCCAAATCAGTTTTAATTGAATAATAAGGAGAAGCATGTGTGTGCTTGCATACACACTGTTTCTATTTGCTGTGTGTGTGTGCGCACAGAAAATCACATCTGGCTAAAAACAAGTCTTTCAAAATGAACACTGTTGCACAAATTGAAGAAGGTGCAGAGCCAGCTCACTTCTCTTGGCCATCTCCCAAGACCAAACGTAGACGTCCAACAGCTTCTCTGTTACTGACTCCCTGATGGTATCGTAGTTACACAAGTCTTTCCCTTCTTATTTCTATCTGTCCATCAAACACACACATGGTCTACAGTTTCTACCAGACATGAGCAGAGGTAGTTCAGCAAACAAATAAGAAAGACTGAAAAACACATTGTTACAGGAACAGACTCACAAGAAAATAGTGCTGAGCTGGAATGGAAGAAAACTTATTTATACTTTCTGAAATTTTTTCAGAGGGGGGCATGTGTGTATGCAAAAGCCGTGAAATTTCAAACCTTACTTTACCCCAAAAAATGTTTCTCTGCCAAACTCTGAGTAAACTTTCTGCATCAAGTCCAGGTGGGTTGATGTGCAGGATTTGTTAAAGCAAACTCAGCTTGAGAAAGTGGCGCGGGTGATGAAATTTTATTCATGTAGTACACATGCACAGAGATACTCTTTTTTAATCATTACATTGCCCCATGGGCTCAGTAGCAGGCCTCTGATGTCATGTCCTGTACCTCAGGACCTATCTCCTGTACCCTGTCCAGCACTCTTATTCAACTAACAGTTACCCCTTTTCCACAGAGCTGATGCTAGTGCTAGTTCCAGGCTAGTGCCTGGATTAGCACCGGTTCTTTGTGTTTCCACGGTCAAAGCATCAGCTCCAGGTGCTGGACAACCAAAACGGTTCTTATGAAGAACTTGGTTAGAACCATTAAAGCACGAGCAATAACACCAAACAAGCACATGGTTCTTTTGATGGAAAAGGGGTATGTGAAGGACAGGTTAATGGACAACACTGGAAAATTCCTCTAAATTTCAGGAGCACAAAGGCTGGAGACTCTGGCTCACTTCAGACTAGAAGTCCAGTAGCACAGCCTGAACTTCCCTGCTCTATGTTCCTTATAAAGCTTGATCAGATGCTCATATTCTTTTTTTCAAGCAAGCTGAATTTTAGGTGTTTTTCTTCCAAAGTGTGGCCAAAAATGCAGAAAATAATGTTTAAAATTATTTCTGTTTCACCAACAAAATAAACATCCCAGTGAAAGCTGAAGGAAAGTAATTTTAAGTTTGGATTCAAGTCATGAAGCAATAGACTAATACGTGAAACCACATGCACAAACTTTAGTTAAGACTAAAGAACATGATGATTCTGAGTGGTTTCAGCCCTTAGTGTATTCAGGGTTGACAGATCTGACCGACAGTTTCAGCCCAACATAAAACCTGGCCATCTCAATAAAAACCAGCCCAAATCTCAAACTCTACATGAAAACTTGTTAAACCTGTTAAACTATTACATGCGTAATAAAGAACATGTCATAAGCACAAATAAATAAACAAACTCAAAGGGAAACACAATCAGGCTCTCTGATCAGCTAAGAAAAATATTTAAATTAAAGTATTTATTACAAAGTTTTACTCTGGCACAGGGAAAATCCAGTATCTCCAGATCAGTACCCATTCCTTTCTGTATCATTTATTTATTTGTCCACTTTAGCATGAAGCCGTCTCTAAGGCACTGACAAGTGACCAATACCATTCCACAGTGACACTTGATCAACCAGTGACTATCATTGAATGATGATGTCAAGTTCAACAGATTATCTCTATTAAAATAAATACAATTTAAAATAAATCAACTAATGATTTGAGTGCAAGGACACAACAGTTTATTGAAATCTGTAAGTTTTGACTTTTTGCCATGTAATGTCAAATATTTTGTAAATATTTCTTCAGAATATTTTCTAAAAACCTGCCAAATGTTGTGAAAAGCAGCCCAACTTTTATCGACCCTCCCATTGCAATTTTCTCCAGCCAAAAGTGTTCAAAAGAAGCCCAAATGGGCGAGAACCAATCTGGTAACACTGATTGTAATATTTGTTCTGGTTTTAGTAACTGAAATTTTAAAAGAAAGACATTAAAGTGTAAAAAATAATTTTTTTTCCATTTTTTTTTTTTAACACAGAAACATCTCCTAATGTACAAATCTGTCGACACTGCACTCGTCAGCTTTCACTTTATGGGGAGGGGCGACATGATTTAGACACACACACACATATGCACACAAACTCACCTGTCAGTTTGAATTATCTATATTTTACTTCTTGTCTACCATTTCCTCCTCTTTCTCCTCCCATTTTTCCTTTCTTCCAACTCATTTTCTTTCCTTTTCTCCCCACACACCTCCATTGCTCTTTTCTTCATCCTCCCATCATCTCAGTCCTCCCTTCCTCTCCCCTTTGATCCTGTACATAACCCTCCCACCCTCTGCTCTTTCCATCCATCTCTCCTTTCCTTTCTCCCTTTTCTCCTTTGATCCTATACATCCCCTCTATCAGCCAGGTCTTTAAAGATTTGACCCTGCATTCCTCGGGTCGCTCATGACCTCCTCCTCCCTGCATGTGTGTGTGTATGTGAGTGTGTTTTTGTGCATGAACACGTGCATACACCTGTACAAGATTAGGACTTTTCTCTGTGTGTGTGTGTTTGTAGATGCACACGAAGGCACGTGCATGTGTGTGTTTGTGTGCATGTGTGCTTAAATGCTTCATCATAGTGGATTACTGTGGCCTCTGCAGCGCTCAGAGACGACCTTTGAAGCTTTATTAATTTTCCCATACAACACAAGTGAAAGGAAATATGGGGACTGGATTTCCAACAGAGAAGAAAAAGAGAAGGATGAGTGAAAAAGATGAGGGTTTCTTTGCTGAGCCACAAAATCCAAAAATCCTTCTCTCTCAAATGAAGCTGACTATGTGGTTACAATAGTTGTGGGAAACCTACTTACAAATGCCTTTTATTTTTCAGTAATGTGACTATATGTTAGAGCTGCAACTTACTACTATTTTGATAATCAGTTAATCTGCTGATTATTTTTTCAGTTGAGTGATGAATCAGACATAAAACATTTTTTTTCCTTAATTTTTTTTTTTATTCAGAGTGCAGATGGCCGAGTGGTCAAAGTCGGGCTCCATATGGCGAAAGCCCTTGAGCAGGCAGCCCAGGTTCAAGTCCAGCCTGTGGCTACTTTCCCGCATGTCACTCTCCACTCTCACTCTGTTTCCTCCTTTATCCACTGTCCTGCCCTCTCTCATTAAAGGCATAAAAGCACAAAACATAACTTTAAAAAATCCTTTATTCAGAAACTAGTATTCTCACAGTACTAATACACCAGTGTAAACGGTGCTTTTTTTAAAAAAATCATCGTTAGTACTTGCGTCAAGATCAGTAACACAAACAAAAAAGACACGTTCATTAAATCAAACAGACAATCTTCATGTGTAGTGGAGGAAAGAGTCCTGAACCTGATTATAGGTCTGTCTGAGTATAACTATATCACTGAAATATTATTCCATAGTAATTAATTTTCAGATTTTAATAATACTTAAATACTTTGATTAAATGAAATTCCTTTTTATCATCCTCCAAGTCTAAATGCATCGCTTAGCCTCACTACTTAATGCCTTCTCTTAGACCTCCTCTGAGAGAATTAAATATCAAAATGTATTCTCATGGACTGGATTACATGTGTTTGTTCCTGTTATATTCAGTTAAAGAAAGTTCAAGTTCAATAAAAAGACAACGTTATGGCAGTAACTGAGTTTTCCCTGATGTCAGTGAATGTATCGGACTGATAACAGACTAACAGCCTCTCGCATAACTCTGTCAGTCATCCCTGATTCCAATGACGGAGATCTGTACGGGAGAGCATGCACATGATTGGCTGATGAACAGAGGGGGGCGGGTCTGTGCAGTGAACCCCAGGGAGAGAGAGAGAGAGAGAGAGAGAGAGAGAGAGAGAGAGAGAGAGAGAGAGAGAGAGAGAGAGAGAGAGAGAGTCTCTGCTGCAGCTAACTCTCATGTTAGTTTGATAAACTTCTCATACTTGTCACACGGGATGATCAGTTGACAGCAGGACAGGATGACTTCTTGGAGACATATCAAACATTTCCAACATTAAACTGGAACATATGTGGAGCTTTGTGGAGACTTTTAACTTCCTAATAAGCCCCCTTTCTCCCCCTCAGGTGTTTTTTCATCACAGTGGTGCTACCGTTTTGCACCATGAAGATGATTCACAGTTTGCTTTTAACACACTTTCTAGCTTTACCTGATGTAAAATGCCCACACACTGAAGAAGTTTCTTACTATATTACACATGTTTCATTATTTACCTTAAATTCTGGCTTCATTTCCACCGTGCTGTGCTCATGCTTACATGGGAAGTGCTTAATCCGGTGAGGGACACAACGCATTGATAATGAAAAAGTTGTTGGCACATTTATTTATCGATTTTTATCTATTTTATTTTGATTAATCGTTGCAGCTCTAGTATACATCAACAATATGATGGAAAACTAATGCATTTGTAACTGCGTTTTAGCAGTAGCTGTAACCACAATAACTACTGATGCTTTTGGCTGACGGTCACCAGTTTAAAGGATCACTCTTTAAACAAGAGCACCAGGTGCAATGAAACAGCCAAGATGCTGTTTGAATTCTGTAGAATTCGGGTCCACGGTTGGACTATTCACTGAGAAGTGACCACATAACAACTGGACATTTCAAAACTGGTAGCATCATTAATTCAGTTTAAAGCTTACTTAATAACCTGTATGAGCCACTTGCAGCTACAAGATACATGCATTCTGTTTCAAACTCTGAATAAGTCTGTAGGTTTCAAAGTGTTTGCTTCAGTGCAGATTTTCTGAAGATAAATTATTTAGTGATGCCATTTTATGACCTGCAAAACTGTTAAAAAGTAAAATTTCTGCTGCAGGAAATGTGTTAGAAGTACTATTCTCTAAGACCTGCATACCAAGGTATCTAGAGGAATACATTAGAAAGTTGAAAAAGATGACTATCTAAACTAAAAGACTAATATACAGTAGAAAGGTATTGAAAAGATTTTATTGATACCAGTTACCTTACAGATATGATTCTTTTATTGATTCCCTGAATTTTCTGTGTACAAAAAGTTGGCTTTACAGGTTTTCTGTGTCAACAAGTTTAAGTAAATACTGATGAAATGAGTCAATAAATCAGGATATCTCTGGATGTACATAAAGTATATCAATAGCTAGCATATCAATGCAATTTCCCATATAAATTAGCATCAAGCTAGCGCTATGTTTTCTCTATAGTTTTTGGTCCATTAGGAGATGGATAACATGTTAAATGTATTGATCAGGAATCTCTTGTGAAAGAGTAATATTGTACATTTCTTAGTGTCTTTTTTTTACAGATTCTCAAACTTAAAGCAGAAAATCTGAGTTTTCTTCAGAAACTGTTTGCTCTCTGCTAAGATAAGCTAACTGGGGCAGGATAGTCAACGTGAGGTCCGGCCGCTTGGGCGTAATGTAAAAAATCAACAAGGGAATCATTAAGCATCAAGGCTAATGATGTCCATGGACTGAACCATTTTTAATCAATTCTGAACAGGAACTGGTTATCGATACCTATCCCTATTTATTTAAAGGTTTCATTTGTACATAAAGACAGCTGTGGTCAAAACTGATATTAAAATCCTTGTGAAATATCATATTTATAACTTTGGCTGAAATGTGCTCACACATATACTAACCCATATATTTCTGTTAAAAACATGTATTAAAGCAGACAATCAGTCATGGGTCACTCTAACACCTAAGTAATATCTGTATGAAGCCATGCAACATGTAGCGGGTTTCCCTCTCTCTCTCTCTCTCTCTCTCTCTCTCTCTCCCTGTAAAAACATTCTTGTGGGGTGCATTTACCTCGGTGCCTGGACGCAGCCAAATATTTAGGCTGTCACAGGGAATCAGCCTCAAACCAAATGGCTGGAGGTCTGAGCTTTCCTTCGTGACTGCACGTATGTGTACAAGCCTGCAGGGGTGCATGTGTGTGTGTGTGTGTGTGTGTGTGTGTGTGTGTGTGTGTGTGTGTGTGTGTGTGTGTGTGTGTGTGTGTGTGTGTGTGTGTGTGTGTGTGTGTGTGATGAAGATCGTGGGGATTGAAACGTCAGCTCCACAAACCCCCCACACCACTCCTTCCAAATTCACTTTACTCTGAACAAGCTGCACATGAGTGCAAACCATTACACATATGGAAAAACACAAACACATTTAAACTTGTTTTCAGCACACTGACATGACAAGATATTTTATGAATGAAAACTGCAATTACTAAATTTTATATCTAGGTAACAAGTGGAAAATTGATTGCATTCAGGGATCCATGAGGAGCGATATGAAATGTGCAAATTATAGTCAAAAGGTCAAACAGCAATCTGTCTATAAAACATTTCGTAAGAGCATCCACAAAGAGAGAAGGTAAATTAAACTCTCACTTGGCTTTTCTTAAGCTAATCGTTACTTTTCTAGCTTCGGTCGAATGAACTGAAACTTTGACAGGGAGACCTCTAGCTCTACTGTGAGAATCTATTTCTCCAAAAAAAAAAAACTTGTGTGTATACACATGGCTTTTATTTGATTTTATTTTATTTTTCTTTTTGTCATAAATATTATTTATATGAACATGTAACCAATCCCTTCTTCAAAACACACATTGTCTTGAGGGGAAAACAAAGAAATAAGCTGACAAACTTTTCAACATGCTTTTTCGATGTCACATGAGTTTTGGTAACAGGACTGAGAACAGGCAAACATCTTCAACTGAGGAAGCTTGGAAAAAAAAGAAAGTTGCCTGAGATGGGCCAATACACATTTAGAGTAGTTCGATTTTCTGTACTATCATATTTAGAGTTGGAATAAGACAGGAACTGAACTTCATTTTTAGAGCATTACAACAAGCAAAGGCTCTGGTGGAATGGCCCTTTTACAACTGCTTTACTCCATTTATCTAACCAGGGGTCTCAAACTTGCGGCCTGCGGGCCAATTGGGGCTCCCAGAACAGTATTTTGTGGCCCCCTGCCTGAAATCAAAGCTTTGTGTTTCTTACGTGCATCTGGGCGTTTTATATTTTTTAACACTTGTGGGCTACCGTAGATCAGGCTCATGACAACAACGCGAATTAGCAATTGGTCACTTGTAAGATGTTTGGGCCACCGAGTGGAGGGAAAATATATCCTGTCACCTCGTGCTATACAGTGTTTGTGGGTGTTTGAATCATGTGTCTTTTTGGCAGCACCAAAAAAGTTCTTCTCTACAATGAACTTTATTAAGTCAAAGTTCAGGTCCAAACTTAAAGATGAGCATCTTAAAGCCATACTGAGGGTCTCAGCTGCTTCCTGCCTCAAGCCAAATGTTCTGAAGAACTGTTCATGTTCTGCATGTTCTGACCTGTTAAGACTGAGAAGATCAGATCAGTTGTACTTTTTTTTTTTGTTTGTTTGTTTTTTAATACTTGAAGCCCTTTTTTGGTGGAACACTTGATGCAGCCCAGCCTCACCCAGACACTACCTCAAGCGGCCCCTTGGTAAGTTGAGTTTGAGACCCCTGATCCAGACAGACAGAGCTAACTGCTTGAACTGAACAGCCAAGAGGAAAAATACACTGCACTTTTCTTGTCTTATACTGACTTACTTCCCATGGCAAAGAAGTCCAACATTACCTGATGGAAAGGCCAAGCCCCTAACACAGGTGAATGAACACTGGACACAGCAAAATCCCAACTATTACAGTGTTAAAGCTTTTTAATTGTAAGGGTTAGCCATTTTAAATTACAGTAAACTGAATATCTTAAAGTAAAAGTAGCTTTTGATATGGCACCATGGGACTGCTGAACTGCTTTCTAAAGATTTTGGACTAAAAGGATAAAAGTAAAATATTACAGCAGCCAGGGTTTAGAGTTGTCGTCAAATGAACAGCTTTGGTGTAATCAATAGATTTTTTTAGTGCTATTCTTTCAGTATCTGTTTCAAAGATAGTAATGTGGAAAGAGTTGTCTGATTTAAATAGAAAAAACAGGACATGTAGTCGTTTTTTCCCTGAGGGAAAGAGGTTTAAACCATCAGCCTGCACCAAAACTTCCTTTGCATTCAGCAACACACAATTACTCTGCAGATGTGTTTTTTTTTTATCTTTACTTCTTATACCCACACTCAAACACACACACAGATAACCACACAGAGCAGCTGTCCAGACACTCAGTCCACTCAGAAACAGGACCAGGGCTTTGAACGCACAGCTAGCCACAAAAAAAACAGCTATCGATCTTTCACACTTGTCTTCTAAGTGAAGGAACAATGTTAATCTTCAGAACAGTGTGAGTAAGGAACAACACTACTGAGCTGTTTCATGCCAAGACCTTCAAACAAATACAGCTGCAAGAACTTATTATGGATTCATACAGAGCTCTCACACTGTGTGTTATTACATGTAAACAAAGGGAAGAAGACGAAGTTAAAAGTAAATGATTATCGCCTACAGACTGCTCTTCATTGTCAGTATATTACTCATGCTCCATGCATGAGATACTAAAACACAAACTTCCAAACAGGCACAGAAAGTAACTAATCTTGTTTCATGTGGTTCTTATTTGTGAGACGAAGCACAAAAAAAAATGCTTCAAGCAGACCAGCAGTCCAATGCTAACCTTAATAACAGACTGATCATTGGGGTAGATGGGGTAGCTTCAGTCTCTGCTCTCTTGTCCAAGACTGAGCCAGCTGGCATCCCCTGTGGATAAGACATGTCCTTTTCTTCTAAGTATGGTGATATGATGGAAATATGTGTATATTTGTGCATAAGAAGCTATATGTATGAAAATATGTACGTAAATCACCGGTCACTTTATTAGGTACACCTTGCTAGTACACACACACACACACACACACACACACACACACACACACACACACACACGTGTGTGTATAGTGTGTGTATATATATATATATATATATATATATATATATATATATATATATATATATATATATATATATATATATATATATATATGTATATATATATATATATATATATATATATATATATATTCAATTCAAAATTCAATTCAAGTATTTAATACAACCAGCAGCGTACGATAATTATCGTATTTGTACGATACTTTAGCCCTCTGTACGATCAATAATTCCAAAAAAGGTTAAATGTACGATAATTTGACAATTTCGTGTGGTTGTTACAGATCTACCCCAGTCTGACGGATTTATCCGTAAACCCTAAATGCATCGTATATCATGTGACGTTTCCAGCCAATCATAGTTCAAGTGTCATTCGTCTCAGAACGACTGACAGCCAATCACGGTCGTAGGAGCTCCGTCAGGAGGAAGTCAATCAGTTGAGAGAAAAATGAGCACCGGAGCCTCGAGCTGCTGATCAAACGCTGCTGATGTGGTGCAGGGCGATGGATGCCCACAAAAGTGCCTGTAGGACACTGAACAGAGGGATCAATTGTGATTTTCGCGCAACAATAAGACAGTTGTTTTGATCATTTTCAGTTATTTTGATTATTTTGTCGGGTGTACGATATTTTCCCCCAAAATACGATCATTTTGAGGCTCCGGTACGGTAATTTTATATTTCCCATCTGACAACGCTGACAATCAGACTCACCCCCCAAAAAATTATTAGTTTCAAAAAGTAGTACTTCTAAAAGTTATGTTGAAATTTTAAATTGATTTACACAAAAAAGTCTCATCTTTGGAGGGCAGAAGTTTAACACAAGTTATAAATGAGTTCTAAAATTTGAAAGTGTAAAACTTTAAAAGTTTAAACATCAATGGATGCACTTTTGTTGCACTCTAAAATGTAAAATTTGTTGGTTTTATGTTTCAAACCATAAAACTACATGGTTTCAGATTTTGTTAACAGCATGTCTGCAATTGAGGGTGAAACATATCCAAAGGCCTGTTGTGAATTTACACTGCTCTTTCACAGATCACTGCCTTTGGACTGAGAGACATCAATTCCCTAACTGCACAGGAGGATGGGTATAATTTGGTTAAAACGATGTGCTCTCAATGCTGGACAACAAAAACAGCAGACAGCAGTTACCAAAATAGATCTCTTGACTATGCAGAAGTCAGATAAAGACAGACAGTAGGAATCAAAAACCCACACTGTGCTATTTAAGAGCATCTGCAGATCCCTTAAACCACTGCCCCAAGATCAGATCTGTACACAGCGCTCAACCAAACATGTTTTTATTATAATGCATGTAAAAAGGCAGTTCTGACTAAAACCCCTGACCCAGTGCACATTATGCCTAACCTCAGCCTTCAATGCTATCAACCCCAAACCTCACATTCTGTCTATATTCAGACAGAGTTTGTGTCATGGAAATTTAGACGTAACATCCAAAGCCGTGAGAAATATGCTTGTTTCGTGAGGTAAAACACTGATGATTAAAGGTGAAAAAGAAGGTGGAGGAGATAAACAATCAAAGGAAGGAAGCATCTCATCTGGTGGTAACAAAAAATGCAAAAAAGGTTGAAGGAAATAGGTAAAAGATGGGAGGATGAAGAGAAAGGAGAGACCAAAGGAGGATAGATTGGTTTGTTGTTGTTTTGCAGATGTTAGTCAAGACCCACAGCCTCCAAACCACAGACGTACAAACACCAACAAAATATGAAAAACATCCGAGCATCCTGAGCGTGATGGAATCCAAAGCGTCCCTTTCCATTGACTGACACTGTATACATATTTACTTCAGTCATAAAAGCTTAGGACCAAAATAACAACTGTCAAAGCTACATAAACAATGCAAGTTTAAAAAAAGATTTCTAACCATTTCAGGTCAGGGAAGAAGTGCTGTGGGAAGAGAAGGACACACTCACAGATGGAAGCACAGAAAGCAGTTTTCTTTGAGTTTTAAATCATTATTTGGAGATTCTGCATCCAAGAGGATCAAACCAGGTTATAGATTCAATGGCAATTCAGTTAAGAATTAAAATGGTGAGTTATGACAAACATTAATGGTAAACCAAAATGTTGAAGCATCCATAAAATAAAATACAGCACTATTAAGTTAAATCTCTGGATTACTTGTCTTTTGAGCAAACAAATGTTTTAGCTGAGCCCCAAAGAAGAAGTATGAATAAACATAGAAGAGATGTGGAAAAGTCTGGTCTTTATGAGGCTGTAGTAAGAGATTCATTTCATTCGATTTAACATTACCTGTGCAAAATGTTTTTGAGGGCTTTTATGGATAATCATAGGTAATGGTCAAGTTTTTTCCACCTTAACTGATACAACAATGTGCTTATGTCCAAGCTTTATACATAAAATCTAAAACAAAGTGAAGTTATACCTGATTTGATCTGTTATGTTGCCATCAGATGTTTAAATGTAAAAAAATAACAAGTTGTCACAGTTGGCTCCTGGCTTTGATTAATGAGCAAGCTCCTCATGTTGTTTATGTTTCACGCAATCTAGTTCACCTCCTCATATCACTTAAGAGACTAAAGCCCAGTTTCCACCAGTGGTCCGGTATGAATCAGTACAGTTTGGTACAGGTTGGATTGGTAAAGTCATATCCTGTTTGTGTTTCCACAGCCAACTGTGTCCTTCTTGGTGGGCGCCATGTAGCTGATAGTCCACTTCTGCATTCAGCATAGCAGCTCAACAGTGTACCCCACTAATAAATCCAACAAAGAAGAAAATGATGACAGATACCTGTTTCATAACACCATTTTCCAAACAAAGAGGAAGTTAGACTGGAGATTTAAACATAGCAGGGTTATGTGTTGTTCGTTATTACTACTGTCGCACTGGAAGTGACGATTCTTTCAACCAATCAATGGACTGCAGTGTTTCTAGCTCCATGCTATGGAGTTGGATCAGTGTGTCTGGCATCCCAACAGAAGGGGACCAAAAAGTGGGACGGTACAGGTCGGTCATTTGGGGACCTGTCCGGTTTTTGTCAAAGGAAACACCACAAAATGCGACAAACAGAACTGAACCGCTTGGTGGAAACAGGGCTGATGTTTAAGCTAGGCACTAAACTACAGCACTGCCTTTAGCAGAGGTTACTGAAAACATGCTTACATGATCAACATGTTAAGTAGATAAGATTTTTTTACCACAATTCACCTGTTTAAATGATTTTTTTTCCCCTTTGCTAATGAACAGAACAACTTTCAGCAAAGGTTCTTGTGGTTTATCCTGAGGGAAGCCTGAATTTCATGTCCAGACTTCATGGTAATTTTACTGTCACTACATTACTCTTTGAATCACAAACATATTATTATTATTATTTTTTTTTTTTTTTGAATGTAATGACTGTCCCGAAGCTGTCAGTTGTTTATAAAAAAAAAAATAGTTTCTAGATGGTATGAAAGGAGGTCAGGAGGATTCCAGAGGTTAGAGCATTTATCCTCTTGGGACCATGAATATCTCACTGAATGTTATGGTCATCCCAAAGTTGTCTGGTTGTTTAACTTAAACCAAAAATGTTTTAAAGCAGTGTGAAAGAAGATTGGGGGTCAAAAGTATCCTCTTGGAACTACACTAAATCCTCCAAACAAGACAGGCAAAGACTCAACGATCTGTCAGGTCTGCAGAAAAAAATCATCAGAGCCAGTCTGCCCTCCATCCAGGACTTTTACCGGTCCAGGACCAGGAAGGACACAAACTGGTCGGCATTACAGTGTAATATATGTCAGGACATCAAGACACAGGAGCAGTTTCTTTGCACAGGCCATCACTCTGTTGAACAATTAAACCTGCCATAAACTATGACTCATTTAGCCTCTGCACAACTGCAGCCTGTTTGTTTGTTCCTCTTTTGCACTTTCCTTTCCACTGCTAATTGCTCATTTTTGTTTATTTCTCTCTGCGTTCCATTTCTTTCTTTTAACTTACTCAATTCTTTTTTTTTTGCACTTAGTGTTTATTCATGTTTGTACAGAGAAAGTGCGATTCAAAATCCAAGTCACATTTCTTTTATTCTTTTTGAAGAAAACTGTCAAATAAAGGCCATTCTGATTCTGATTCTGAAATTTGATGGCAACTCATTTGAAATCTTTAGGTATATTTCATTTTGGTTTTAGGAGGAGGAACAACCAACCAACTAAAACACCAGTTAAGCAATCTCTAGAGTTAGACAGGCTAGTAGAATTGTAAAATAAGTATCTGAAATGAATGAAAAAAAAACGCCAAGGTGTTAAAACCTCTGTCAAGAGACTAAAGATGAAGGGGAGGATTGAAGATTCAACAGAGGGTAAAACAGACTTGAAACAAGCTGGGAGAGCAGACAATGGCATCACTGTTAAGCTCATACCGGTTTATGATCTTGAATACCACAGCTGGACAACCCCCCCAAAAACAAACCGTATACAGGAAACATAGGACATTAAAACAACCCTGAAAACCATCACCCACAGCATGAAACTGAGTCTGGGTGTATATAGGAATCTGATACGTTTGTGTATGTGTGGGTCTGATGTGTGCGGACACAAGAAAACTTTAAGCACGTGTGCATATTTTAGATCACATACACCTCAATGTTCTCTGCATGTGTGTTTGCAGGTCTGTGTATCTCAGCTCCACTTTGACAGTCAGTTATAAACAGATTATGCTTCACAGATGTATGATCGTTATTTCATCGCTGATTAAAGCATCTTCAGTTTAATGCTGCACATGGGATCCAAATATCAGGCACCAACACTTTGCTTGGGTTTGATAAAGTGTCTCCATCAGGAATCAAATATCATTATTAGCTATAATTGTGCTAAAAACTTTACAGACAGATTCCTCTAGTTGCTCGCAGGTGGTGCCAAGGAGATGAACTGACGTGAGATCAGACATGCACCACACAGAAACACAACCACACACCGCAGGTTTATACAACATATCTCCATTTATTTAAAGGATGCAAAACAAGTCAGAGCAGCAGACCATCACATTTCCATTTGTGTTCAGTATCTGTCACTCATCCAGGACGCAACAGCTATTAATCAGAATATGTTCCACTGAAAAGATGTTATCTAGAAAACACAACTACGGGCTGTTAGAGCTGGCAAATAGGAGTGTTTTCACTTCACGTTCACATTCAGGAGAGAAAATGGAAGCAGACCATGTCATATCAAAAACACCCAATCAATCAGCTGTTCTACAAGAAAAAACTGGAATCATTTATGTTTTAGTTTAAAAAATCCAGAGAAAAATATCAATTTTCATCTCCATCAATAATTACTGAACCCTCTGAAACCCTGCTTACTCAAATGAGGACTTTACATTTCTGCCCCTCTGACGTATGATACTACTTTTTTTTTAAAAAAAACTTTGATCTGTTAGCCACATCTAGAGATACGACCCGTGTCATTTTTTGGAGATATCTCAACATTACACCCATTTCAGTAAAAACGAGATGATGGAAATATCTGCAAAAGACTTCTACAAGCAGCTCCCAAAGTAAAACAGAGAAAGGTTAAAAAAAAATGAAACTAAATGAAAACCAGTAAATCTATGTACAATAACACTAATAGCTAACTAATAAAATAATAATGAGACTAATAATCAATAGAGGGTATGCATGTGATGTCACAGCGCCCACTGAGCGGAAGAAAGAGGGAGATGATTGGCAGCGTAACTTTTGGCAGAAACTAGGTAACAGTTCACGAGCAGTACTCATTAATTCAGGGTTTCTCAAAAATGTTTAATCACATGGGATAAGTTCCTCCTGGGGACCCCTGGCAATTTATAATAACTGCAGAGGACGTCTGTCTTTAAGATCCTGTGTGAATCAACCATGTCCATAATTTGTAAAGTAAAAATTCCATGACAAAAATCACCGACCATATTTCAGACACATGTAGGTCCTCTGAAAATACTCATCCAGTCTGAAGCAGCTTCTCTGTAATTTTGGGTGGTAATAATTTTTTTAGATAGTCTGTGTTTTGAAATTTGAAACAAAGTTTTTAACAGAACTTTTATAAGACACAAGCTGGAGGGAGGGAGACTGGCTGTGTACCCGTATGTCAAGGTTTTAATAAATGTCAGGACACGTGATTTCTGGTCACATGTCACTGTTCATGGACTTCTTGTTCTTTGGTCGCTTTGTCATGTCCACATTTTTCCTGTCTCGCTGTGTTTATTGCTTTGCTTCCCAATGTTGAGTGGGGTTTGTTTACAGGAGGTGACGTTAACACTTACCCTCTATAATTTTCTGTATAAACATCAAGTTTAGTTATTATACTATTAGCTCTTACACATCCCAGATAGCAAGAAGAAATAAAACATGCACACCAGACAAACATTCGGGTCCCAGGAGGTTAAAGAAACAGAGACGTAATGAGAGCAGTAAATAAATATCAGCTAAACTTTCTTTTGTTTTGTTTTTGTAAAGCAATAAAACACAATATTTTGGTTGCCTCAAATGTTGACCATAGTTGTCCACACCAAAAAGCTTGGACCACATCAACAAGAGAGGCGACTAACAAGGCCAGTAAAGCGAGCAAACCATTATTTTGATGGCTAACTAGGCTACTACTGGCTACTAGCAGAAGCTTCTCTTATTTACTTTTGACTGCTTCCTTTGCATTTTGCTTACTTTTGCTTACACACCATCAGCTAGAAAACTGAGTGCTCATTAGCCAGTCGTCATAATTTACTGGTTGAGTGCACCACAGCCAGTTTGCTGCTTTAAGGTTGAGTTAAGAAAGAAACTGGTTTTCATTTGTTTTAATCATCGAATCAGATCTTTTCTTCGGGCTCTGTTTGATGGACAAACACAAGGCCCCTCTGCTTTATGTAGGGGCCCTGCTGGCCCTGTAGAGACTCTTACTTGCATGACCACATGCCCACTATAAATTATTCAATCATCCCACAATGAATTTATGTGAATCTAAGTTTGGAAAGGTGACACTCAGTTTACTTTCAGCCAACTGCTATCCAGTTAAAAAGCATCAACCAATGATTTACTCAACCTTGAACATTAAACCTTAAATGTAAATGCTGATACAGGATTAAATGTCTAAAGAACAGCATAATGCCGATACCTTTGCCATATTGGTTAAACGAATTCACTCAGCTGGAAGAAATTATTGTTGATGTTTCAAGCAACTCTTCATTTCGCTGCCAGAATATGTGAAAACAACAAGCAGCGCCAAGATGTTTGCTCGTCTGAGTCCAAGTCTGTTGAAACATCTGTAAAGAAGAACGCAGTCTCACAAAACCATCAAGTGTCGTGCTCACCTGTGAGATTCCACAAAAGCCTCCAAAAATGTGGAGCGGAGCCAGAAAGACGAGGGTCAGTATGACCAGTTTAGCATAAAAAACTACGGCTGTTGGAAATGAAGCTCAAATATTTTTGATTGTATATTTCAAACAGTATCAAAAATGTTTATCTGTTTTATTTACATGTGACTTGCTTTTTTCCTGTATTCATTGGCCAGGCGTTAATGGCATCTTTAGCAACTCTAAATGTGTTACCTTAAAGAACTGTATGAAAAGAACAGGAATAGTAGTCCTCTTGGAGGGTGGGGGTGGGGTATCCTATTAAAATATATTTATATCTATTAATTTCCTTTTCAAAGTGGCTGCTGCACAAAATCTTTCCATAAGTTCACGGTGACAGTTTTGAGAAAGCAGGATCCATTAATCCTCTGTGTTGGAGCGTGTGGACAGCTCTGGCCTCATATTGCTTGGCTGTAATCCAGCCAGGTTTGGCTCATTTCTGCCAGCAGTGCAGAGGTTTGACTTTTTCCAGAACAGCTACAGACCTAAACAGTTCAGAGAAAGCATAATGCATACCAGCAAAACACTTTAAACTGATTTTTAAGTCTTCACATTGGAGCATGAAAGGTCCAGTGAGACAACAAAAGGACTTGATGTCACATTTATATGTATTTTCCTTCAAACCAAAGCAGCTTTCTCATTACAAATAAAAAGTCTGATGACTATGTGAAGATTCTGCTTTGGGTCCATGAAAGTGAAACTGAGAACAGCTGTAAAAAGACTGGCGCATTAAGCATTAAGCTTCTGACCACTGATGTGTACCATCCATCCATCCATCCATTTTCTATACCGCTTCTCCTGTTCAGGGTCACGGGTGGCTGGAGCCTATCCCAGCTGGCTGAGGGCGAGAGGCAGGGTACACCCTGGACTGGACGCCAGTCAATCGCAGGGCTGACACAGAGACACAGACAACCATTCACGCTCGCACTCACTCCTACGGGCAATTTAGAATCTCCAATTGACCTAGTGAGCATGTTTTTGGACTGTGGGAGGAAGCCGGAGTACCCGGAGAGAACCCACGCATGCACGGGGAGAACCTGATGTGTACCCTTAAAGTAAATAACATCCCTATTCAAGTGTTATCTAAGTTATCTAATAGCTAAGATGACTGGACAAATTGATGAGCCTTCTTTTTTTTTATTTTTGTAAGTTAGTGGCCACAAGTTTCTTTTTAACTTTGACAGACCAATGTTGTTTTTTTTTCAGGGTCAAAACTGGCACCAATTATTTTAAAAAGTAGGACTATAAGGAGGCCTGATATTTATTTGCAGTGAAAGTGAAAATTTTGGCGTCAAAACTTTGAATAATAAAACTCCAACATTTAACTTTGTTTAGATGCATTTAAGCATACGTTTATTAAACAGCTCCTAAGCTCTGCGGCATGTCTTAAAAATTTAAATGAAAAATTAAACAAATAAATAGTTCCCCAAAGTTTTCTACAAAACTTCAATATAAGTGAAATGTTATTTTATCTTTTGCTTGTCTTGGTTTAAGTTCAAAACAAAAACAAAAGGTGCAGGGAGTTTCCAGGCTCAACAGCATCTTTTATGAAGTTACCTGAAAATTTAAATCAATAACTTGGTGCCGTAGAGACAGCACAGTGACTTCAGACAGAGAGGTGCGGCTGCATCAGAGCCAAAATAACCCAGTTTTAAATTGATCTCTTATCAGCGGTCAGATTTTAAAAAAGGCCCATGCAGCTATGCGTCAAATTGCTGAATATCAGCATCAATAATCGGCTCGGCCGATAATCTATCTGCCCCCACTTTTTATAGGAAACCACTGGGCACTCTGCCATGTACCTGGCAACAGAGAACAAGCATTAAGACAAGAGTCCAGTAGTGTTTGTTTATTGTTGTGTTGTTTGTGAAACTCATGTCAGGGTGAAAAAATTTAAAAAGTAAAGATAAATGAGTTTTCCAATGAAATCATAACATGTCTTATCTGATAATAATTGAAAAGGTAAACTACGATTAATGTAAGTGAAGATAGTTAATGCTACATTTGTTACAACAAAAGTTTCTGTTTCAGCTTGCAAAATGTCCCGCTGTTGCTGCCTTCAAATGAACTCATAAGCTTGCAGTCGTGTATGATGTTGTGTGAACTGCAGATGCCAAACTTTTATCGTCATCCTCTTTACTTTCTGTGGAAATGCTAAAACCACTTCTATATCATTTGTGTCAAACAACAAAGTAAATGATCTAAATTAACATTTGCTAAAGCTCCTTTTGGCGCTATATGTGGCTAACGTTGACCAAACTGCCGTGCTCTGCTGTGCTAATGTTAGCTCTTCTACATACAGAACACTGTCGGTAACATAACTTAACGTATTCGTGTGACACTGGATCCAGTGGCTCCACCGGTTGTAAGAACGTCATCAAACATGTCACAACATGTTTAAACTCAAAACTTCCTGTAAAATTTGACCAACATGTTGTGAATACCACGAAAGAGGGGCGTTCATAGGGTCACAAAATATGCTAAACATGACATGCTTTGAAGGCACCATAGGTCACATCAAACCAGCCTCATAGACTCATAAACTGTGTTCTTTGGATTGAATTCAGCCCCACATGAGGTACTCAGAGAGTGTCTTGGATGCAGGTTTTACAGAAATTTTCAGTTATGATTCTTCTGCAAACCTCAAACAAGAAAAGGGTTTCGAACACAGCTGTTCGTCTTTCACGCCCACTGCATCCCACCAATATATCCTTGAATGTGTTTATAATGCATTTACTGTATTATCAGAAACCCTTACCCAGTAACATTTAACCCTTTACTGCTGGACAAATCATATTTGATACCTGAGTTTCAAAGACCTCTAGCTCATCAACATGATAAATATTTTCATTACACCTTGTTTAAAAAATGCATCCTACACCCTTGAGGATTATGCTGCAGGCAGCTGAAGTTGTATTTTGGCCCTTTTCAAAAATGGCTGCTCTCTAAGTGCAGATGGTCTAGTGGTCTAGGTTGCGCTCCATATGGCAAAAGCTCTTGAGTGGGCAGCCCAACCTGTGGTGACTTTCCCACATGTCACTCTTCACTCTCACCCTGTTTTCTTGCTCAATCCACTTTCCTGTCCCCTTTCATTAAAGGCAAAAAAGGTCTGTAAAAAGTCACTAAAAAAGAAAAATCCTCTAAGGAAAATCATTGCTACTTTTCAAGAAGTTGCTGTATTAACATGTAAATTTTTACTCAGTTTTTGCATTGAAAGTATTACATTTACTAAAAACTTTAATGAAAAAAAAGTTGCCAAAACTACCTAGTTAATCAAACATGATAGAAAAAAACATGAACAAAATGATACAGCAATATTTTCATGGATTCTGTTTGAAGGGTTTATAAACATCTTGGTTCCAAAAAATGGAATTTTCCATTTTTGATGGGTCAGGCTTTAAAGGCTTAATAAAATAAAAGCCATTAACCTTATCGCTTTTTTCCCCCATGAAGAGCATACACAACTCTCCTTCTTTTGACTGGTCGAATGCAAATTTGATGAGTCATAGCTCATTAATGACAATGACCCCTACAGTGGCAGCCACATTCAGTCTTACACAACAATGGAGGAAATGATGGGCAGCAAGCAAATTCAAATCAGCCTCGTAATGACTCTAACGGCACGTTCGTTAAACTTACATTAGCTCTGCCTGTGTGAAGGCTGCTGTTGGTGAGTGATTGGTACGTTTGTAGATGCTGAGCTTTTCTTAGTTAAATAAGGGTGGAGGCATCATCACAATGTTTCTGTGTCGACTGTTTGCCCTCTGCAGGCTTCCATAATCACATGTTGGAACAGTGAATGGAAAACTGCCTGTTAAAACAAAACTGTGTCAGAGATGAATATTTTTATAATAACTACAGTTATTTTTACTCGTTTCACTGCCTGAAGATTAATCTTTGGTGTGGATCTAGTTATTAATATTTCACTTTAAAGTTCAACTTGAGTGTTTTCCTGGAACTACTTTGCCAACTAAAGCATGACTGCAAGATGTATTAAGTCTAATCAGAGTTCCTCTATTTTAATAAATGGCATATTTACAGTAATAAAGATACAAATAACACTTAATGAATCCCTTGGGATCTAAAGTATGTTTTCTGGTTTACTTCAGATTTTTGTTTTCTTTCAAAGTGCAGATAAGGAGTGTGTTAGTGGGTGTTTTGCAAGAGCCTACACATGTGATTAAATAGTATCAAGGAGTAAAGAGCAACGATCATGCCATGATTCTCTTCAGTTTGCTAAGGTTTTCATGACCTGGCGTTAAGTCACAGTGACAAGCTATTTAATCCCCTTTTGAGCTGCAGAAACCAGAGGTACACAGCCAGGAAAAGCCTGCAGCTCTCACCAGAAGTCAGAGTCTCCTCCGCTGATGTGTATTACTGTTAATGCCTCTGAGGATCTCAGATGACTCCTTTTTGGCACGTACTTGGCAGCATCCAGCTTCATCCTTTCCGCTTTCAATCAAAGGCACTACAGAAAAAACAAAACGCTGGAAATGGATGGACTTTCAGAAAGAATGGAAAATCTTATGAGTTTGATCTACCTTGATACAAAAGCAGCAAGGAGAGAAGTCTGTTCAGAGATCATGCAAAGAGGGTCGCCTGTTGGGCTTGTTGAAAGCACGTGTGGAGGCTGTAGACCTAGGACCCATTTACACGGCAATAGTTTTATGAAACACAAAAGTATTGTTGCTTTTCAGCCTCTCGTTTACACAGAAACAGCGTTTAAGCCGGCTTTTAACACCTTGCAGTTGTGTCACACTTTCCTTTGTAGCTTATTGTGTGTGTTTTATGGTTTGCTTGTTTTTATTCTTTTTTCTGACCCTTCTGTAAAGCACTTTGGGTACCTTTCTGGTTATTGTAAAGGTCTACAGACATAAATATTGATCAGTATTGATTGATTGATAACCTGTGATCACAGGAAACATGTGAAGAATGCAGCTGTACAGGAATTAAACCCAAATTAAATTGAATGGTTTAACTCTTTGACAGTAAATGTGCCTAAATCAGTCAGCTATATGTACTTTACAGACTGCTGCTTCAGTTCAATTTTAACTCAAAACAAGAGTCAAAAATGTGATTTCTCAATCTGCACTGAGCAAACAAAAAATCTCAAAAAGTACTTAAAACAATATCTGCAGCTTCAGTCTCTGATCAGAACATAAATAAATAGGTGGATCTGTCTATACTGTATTATTCTATGAGCTACAAACAATGTGTAACAGAGAGGTGATGTGAAAACAATAAAAAATACAAAACATATGAGCAGCAGCTTCAGTTCATGATGCCAAGATCACTATTTTATTTGTTTATTATATTGGCGTGTTGGCCGATAGCTGCTATTTCATTTATAAGCCAATATCGTCCGATACCGATAACATGCTGATAATGTTGTGCATCCCTCAGTCACAATCTCTCCACCCCTAACTCTACTCATTCAGCTGTTTCATTCAGGGCGCAGTCATACTGGCCATCTGTACCGTGCCATACTCAAGCATGATTGGTCGCCGACAGCACCTTTCCTCCAATACTACACGTAAGCACGATTGCCCTCCGGCCCATGTCATCATGAAGCGTCTGTTTACAAGAAGTGCGATCTCATCATCACAATGAGACACAGAGAACAGGATTGCAACTTTAGTCAGTTTTTGGCCTCTGTTAAGTTGTTTTGGTCTAACATCCCTCTAAAACTCCCAGTTTTATTTAACACAACTGTCAAGAGGAGCAGTTGCAGCGATTATAAGTCATCTCCTCAGTGTGTAGACATGTGCTCATGAAGTATACCTCGCTGAAGCACACCTCTCTAAAGTGTGCCAATGCCTCAGAAGTGAACTGTGCCTGAGCACGGTACACTTGTGGTCACACAGGCCAAATGAACTGGACTTGAGGGTTGAAGCGTGCTTGGGCACAGTACAGATGTCTTTCGTCATCAAGTTATAGAGTTAAGGTTGAAAAGGAATAAAAGGTTGTCTGACAGCTTGTCCAGAATGACTTTATAGATAAAGATATCCTGTACCACTGATTGATCAATGCAGGCCTAACGCACACCAAAAAAATTCAGAGTGAGACTTTTTGAAACCTTATCACCATCACAAAAAAAGAATGAATCTTTTTCTACAGCGCATACAGAAAACCACAACACTGACGTCCTCTGAAGCTTTTTGGTTCATTAGCTTCTTCTCTGTGATTTGTTGGCAAAAAAAGTTTTAAGAAAGAAAAACGTTGAAAAGAGAGAGAGAGAGAGAGAAAGAGAGAGAGAGGATCTCAGTATCTTCATCTCCGGTGTCACGTATCCAGAGAGATGGACAGATAACATCTGAGGTAATGTCAGACATCTAATATGGAAGTGTTTGGTCAACAGGGGAGAGGAAATGAAGCAGCGCAGTGCCACATGAAACCAGCGACTCAAAGGTAAGGACACCACGGTAATTCAAGCATAGAACTGTAGACACTCAGATACAAAGACATAAACGTGCGGGTACTCGCACACAAACGGTCATTTACACAAGAACACAAATCTTTGTGAACTCAACAGGATTTTTATGTTCTTCTAAACCTTCAAACACACACACGCACACACACACACACACACACACACACACACACACACACACACACACACACACACACCGTCACACAACATGTAAAAACAGAAACAAGCAGTTATGTGACAGATACAAACTGATTAACTGCACAGGACATAACGACCAAAATGTAAAGTTTATATTCTCTATAAAAACAGACTGAAGACAGTTATTCAAACACAGAGGTGAGTGGAGCACAGTTACCAGGAATCGGTTTCTTCATTATAAGGGAGGATAAATTTGCAGCCATGTAATCAAACATAAGAGAGATATCAGATGAAGTTTTTCTTCACAAAGTTTCATGTTAACCGTCTTCACTTTGATCTGCCTCAGTGCACCTTCACTTTTTCTGCTTCTATGATATCGGGTTACTTGTTTTCTGTTCATTTCTCATTACGGTGACATTTTCACAGAGCCAGTTTTTCATTGGCTGTTTTTAAAGTCAAGATTTCATCATTTGTCTTCAGAAAAAAAAAAACACCTCTATGTAAGCCCAGACATCATCTTGGCAGAGTTTTAAAGTCCAACTTAGATTACCTTAATGAGCTCAATAAATTCCATAAAAGATTAAGATGCATTGCTGTTGTCATTATTTTGGCTGTGTCGATCCATCTGTATACATTTCATCACTGCAGGCCGTTCTCCTCGTATGATCACTGAATCACGACCGGATAGGTGTGGGTTTTTCGGGCTGACAAATGAGATGTAATCAGATTTGCTGCCTGTGCATAAGTGTGTAATACTGTCATCATGCCAGCATGTGTTCTCTCTCTCTCCCTGACACACACACACACACACACACACACACACACGCACACACACACAGAGTGGGTAAGAGAGGTGACTGAAACCATTCACCCCCTCAGATCAGATGGTTATTTTCTTAAGGGACATTTGAGGATAAAGGGCTGATTATGCTTTCCGCACGAACGTGACGTGCAAGATCCACAAGAGAGACCGCGTGTGGCTTTTATGCTTTTTTCACACTCTGCGCGGCCTCCATTCCAAGCTGCAGGGGGCAGTGTGTCACAAACACAGGTCTACCACAGTACGAAACTAGAGAGGAAAAGTTTGCTCACGCAGTTTACTACAGTTCTCACAAATTCCTCTCTTCTGCCGAGTTCGGCTGCAATTTCACACCAGGATTTGTTAATAACACACTTATCAAGGTGATCTCTGTGTGTTGAATCATATAAATGCCAGCATTTATTGTACTTTGGACATGAGGAGCCCCTGCAGTTTGACATTTTTCGAGGTTACAATGCGGAAACTGTTCTGCGTGAAAAGGACAGCTCACAGTGGCGAGGCTGTGAAAATGACATCATTTATCCGCACAAAGCTGATAAGTGGACACTGTTGGTGTGTAACGTGAAGCTACGCTAGGAGATAGTTAGCACAGCTTTTGAAAATGAAAGGAAAAGGTTGTGGGTGGGGGGGGGGCTGAACCTCCTCTTAAAGTCTAGCTAATTAACTCATTGGTTGCCATTGATGCCAAAAGACACCAATTCAATTACAACCGTTGACTGAGATCAGCAGATATGAGAGGAAGATGCAAGATGATGAAAGAGACAATGGTGAGATGTTGCAAGTTGGAAAAGTTCAGGGGGTTCACACTCAAACAGAGTATGTTGCTCCCCTCATTTAAAGGAAGAAGCCTCGGAAACAAGCACTATGTAAAAAAGCCAATTTTCTTTTTTTTTTTTTTTTTTTGTTAAAAACAGGTGTTTTTGGTGAAACCAGCCCATGTTCTACCACTGATTACTAAAGACCCCAAAAAGGTAGAAACAAACTTTTTTTTCCCTGATAAAGGAAGAGAGTCTGCTCTTAGTTTTCATGTTTACAGTCATATAATAAAAAAAATCTGTCTTCAAAGATTGTTTAAAACGCTCTTAAACAGGTGGCAGACTCCAAAAATTTAAACACCGACTTAAATCTAATTTATTACGTCAACCGGTTCCATGCAAACATATCAGGTTAGTTAAAAATAATTTTAGGGTCAACTTGAAATTACTGCTTTCAGCTACCCTGATACATTACATGGAACCAGATGGTGTAATAAATTTAATTAAACCCAATGTTTCTTTTATTTTTGAGTGCAGTGCGGGGCTCTCTGCTCTGTAAACAGCTGGCAGCCAACGAGTTAATGATGTTTTCTTTTGTGCGTCACAAAACGGTTTCAAAAGTTTACAGATCATGACTTTAGGAGGGGTTTACCTGTGGTACAGGCGGAAGAACATAGATGTGATGCATCAGAAAATAGTGCCAGAACTAATAATAATAATAATAATAATAATAATAATAATAATAATAATGCTTTTTGACAGCAAAATGAAGCTGTGTGCACTTAAAACAATACAATTTTTGAGGATCTTATTAAAATGAGTGAAATTAGAGAGTAAAGTTGACTCCAGCTTTTTCTTCTTGTGAATCTGCAAAAGCACCATAGAGCAGCTTCATCAGAATAAGCACTGTACTGTAGTCCCAGTTCACAAACACTGTTTGTGTTACAAATTTGTAGAGGTGTAAAGCCTCAGCAGGACTGTCACATACTGCAGGGAAGCCACAGAACTCAATGTGAATTGTGTTATTTTTGCATTCATGCATTGTATTTTCCTCTGAACTGGCTCTGTGAGTGGATGAGTCAGGTAGAGAAAATTCCTCCCCAGATCAAAACCCATAACCAAAAAAACAGGTACGTATTGACCTGAGGGCTAACTGTATTAATGAATGTACACACATTCAGTTCCTCATATAAGTACCTCACAGAAATGAAGCTATCCCTGTAAGCAAGAATAGATCTGAACAAATCATGACACCAAGTCTAAGGTTTCCCAAAGACCCCTGCCTTTCACTATTATCACTATTATCAGCGTTTGTCATTCGTTCTCACTACCAAAGAGACTTGAACAGATTTTCCTCTGTGGGCAAACATGTTGGCGGTTTTCCAAAAGCGCTGCCCACACTGGGCTGGAAAATAAGGACGGCCATTATACTGTCCAGGATGTGTTGCTTCACTTTAAATATTATCCACAAAACCAACACACTTAGTGGTTTTTACCATCAGGACAGGACCGGGTGGCTTTGAGGAGCTTTCAGACGCTCACACTTTGTGACAGCGTCTATCCCGTCCAATGAGTTTTGCTGCAGAGTGAGCTGCACATATATAAGGTTTCAGATCTGATTTATGACGCTAGACACATTCCCACAGTTCTGCGGGTGAAAAAAAAATTGATGTATGTTCTGTTAAAATCAGAGTACACTAACCCAGAATTTTGCCCTATTGCTATGATTGACGTATCACAACTTTTCCCTTTGTGTAAAAACTATTTCTTTGGCAGATAAAATGATTGTTCAAACTGTGTCAGTCATTTAAACTAAATGTCAAAGGTTTCATGTTGTTTTTAAGTTGGAAAGTGTAGATTAAAACAGGATAAAGTTAATATCAGATGGCTTCACACATCTCTCAAAAACTGTTTGGAAAAAACTTTTTTATAACAGACTCATGGGAAGCCGCCAGCCTTTTTCAGGCTGAAAACCTTGCCTTTCCGTCAAGTTACACAAGTGGCTTTTGTTTGGATTTCATCTGGCCTTGCCTTGTGAAACCCTGCAGATCCTGAGCCTTGAAGCCCCGTCAGTTCAAGTGAAACAAAAACACCACATCTGAAGGTCCTGGGTTGTCAAACAGAGGTAACGTCATGATACCTTTAATGGAGTCAGAGTCACGCCTTCCTTCCTAATGGCTCCTCTACTGATCTCAGTCTGCATCTCAACTCTCCTTGTCCCGGTCCCTCCTCATCATGAATGAACCAAATTCGGGCTTCAAACGTTCTGTCCCTGTACTCCTAGCCATCACTGAGACCTGCATTCATCACCTCTCCATGCACCATTACTCGCAGTGATGGCAGGAAAGAAACAACACTTTCATTAGCAGGACTGCTCCACTGAGGTGTGGAATGTCCCGCGGGTTTCCAACAACGGGGGACAGAGAAAGGCGGCCTTCATGCGGCCATTGTTGTCCTCGACAAGCTCACTTAGTGTAATGGGCAAGGCCGGGCCCGCTCTTCAAAAGACAAGGGGCACCGCGCAAGAATAAGAGCAGTCATGCTTGGACAGATTAGAGATCGGAGTAAAGAAAGTATTATTCATTGTGCTATGAAAATAATGAGCTCATGGGCTTCATTTACTGTGGCAGGCAAACTCAAAGATGGAAACCTTGTTTTAAAGTGAGATTTTTAAAAGACAGAATGTTTTATCTTAGTGATTTCAGCTGTGCCCCATGGACTACTTGTTGAGCATTTCAACACTAAACTCTTTGATTTCACTAACTAGAAGGAATCATTGATAAAACACTCAATCTCTCTCTCTCTCAGCATTCCAAATCTCTCGAGATTTCTTGGTCAGTCTTTTAAAACGTTTACACTTTGATTTCAGAAACAATGTTGACATAATTTGGAAACAAAGTTAGAAATTCTAAGCCTAGCAGAAAAGAGACAACACTGAAAAGCACAAGGTTTTTAAATGAGCAAGACAATCTCAGTTCTACAACTAGCACACTGACTAAATGGAGCATGTCAAGACCATCAGTAATCAGTCAGAGAAGCAAGACGTCTCAGAGATATGAAAAAAAGAAGACTTGGTTGGTTTATGTAAACCAGAGCAAACAGTCAATACATTGATTGTTTGAGCAATGACTCAGACGAATCGATTGAAAGTAGAAACATTGATATCCATTGCCATTTATACCTTGTGCTTTTAATTTGAAACACACACACACCCTCCCGGAATAAATCAGCATTATGGCAGTATTTCGTACTGTGGCCCTGAGAACTCACAGCACTGCAACTTAAGAAAACACATGCAAAAAGACAAAACACAAACAAATTAAGAAAACATCTTCATCAATTTGACAACACATGGCAGCATTTAGAAAATGCACTGCAAAGACCAAAACACAACACATTAGAAAAAAAACCCTGCACATCGGACCGCAACAGCATCGAAAGATTTTCCAGATGACACATAAAAGTAGGGCTGCAAGTAACGATTAATTATATGATTGATTAATCCATCACTTATTCTCTTGATTAATTGAGTAGTTGTTTGGTCCATAAAATGTCAGAAAATGGGGGAAAACGTCAACATTTCTCTGAGTCCAAGATGACATCACCGAATATCTTGTTTTTTTCCACAAAGCAAAGCTATTCAGGAGCCAAGAAACAAAAACATATTCAGAATAATGAAGCTGAAACCAGAGAATTTGGACATCTTTCTCTTAAATAGGTACTTTAACTGATTAATCAGTTATTGAAATAGTTGGCAGTTAATTATGTAATCAATTCATATTTGATTATTCAATTAACTGTTGCAGGCCTACTTAAAAGTGATGCACATGTCTCTACACGCTTGTTATTGATGCAGATTTCGAGTCACAGCCTTATTAAGGTTCTCTTTACATCAGTGGTGCTGGAAAAATCAGATTAAAAAAAAGTGCGCTTGATTTATTTTATCATTGTGATCGCATGATTCAGATATTAGCATATGGGCTACTTACTGACATGTGTATCACTTTTAAGTGTCCTCTGTATTGTGGTATTTGCAGTGTGTTTTCGAAATGCTGTGCATGTGTTGTCAGTTTGATGAAGATGTTTTCATATTTTGCGTGTGTTTTGTCTCTTTACATGTGCTCTCTTAAGTTGCAGTGTTGTGAGACCTCAGGGCCACCGTATATTTTTGACTCAGGAGAAAAGACGGATCAGAAGACAGAGCACATGTGATATGTAAACAATGCAGTGGGAAGATAAAGTACGTAGAAGGCTGCTCACCTGAGGAAGAAACACAGTATTGATCCCCATGCTAACATTAGCATGCTTGAAGATACCATGACAAGCTCAACTCTGACTAACTTCTTCCATCAAAAGCTAAACAACAACAATTCAAACTGAGCCAAGAACAAAACCTGACATTTTGTTTTTCATTTGTAAAGATATGAGGCCTTACAGTGACGTTGAAAATGACAGCTCTTCTCTGTACTTTGGAACCCAGGTACTCAATCCCCTCAACACAACACTTCAGCAAAACATGCTCTCCAAAGCTTTACAATCAAGTCAAAAGTGAGATAAAATGTAAACTGTCAAAATCAGAATGTGTCGCTTTAACCAAGGATGGAGGTTCAAAGGTCCAAAGGTTACCAGAGTAATTCAACGAATGTTGAATGCTGAAAAAAAAAACCTGAAAACTGCAGTACTCAAATGTGAAACAGAGGCATTTTTTTGCTCTGTTAAATTATGTTCTCATGTAAATGCCTCCAACAATTGGCAATATAGTTCTCAAACTTTTATTTCCTTTATGTAATAAGTAACAGATTGTTGTAAATGGGTTTATGATATCATCTGATATTAACTGCATATTGACCGCAAATCAAAATCATATTGGGGAAGAATTGTGATATCAGCAAATATTGAAAATCATTATCATATTGTATCGTGATGAAACTGGTGATTTATACCCCCAAGCAAACAGCTCCGTCAGACAAAATGGTTTAGGTTCACAAATAATTTCTTTTTATGTCTTCTGGATGTGTAAATGCTCATTTTTGATTGGTCAAAATCCCACAAGTAATTAATTCTCAAGAGCAAAAGGTGACACTAAGGACAGATACACAGCATATCTTGAAAAGGAGCCTGGCACCTTTCACCTCTGCCTGTTGACACTGTGGAAAAAGTTTTAGTTTCCATCCCAGGCTGGTCTTGAGAGTCAGAAAATCCTGACGGTTACGGGGCATGGATTTAAAGCTGGTGAGTGTTTTCTGCTTCAAAGTAACTTAAACCATGAGTAGTAGAGTTAATAACAAAAAAAAGGTATCAAAAACCGTGACGTTTGCCTCATTTGTGTTTAAAGATGTGATCAGGAGGAATACAACTATTCCAGCAGAAGAAAATGCTCACTCTAATGCAAATGAAACAAACAAGCTGACTAATCTGATACCTTTATTGAATGTTGATCCATCCAGTACGGAGAGTGAGGAGAAACCATTTCCATGGTAGCATCACCAGCTGTAAAAGCTGCGGTTAAATGTTTCATCAATCACATAAATTATCAATAATAGTAGTGATAACACTTTTAAGGCTCCTGTGAGGACTTTGAAGTTGGTACTGAAACAGACTGAAATTACTAGTTCTGACTCTCTATGACCCACAACAGCAAACTAGGTCACCTGAGACCAGACTACGTGTTTCTGTATGGATTCATTTTTAATGCTTGAAAATAACTGCAGAGGGTCGGTTTTGGAGAAGCTGATTCACAGAACACTGAAAAAAAGACTAAAGGGTTATACTTTATTACAGAACACAATGCATGACAAAATTTAGAACGGCCCCAAAGTTCCTCACAGGAGCTTTAAAGTCAGTACTTTGTGTTTTACGCCTTGAATTAGCAATGTGGAGACAAGTGGAATGTTGGGAGATAGTGTGGCTTCATGGTCGTGTCTCATCCTAATAAGCAAAACCACCTGTCCACTGTGTGTTATCTTTACCTTGATTATTGATGTATTTCAGTTTTTGGACCCTTTAACTTTAACTGATTCAGCTGAAAAGAGACAAAAAAACTGTGTGAAGAAGAGATTGTTGGAGATAAAGGGTGAAACCTGTGAAAATTCTGCCATGGACTGCTATCAGCTGAGCTTTAACTTCCCAGCAGACTTTATTAATCTTATCAAAACCTAGTTTGTCTGTTGAGACACATGTGCTTCAAAAATGTAGGCTGTGGTTAGTTCTAATCCACCAAATGCAAGTAATCTTGTTTAAATGTACCAAACCTTGGGGAAAAAAGGGCTGCATATGAAACATACTGACCCAACAATCACTACAAAAGAACACAACGTCCAGTAAAATGGTTTAAGTCCAAAGACCAAAAGGAAAGCATGAAGATTAAAGGTTAGTTAGTGTACAGAATGTTTGCTTGGCTGCTATGAAAATCTAATTATTTGGTTTTGTGGGATCAAACTGTAGAAAAGAAAGACTGTCTTGATTTGTTTCAACCAAAGATGGAAAAAGTTTTGCTTTCACCAACATCTGAATCATCTAAAACAAGCAAGCAGGTAAGTAAAATTGAGGCCCTTTTCATTTCTTAACTTTCATAACAGTAGTGATTTGATTTCCATTTTCCTTTCCCTTTTTTGAGGTCAGTTTCATGCCAGAGGTAAATAGCCTGTGAAAACTTCACAGTGACTGTTATGGACTATAAATACATGCGGTTGTCTCGCTGAAGCCTGATTAAACAGAACTTTCAGTCATCAATGGCAACTGAAGAGGGAGTCCTGTTTCACCAAGAGTGTATCTCACTCATCGCGCTCTATCTGAACATCTAACAGTCGAGTTGAGCTGAAAGGCTTTAAATGCTGTTGCCCTTTTCAACTACATTGCTAAACTGTGAAAGAAATGTTTACAGAGATATTAAGCAGGCTGTCACAAGCCAGCAGGGTGAAGGCGTCCACCAAGCTGCCGCTGATTAGAATTAAACAGAGTGAGGAAATCATAGAGCGCCGCGCTGTGTGCCGTGTTGGTGCAGGGTCGGGGTAAGGGTGGTTGAGTTTTATGGAGCTTTTGTGGAGCTGATTCAATGAAAGCTGTAATGATGGGAGGTTTTCTTTCTTTATAGCCCTGTTGACAAATCCAGCTAAAGCCACCCACCGTCTTTCTCTCTGATATCCAATAAATAGGCCCCGTGTGAACAGCAAAGTAACTCAACAAGCCACTGTCTTCCAAAAACAACAGAATGGCCTGTCAGAATATGATGATTATGGTAAGACTTCATTTATACTTCAGAATTAAGGCCTTTAGATTGTTCACAAGGAACAGACATCGTCTTTGTACAACAGATAACCAACCCTTTACTTGAGGACAAAGATGAGAGAAACTTTAGTGCCCCATGACAATAATGTCCACACGGAAACTCGGGGGCAACTCAGGGCACATCAAGGAGAGCAATCCTAGTTTCTTTCACCCACGTTTTAGAGAGCATATTACAGCTGCATCTTGAAGTAAACTGATATTTGGTAACTTGTAGCATGGTTTGGCAGCTTTGCACATTGTGGACATGTAGAGTCCATGCTGATCTATTCTATTCTAGTCTGTGTCAGGTTGTAGTGACTCCTAACAGCTCGACATGACCAGTGTATCATCATCACAGGCACTTGAATGTTCATCTGCAAGGTCCACCAAAGGCTGGTGGTGCTAGCTCTGCTAATGTTAGCAACACTCTGCAAACCAATTTGACAGTGTTGACATGCAGGCTCTATGATTAAGTGTTTGGACTAAATGTTAACCTAACTGTGAGTTTTCCCTCCTTCAGAGTAATCAGTTCGCCAGAATTTATGCTTCGTTGAAATGACCATGAAACAAGTCTCCTCAAAACTTCCCTAATTCAGACTGGAAGAGGCACCTTCAGGCACAGACGCTCTTACTGTTTCACTGGTTTCTGATTTCATTTGAACACTTTTGTGCAGCCGTCCAGGCCAACGCTGCCTCTTTTCAGGTTTGCTTCACCTCAGGGATCCTTTCCGGATTCCCGCACAGGCCTCATACAAGCCAGAAAATGACCAGGCCTCAGACCTTCAAAATTAACTCTCTGGCGCCACTATATCTGATGGTGGCAAAACCACACGAAGGCTTCCCTGGGGTAAATTGAGAGTCAAATGCACCATAACAGCAATGCACAAGACGAGGGCATTAAAGACCTGATCGGATTGTTTCGTTTTATACCCAGGCACACCTAATAAAATAAGAGACCAAATACAGTCCCTGAGGTGTCTCGACCTTGTTTATGCCCAGTTTATTGCGCTTTTTAAGTGGAAAAAGTTCAGTTGGACAAACCTTGATGTGGTTGCATTGACTAGCTAACAGTATTTCTCAAAGTATGTCAAGTTATGACCTGTTCTTCGTCTGTTTTTAATGTTGTGTCTGTGGTAATCACACACTTTTAAGAAAGGCGAACGCAAACCCTAACCTCAAGTGTAAAAGTCATGACACCCTCAAACTCCAATAGGTCTTCAAAACATGGCCAGAGAGAGAAAAATCACTATTTTAGCAACAAAGAGAGAGAGTGTTTCAAAGGTCAACCTGTTCTAATATGATTGGTGACAACAGCCAGTCAAAATCACTTGTGCTCATTTGAAGTAACACATAAAATTGTTGGGTCTGATGTGCCAAAACAGAGACATGAATGAGGATGTGAGGAACAATAACTTCATGAGTTAAAGCTAACTCCAATCACCTCATCAACGCATCAAAACTGCAATAATAAAATGATTTCTTTCATTTCCCCCTTATTTCATCTACCGCTAAAGAGAAAGCTAATAAAAGTGCCGCCGGCTGGTTCCTGAGACGTCTGAGAGGCTGAGTAGGCCTGCTTTAAAATAACAACAATCAATGCTTCTGGGCGTTAAGCTAAACGGTCAAGTGTAATCCCCTTAGCTTCTGACCAGCATTAGCAGAAATTCCTCAATAATACGCGACATGATTTCATAGTGACTGCTGCCTTTGGGAGATGTTTGTAATGCTAAAGAGGTCACTGAAAGGCACAGACGTAGAGACAGTCAGGCAGACAGGGGGACAGGGGGACTTAAGAGTGCTGGCTTGGGGAACAAGGTCCCTTTTTATCTGGTAATTTCAGACCTGAGTCATTAGGATCCATTTTTCTTTAATAACAAAGAGCGTGGTGGAGCACGGCTGAATGTTTGTACAGCTGATTATTAACAGCACACCTTCCTACGTTTGGTAAAGGAAGCAGAAAGAAAAACTGGCCTCCTTTGTGACACACTGAATCTTTACATCCTGCTTTTTTCAATGTGTTGAACACATCCTTACAGGACAGATGGGGCTCTGCTTTTATGAAAACAACTTTAGAGGAATGCTGCCTCATGAAGCATTTGTCATCCAAAACCACAAGAAAAAAATAATACAGTGTTTAGACAGATAATGAAGTTGTAGAAGCAGGAATTTGCTAATAAGCCAACGGTTAACTCACTGTCCTCATTTTATCCTCAAAACTGGCTGGCTGATGAAGTTCAGTAGTGAGAAGAGAGATCTGTGTTTTTCTCTGCTGAAAATGATTTCTGTGGTTTATTTAGTAGTGGTGGTGGAGACTGGAGCTGAACTGACAGACAAAAAGGACAGAAGAGAAGAGGAAAGATAAACAGGAGAGCGACAGAGCACGGGCTAAAGGATAAACTATGAGATAAATGCTAAAACACAAGCTAGAGGCTAAACAACAAGCTCAAAGCTAAAACACAGGTTAATCTGTTTGTGATGATGTTCATTCCAACCCACATGCAGCAGTTATTCTGCAGTGATCTGATCAAACTTGAGAGTCTGTCAATAAAATGAAGAGTGAGGTTACGTTAGCTCTGATTGGTGAGGTTGGAGTTGGTAGATAACTTCTGGTAGGACATGACCAGGATTCACTAACATTACAAGTTGCGGACACGTCTCAGACGAGGGGCAACATCCAGCAGAGAAATGCTAAAAGTTGCCGTTCATGGAGAATCCTCTAGAGGCTGGCTGCAGAAAGACCGGAAGTCACGTACACACCAAGGCAAATAAAAAAAACAACTGATTTTTGCGGCATTAAGAAGCATATCTACAGCCTGGTTCAAAAAAACTGCTTGGGTCTGAAATGCTCATTTCTTGGCGTACACTGTACAGAGACAGAATTTTTTTCTAACTTAGCAGTTCATTAGATGTTAGGATTACAAGTTTGTCCAATCAGAGGCTCAGCTCACGTGACTGGCGGGCACCCTATAGCTGTTTGAAAGGAAGCTCAAAGTCCGCGTCACATCCAATATGGCCCTGTCCAGTGATTGGCTTCATTTGACTGTATCAGGAACAGACGGGTGACGTCGCAGAGACTACGTCCATATTTTATACAGTCCTTGGTCTTCAAGCACCGGGCTGTGAGTAACGCTAAATATAGACGGCTACTAAACTCCAGTACAAACTGAAAAAGTTTACTTGTTGTCACTTTTTAAAAAACAGCTCTGTGTAACCGTTGATAAATACCACCTTACCTCGTCACGTTGTATCCTGTAATAAGGTGTCTTGACCAAAGAAAAGTAGTGTTAAAAAGATCTGCTCTCCATTCATTTGCTTTAAAACAAACATACTTCTTGAGTCATGTGCTCATGACGGTGCAGAGCAGGTGCTCATTTGTTTGTTTTGTTTTCGTTTTTTGTTTCTTATCTTATCACTTGCTTACTGTTTTTCCACTGAAACATTATTTTTGGATTTGGAGTCCAGAAGTCCTGTCCAGGTAAGTTTTGATTAAGTACTGAGGTAAATATAATTGATACTATGGTTTAACTTTAAGTAACGGACACATTTAAGTTTAACTAACAATTTGATTTGATTTTTGTGGGGGTGCTGAGAGGCCTTCAGACATCTAATCTGTAAAGCCTCTTTGAGCATCTGGTATGTTTGCTTATGATAAATATTTATGTCTATCTTCAAGGCAGACTCAGTCAGGGAAAAGTCCCAATAATTCCCTGAAAATTCATGTAAAATATCATTTAAGAATATTGCATTAGACAAGTTTTCTTGTTTGTCTGCTTGGAACAAACAATGATATAAATTCCTAGCCATTAATTTCTGAAAATTCCGGTGGAAAGTTTCCAACTTTGAAAATTCCTGACACTTTGCAACCCTTGTTGAGTTTGGCTTCAGCAACCATGCTAGCCTAGTTTTTCTGGAGGTCTGAGAGGGACTCTCATTGAGCCACAAATGTAGCCATGAACTACAAGTCCCACTGTGTTGGCTGCAGACATCTAAACACAGAGAGCAGGAAGGGATTAAAAAGTCCTTCACAAATCTCCGACAATTAGCGTGTGTAAAGTGAGTAAGAGCCTTTAGCTTCACTTTTGTTAGCGTAGCCATAAAACAAAGTACTTGACTGACTGTTATAAGACTCCTTAAAGGCAGCAGGATCCACAGAAGAATTCACAATCAGACCATTCTGTTGAACATGTAGGCTGCTAACCCATCAGCCTCCACCGACCTGAGCAGTTTCAGACTTACCTGGGAGAAGTTGAGTCCATTGAGTGGATGGCACTGTTCCTCCACCTTCTCTACAGCCCCTGTCCTCTTCCTCATCCTCTCTGCCTCCTGAGCCAAGTACAAGTCCAGCACTGGTACCCCTCGTGTCTTTATATCAGCCTCAGTTAGAGAGTTCACCATCAGCATCACCCAAACAGGCCGCTTCCTCTCCCAGTTCCCGGCGATGGCATTGAAGAGGTAATCCGCGTAGAGCCCTTTCCCCCTCTGATCCGGAGTCATCCACGAGGGCATCATGAGTTTCACATACTCCAAGTGTCTCTTGAGTCTCCGATAAATGTCCCTGGGCAGGACGTCCTGTAAGTTCTCGCCCTGAGGGAGCAGCTGGCAGCTGGTCAGGGCTGAGATGGTGTAGGGGTCCGTCAGGTCCAGCTCAAAGTAGACAATGTTGCTCTCTTGGAAGGCCTGCTTGGAGTTTTCAGGGATGAAATCCCAAACACGGGTGTAGGGAACGTGGATGGTACCATAGAAATATGAAGGCGGGTCCCGTTTGATGGTCCATAAGAAAGAGTTCAGGTCAGTTTGCTGGGGAGAAGATAAAAAAGGTGACCATGAGGATGTCGTCAGGAGTCAGTGTTGTGTTCATTAATCTGTGATATTGGATGTGTGGTGTTCTTGGATTTGGATCAAAAGATTTAAGATTGAAAATTTAGAGGCAGATAATCCTCTCACTTCACAATCTGAGCTGGGATAAACTGATGGTTACCAAAAAAATCACGTTTCAGTTTTGTTTGTTAAAAATGAAGTTTTTGGGGAATCTAGTGACAGGCATTAAAGAGCAGAGAGGGAGAGACGCCTGTACAACACCTCGCAGCACATCCAGCACTTTGTCTACAAGAGGCTGTTTGTTAGACCGACTCCTAACAGACTGATAATGATGTATTAACAGGCCACTTAGGACCCAGGTGCCAAATTAACAATACACACGTCAGTGATTGTCAGACACAGAGCTTGTTGCTTCTTGTCTGCTGCTTCTGGATCTGGCCTGGAAATTGTCTGGGTGTGAGTTTAAAGGACAACACAGTAAATTTCAACAATGGTTTAGTAAAACAGTAGACATCCAACTGAGATTTAAGAAAGCTTATTCAGTCATACAGTACAAGGAGACAGATGGTGTGAAAGGACAAGTACGGTCCATGAAATAAATCTGTTTAAAATCTACTAATACCAGTTTGTGTAATGATTTTATGAATTCCCATTGAATTTCTTGTCTTTATTTTGTTTATTTGCAGCTGTTTGGGGGGAAAAACAATCTGAACATAAAAACTGAATCACGAGATCTGTGATTAACATTTTAATGGCACTTTTACAATTTATGGCATTTAAACTAACTGTTCATTTAAAAACCAACCCCTATTTCAAAACCTGTTTCAGGAGAACTCGAGAGAGAGAGAGAGAGAGAGAGAGAGAGAGAGAGCTTTAATGAAACAACTCAAGCTGGGGATAAAGTCAAAAGCTGATTTTTTGACACTTAAAAGGCAAATAAAGACATATCAACACGTGTCAGATTTAATGAATCCAGCAGGTTTAAGAACAGAGAATCACTGTCAAAGCAGTGTAATACCTGACTCGTATGAACTGATGACTTACTTTCTTGTTAAGCTCGCAGTTGGTGGAGTCCTTCAGCCTCCACTGGTCTGCTCGGACCAGGAGGATCACACAGGACTGAATGAAAGCGCCCAAAGTCCCCCGCATCGTAACTCTCTCTCTCACTTTCCAAAAAGTGCGCGCGGTGGTTGGTGTTTGCTTCCCAACGTGTTGCAGCGACTATATCCGAGAAAGCATGAGTGAAGTCCAGTTATTTCCCAAACTCCGGCTCCATGCGGTCACGTAAAACGAGCTGACAAGTATCCGACAAACCGCCGGACAGAGTCATGCTGGCTCGAGCCTGGACATGGACGCGCTGCTGCTGTTTCACGTGTGTTTGGGGGAAGAGAGAGAGAGAGGTGGTCACGAGAGTTTACGCAGGGTCACATCACCCTGCTTTCCCCACACTCCCGTCTCTGCATCGCCTTCCTGTGAAGTTTGCACGAGTTTCTTCAAAAGTTTGATGATTTGCGCGCGCGTCAGCGCACCTGAAGCCAAGAGGGGGAAACAACAAACTGGATCTCTGTTCGTGTTTGGTTGCTGAATGTGAGCGTGAACTGAACCAACTTCAACACTTCTCTGCACACACTCACACACTGCTCTGCTTCTCGGCCTGCTGAGTTTGTTTCCGCAACTCTGCAACTCTCTCTCTCTCTCTCTCTCTCTCTCTCTCTCTCTCTCTCTCTCTCTCGCTCTCTCTCCAAGACGTTTTGTGTGTCTGTGTGTGTGTGAGTGAGCATCTCCGTCAGGCAACTCTGCCTACCCCCTGGGTCGCCTGTGCATACCCCTCCCTCCCTGACCGACCCACCTCCCCCTCTTTCCCTCACACACACACACACTCACTCACTCACGCACACACACCAGTAATCTGATTAAACATCACCCCGCCCGCGACATGTAAAGTCTCCATTCACATCAGTCGTGTCAATAAACAAGGTGTGTTATTCTGCAGTCCGCAGGGCCATTAAGATTTACAACAACTGGGAAAAGAGACAGACTGAGAGCTGTGATACTAAACACCGTGAAGCCTCAGTTTCACTTGTACCATCAGATCCGTTTATAAAAAGTAAGACCTATGAGGTCTTGGTCTTGCTGTCACTTATCTGTAAGTAGCCCACAGGGAACCTGAGGTGCCAGAGGAGATCCCGTGGATAGATTATACCCGGGTTAGTTAATGGCTCACAAACTGGCGGCATTAACATGAGAAAAACCCAATAACAGCAATTTGCTCAAGTTAACATCCGAGCATAGACAAGAAAAGTATAGAACTTCACCCTCGTTCTCAAACCCAAACTTGGCCATTCACTTAATTTAACTGTTATTAATAGATTTAATAACCGAGTCCAAAGAAACAACTGATCAACAAAAGATTAACTCAAAGCATTTTGCTCATTTCAATCACTGGTAACTGTTTTCACGGTCCGTATTATAGGGTGTTACTGCCAGTCTATAGGTACTGCATGAAAACATAAAGACTAAATACAACTTCACCAAAGTGAAACAATACATACTTTAGAAATGTTACAACAGTGTACCTGGATTCAGAATAATTTTTCCAGAAAGCTGCACATAGACTACCAACTTCACTGAGTGTGATCTGGTGTTTTTACGTCTTTATAAAGCGGAGGGGGTTCATTCTTTGTGAGAGTTCTTCTACAAAGGTGCAAAGCTTTAACCCATGCTCCTCTAAAATCCTCCAAAAACATCAACATTAAATTCCAGGTAGATGTTGGGACAGCAACTACAGTATGTGCGCAGCATACCGATCTATGCGCCCTGATTCTATGCTGTGTATCCTGCCGTCAAACTGCTGGTTCACACGGGGGCAGCGGACACATGTTGATGTTGTCAGACGTCTGAGTAAATACGAAACGGATTGTTATCGCGAGGGATGACTCCGTGTGGATGTCTGCAGTCAAATAAAAGACCTGGGAGAAAAAAATGAGGTCCAGCTCAGAATGATACTGTAGGTGTAGGCACTCACTGTCCATAAAGGAAACCTGGGACTACACTCAAAAAATGAAAAAAATAAATTTAATTAAATTTATTACGTCAACCGGTTCCATGTAACTGTATCAGGTTGGATGAAAACAATTTTAAGGTAAACTAAATCAAACTTTTATTTTCATTTGAGTTTTCTTTTTTTTTTTCTTTTTTTTTTCTTTTTTTTTGAGTGTTACATTAATTCACAGATGAAAGCTGAGAAGAACCTCTTTAAATCAGTTCAGCCTTTCCATTAACACTGTGGCCTACACAACAACAAATAAAGGATAATTACACAACACTTAATAAACAGATGACTTTAGGACCAATCCAAGAGCTTTTGTTCACCTGAGTCTGACTCAGACCAGTGTTTGGAATCTGAATCTGCGAAAGCTCCCCCTGGTGGACACACCTATTATTACCAGCTGTTATTTTCTCCATTCAGTTTTCTCTGCCCTCTCCAACTCCACTATTTAACCAATCTGGGCTTTGAACAAATAACACCAGGCCCAGGCCCTTCTTTCCATTCCCAAACCCGAGATAAAAGGAAAGGTGGAAACTAAAACACAGACAAGGAAGGAAAAATCAGTCAGGCAGTATCTGAGAGAGACAAACAGTAACAGATAGAGACTCTGAGGAGTGATTCATGTCTCTCCAAATTGAATTTGGAACTACGGGTTGTATTTATTTTTTCTTGGTTTTTTTTAAAGGAACAATTCCCTAAAATATAAGCCTCATTCATTTTGAAATACTGCAACTCTCCTGTTTTCACGCTTCACTTTGTTTTGAGAGTGGAAAAAAGCCAAACAAGGATGAGAACAGTACGTTTAAGCAGCATCAACCTCTTAAATCTCACTAAGCACAAATGTCTTCCACATTTACATCACTTTTTTAGGTGGAAAAAGGCATAAAATCTGTGTAAAAGACCTCTGAAACCCTGAGAAAATACAAATCAGTCATGTTTCTGTATAAGTAATACAGAAAATGCCGATCCTCCATATGCTGCCTGTTTAAAATTACATCTGTCTCAGACTAAATGATCCAAGCTGTTGCCGGCTGCTAATGAAAGCGGTAAAAATAGTCTGCTGGGATGAAGGGGGGACGTGTTTGTGTGTATGTGTTTGTATTGTGATCTTTGTTTATGCTGTGTATCTGTAGAAATGTAAAAAGAACACCTGCAGCAGCTTCCTCTTTAATGTCTGAAAAGGTCAGAGAAGTGCACACACACATACACACACACATCCACAGGCACACCTGTTTTTTATTTCCATTATCTCCCCACTCTGCCCACAGAGGATCTTTTACATAAATACTCATCCGACATACGTCATCTGTTTCAGCTCTGTGCAGCATCACATATGTCGGAGGTAAGACATGGGAATCGCAGCTCGTTTTTCTTCACTCACTGGTTTACGAACCACATACCTGAGCTTCTCACAAATACTAAACAAGGGATCGGGAGGAAAGTTAGGGATCATTAGTTGCTAAACAAACAAGTCCACATGATTAAAGGTTGGGAAAGGAAAAACAGTCACATAAAAACTTTTATTTCAAAGTTAGCTCTGGGTTTTAATTTCATTGAAGAAAAGTTCTGATAAATAAAGCTGGCACTCTGGAGGGTGTTATTATCTGTTATTCATTCATTCATTACTTAAAGAGCATATTGCAGGCCGAAGACAACAGTTGAGCAATTTGTTGGAAAATAACTTTAGAATAATGTTTTGAAAGATTTATTTATTATTTATCTTTTTTTTCTTGAGGAGTGTATTTTATTAGCGTTATGGCAGCATATATTCTACAAACCGGATTTGGTTGAAGTTGGGAAATTGTGTAAAATGTAAATAAAAACAAAATACAACGATTTGAAAATCCTTCTCAACCCATATTCAATTGAATGCACTTCAAAGACAACATATTTAATGTTCAAACTGATAAACTTAATTGTTTTTTGCCAAATAATAATTTACTTATAATTTCATGGCTGCAACACGTCCAGTAGAAGTTGGGAAAGGTGGCAAAAAATACTGAGAAAGCTGAGAAAAGCTCATCAAACACCTATTTGGAACATCCCACATGTGATCAGGCTAATTGGGAACAGGTGGGTACCATGATTGGGTATAAAAGGAGCCTCCCCAAACATGCTCAGTCATTCACAAGCGAGGATGGGGCGAGGTTCACCATTTTGTCCACAACTGCGTGAGAAAATAGTTGAACAGTTTAAGAACAACATTTCTCAAAGCAAAATTGCAAAGAATTTAGGGATTTCAACATCTACGGTCCATAATATCATCAAAAGGTTCAGAGAATCTGGAGAAATCACTGCACGTAAGCGCCACGGCCGGAAACCAAGACTGAATGACCGTGACCTTTGACCCCTCAGACGGCACTGCCTTAAAAACCAACATGAGTGTGTAAAGTAGTTCGTCACTACATCAGTAAGGGCAAGTTCAAACTCTACCATGCAAAGCAAAAGCCCTTTATGAACAACATCCAGAAACGCCGCCGGGTTCTCTGGGCCCGAGCTCATGTAAAATGGACTGATGCACAATGGAAAAGTGTTTTGTGGTCTGATGAGTCCACTTTTCAAATTGTTTTTGGAAACACTGGACGTGGTGTCCTCCGGACCAAAGAGGAAGCGGACCATCCGGACTGTTATCAACGCAAAGTTCAAAAGCCAGCATCTGTGATGGTATGGGGGTGCATTAGTTCCCATGACATGGGTGACTTACATTTCTGTGAAGGCAACATAAATGCTGAAGAGTACATACAGATTTTGGAGCAACATATGCTGCCATCCAGGCCATGTCTTTTTCATGGACGCCGCTGCTTATTTCAGCAAGATAATGCCAAGCCACATTCTGCACGTGTTACAACAGCGTGGCTTCGAAGTAAAAGAGTGCAGGTTCTCCCCTGGCCCGCTTGCAGTCCAGACCTGTCTCCCATTGAAAATGTGTGGCACATTATGAAGCGTAAAATAGGACAGAGAAGACCCCGGACTGTTGAACAACTGAAGCGGTTCATCAAGCAAGACTGGGAAAGAATTCCACATGAGAAGCTAAGAGAATTAGTCTCCTCTCTTCCAAAACGTTTATTTAGTGTTATTAAAAGGAAAGGTGATGTAACAAAGTGGTAAACAGGCCCTTTCCCAACTTCTACTGCACGTGTTGCAGCCAAGAAATTCTAAGTTAACTATTATTTGAAAAATAAAATAAAGTTTATGAGTTTGGGCATTAAATATGTTGTCTTTGTAGTGTATTCAATTGAATTTGGGTTGAAAAGGATGTTCAAATCATTGTATTTTGTTTTTATTTACATTTTACACAATTTCCCAACTTCAACCGAATCCGGTTTGTGTGAAACATGACCCCTTCCCTCATTTAATACGTGTCATGTTTTTGTGGTGACATCATTTGATAGTTTAATGGAACTGATTGATTAATTGGTTCAAAATGGTAAAAGTGTCATATAAAATATTATGACACCAACAGAAATACAAACAACACATTTAAATAAACATCTAACATGTTGTTTTAACAAGTTTAAAACAGATTCTTGATACCGACCCTTATGTCACTGTTCCAAACATGTTTATATTTTCTGATCAGATTTGTTATTTTGAAATGGTGAGTGTGTGGGTCCTGTTACTTCCAGAGCCAGCTTCAAGCAGACATTTGAAGGTCTCAGCTTCATCTTTTATGTCCGGTGGTTGCTGCTTCATTAATACTCTTGGTCCCCACGCTGTAACATTTTCCCAGTGAATGTGACAGGTAGTGGGAGAGCACTCTGAGTGGTCAAAAAGACCAGAAAAGTGTCAGGTAACTTCACTTCCATTTGCAAGCCCTCCTCTGTGCAGCCTTAAGCAACATTACTTTAGCTCAGAAGTGAAGGCTCCTGATTTCACTGTACAATGATTGATGATATTCTTCTGCAGTTGGGTCAAACAGACTGTCATGAAATTATCAACGTTGTGCTTTTCTATCTTTTATCCTTTCCTGTTATTTGTTTTGTGAAATGAATCTTACAACCAAACAAACCACTCAACATTTTCATGTGGTTCTTTTATTTTATGAAAGAGAACCCATTTGATGCCGCTTGTGGACTTCAGTGACCTCCTGTTAATACTGACACTATGGCACATCTGTACATTTCCACTTTAAAGTGGCTCTGTTGGTGAACATCAAAGAGCACTGGGCTCTTCTGAGGGTTCCTGAGCAAACCTCTGAATCTCCGTCTTTGGACAAAACCTTCAAAAGGATTTCACAATATGGAAATGAGGACATATGTTTTGTTTTATATAGACTGAGAGGTGGATTATTTGATCCTATCAGGTGACCCACACAACTCTGTTCCTCGTAAAATGTGAATATAATGAGAAATATTTTTGCGTGTGTATTTAATGTGTTCAACAGAGTATCCCATGCATTCAAAAAAAAAAAAAAAAAAAAAAGCTAAACAGAACCTTCAATTCTGATTGTTTAAGCCAAAAGTCAAGTTGGGAAAATATTAATGCCAATAAACAAAAGGATCTGTGTTGTATGAAAGCCTGCAAGTGCTTCCAGATTGCTATCTATACTCTACAGGATTTGTATGTGTGCATGCACACACTGTTTACACACTTTTGATGCTTTTATTATCCTGAATAAATACCAGAGAAGACATAACTTTCAGTGAGCAGACTGCTGGCCAGATGTATTCACTCATTTAACACATGAACGGAGAAAAGAAAGAGAGAAAGAAGCAGGGGAAAGTGAAAAAGAAGAAGAAGAAGAAGAAAAGAGTGGATTGAGAAGAGAAGCTGTGTGAGACTTCCAGTAAGTGTTGAAATTCATGTGACTCAGTCCATTTACAGATGGTCAGTCATATCAACCATGGTCCACGTCCTTCACAGCACATTAAGCTCTGATTTACAAGACCTGGCATGAGTACCTGCATTTCTTCTTTTCCCTCTCCCTGTGTGTGTGTGTGTGTGTGTGTGTGTGTGTGTGTGTGTGTGTGTGTGTGTGTGTGTGTGTGTGTGTGTGTGTGTGTGTGTGAGTGAGTGTGTGTGTGTGTGACTTTCTGCATACTTTCACTGTCAGTCAGTGTGGATTGGTGGAGGAGCTCCAATCACAGTCGGTGAGAGATGGAAAAATGTCCTCCAAATGAGGAGAAGCTGAAGAAATGCCAACCCAGGAGATGATCAAAATTTGTTTTCAAAAATTCATCAGCTACAGGTGATACAGATTTGTGTATGAGGCGGATAGCTTAGCTTAGCTTTAGCCTGTGTATTTGTACATTATTTAAACTGGCAAGATAAAGTGCTTTACTCGTGTGCTTGTGAGGTTTGATAGAATCCGAGGTTCCTGATCCAGGTTAGCATCATGGATTATTAGCTGTTAGCGTGTTGTTGTTTTTGTTGACTTCGAGTGTTCAGCTCATCATCTGTCATGTAGAGTTTCAAAAGTCCAGATCTGTAAGTTGTTTTGATGTAACCACATAAAAAGAGGGTGTTTGGGGGTCTTGGAGTCAGTGTAAATGTGTCCTTAAAGGTAGTTATGGCTGGCTCAAACACCGAACATAATAAGGGACACAAAACAAAGGGTTAAGTTCTTAGTAATTATTTCATTGTCCATGAAAATATAAAGTACCTCAAAAATCAGGCAAAAACACTCAAAAGGTGTTGCTGCTGTGGAGGTGAGAGAGAGAGAGAGTGGTTAATGAGGAGGCCCTGCCTAAATAGCCTCAGCCTGATTGTCTGCAGGTGCTGACAGACAGGTGAAATTAAAAGAAGACACCTGAGGGCACTAAACAAACAGTAAACAACAGTGATGTAACAGGTACTGTGAGGAATATCTAGTTATGCAGGGCTGTTCTTGAAATGTGACAACAAGCAAACTGTCAGTTTGTACAGTAGTTTAATAGCAGGTTACTCACAGCTTGGTGTTTGAGACGCACCCGTAGGCTAATGTTTAACAGTAGCGAATCCTCATTATGTCCTGCTCATCTACCAATCAGAGCTAACGTAACCTCACTCTTCATTTTATTGACAGACTCTCAAGTTTGATCAGATCACTGCAGAGTAACTGCTGCATGTGGGCTGGAATGAACATTATCACAAACAGATTAGCCTGTGGTTTAGCCTTTAGCTTGTGTTTTAGCATTTAGCTCATAGTTTAGCCTTTAGCCTGTGCTCTATTGCTCTTCTGTTTATCTTTCTTCTTCTCTTCTGTCCTTTTTCTTTCTGACAGTTCAGCTCCAGTCTCCTCCATCACTAAACTAATCCCAGAAATAGTTTTCAGCAGAGACAAACAGATCTCTCTCATCACTACTTAACTTCATCAGCTGGCTAGGTGTTGTCATTGAGACTTCAACTTGTCGTAAATGAATCTGGTCCTGTCCAACCTGATAGGGAAGCTAAGAAAAAGAATTTAGAAATAACTTACATCGGTGCTGATAATCTCATTTTAAGTTGTGGATTAGGATCAGGCAGATATCTAGAAGAAAGACTTTCAAGATCACTTAAAAGTACTCACAGAGACTTTTAACTGTATTCCATGTATTGTCCAGCAGGGAGCGCTCTAATGGTTGCAAATAAAGCATCTGGTATTGCTTTTATTAAACTTTAAAACTGTACCAGAACAAAGTTATGCTAGGACTGTCTTTATAATTAAAGATTTCACCCCGAAACAGAGCAATATTGATGTCCCAGAGTTTGATTTCACATCAGGTGTGGCTTGTAAACATATTTATCTATCTATTCTCACTGTTTATGCTCTACACACTGCTGCACTGGGATCATGACACAGAGTATTAGTCTGTTTGGATATGTCTCACCCAAAGTCTTAAATGCAGTTTTCATGATGGTGTGAAGTAATTTGATGATAAAATGTGATTTAGAAGTGTGAACTGTTAGCCTTTGCTATCATGTCAAGCTAACATTTTCTTCATTCAACATTTCTTTGTTCTTTCAAAGTCTCCAGCAAAAACTATGTGGGCTACAGACACAGACTGTATAACTCATGGACATAATCTCTGCAACGCCTCCAATTTGTTTCTTCATGCAGAGTTTTAGAGCTCATCCTTTTCAGGTGACAGAGGCTGGTCTAGGATCAGAGGTTTAGAGGTGCTGAGAACCCAGAGAGCTGCCCACTCAGACAAGATAAATGTCATTGTTTTTTATTATTATTATTATTATTATTATTTTTTTTTTTTTTACATTTTAACACAATTTCATTCCCACATTTGTGAAAGAATAGCAAAGAACATTTTGGGAAAGTCTTTGACTACACCATCAAATCTGATAAAGGTTACTTAAATGCTGAGCCACAGAAAAAAGAGAGCAATGTATTGGTATCATAAAAGAAACATGTCAGATCCCTAATTTCTGAGGAAAGATGACTTACTTGGACTTACTTTTGGGATTTTCATTTAAAATTCAATGCACAAAGTGTTAAACATATTCACAGAAATAATGGTTTAATGTTTTCAAAAAGAAAAGTGCTTTAAATCTACAAAATAATAAGAAGAAATAACAATAACAATTAGTTAATAAAGGAAAAGCAACCTTGCAAGAATCAAACGGCTTGAAAAAAAGGGGCAGGCAGCTCTCAGAGCTGATACTGATAGCTCACTGTTGAACATTGGTTTGTCTGCTGGACTTTGACATTGTTTTTTTTTACATCCTCACCTAAAAAAGCAAGAAAAACTTGACAAGTGTGGTTAAAGCCAGTAAAGCCAAACTGATAAAAAGCGTCTGATGTCTGAGGTCAATATCACTGACAGGTCTTTGAGCAGCTGCTGGAGGGAGTTTGGCTGTTGAGTGTTTCATTGTACAGAGAAAACCTTTGATTCTCCTTAAACACAGTTAACAGTGACCTTAAGTTTCCTGTTTCCAGGCTGAGGAGACGGAGACATTACTGTGGTCATGAAATGGATTGCTTACTGTTATTCTAGCAGTGTCATCACTTCAGCCAACAAGAAAACAGATTGAAATACAGTATTTTTTGTCTTTTCTGGTCCAAGCATTGGGTGTTTTGTAAACCATATAGATTTCCTTGAGTTATCTTCATCTGACCTGACTACAGTGATGATGTAAATGGTGTTTTTGTGTCGGCTGTTTACAGTAATCCTGTGTAATCTGACGTGTGGTTCCCCAACATGAGAAAACAATCCTTCCAGATTACTCAGCATCACTATATTTCACATACTGACCCTTTAAATCTGGAAGGGACACAAACCACAAGCTTGCTGTTTGATTTCACAACACGTTCAATTATCTGCTTCTTGTAAACATGAACAGTTTCTGATTTCAACAACAAAGGTGATTTTAATGGCACATGACACGCAGAGCATGAAGACATGAGTGCTGGGTTAGTGCTGATGGAAGTGGTTTTGTGACTGAGCTCTTAGTCACAGCATCAAAGTAAAAATGGTGTTCATGGTAAAAAGCATTTACTGGAATCCAGGGTGTCCTGGCGGCTCTGTGGGCAGACGCACACACATACCATGAAAACTGGATCCAACCTCTTACCACCGCTCTCCTGTTTCTCCTCTTTTTATAAGGAAACATATTTTTTAGATTTCATTTATCTGCATCCAAGTACATTCCAGATGATGATTCATATATTTGCCTCCTTTCAGATGCATGTGTAGAAGAGTTTGTTGGGATTTTCAGATATTACTTTGTTCAAACGCAATTTTACACTCTGCTAAAGAGTAACAAACTCTTTGGGTCATCGGCTGCTCTCAGATAAAAGGAAACAAACTGTAAGAGAGTTCTTTCTTGTCAGACATTAATGTGGATCAGGCAAGAAATAAAAAGGAAAACCCAAAGTGGGGGTCCAGACATAATGCCTTCCAAAATCAGATTGACTTACAGTTACATATTTCTTCCTTCATCATAACAAATTTAACAAACAAAGCAGTTAAAACCACGTCTACATAATAGGCCTATGTTTGACCTGTTTTCCACAGAGGTGACTAAATTGGCCTGTTATCCCTTGGCAGGGGGTCACTGGTCTCCTGTACTGCTGGAGGTAAAAGTTTGGGAACCCTTGGACTGGATTATTTAAAGTATTTGAGGGAGTCAATCCAGGGCAGTCCAGGATGCAACATGCAGTGTTCAAAACTTCAAAACAAATTTGAAAGAGCGAGGTCCCTGAATGTTAATCAATCAATCAGAATTAATCTGCAAAGCCCTTTTTTAAAAGCCCCAACAACATTTAACACAAAGTGCTGAACATAAAGCAAAATAAGACCCTGTCCCCTTCCCACTGCCCATCCATGATGCATTTACAGGTAAAGACACTTTCAAAATATAATAAAACTGCTGAGCTGCATAAGATCAGGTGTTAATAAGGAAATACTGGAGGTCACATTAAATGTTAAAAAAAGGAAGAAAAGGAAACAAGAAAGAAAGAAAAATGAGACAGGATGCTTAGACAAACAAACAAACAAACAAAAAACATTAAATAGAGAAATAAAACACGTACTGATAATGCATAAAAGTATCGTTCTCCCGTTCTGACGTTCCTTTTCTGTCAGACAGTTCAGCTCCAGTCTCCACCATCACTACTAAATTAATCACGAAAATCCTTTTCAGCAGAGAAAAACACAGATCTCTCTTCTCAGTACGAAACTTCATCAGCCAGCGTGGTGTTGTCATAGAGACTTTGGGTGCCATAAATCAATACGGTCCTGTCCGACCCAATCAGGAAGCTTAAAAAATAGTATTTATAAATAACCTTTATTGGTGCTGATAATCTCTTTTTAAGTTGTGGATCAGGATCAGGCAGATATCTAGAAGAGAGACTTTTTCAAAAAAGTTAGGACTTGGAAAGTTCTCACAGTCTCACAGTCAGAATTCTGACCCTTTTCTCATAATAACATCAATGATAAAAATACATTGGACCTTATTTTTTTTCCTGTGGCCCTTTTTCTCTTCCATTTTAACAACCTGGTTCAAAATTAAGTATTTTAAAAGTAGTTAATCTTGAGAGTTTTGCCCATAGAAGCATGTGGCTGATTTGACTGACAGGGGTCACCCTGTAGCTGTCTGTGTAGAGCCTTAAGGCCCGCATCTTTGCCTCATTCTGACTAAGACAATACTAGGTTGAGTTCAGCATTGTAAATATGGCTGCCACCAACAGTTAGCTGTCTGTTTTCAAGACAGCTCACAAACTGTCTTATTCTAATGTATTATACAGATGTTTTAATACATTTACAATTTTATTCAAATTTTTTATTATTATTCTATTTCATTTTTATCTTGTGCTGGTTTAGCCAAGGCTAAAGGCTAAAACATGGGCTAAACTGTTTGTGATAATGTTCATTTCAACCCCACACGTTAGCCTATGGATACGTCTCAGACACCAGGCTGCAGTGGCTCTTAAATAGCCGTTTACCAAACTCCAGTACAAACTGACAAAGTTTACTTGTTGTTACATTTCAAACAACAAGAGTTAAGAGTCATGACATCAGTGTGCATGTGACTCCAGCCCAAAGGTGTCGCTGTGATCCACTTCAAGCAGACAGTCCTCTTAGACTGTTTAATCTCAGAACTCTGGCTTTATATTTTTTGACTGGGAGCAGCTGTCTGAGGGTCACGAGCATAGACTGTAAAAAAATGGACGTCACTCACTCAGCTCAAAGTAAGGTCGTGACAAAAACTGCTCCCCCTGGTGACTGGCTGCGGTATAGGTCAAATTCACTGTCTCCCTGTTCATATAAATGGAGCTGTGGTAAAAACAAAATAAATACACCTCATAGAAATATTTCTCACATCTGTATGCTGTGGTGATATTAAGATATTATTAGGCTGCATTGTGTTCATTGTGTGTTTCTGAAATGTTTCTTTTTCATTAGTAATTAGAGGTTAAGAACAGGGTTTTATGTTTTGTTTAACGATGATGACAGCTGCTGTTCTTGTGCAGTTTTTTGGGAATAATAAAATACATCAGGAGGGAGAGTTAAGGAGAGATTAGACTGTCAAAAGAAAAAAAGCTGTTTTTTTGTCACTTGACTCCACTCATAGTCTCTACTAAGCAGACTCTTGCTGCACATTGGCGGCTCCTGTGACGGAGGTTTTTTTGGCTTGTTGGTGGTAAAAGGCGGAGCCACTCTGTCCATTCTATATACAGTCTATGGTCACAAGCAGGGCCACAGTGGGGCTCATTTTCAGCCCTGGAGTTTCATGCCTCAGACTGACCCTCTTTAGATCATGACCTTAGAGCTGTCAGTGCAGACAGCGTTAGCAGCTTCTGTGATATATTTCAGTATTTCAATGTTATGACTGGACACTGGCTCTCGTAACCCCAAATCAAACCAGCCCACCTGGAATTGTCCAGAACCTCCCAATTAACCACTCGGGACCTGGTCACAAGAAAAACAAGAAAGTTTTTGTATGTCAAAAATTGACATGAACATATATACTCCTGGCTTTTTATCAGTATAAATGTGAGGTAGATCTTGTTTGTTTTGTTGTGGTATGTATGATGTAAAATCACAGATCAGACAGTCTTAAAAAATCATGATCAGTTCAGTAAATCTGATCAGCTGAATGAACAGAGTGAACATCCTGTTGCTTCCAGGATGGTCTCCAGTGGAGGTCAAAAGTTGAGGGTTAGTTGTTTATTGCTCGGAGCCAGTGTTAGGTAAGGAAAAATAATAATTATCCTTCCTACTATTATCATTCCAACTCCTCCCTCAGCTTCCAGACCATCCTGAGGAAACTCACTCTGCCTCTCTGTCTCCTTCTGATGTTCACTGAACGTGTGTGTTCACACCATTTGTTTTCATGATGATATGCTCAGACTCATGTCCGCTATCCGTCACTGCCAAAGGATTCAGACATTTTTCCACTTTCAAAAAAAAAATACAGCATTCCATTGTTCTGATATTAATATTGACTCTTACCTTGTGTTTCCATTCTTGTCTGATTTTTTTTGGACTATTATTTGAAACAAAAGCACGCTCTAAGGTCATGTGCTAATTTTTCATCTATCAGTGTGTCCTTAAAAATTGTTGTGTACTCACAAATTAAGGCTAGAAGAAGAATTCTAAGAACAAAATAAGCAATGCCTGACTGTGTTTTAGCAGTTGTTCAGATCTCTACGATGGTGCTGTCAGAAACAGTGTGTTCACTTTGTGATCACGTCTGTCCGTCAGCCATGGGAACATCCTAGTTCATTAAAAGAAATGCATTTTACATACATTTGGAAAGAAAATGGGACCTCTGCTTCTGTCTAACTAATGTCCTCCTGTGTGCCCTCTGCTTTTACTGTTATTTTAACCCTTTAATGCCCTTTTTTTTTTTACATCTGCAAGAAAATTGACAAACCCAAATTGAAAAGCGTGCATCTCTGCATCCATAAGGTCTATTTGAGTCATTCTGGTGTCATAATAAAGGGGACACTTATGATTTTTTTTCAGAGGTGTCAGTGTTGGTATTTATATCACTGGCTCAGAGTAATAACTCAAGTATTACTCAAATGAACAGAAAGTTTGGTTGAAGTATGAGTCAACGGCGTTTGTAAATTTGGACCTCATAAATAAACTCTCTTTGAGTCAAATTTAACTCAATTTAAGTGTACATGTGAGACCATCGAATGAACTCTAAGTCTGAGTTAGACTTTTTCCAGATCACTCAGAAAGTCCTCACAGAGACTTTAAAGAATCAAAAAATTAAAAGTGGCAGTAATGTCTTCACTGAAGACCAGTGGTCCCTGTCCCCAGCAACTTCCTCCAGCTCCTCTGGGGGGATACTGAGGTGTTCCCACACCAGCTATGAGATATAACCTTTCCATCCTGCCCTGGGTCTACCCCAGGGTCTCCTCCCAGCTGGGCATGCCGGAAACACCAACCCAGGGATGCATCTGGATGGGAGGCATCCTCACCACCTGCCTAGGCAGAACACAGACACCCTGCAGAGGAAGCTCATTTCAGTCGCTTGTATTCATGGTCTTGTCCTTTCGGTTACCACCCACAGCTCGTGACCATAGGTGAGGGTTGGACCGTAGATTGACCTGCAAATTGATAGTCTTGCCCTCTAGCTCAACTCTCTCTTCACCACAACAGACTAGTACAGCATCTGCATCACTACCGACACCAGCCCAATCTGTCAGTCTCCCATTCCTTTTCCCCTCGCTCATGAACAAGACCTCAAGATACTTAAACTCCTCCACTTGGGACAAAGACTTCCTCCCAACCCAGAGTTGACAGTCCACCCTTTTCCAGCTGAGAACCATGACCTCAGACTCTGAGGTGCTGATTTTCATCCAGTGTGAGCTGGAGGTCAGCGTTCAATGAGGCCAGTAGGACCACATCATGCACAAAAAGCAGAGATGGAATCCTGAGACCCCTGAACCTGACTCCCTCCGTTGCTTGGCTGGGCCTAGAAAACCATAAAAGTAATGAACAGAATCGGTGATAACAGTCTGTAGTTTTTGTAGTGGCATTCATAGGGTTCCTCAGTTGAAAATGGTTGGGTTTTTTTTTTTACTCACAGGAGCTACTTTTCAACTTGAACTTTGTAACCTTGGCTACAGCAGCGGGAAGCACTCTGAAAATGAGGTCATGGGCACTGCCAGCACAAAAATCACCATCAGTGGACAAAGGCTCTTCAGCATAACTCAAGAGTAATCCAGAGCACAGAGTGAAGTTTAAAAAGTTAAGATGGTATGGAATGAAATGTTTAACTGCGAGCTCTGTGTGTAGATTTGTAATTATGTGATTGCCACTAAAACTTAACGGACCTAAAACTTGAGTGTGGTGGAGGACGGTTGTATGTGTGGAAAGCTTTGAAAGCCCCACAATGACTCTCTCTGGCTGTCACTGGTTTATAAATCAGCTTCACAGCGTTTCTGTCTCATCTTAACGCCCTCCCTCTAATAGACACCTGTCTGTTCCTCCATGCCTTACCTCACCTCCACACTCTTTTTCCATTAGGCTTGATCTCCATCAAACCAGAACAGGACCCAGAGGGAGGAGGAGGGTAGCCTGCAGTATAAGTAGAACCGCACAGTCAGAGAAAGAGAGGATGAAGAAGTGTGAAGGAATGCAGCTGTTCAAACAGCTCTTTGATTTAGTGGTCACGGCGCCTGATGTGACTCACTCTGGCTCAAACAGCGTGGAGGTCACTCAGACGAATATCGCTCTGCACTGCTGGTTTCCTGCCTCTGAATGCATTTTATGTGTGATTTTTTTTTTATACACACATGTGACAAGTTGAAAAGTAGTTCATCAGTTTAAAAGATTTCTCTGAGTTCATATTTTGTTTTAATGCTGGAATCTAGATTTGGGATACAAATACAGTAAGTTCAGAAGGTTACAAATTAGGTTACTAAATCATTTCAATTGCCAAAAAAAGAAAAAAAAAAAAGTCAAATGTAAATTGTGTCTCCCGTCCTCAACTGAACCGGATGTGTATTTCAGACAGCCTGTAACTTTGATGCATCAATAGGCTGCAGAAAAAACACACCTTCTGGTAATTAGAGTAATAAGTAATAAATCTTTTCACACTGTCTGTTACCTCCATAATATCTTTACATGATTCACTACTCAAAATACTTCCTGTTTTACTCATACTGGTGTTTTAAAAAACCCTCATGTCAGCCACTGTCTGAAACATCTCATTTCAGCTGCTGTCTCTTTAAGGCTCCCTGCTCCACAGACTCCCTTTGCCCTGATTGGCCAGTCCTCTGGAGGCCTGTTTTGGGCAGAGCTTGGTGTTTGAGGCCCACCCCCTCCATGTATCATGAAGCAGGTAGGATCCTAATGCGATGACCTCATCATTTCAGCAAGTCTCATGAAGATCTGGTGCCTTTTTGATCAGTTTTTCAGAAAGATTTGGGGATTTCTACAACACGTAAATATGTAGAGTTCCATCATTTTTATCACATTTTATTTGGCATCAGTTACAACAAATACGTTCAAAAGTTTATTCTTCTCAGGTCAATGACTCATCAGCAAAATAGTCCTTTTACAGAACCTCTAGAAGGAGGCAAGCTTCAAGTGTGGCCCTAGACTGTAACCCCCCCCCAAACACACACACACGCCCACACAAACACACACACTATTATTTCTGTCTGGTTAAATGTCATTTAGATGCTTTGTGTGACTGAAGGATTCACCTGCTAAGGCTGAAAGTAGCTGCAGGGCAATATTCATTATGGCCAGTAGGTGTCAGTAGCAGCATTGAAAGGTCAACAACTGGCACTGTTCCCTGTGTATTGCAGGAAGTAAACAGTTGTATCACATCAGTCTACAAAGCAACGTTAGATTGCTCATACAAACCTGTCTCTCTGTTGTATTTGCAGTTACGAATGCTGTGAATAAAAACAGCTTTCATATGGGACCCACACAGTAATAATTCAGTGTGTGTGACACAAGCTACAACCAGATTTTTATTAATAGAAGCTGTCCTTTGAACTGCTCAACTCATCATGAACTCTTTGCACAGCAGGCTGTAACTTGTATCTGAAGATGTCGGTCTTATGGAAGAAAGAATCAGATACGTTCCTCTGATGACCTCGGTAACCCGTCCCAGCTTAACAAACCGGAGAGAAGGCCAGGAACTGTCAGGAATAAATAATTCTTAATGTGAACTGAAAATGATTTATGTCTCCAAAAACATCACAACTCTGCCTGGTCTTCACGCCTCCCCTTCAGAAACCGCAGCTTCTTGCACACTGCTGCTGCCAGTCAAACAATCCTCCAGTTCTGCTCAGTTTTTCATGTTCTCAGGGGTCAAAATAATCCACGGAGCCACTCTGCCTTCCTTTTAACTCTCTGACTGTGTCAACACGGCTAAGCACAAGGTTTCAGTTTCCTCTGTGCACTTCTCACCTGTGTCTCATTGAAGTCATGCCAGAAATGATCACGTAAAAACCGAGAGTTCGGCGAGGTCCTGTGTGTTTGTGTGTGCGTGTTAGAATCCCAGGTCAGGTATCCGCTAGGCTTAAATCCAAAGCAATGAAACACCACCTGATCTCTGTGTGTGTGTGTGTGTGTGTGTGTGTGTGTGTGTGTGTGTGTGTGTGTGTGTGTGTGTGTGTGTGTGTGTGTGTGTGTGCATCAATAGAGAGCCTTGTGTTATCAGGCGGCTGCCATCGCCCCCCCACCAGTCAGATTGAAATGGAAATTGAAAGTGTCATAAAGCCCATATTGTCAGCCAACCGCTCGGTTATGAAGGAATAATAACAGGCCTTTCATTAGAGAAGTGACAGCTCTGATTTGCTCTGATTTTCTGTCGATGGAATGATCCAGTAATTACTTCAGTACTGAGAAACAGAGAGTTGGAAACAGAGAGAAAACATCTGGGAGCAATGATAATTTTTTTTTTCTAATAAAAACAATGTTGTTACCCTCGTAGCGTTTTCTCAAAGGAGCAGCATGTTTTGTAAAACGGTTGTTCTGTGTGGTTTTTGAACCCACTGTCATTACCAGTTGGCAGACAAAGTGTGATATGTTTCTTTTTTTAGTTGTATTATGCAAGAAATTGAGATTTAAGCTTGATTTTCACAGACGTTTTACATCTTTTTGTTAAATTCACATTGAGTGCACCTTGCTGGGTCTGGCAATGTTTTTATTTTATTTTATTTTATTTATTCATTCATTTATTTATTTGCCTTTTTACTGCGTTCATGATTTACATTTGTCACAAGCAGCAACATCCAACCACTAGAAATACAGCTTATGCAGAAGTATTCAAAACAGAAAACACAGGTACAGGTGTGAAATTTTATCACAGCTCAGCATTTAAGAAGATTTTAGGATCACAAGTTTGTCCAATCAGAGTTACACTTGACTTGACCTGGAAGAGCGCCCTGTTAGTGTGGAGGTTTGAAGCTCGCTGGCTTTACCTCAAACCAGCTCATATCCCTTTTCAACAGAGCTGATGCTCATGCTAGTTCCAGGCTCGTGCCTGGGTTAGCGCCAGTTTGTTGTTTCCACCAACAAAGCATTGTTCAACTCTTTGCTGGACATGAGTGAAGCACCGACTACGTCAGTAGCTGTGGCGGGGTTACTGTGACCAACAATAAAAAGAAAAGCTGCTGATTTGTCTGATGTTTTGTTGGAGTTTCTCATTCCAAACAACAGAAAACCAAACCAGTTCTGAGGAAGAAGGTGATTACAACCAGCTAAACACTGGACTTAGCACTAAACAAGCACCTGGTTCTTTTGATGGAAAAAGGATAACAAAGGACTTGTTGAGTTTAGCTTTTTCAATATGGTGTCCATCAACAATAGACTTCAGAATTAGCATTAGAAACAGATGGTGGACACAGACACTATAAGATATATAGATGTAGTGTCCATGACATCACCCTTTCATTTCTGCCACAGACTTTTGAAGCCTGTTGCTGATGGAGGCCATATTGGAAATGCTGGACTCAACCTAAGCCCACCAAGAACTGCAGGTTTTTGAACTTCCTCATATGGTTCATATTTTTAGATCTAATGTTGCCACGGGTGATTTCACGTATTATAAAGTCTATGTTCTGTCAAAGCCCCTGGTTATAAACTGTCAAATGAAGTGTCTGTCTCCAGCTCAGCTTGGTTTGAGTTATGAAGCCTTGTCACTGACCGCTTTGAAGGATGTTTTTGTTCTTGTTCCTCAAGTCCGTTTAGCTCCACTGTTTGCATCTTAAATAATGATTTTAATAATAATGGTCACATATGGCAGAACTGTAGAAACAGGGATTTATGAAACGCACAACTACATGAGAGTTGAGGAATTAATATTAATTTTGTTTAATCTTCAACACAGAACGCGCTCACACAGGGGGCGGAGCCTCAAAGAACTGAATGTAAAATCTAAAGTAAAGTTTGTAGACTGATGAAGAGCTTTGCTCCAAACGTCTGTGCTGTAATAAAGTCAAACTGAGTGATCAGAGTTCTGTCTGTTTATATTGTCCCATGAATGAATCCTGTTTAATCTCATGAATTTACACATTAACAGAGTCACAGTTTGCTGACAGCATTCCTTCCTGGATTTTGCTGCAGTAACAGTGTTTCTTTTGTCCTGATGACGTGTTTGAATTCTTGGTCTGTTTGAAGAATAACTGTCTGCTCCTCCATGGTAAAGCAGGCTGCTCTGCAGGGTTTCTCCTGTTCCTCCATGTTTGTGATTGGTCAGACGCTGCAGACTCCACCCCTTTAATGTGAGCGCGCTCTGATCCAGACTGGAAAACCCTGGATTCACTGAGCCAGTTGATATCCAGCATGGTAGTACCACTTATCAGGATTGAGAATGTCTTGTTAAAATCCACCCGGGTAACAGAGATCCAGGATGTGTTTATCCAGCTTCATAGTACAGGCCTCTGGTCTACTTGTAAATTCTCCTGAGATAACGTTTAAATTGATTTGGATTAATAATTGAGAGAGTGGTTAAACCTGAAGGTGCTTTCTCAGGTTCCTAATTCTCTAACTTTGTTATCTTTGAGGGAAGACCTCACAAACAGGAAAGTGAATCATTCACATATCAAAGAGCAGGAGGAGAGTCTGTAACTTTCCCTGGACCACAGGAGAAGAGTTGTGTCAGAGCTCCTGGTTGTCCACTCTGCTCATTCAATCCATGACTCACTGTCTGCCTGTCCAGTTATGTTTACTCACTGATTACCTCTGACCTCACGTTTTCCAACACAGCCTCTTTAAAGTTAGAATCTGAATGACTAAATGGAGAAAATAAAACATTCACAAAATTATTTCCAAGGAGTGAGGCTGGAGTTTGGAAAGTATAAATGAGCATGAAATAGAGATGTTTATAAACTTGATACAATAAACAATCTTTGTCCATCATAATCTAAAAGCAGTCTTTTATCATTTGAAGACATATTTCTATCATGACCAGACTTAACCTGAAACATGCACAGTACAAGCATTCATGTTAGAAATGCTTAATCGGATTATCTGACTTTTTGATGATTTTTTTTTTACCTATTTTGTTTGTTTTTGTCCGTTTTTTGTATTGACCTGTTAGCATTAGGCTTTTATGGGGTCATGGCTGCAAAGTTTGGGAATCCCTGTCTAAATCAGTAAATCTACAAGTGTCAAAAGCTATTTTAATTACAACCATATCAAATGTACTCAGCACATGAGATGCACAAAAACCCTATAGAAATAACCCAAAATGGGTTCAACACTTCATAACCCAGCAGATGAGTATAGGAAATAACCCAGCTGTTTTTAGTGAGTATGAGAAATAATGTTGACAATGTTCAACAATAAGAGCAACAAGCGCCAGTGCAAATCATCCTCTGGTACCAGGTCACCAAACAGCAGAGGCCTGTTTGTGATCAAACACAGTGTTTGGGATGTTTAACTCTATTCCATGTCCGGAACAGTCAAGCTTGACATTTGTTGGCTTATTTTTCTTTTCCAAATAGTCATAACTGAAGGCATAGATCCTGTTCAACAGACATTCTTTAGAGATGAAGTTTTCAAAGAGATATTCAAACAGTAATTTGATCCCATAATGATCAACCCCTCTGAAGTACTGTAAGTTATTCAGTCTGCTCCTTCTTTTGATGCCAAATGAGGAGGTTAAGATGGGATCATCTACCAAAGCAGTGTAATGTTGGTCATTCAGAACGGCTGATCCTAAAACCAGGCCTGGAAACTGACTGAGCTGTAGATTGATCAATAATGAGGCCCAGAATGCCGTGCATGTCCAAGTTATCAACAGTAATTTGTTCAAGTGTGCCCCAGACATTAACCTCAGGAAATGGAACAGCTCCTCCTGTTGTTTCCAGTGTTTTAAAGTCTCTTACTACAGGTTTCAGCTTTTCATCCAAACCATATTTCTGAGCATCTTCTGCATGAAACAGTGAGACCAGCTGAATGTTCAACCCAGGGGATCAGCACACTCAGATTCATGGAGTTACAGTTGGATCTGGAGGACAAACTCAACACCTGAAAACAAAGGAGGACATTTGAAGCAGCTTCCATCATAGAAATCCTCCTATTTGTCACTTTGGTCGATTTTTGCAGCACTTCACAAATACTGTCATTCTTAAAGATGACCTGGAGTGTTTTTAGTATTGGAATCTATATAAATTTGTCAGTGATGGGAACTTGCTCATAGGTTCAAGTTTTGCTATTTCTCCTGGTATCATACCTTATACCTGAGCACTTTTCAGCTGGCTGTGTTATACCCCATTTTTCCATCAGCTGTTTCTTCCATGTACTATCAGAGTTGAACTGACTGAAAGTGTTATCAATACTTTGAAATAACTCTTCAACAGTTGATGTAGAAGGATTGCCAGCTGGCAATAAGTTCAACACTCGGCCTTGAATATCAGACTGCAAGTCACTCACAAATCCCTCCAAGTTCTGATAGTTGGAAGCTCTACAGTATTTGGTTCACCACTTCCAAAAGTTTGGTAATAATTGAAGCGCACATGTCTTTGCTGCTGGATAACACTGAAGGGCCTGCTTCAGTGTTTTGTTGTTGAGATGGAGAAGATGGTGTTTCATCATTTAAGCTCTGAGAGTCATCATGCTCTTGTCGGTCATGGTTGGAAGAGGTCTCGTCTATCACACTTAAGTTGTCAGAAGTTGCATGTATCTTAATTATGTGTCTTCTAAATCCAGAATAACTTGAGAATTGCAAGCAGCATCCTGTGTGACCACATTTTAATCCTCAGTTTTTCCCTGGATACATACCATGAATTAGTTTGAGGTGGCTGAACAAAGGTAAGGCTGTAGCAAAGGATGAAGCACAAAGGGAACATCTCAGCATTTTGCTACTTGAATCAGTTATTGCTTGTTCAATAGCCTTGCTCTCAATTCTCTGATCTTGGGAGTTTCTTCTGCTGTATCTGTATCAGTGTTGTACAGGGTGGTCTGAAGAAATGTGTACAGGCTGGACAAAGCTTCATCGTACTTCACACTAAAAACAAAGTGGGACTTGAAAAGCTCATGGAATGCACCCAAAGATGTACCTGACTGACATGGAGGAAACTTTCTATCCAACACTATGTAGAAGTTTGAAACCTGTGCTTTTGAAGAGCCTGAGGCCAGAAGATATGGCTGGAGGTTTCTCTCAATGCTTGCAATGTGATCCTCCAGACTCTGACAACCCTCAAACACTATAAAAAGCATCTTCATGTCAGTCAAACTGTTTAAGAATGTTGCAAAATCTTGGAAAAGATTCTGTTGTTCTTACAAACCTCGTGAAATGTCACCAGATGATCCATTACCTCACTGATACTGATCTTCTTTTGCTGCTTCCGCCCAGCTGGCTGTGGCATGAGAAGACGCAGCAGGACAAAAAGAGGCCGTGTCGCTGTCCCACTCTGCAGACACGGTTCTCGGGCTCAGGCCCTAATAATAATAATAATAATAATAATAATAAATGAAACATTGTTGAATGATTTAAAAATAACACGCTCCTCTGGCTCAGTGCACAAAAGTATAGGAGATGAAAAAAGTTTTCATTTTGTTATATTTTTGAACAAATGTGCATCCTGATCTGGAGTCTTCGATATGACGAAAACAAAAACATGTTGAACTCATTTCAAGCTGTGGAGGGCAGCAGTGCACCACTGAGGACTGTCTGCTCTGCTCACACAAATAAGAACACAAACCCCTGTGACAAGCCTGACAGGTTCTCAGGATGGGAAGTTTGGTTCTTTTCAGAGAGTCGGTTATTTTCGCTCTGCTCCCAAAGAAGAGTCGTATCTTTCTGCTCCAAACAGCTCTTAATTTAGTATTATTTGTAGTCTTATATTTTAGCCTATTCTGACAAATATGAATGATTTGTGTTTTTGTGTTCAGCGTTTTTATGAGATGCCTCATAATTGACTCATTTTGCTGATCCAGATGTAGCTTTGTTTGCAGGTGTCCCTCATATTTACACATTTAAGTCCAAAACATCAGTGGCAGCATCAGCCCCAAGAATCCCCCACCGGTCGGGCTCTGGTCTCATTTAGCTGCTTTCAGCATTCATCACTTTACTCTCGTCTTTTCCTTTTCACGCTGATGCCTCTGCATGAGTTTTACCCTGAGAGACTTTCATTCTCTGAACTTCAGCTTCTCCTTTGCTGGCCTCACACCCTCAGTAAGAAGCACGATTTACCACAGTTACTACACTTTAGCTTAGCCCAGGGGTCGGCAACCCGCGGCTCCGGAGCCGCATGCGGCTCTTTAGCACTCCCCTTGTGGCTCCCTGGAGCTTTTTCAAAAATGTGTGAAAATGGAAAAAAAATGATATTTTGTTGTTGTTGTTGTTTTAATATGGTTTCTTTAGGGGGGGGGGGGCTGACACAAATATCCTTATGCTGTAAAAATTAATGCAATAAATACTGAATTTCAGAATTGCGCCAAATAGCAGAATTGCGTCATAGCCTGCGACACACAGTACAGGTGGCTGTTGTAAACAAACGAGGGTGTGTCACGGGCAATGAGAAGGGAAAAAGAGAACGATTGCTGTTGAGAACAGAAGATTAAAAGAAGAATGGACAGAATCGTTTGCTTTCATTGCCAGTGCTGAAGGACTGCCTGCATGTTTGATTTGCAATGAGAAGTTGTCAAATAACAAGAAGGGCAATTTGGAACGACATTTCCAGGTAAAACATGCTATATTTGCAGCCGAGCACCCAGTTGGGACTGAGAGAAAAAGTGCAATTGCAGTAAAATTAGAGGACCGTAAAAATAGTTTCAAGAAGTGGATTGCATCTCCAAACTCTACTACTGCTGCAAGTTTTGTTGCAGCCCGGGAGATAATAAAGCGTGGGAAACCATTCACCGATGCTATTCTGCTATTCCGCGGTGCTCAACCCAATGATACCTCAGGGCGCCACACTTGTATTTCTATAATTTAACCAATGCAACAAAACATAAAACATTAATATTGTAATGGAAGTTAAACTTGAAGCACCAAATATTGTACAGCAGAGTAGTCACGCGGTGTGTCATTCTCTCCAGGATGTGTTGCCGGGAAAATAAACATTTAATCATGAATGCTCATTTTTTATTTGTAGCCTACTTAGTCATTTTAATAATAGGCTTATATAGCTAATATACTGACAGCCTATGTTGCCTTCATATTAGGCTTATATAAGGCTTTTAATTTTTTGCGGCTCCAGACAGGTTTGGTTTTTGTTTTTTTGGGCCAATATGGCTCTTTGAACATTTTGGGTTGCCGACCCCTGGCTTAGCCCCTCCCACATTTCCCACACACATGCTCACTGACACATCTACACTCTAGAAGCTGCTCAGTACTCGTGCTCACTGACACATCTACACTCTAGAAGCTGCTCAGTACTCGTGCTCACTGACACATCTACACTCTAGAAGCTGCTCAGTACTCGTGCTCACTGACATATCTACACTCTAGAAGCTGCTAAATGAAGTCCGTGCTTAATTTGCATAATTGCTTATTTTCATGTAAGAGATAAACTGAGTGAAAAACACTGTTAAAAATGTTTTGAACTACATTTTATTATGTCTAAATCACAGCCCTCCTCCTTTATCTGGGCTTGGGACCGGCAAAAGTGACCCAGAAGAGAAACTCTGGTGGAGTTACTGTTTTTTTTTTTTTTTTTAATTTATTTTTTTTTTCCTTTTTTTTTCTTAAGTTCTTTTTTTTAACATAGCAACAAGTCACATTAAAACATGAACATTTTTTTTACCATTGTTTGTTTGTATTAACAAGTTGAATGGACAAAAAGAGACATTAGAAAAGAACAGAAACCTGTAACAGTGTGAAGCTGTGGCAGCTCACAGAAAGCGTGGCTCATCCTCATGTTGGTCAAGGCTCTCTGTGGCAGGTTCAGCTGCTGAGGGAGCTGATGTGTAGAAAGCAGCAGAAGCATAGTTTCCTGAGCGCTGTATTCTGTCTTCATCTGTGTCCACTTCTGTTCTCTTTCACTTTTCAGATGTTCAGCTGACCAAAGCTGTTAGGCTGCCACCTGCTGGACATGAGGTGTAATGACTCTGAGGCTCCTGCAGTGTTGTGTTCCTCTCTGAAGAGGACTTCATCCAGCTGGGTTCAGGGAAAACCTATAAAGAGTCTGAAGCCTTGTTAGTTTGATTAGTCCAGTTCTGGATGACTTTATTAATGTTATGTTACGTTTGACTGATTTATAGTCCTGAGCAAAGCGCGCAGCTGTTCTCATTAATATGAAGACATCAGATTGTCTTTGTATGTTCAGAGAAGGATTAAAGTTATATTGTTTTAAATACATTTTATTTTATATGATTTGATTTGACATTAGTATTAGGGACAACAAGCTTCTGTCACTCTAATATATCTAACTCCCCGCCACCACCCCCCCACACTGGAGGACTAATAATCTTTATTCTAATCTGACTCTGATCTAAATGATTTTTGGTTTCATAGATCATTCTACAGAACGTACAACCAGACTGGAGAGCTTCTCCTTTCAGTGCAACAGGTAGTTAAGTTAAAAAGTAAACAATAAATAGTTCAGGTATAAAGAAACAATGAACAAATGAAGACATCAGATTGTCTTTGTATGTTCAGAGAAGGATTAAAGTTAAATTGTTTTAAATACATTTTATTTTATATGATTTGATTTTACATAACGGCAACAACAACAGGCTTCTGTCGCTCTAATGCATCTAACTCCCCGCCACCACCCCCCCACAATGGAGGACTAATAATCTTTATTCTAATCTGACTCTGTTCTAAATGATTTTACCTACTCTGTTTTTTTTATCTGAGCGTTTCATTATTTTTGACATTTGTTTTTATCACGTCAGCTGTCAAGGACTTCAGATTCATTTAAATCTTTTATGTTGTTTTAAATCTATTTTAGACGATAACTGATTGTCATAAAGTGTGTTTAACAACACTCGACCCTTTTTTCCTTCTCATTTTTAAATACATTTGAACTCTGAACTCTTCTCTCAACAGTTTTAATGGACAAACATTCTTTGCTCTTTAATTAAACTTTTAAAAGCATCTTTTCTTAGTTTAACTATTTTTGATCCTTGTTTTTTAATATTCATCAACGGACTAAATTTAATCTAAATTTAAGTCACAGTGATCTTTTATATTTCATGCTGCTGAGAGTTTTGAACTTGTACAGATGTATTTTTTTATTGATTTTAGGTTTTGAAGCCCTCTTACTGATGGCTCAACGCTCTGAAGCTACGTCAGTCCTTAACTGCTGTGTTTATCTACAATGAGCTCAGATTAATGCAGACTAATGCATCTAACTCCCCGCCACCACCCCCCCACACTGGAGGACTAATAATCTTTATTCTAATCTGACTCTGTTCGAAATGATTTTTGGTTTCATAGATCATTCTACAGAACGTACAACCAGACTGCAGAGCTTCTCCTTTCAGTGCAACAGGTAGTTCAGTTAAAAAGTAAAGAATAAATAGTTCAGGTATAAAGAAACAATGAACAAATGAAGACATCAGATTGTCTTTGTATGTTCAGAGAAGGATTAAAGTTATATTGTTTTAAATACATTTTATTTTATATGATTTGATTTTACATAACAGCAACAACAACAACAGGCTTCTGTCTCTCTAATGCATCTAACTCCCCGCCACCACCCCCCCACACTGGAGGACTAATAATCTTTATTCTAATCTGACTCTGTTCTAAATGATTTTTGGTTTCATAGATCATTCTACAGAACGTACAACCAGACTGGAGAGCTTCTCCTTTCAGTGCAACAGGTAGTTCAGTTAAAAAGTAAACAATAAATAGTTCAGGTATAAAGAAACAATGAACAAATGAAGACATCAGATTGTCTTTGTATGTTCAGAGAAGGATTAAAGTTAAATTGTTTTAAATACATTTTATTTTATATGATTTGATTTTACATAACAGCAACAACAACAACAGGCTTCTGTCTCTCTAATGCATCTAACTCCCCGCCACCACCCCCCCACACTGGAGGACTAATAATCTTTATTCTAATCTGACTCTGTTCTAAATGATTTTTGGTTTCATAGATCATTCTACAGAACGTACAACCAGACTGGAGAGCTTCTCCTTTCAGTGCAACAGGTAGTTCAGTTAAAAAGTAAACAATAAATAGTTCAGGTATAAAGAAACAATGAACAAATGAAGACATCAGATTGTCTTTGTATGTTCAGAGAAGGATTAAAGTTAAATTGTTTTAAATACATTTTATTTTATATGATTTGATTTTACATAACAGCAACAACAACAGGCTTCTGTCTCTCTAATGCATCTAACTCCCCGCCACCACCCCCCCACAATGGAGGACTAATAATCTTTATTCTAATCTGACTCTGTTCTAAATGATTTTTGCTTTCATAGATCATTCTACAGAACGTACAACCAGACTGGAGAGCTTCTCCTTTCAGTGCAACAGGTAGTTCAGTTAAAAAGTAAACAATAAATAGTTCAGGTATAAAGAAACAATGAACAAATGAAGACATCAGATTGTCTTTGTATGTTCAGAGAAGGATTAAAGTTATATTGTTTTAAATACATTTTATTTTATATGATTTGATTTTACATTAGTATTAGGGACAACAGGCTTCTGTCGCTCTAATATATCTAACTCCCCGCCACCACCCCCCCACACTGGAGGACTAATAATCTTTATTCTAATCTGACTCTGTTCGAAATGATTTTACCTACTCTGTTATCTTTATCTGAGCGTTTCATCATTTTTGACATTTGTTTTTATCACGTCAGCTGTCAAGGACTTCAGATTCATTTAAATCTTTTATGTTGTTTTAAATCTATTTTAGACGATAACTGATTGTCATAAAGTGTGTTTAACAACACTCGACCCTTTTTTCCTTCTCATTTTTAAATACATTTGAACTCTGAACTCTTCTCTCAATAGTTTGAAGGACAAACATTCTTTGCTCTTTAATTAAACTTTTAAAAGCATCTTTTCTTAGTTTATTTCTGATCCTTGTTTTTGACTATTCATCAACATACTAAATTTAATCTAAATTTAAGTCACAGTGATCTTTTATATTCCACGCTGCTGAGAGTTTTGAACTTGTACGGATGTATTTTTTTATTGATTTTAGGTTTTGAAGCCCTCTTACTGATGGCTCAACGCTCTGAAGCTACGTCAGTCCTTAACTGCTGTGTTTATATACAATGAGCTCAGATTAATGCAGACTAATGCATCTAACTCCCCGCCACCACCCCCCCACACTGGAGGACTAATAATCTTTATTCTAATCTGACTCTGTTCTAAATGATTTTTGGTTTCATAGATCATTCTACAGAACGTACAACCAGACTGGAGAGCTTCTCCTTTCAGTGCAACAGGTAGTTCAGTTAAAAAGTAAAGAATAAATAGTTCAGGTATAAAGAAAAAATGAACAAATGAAGACATCAGATTGTCTTTGTATGTTCAGAGAAGGATTAAAGTTAAATTGTTTTATATACATTTTATTTTATATTATTTGATTTTACATTAGTATTAGGGACAACAGGCTTCTGTCTCTCTAATATATCTAACTCCCCGCCACCACCCCCCCACACTGGAGGACTAATAATCTTTATTCTAATCTGACTCTGTTCTAAATGATTTTACCTACTCTGTTATCTTTATCTGAGCGTTTCATTATTTTTGACATTTGTTTTTATCACGTCAGCTGTCAAGGACTTCAGATTCATTTAAATCTTTTATGTTGTTTTAAATCTATTTTAGACGATAACTGATTGTCTTAAAGTGTGTTTAACAACACTCGACCCTTTTTTCCTTCTCATTTTTAAATACATTTGAACTCTGAACTCTTCTCTCAACAGTTTTAAAGGACAAACATTCTTTGCTCTTTAATTGAACTTTTAAAAGCATCTTTTCTTAGTTTATTTTTGATCCTTGTTTTTGACTATTCATCAACAGACTAAATTTAATCTAAATTTAAGTCACAGTGATCTTTTATATTCCACGCTGCTGAGAGTTTTGAACTTGTACGGATGTATTTTTTTATTGATTTTAGGTTTTGAAGCCCTCTTACTGATGGCTCAACGCTCTGAAGCTACGTCAGTCCTTAACTGCTGTGTTTATCTACAATGAGCTCAGATTAATGCAGACTAATGCATCTAACTCCCCGCCACCACCCCCCCACACTGGAGGACTAATAATCTTTATTCTAATCTGACTCTGTTCGAAATGATTTTACCTACTCTGTTATCTTTATCTGAGCGTTTCATCGTTTTTGACATTTGTTTTTATCACGTCGGCTGTCAAGGACTTCAGATTCATTTAAATCTTTTATGTTGTTTTAAATCTATTTTAGACGATAACTGATTGTCTTAAAGTGTGTTTAACAACACTCGACCCTTTTTTCCTTCTCATTTTTAAATACATTTGAACTCTGAACTCTTCTCTCAACAGTTTTAAAGGACAAACATTCTTTGCTCTTTAATTGAACTTTTAAAAGCATCTTTTCTTAGTTTATTTTTGATCCTTGTTTTTGACTATTCATCAACAGACTAAATTTAATCTAAATTTAAGTCACAGTGATCTTTTATATTCCACGCTGCTGAGAGTTTTGAACTTGTACGGATGTATTTTTTTATTGATTTTAGGTTTTGAAGCCCTCTTACTGATGGCTCAACGCTCTGAAGCTACGTCAGTCCTTAACTGCTGTGTTTATCTACAATGAGCTCAGATTAATGCAGACTAATGCATCTAACTCCCCGCCACCACCCCCCCACACTGGAGGACTAATAATCTTTATTCTAATCTGACTCTGTTCGAAATGATTTTTGGTTTCATAGATCATTCTACAGAACGTACAACCAGACTGGAGAGCTTCTCCTTTCAGTGCAACAGGTAGTTCAGTTAAAAAGTAAACAATAAATAGTTCAGGTATAAAGAAACAATGAACAAATGAAGACATCAGATTGTCTTTGTATGTTCAGAGAAGGATTAAAGTTAAATTGTTTTAAATACATTTTATTTTATATGATTTGATTTTACATAACGGCAACAACAACAGGCTTCTGTCGCTCTAATGCATCTAACTCCCCGCCACCACCCCCCCACAATGGAGGACTAATAATCTTTATTCTAATCTGACTCTGTTCTAAATGATTTTACCTACTCTGTTTTTTTTATCTGAGCGTTTCATTATTTTTGACATTTGTTTTTATCACGTCAGCTGTCAAGGACTTCAGATTCATTTAAATCTTTTATGTTGTTTTAAATCTATTTTAGACGATAACTGATTGTCATAAAGTGTGTTTAACAACACTCGACCCTTTTTTCCTTCTCATTTTTAAATACATTTGAACTCTGAACTCTTCTCTCAACAGTTTTAATGGACAAACATTCTTTGCTCTTTAATTAAACTTTTAAAAGCATCTTTTCTTAGTTTAACTATTTTTGATCCTTGTTTTTTAATATTCATCAACGGACTAAATTTAATCTAAATTTAAGTCACAGTGATCTTTTATATTTCATGCTGCTGAGAGTTTTGAACTTGTACAGATGTATTTTTTTATTGATTTTAGGTTTTGAAGCCCTCTTACTGATGGCTCAACGCTCTGAAGCTACGTCAGTCCTTAACTGCTGTGTTTATCTACAATGAGCTCAGATTAATGCAGACTAATGCATCTAACTCCCCGCCACCACCCCCCCACACTGGAGGACTAATAATCTTTATTCTAATCTGACTCTGTTCGAAATGATTTTTGGTTTCATAGATCATTCTACAGAACGTACAACCAGACTGGAGAGCTTCTCCTTTCAGTGCAACAGGTAGTTCAGTTAAAAAGTAAACAATAAATAGTTCAGGTATAAAGAAACAATGAACAAATGAAGACATCAGATTGTCTTTGTATGTTCAGAGAAGGATTAAAGTTATATTGTTTTAAATACATTTTATTTTATATGATTTGATTTTACATAACAGCAACAACAACAGGCTTCTGTCTCTCTAATGCATCTAACTCCCCGCCACCACCCCCCCACACTGGAGGACTAATAATCTTTATTCTAATCTGACTCTGTTCTAAATGATTTTTGCTTTCATAGATCATTCTACAGAACGTACAACCAGACTGGAGAGCTTCTCCTTTCAGTGCAACAGGTAGTTCAGTTAAAAAGTAAACAATAAATAGTTCAGGTATAAAGAAACAATGAACAAATGAAGACATCAGATTGTCTTTGTATGTTCAGAGAAGGATTAAAGTTAAATTGTTTTAAATACATTTTATTTTATATGATTTGATTTTACATAACAGCAACAACAACAGGCTTCTGTCTCTCTAATGCATCTAACTCCCCGCCACCACCCCCCCACACTGGAGGACTAATAATCTTTATTCTAATCTGACTCTGTTCTAAATGATTTTTGCTTTCATAGATCATTCTACAGAACGTACAACCAGACTGGAGAGCTTCTCCTTTCAGTGCAACAGGTAGTTCAGTTAAAAAGTAAACAATAAATAGTTCAGGTATAAAGAAACAATGAACAAATGAAGACATCAGATTGTCTTTGTATGTTCAGAGAAGGATTAAAGTTATATTGTTTTAAATACATTTTATTTTATATGATTTGATTTTACATTAGTATTAGGGACAACAGGCTTCTGTCGCTCTAATATATCTAACTCCCCGCCACCACCCCCCCACACTGGAGGACTAATAATCTTTATTCTAATCTGACTCTGTTCGAAATGATTTTACCTACTCTGTTATCTTTATCTGAGCGTTTCATCATTTTTGACATTTGTTTTTATCACGTCAGCTGTCAAGGACTTCAGATTCATTTAAATCTTTTATGTTGTTTTAAATCTATTTTAGACGATAACTGATTGTCATAAAGTGTGTTTAACAACACTCGACCCTTTTTTCCTTCTCATTTTTAAATACATTTGAACTCTGAACTCTTCTCTCAATAGTTTGAAGGACAAACATTCTTTGCTCTTTAATTAAACTTTTAAAAGCATCTTTTCTTAGTTTATTTCTGATCCTTGTTTTTGACTATTCATCAACATACTAAATTTAATCTAAATTTAAGTCACAGTGATCTTTTATATTCCACGCTGCTGAGAGTTTTGAACTTGTACGGATGTATTTTTTTATTGATTTTAGGTTTTGAAGCCCTCTTACTGATGGCTCAACGCTCTGAAGCTACGTCAGTCCTTAACTGCTGTGTTTATCTACAATGAGCTCAGATTAATGCAGACTAATGCATCTAACTCCCCGCCACCACCCCCCCACACTGGAGGACTAATAATCTTTATTCTAATCTGACTCTGTTCTAAATGATTTTTGGTTTCATAGATCATTCTACAGAACGTACAACCAGACTGGAGAGCTTCTCCTTTCAGTGCAACAGGTAGTTCAGTTAAAAAGTAAAGAATAAATAGTTCAGGTATAAAGAAAAAATGAACAAATGAAGACATCAGATTGTCTTTGTATGTTCAGAGAAGGATTAAAGTTAAATTGTTTTATATACATTTTATTTTATATTATTTGATTTTACATTAGTATTAGGGACAACAGGCTTCTGTCTCTCTAATATATCTAACTCCCCGCCACCACCCCCCCACACTGGAGGACTAATAATCTTTATTCTAATCTGACTCTGTTCTAAATGATTTTACCTACTCTGTTATCTTTATCTGAGCGTTTCATTATTTTTGACATTTGTTTTTATCACGTCAGCTGTCAAGGACTTCAGATTCATTTAAATCTTTTATGTTGTTTTAAATCTATTTTAGACGATAACTGATTGTCTTAAAGTGTGTTTAACAACACTCGACCCTTTTTTCCTTCTCATTTTTAAATACATTTGAACTCTGAACTCTTCTCTCAACAGTTTTAAAGGACAAACATTCTTTGCTCTTTAATTGAACTTTTAAAAGCATCTTTTCTTAGTTTATTTTTGATCCTTGTTTTTGACTATTCATCAACAGACTAAATTTAATCTAAATTTAAGTCACAGTGATCTTTTATATTCCACGCTGCTGAGAGTTTTGAACTTGTACAGATGTATTTTTTTATTGATTTTAGGTTTTGAAGCCCTCTTACTGATGGCTCAACGCTCTGAAGCTACGTCAGTCCTTAACTGCTGTGTTTATCTACAATGAGCTCAGATTAATGCAGACTAATGCATCTAACTCCCCGCCACCACCCCCCCACACTGGAGGACTAATAATCTTTATTCTAATCTGACTCTGTTCGAAATGATTTTTGCTTTCATAGATCATTCTACAGAACGTACAACCAGACTGGAGAGCTTCTCCTTTCAGTGCAACAGGTAGTTCAGTTAAAAAGTAAACAATAAATAGTTCAGGTATAAAGAAACAATGAACAAATGAAGACATCAGATTGTCTTTGTATGTTCAGAGAAGGATTAAAGTTAAATTGTTTTAAATACATTTTATTTTATATGATTTGATTTTACATAACGGCAACAACAACAGGCTTCTGTCGCTCTAATGCATCTAACTCCCCGCCACCACCCCCCCACAATGGAGGACTAATAATCTTTATTCTAATCTGACTCTGTTCTAAATGATTTTACCTACTCTGTTATCTTTATCTGAGCGTTTCATTATTTTTGACATTTGTTTTTATCACGTCAGCTGTCAAGGACTTCAGATTCATTTAAATCTTTTATGTTGTTTTAAATCTATTTTAGACGATAACTGATTGTCTTAAAGTGTGTTTAACAACACTCGACCCTTTTTTCCTTCTCATTTTTAAATACATTTGAACTCTGAACTCTTCTCTCAACAGTTTTAAAGGACAAACATTCTTTGCTCTTTAATTGAACTTTTAAAAGCATCTTTTCTTAGTTTATTTTTGATCCTTGTTTTTGACTATTCATCAACAGACTAAATTTAATCTAAATTTAAGTCACAGTGATCTTTTATATTCCACGCTGCTGAGAGTTTTGAACTTGTACAGATGTATTTTTTTATTGATTTTAGGTTTTGAAGCCCTCTTACTGATGGCTCAACGCTCTGAAGCTACGTCAGTCCTTAACTGCTGTGTTTATCTACAATGAGCTCAGATTAATGCAGACTAATGCATCTAACTCCCCGCCACCACCCCCCCACACTGGAGGACTAATAATCTTTATTCTAATCTGACTCTGTTCGAAATGATTTTTGCTTTCATAGATCATTCTACAGAACGTACAACCAGACTGGAGAGCTTCTCCTTTCAGTGCAACAGGTAGTTCAGTTAAAAAGGAAACAATAAATAGTTCAGGTATAAAGAAACAATGAACAAATGAAGACATCAGATTGTCTTTGTATGTTCAGAGAAGGATTAAAGTTAAATTGTTTTAAATACATTTTATTTTATATGATTTGATTTTACATAACGGCAACAACAACAGGCTTCTGTCGCTCTAATGCATCTAACTCCCCGCCACCACCCCCCCACAATGGAGGACTAATAATCTTTATTCTAATCTGACTCTGTTCTAAATGATTTTACCTACTCTGTTTTTTTTATCTGAGCGTTTCATTATTTTTGACATTTGTTTTTATCACGTCAGCTGTCAAGGACTTCAGATTCATTTAAATCTTTTATGTTGTTTTAAATCTATTTTAGACGATAACTGATTGTCATAAAGTGTGTTTAACAACACTCGACCCTTTTTTCCTTCTCATTTTTAAATACATTTGAACTCTGAACTCTTCTCTCAACAGTTTTAATGGACAAACATTCTTTGCTCTTTAATTAAACTTTTAAAAGCATCTTTTCTTAGTTTAACTATTTTTGATCCTTGTTTTTTAATATTCATCAACGGACTAAATTTAATCTAAATTTAAGTCACAGTGATCTTTTATATTTCATGCTGCTGAGAGTTTTGAACTTGTACAGATGTATTTTTTTATTGATTTTAGGTTTTGAAGCCCTCTTACTGATGGCTCAACGCTCTGAAGCTACGTCAGTCCTTAACTGCTGTGTTTATCTACAATGAGCTCAGATTAATGCAGACTAATGCATCTAACTCCCCGCCACCACCCCCCCACACTGGAGGACTAATAATCTTTATTCTAATCTGACTCTGTTCGAAATGATTTTTGGTTTCATAGATCATTCTACAGAACGTACAACCAGACTGGAGAGCTTCTCCTTTCAGTGCAACAGGTAGTTCAGTTAAAAAGTAAACAATAAATAGTTCAGGTATAAAGAAACAATGAACAAATGAAGACATCAGATTGTCTTTGTATGTTCAGAGAAGGATTAAAGTTAAATTGTTTTAAATACATTTTATTTTATATGATTTGATTTTACATAACAGCAACAACAACAGGCTTCTGTCTCTCTAATGCATCTAACTCCCCGCCACCACCCCCCCACACTGGAGGACTAATAATCTTTATTCTAATCTGACTCTGTTCTAAATGATTTTTGCTTTCATAGATCATTCTACAGAACGTACAACCAGACTGGAGAGCTTCTCCTTTCAGTGCAACAGGTAGTTCAGTTAAAAAGTAAACAATAAATAGTTCAGGTATAAAGAAACAATGAACAAATGAAGACATCAGATTGTCTTTGTATGTTCAGAGAAGGATTAAAGTTATATTGTTTTAAATACATTTTATTTTATATGATTTGATTTTACATTAGTATTAGGGACAACAGGCTTCTGTCGCTCTAATATATCTAACTCCCCGCCACCACCCCCCCACACTGGAGGACTAATAATCTTTATTCTAATCTGACTCTGTTCGAAATGATTTTACCTACTCTGTTATCTTTATCTGAGCGTTTCATCATTTTTGACATTTGTTTTTATCACGTCAGCTGTCAAGGACTTCAGATTCATTTAAATCTTTTATGTTGTTTTAAATCTATTTTAGACGATAACTGATTGTCATAAAGTGTGTTTAACAACACTCGACCCTTTTTTCCTTCTCATTTTTAAATACATTTGAACTCTGAACTCTTCTCTCAATAGTTTGAAGGACAAACATTCTTTGCTCTTTAATTAAACTTTTAAAAGCATCTTTTCTTAGTTTATTTCTGATCCTTGTTTTTGACTATTCATCAACATACTAAATTTAATCTAAATTTAAGTCACAGTGATCTTTTATATTCCACGCTGCTGAGAGTTTTGAACTTGTACGGATGTATTTTTTTATTGATTTTAGGTTTTGAAGCCCTCTTACTGATGGCTCAACGCTCTGAAGCTACGTCAGTCCTTAACTGCTGTGTTTATCTACAATGAGCTCAGATTAATGCAGACTAATGCATCTAACTCCCCGCCACCACCCCCCCACACTGGAGGACTAATAATCTTTATTCTAATCTGACTCTGTTCTAAATGATTTTTGGTTTCATAGATCATTCTACAGAACGTACAACCAGACTGGAGAGCTTCTCCTTTCAGTGCAACAGGTAGTTCAGTTAAAAAGTAAAGAATAAATAGTTCAGGTATAAAGAAAAAATGAACAAATGAAGACATCAGATTGTCTTTGTATGTTCAGAGAAGGATTAAAGTTAAATTGTTTTATATACATTTTATTTTATATTATTTGATTTTACATTAGTATTAGGGACAACAGGCTTCTGTCTCTCTAATATATCTAACTCCCCGCCACCACCCCCCCACACTGGAGGACTAATAATCTTTATTCTAATCTGACTCTGTTCTAAATGATTTTACCTACTCTGTTATCTTTATCTGAGCGTTTCATTATTTTTGACATTTGTTTTTATCACGTCAGCTGTCAAGGACTTCAGATTCATTTAAATCTTTTATGTTGTTTTAAATCTATTTTAGACGATAACTGATTGTCTTAAAGTGTGTTTAACAACACTCGACCCTTTTTTCCTTCTCATTTTTAAATACATTTGAACTCTGAACTCTTCTCTCAACAGTTTTAAAGGACAAACATTCTTTGCTCTTTAATTGAACTTTTAAAAGCATCTTTTCTTAGTTTATTTTTGATCCTTGTTTTTGACTATTCATCAACAGACTAAATTTAATCTAAATTTAAGTTAAAGTGATCTTTTATATTTCATGCTGCTGAGAGTTTTGAACTTGTACAGATGTATTTTTTTATTGATTTTAGGTTTTGAAGCCCTCTTACTGATGGCTCAACGCTCTGAAGCTACGTCAGTCCTTAACTGCTGTGTTTATCTACAATGAGCTCAGATTAATGCAGACTAATGCATCTAACTCCCCGCCACCACCCCCCCACACTGGAGGACTAATAATCTTTATTCTAATCTGACTCTGTTCGAAATGATTTTTGCTTTCATAGATCATTCTACAGAACGTACAACCAGACTGGAGAGCTTCTCCTTTCAGTGCAACAGGTAGTTCAGTTAAAAAGTAAACAATAAATAGTTCAGGTATAAAGAAACAATGAACAAATGAAGACATCAGATTGTCTTTGTATGTTCAGAGAAGGATTAAAGTTATATTGTTTTAAATACATTTTATTTTATATGATTTGATTTTACATAACAGCAACAACAACAGGCTTCTGTCTCTCTAATGCATCTAACTCCCCGCCACCACCCCCCCACACTGGAGGACTAATAATCTTTATTCTAATCGGACTCTGTTCTAAATGATTTTACCTACATTGTTATCTTTATCTGAGCGTGTCATTATTTTTGACATTTGTTTTTATCACGTCAGCTGTCAAGGACTTCAGATTCATTTAAATCTTTTATGTTGTTTTAAATCTATTTTAGACGATAACTGATTGTCATAAAGTGTGTTTAACAACACTCGACCCTTTTTTCCTTCTCATTTTTAAATACATTTGAACTCTGTCTTTTAAAAGTATTGAGAGAAGAGTTCAAACATTCTTTGCTCTTTAATCAAACTTTTAAAAGCATCTTTTCTTAGTTTATTTCTGATCCTTGTTTTTGAATATTCATCACATACTAGATTTAATCTAAATTTAAGTCAAAGTGATCTTTTATATTCCACGCTGCTGAGAGTTTTGAACTTGTACAGATGTATTTTTTTATTGATTTTAGGTTTTGAAGCCCTCTTACTGATGGCTCAACGCTCTGAAGCTACGTCAGTCCTTAACTGCTGTGTTTATCTACAATGAGCTCAGATTAATGCAGACTAATGCGTCTAACTCCCCGCCACCACCCCCCCACACTGGAGGACTAATAATCTTTATTCTAATCGGACTCTGTTCTAAATGATTTTACCTACTCTGTTATCTTTATCTGAGCGTTTCATTATTTTTGACATTTGTTTTTATCACGTCAGCTGTCAAGGACTTCAGATTCATTTAAATCTTTTATGTTGTTTTAAATCTATTTTAGACGATAACTGATTGTCATAAAGTGTGTTTAACAACACTCGACCCTTTTTTCCTTCTCATTTTTAAATACATTTGAACTCTGAACTCTTCTCTCAATAGTTTTAAAGGACAAACATTCTTTGCTCTTTAATTGAACTTTTAAAAGCATCTTTTCTTAGTTTAACTATTTTTGATCCTTGTTTTTTAATATTCATCAACGGACTAAATTTAATCTAAATTTAAGTCACAGTGATCTTTTATATTCCACGCTGCTGAGAGTTTTGAACTTGTAAGGTTTTTTTTTTATTGATTTTAGGTTTTGAAGCCCTCTTACTGATGGCTCAACGCTCTGAAGCTACGTCAGTCCTTAACTGCTGTGTTTATCTACAATGAGCTCAGATTAATGCAGACTAATGCATCTAATTCCCCGCCACCACCCCCCCACACTGGAGGACTAATAATCTTTATTCTAATCGGACTCTGTTCTAAATGATTTTACCTACTCTGTTATCTTTATCTGAGCGTTTCATTATTTTTGACATTTGTTTTTATCACGTCAGCTGTCAAGGACTTCAGATTCATTTAAATCTTTTATGTTGTTTTAAATCTATTTTAGACGATAACTGATTGTCATAAAGTGTGTTTAACAACACTCGACCCTTTTTTCCTTCTCATTTTTAAATACATTTGAACTCTGAACTCTTCTCTCAACAGTTTTCAAGGACAAACATTCTTTGCTCTTTAATTGAACTTTTAAAAGCATCTTTTCTTAGTTTATTTCTGATCCTTGTTTTTGAATATTCATCAACAGACTAAATTTAATCTAAATTTAAGTCACAGTGATCTTTTATATTCCACGCTGCTGAGAGTTTTGAACTTGCACAGATGTATTTTTTTTATTGATTTTAGGTTTTGAAGCCCTCTTACTGATGGCTCAACGCTCTGAAGCTACGTCAGTCCTTAACTGCTGTGTTTATCTACAATGAGCTCAGATTAATGCAGACTAATGCATCTAACTCCCCGCCACCACCCCCCCACACTGGAGGACTAATAATCTTTATTCTAATCTGACTCTGTTCTAAATGATTTTACCTACTCTGTTATCTTTATCTGAGCGTTTCATTATTTTTGACATTTGTTTTTATCACGTCGGCTGTCAAGGACTTCAGATTATTCATACAAGTTGATTTAAACCGGTGAACTGTTGTTGTTGTTGTTGTTGTTGTTGTTGTTGTTGTTGTTGTTGTTGTCTGGTTTTTGCCTGGCTATAAAAAGTTTCCACAACAAAAAGTGGAATACACACACGCGGAAAACGGAGCGTGACGTCAGCGTCTCCACTGAAAACTCGGGCTTGTTGTTTTCATGGCAACGGTGACGTTTTAGGTCGACTAAAACACAGTTTCTGTGTAAACGAGAGGACGAAACGCGACAATACTTTTGTATTTCATCCTAAAACTGCTGTCCTGTGAATGGCTCCTCAGTCTCCTCCTCGTCTCTGTCCCTGTCCACCTCCTCAAACTCCTCCTTCACATCCTTCTCTTGATGCACCTCCTGTGTGTTTCCTTCCTCTTCTCCTGGGTTCCTCCTCCTCCTCCAGTGTGAATGCTCCTCCCTTCTTCTTCTTTTCTTGTTTCTAATCTTCTCCTCCATTGCGTCTGGTTTCTTCAGCAGCTTCTCCCTCTCGGCCTGCTGCCTCCATCTTCTGACCTCCTTCCTTTCAGGGATGTCATCTCCACCATCGATGCTCTCTTCCTTCTTGTAGCTCTTGTAGACGGCCTTGTTCATTTTCTTCTTCTTCTATTCCAGGAAGCCAACCTTCAGCTGTGAAAAGAAGCCTTTATTTTGAAGAGGTGCTTCAAGAGTACCAGTCTCGTACTCTCCTCATACCTCAGTCTCTGCTCCTTTTGAACCTCCTCATCCAGTCTCAGTTGCTTATTCTCCTCCTCGTCAACATCCAAGTCTCCTTCTCAACCATCTAATTGTCAGTCTCAGCCCTCGTCTTATCCTGCCCGTCTCAGTCTCTCCCCCTCCTGAGTCTCAGTCTCTCCTCCTCTTTCTCCACCTCCTCCACAACATCCAAGTCTCCTTCTCAGCCATCTAATTGTCAGTCTCAGTCCTCGTCTCATTCTGCTCTCCTCTACTGGTCTCTCCTCTTCTCCCTGTTTCAGTCTCTCCTCTTCCTCAAGTATCTGTCTCTCCACCTCCTCAAGTCTCTGTCTCTCCTTCTCTAGCACCTCCTCAAGTCTCTGTCTCTCCTTCTCTAACACCTCCTCAAGTCTCTGTCTCTCCTCTTCCTCAAGTATCTGTCTCTCTTCCTCCTCAAATCTCAACAACTCTTCTACTTCTTCCTCCTCAAGTCTCTGTCTCTCCTCTTCCTCAAGTATCTGTCTCTCTTCCTCCTCAAATCTCAACAACTCTTCTACTTCTTCCTCCTCAAGTCTCTGTCTCTCCCTCTCTAGCACCTCCTGTAGTATCTGTCTCTCCTCCTCCTCAAATCTTACTAACTCCTCCTCTTCTTCCTCCTGCAGTCTCTGTCTCTCCTTTTCTACCTGTCTCAGTTGCTCCACTGTCTCCAGTACTAGTCTAGTTCTCTCCTCATGCCTCAGTCTCAACTCCTCTTCAACTTCCCCCTCCTCCTTCTCCTCCTCCTCCTCCTCCTCCTCCATTATGACCTCCATAATATCCACTCTCCCTCTCCTTCTTCTCCTCTTAAGTCTCAGCTCTTGTCTTGTGGTGTCCTGCATTAGTCCCTCCTCCAGTCTCTGTCTCAGTCTCTCTACCCCCTGTCTCTCGTTCTCCTGTCTCATACTCTGCTCCTCTGGTCCAAGTCTCTCCTCCTTAAGTCTAAGTATTTCCTCCTCCAGTCTAAGTCTCTCCTCCTTCTCCTCCTCAAGTCTAAGTATTTCCTCCTCCAGTCTAAGTCTCTCCTCCTTTTCCTCCTCCTCAAATCTGAGTATTTCCTCCTCCAGTCTAAGTCTCTCCTCTTTCTCCTCCTCAAGTCTAAGTATTTCCTCCTCCAGTCTAAGTCTCTCCTCCTTTTCCTTCTCCTCCAGTCTAAGTATTTCCTCCTCCAGTCTAAGTCTCTCCTCCTTCTCCTCCTCAAGTCTCAGTATTTGCTCCTCCAGTCTAAGTCTCTCCTCCTTTTCAACCTCCTCAAGTCTCCCTATCTGATCCTCAAGTCTCCGTCTCTCTCCCACTTGATCCTCCTCAAGTCGAATCCTTGCCATACTTACCCTCCTCTCTCGCTCCTCCTGCTCCTGTCTTTGTCTTTGCATGCTCTCAATCTCTCTCCTCAAACCTCTCCTGCTTCCTCTCTCCTCTCCTCTTTCTGTCCTCCTCTCTGCTTCCAGTCGTGTCAGTTTAGTTTTGTTTGCTCTCGTTTAGGGTTCTGAAACATAATTTCATCATACATGTTTAATATTAAATTCAATTAAACTTCAACTTTCCATTTAAATACATCTTATTTAGTTTTTATCCCCTCATATTTATTTACTGTTTACAAAATAACTGTTTGTATTGAAAATGAATCAACAATGTTAATGAAGCTACAACATCAAGGACCGTGTATTTCAAGTTCTGACTAATGAACCATGTACAAATAGTGGTTTGGATTATAATAATACCAAAATCTTAAACTTCACTTTGACAGCAGGACAAAGCCTGATATTTAAATCATTTTATAAACCACAGGGACAAGTCTTTTCATGTTAGTATTATAGAAACAGTCCCTAAAGACATGTCAACACATTTGTATTGATATAAATGATTAAGGATTAATAAAGAGACTTTTTAAACCATTTAGAGACCAACAGTAGTCAGCACAAATGAAAAAAAAAAAAATAGAAATTCAGATTTTAGAAAATGACAAACAGCATTTCCACAAAGCCATCAGTGTAATCTGTTAAATTAATACAGATTACTGCTGAAACACATCTGTTCAGTAAGAGTGAAAACTCTGAATGTCTCAGTAATAAAAGATAAATAATCCTTCATATCCATCGTGTTATTTTTAGAGTTGATTTTGTAGTGTTTTAATGGTTATTTAATTAATCTTTCAACAGTAAAGGAGCTGGTCAGTGCTAGCTAAAACCCCACATGGATGAAGAAAAATGAAGCCGTGTGTGAGCTGCTGTTTTTTAAAATGCTGCGGACACCTCGGCTGAAAATATTACCAGGACATATTTAACTGTAGTAAAGTTATCTCTGTGGCCCATAAATGTATGCTACACGCATATGCGGTCCTAAAACTATGTTTAGCACCGTGCTGCCGCGACTTAGAACTTAAATCTTAGCCAAAACATGTAAAAACACACCAGAAGCTAGCTCGTGTTGCCATGGCAACGGACTTGCGACTCCTGAGTTCATGTCGCAAAAATTGTTTATTTAAGTCCTTTCTACCATTAAATCTACATTCATGAAGTAAAAAAGGGAGATAAACCGACACCGAGTTAAATTAAGTAATTTAAACACAAAAACGCTTCTTTCTTTTAACACAAATCTGGAGGATTCAGGATCTGTTTTGTTAACGTTCCATAAATTCAGACAAATCGATGCGGGAAATGTCCACAGCTGAAACTATCACAGCTTAAACTACAAAACAGTCTTTAACTTTAAATTCACACCGAGTGTTACACAGTAAAATGAAAACAAGCATCCCTTTAACACAAATTATGATCAACTACGATCCGTTTCATTAGCTGATAACTCAAACTCCATCAGACCTTAAATTAAGTCACAACTCTTAACATGAAATACAATAATGCATTCATTAAATAAACAATATGAATCTTGAAGCTAAAGATACATTCTATTGAGCTGTATTTTATTAGCCTAGCTTGAAAATAAAACAGTGCAACATACCTCTCGCCAAGTGCCTTGGTGAAAAAGGCGGAACGAACGCTCCGCGTGCTTTTATACCCCGATCGAATTTCCGGATTCTAGAACACATCTGCACCAATCAAATACAGCAACCCGTGCGTGTTTAGTACGTCGCTGACGCTATAACAAAATCAAAATAATACAAAGTATTAAAAACGTGTAATAAAATTACAAAAAGATAATAAAAAATGGTAACCCTCCAATCCATGATTGAATATATGTATGTATATATATATATATATATATATATATATATATATATATATATATATATATATATATATATATATATATATATATATATATATATATATATATATAAATTTTTCATGTTTTTTTATTGCTTTGCAAAACATTTCAACATTCCTGCATTTTTACTTCGTAACTTTGATACGCTTTGTAACCCTCTCATAACTCACTGGGGAAAAAAAACAATTTGAAAAAACTTTTTTTTCATGCCCCCAAATAAATAAATAAATAAATAAATAAATAAATAAATACATAAGTAAATATCCCAGTAATCCCAGCTGAGTATGTTGGAGTCATGAGATATAAATTCAATTACAGCTGCAAGCCGCGATAAGCGGGCCCTTGCCCAGATGGGCCAGTGGGGCATGTTGTGGCCAGCGCATGTGCACCAAAATGTCCCTGGGTGTCAAGCTGAGGTCAAGCACTACCAGCCTAATAGTTGTCGAAGAGTTGGACAATTCTGGTGGTGATTATCCAAAACTTTACTCAGTTTGCAGAGTTTGTGCAGAAGGAAGCCAGAATTGCTTGTAATCCTGTCACCTCCTCTTTAATGATGAAAACAGCTGTGGAGAGAAACCCTAAAGGAGCAAAATCATTCAGCACAAGTGGTCAGGTAAAATAGTCTAGCTTCAGTATGACTGAAAGCTCGAAATCAAAGCCACCTTGTGTATTCTGCAGTGATGCAGCTCATGGTATAGCTAAATGTCCCTCATATGCATCAATACCCATGGAGGAAAAAAGGGCTTTTATCCATGAGCATCATTCGTGTTTTGGTTGCTTGAGAAAGGGTCACAGCACTAAGGAGTGTAAAAGACGACACACTTGTAAAATCTGCAATAGAAAGCATCCAACTTGCCTCCATATTGACAGTCTGCACAGATGCTAAGTAACCGTTCTGGTGCTTCTGCAGTGAGCGAGGTTCATAATGTTATGTCCCATGCGCTGACACAGCATGCCTCGACAACATCCAAGGGGTAAGGGGTCTTGACTCAAAAAGACTCATTAAGATACAAGAAGCTTATTCACGTGACTTGATTCCTGTAGAGAAGTCTCACATTCCCACCAGAAGCACGGTGCTTAAGTGGCCACGTCTTCACCATTTAGCTCCAAAGTTGGCTCCACTTCAGGACTGTGAGGTGGGACTTCTCATAGGCTATGACCTTTGGCTTTAGCTCCCCTGGAGGTAGTCACAGGGCATGAAAATGAGCTTTTTGCTCAGCGAACTGCTCTAGGATGGAGCATTATAGGGTCAGCGAACCCTCACTTAGATAGAAAAGGCAGTCATAGTTTTGTGCATTGTGTAGCTGTAAAAAGAATTGCAGTGCCCCCAGTAACAGATGTTTTTTTAAGGTGTTGGATCAGATTTCAATGAGAGGAGCTATGAGGATAAGTTTGTGTCTCAGGATGAAGTCTGCTTCATACAGTTTTTGAGTAGCAATATAAGTCAGAATGAAGATGGATACTAAATGCCCCTTCCTTTTAAAGATGATAATCCACCCTCATTACCAAACAGGAGACTTGCTGCCATTAGACTGCAACACCTGAAACGAACTTTGACTTGGCCACTCCAAAACCTTATTTTTTTTTTTTTTTTTTTTGAACCATTCAGAGGTGGACTTGCTGGTGTGTTTCAGATTGTTGTCCTGCTGCATGACCCAAGAGCGCTTGAGTTTGAGGGCACAAACTGATGGTCGGACGTTCTCCTTCAGGAACTTCTGGTAAACAGCAGAATTCATTTTTCCGTTGTAGGTACCAGATGTGCTCGGGTGGTCAGATCGGCTCGGGGTCCTGCATCTACCAATCACGTCACACTATGGCATCTCCACTCGGACAAACGACAGTGCGCCCCATTTAATAAGAGTCAGATGTGCTCGGTTAAAAACCCCTCACGGTTCTCTTTATTCACGTTTCTTCATTCAGTAAACCTCGAACCTTTTTCTCTATATAATACAGAAAACTACAACCTACTGTTCTGTAATTTTGAGATAGTTTTGATTGTATTGTTGACTTTTCTAAATGAAAAAGATAAAGAAAAGAGAGGGATATACTCAGGATCTATATTTATCAATAGATAGTTTTGCTTTTAGTTCACATTTCCTTTCACAACACAAACAAAAGGTCTTTTTAAATGAGATGTACTGATTTTTTTCATTTTTTGATGATGGTGTGCATCTAGCACAATTATTTGTTAGACCAATCATCATTTATATATCAGTTATACCTCAATACTGCAAAAACACTTTCTGTTTGATTATAGGAACACATGTTGGCAATATAAACTTTTTTTTCTCTATGTGAGTAAATTAATTTGAGCTTATTTATTTATGGTTTGCAGTCTGGGTTTTTTTATTGGACTAAATGTCACTTTTAATATTTAAATTTAAAAATACATCTTCCTGTTGATAAAAATATCAATCAAAAGCAGTACCTGCCACCATAAAGTCAAAACATTTAACATTATACCCCACACTATACTTTAGCAGCTATGGTTGCAAATTTTACATGTTCCTTTTTAAAAGATTAAAGTATCAGCAAATCAATTAATCACTAATAAAAAAGTGCACACCTTTTTCTTAGTTCAAATTTTATTTACATAAAACACACAATATTCAAAATGCCACTCAGCTGAACTGATGAAAAGTACACACAATGAAACAGTTTAATAATCTCAACCTGAGAGAACAAATTTTAAATTTAAATAAAATTATGATTTTAATTGATTGTGATAACTGCACTTTTTATTTTTATTTTTTACATGGTGGCATTTTTGTCACAAAAATAAGCACAAGCACTGCCCTGGGATGCTACAGCATCACTTCTCTCTCTCTCTCTCACACACACACACACACACACACACACACACACACACACACACACACACACACACACACACACACACACACACACACAAACACACACACACACACACACACACACACACATACACACAGGAGCAAGAGTCTGAGGATCCCAGTGTCTGCTCCTCTTCACAGGCAGGGTCAGGGATGAGATTCTGGAGGTGTAGGAAGGGGAGCGACATGAGTCCACAGAATGTTTTTCAAAAGTCTTGAGGTTCATCAAGATGCTTTTTGGCAAATGTGAGACAAGCCTTTATGTTCTTTTGTGATAGCAGTGGTTTTTGCCTGGGGACTCTCCCATGGATGCCATTTTTGGCCAGTGTCTTTCTTATAGTGGAGTCGTGAACACTGACCTTAACTGAGGCCAGCGAGGCCTGCAGTTCTTTTTCTAGGTTCTTTTGTGACCTCCTGGATGAGCCGTTGTCGCACTCGTCGCACTCTTGGAGTAATCTTACTTGGTCCCTGTTCCCAGTTTTCTCCATATGTGGATAATGGCTCTGACAGTGGTTCCCTGAAGCCCCACAGCCTTGGAAATGGCTTTGTAACTTTTTCCAGACTGATAGATTCCAATCACTTTTTCTTACATTTCTTCTTGAATTTCTTTGGCTCGTGGCATGATGCATTTGTTCTTGAGGTTTTGTAGCCTACTTCATTTTGTCTAACAGATTCTATTTAAGTGATTTTTTGATTCAACAAAGGTGTTGGCAATCAGGTTTGGCTGTGGCCTGTGGAATTGAACTCAGCTTTCCCAGAACAGTGGTTGGTCACAGTTACTTTATGATTTAACAAGGGGGGGGGGAATTACTTTTTCACATAGGGCCAGCTGCTACAAAAGAATTTCCCAGCTTGGGACAAATAAAGTACCTATCTTATCTTATCTTATCTTATCTTATGTTGAAATTGGTTTGACGATCTGAAACCTTTGCAAGTGACAAATGTGAAAAAAACACAGAAATCAGGAAGGGGGCAAATACTTTTTCACAGCACTGTAAGTACTGTATTGTAGTTGTATCGCCAACTAATTCCAGGAAGTGGCGGTAATTCATCTAAACCTGAGTGCCAACCCCATAGAGAAACAGCATTGGCGCCGTGCATTGTGGGAAACAGTATGCCAGGTAGACTGGTCCGATGCATACTGAGAAATTTTCCCCGATCAGTAGGACATCCAGGAATTTCTGGCATACTGCAGAATTGGCAAGTTTTCACATACTGCCTACTACATACTAGATTGCTGCCAAATCCTTGTGTCCACTTCTGTTCTCTTCCAGTGTTCACATGTTCAGCTGACCAAAGGTGTTAGGCTGCCACCTGCTGGACATGATGTGCAAATGGCTCTAGATTTAATGCAGTGTTGTGTTCCTCTCTGAAGAGGACTTCATCCAGTTGAGTTCAGGGAAAACCCATAAAGAGGCTGAAGCTTCTCTTCCACTTCTCTTTTGCTGGCCTCACACCCTCAACAAACAGCACTTTGCATAGCAGTGCTTGTTAAACCGACAGCTATCACAGCTTCTTTGGACAGCTTGGTGTTACATTCTCAAGCGCACCACAAACGCTGCATTTTTTTCTGGAAACTGGATGAAGACTATTGAGGCGCAAAGCTAGTTACTCTCAGACAAAGTTCCTGCTGGTACTGTTTGCAGATGGGGAGGAGCTGATGAAAAAACAGTTTCTATGATGCAACTTCCTCCACATAATAATGGGCGTTGCCTTCCCAACTTTTCAGAAAGGTGTGGCGTTTCAGCCTCACTCCGAAAATCCTTCTCTGACAGCAATCCTGCCCTATCACAAAGGTAAGAGACGTGTTTCTGACTTTAGATGAACATATTTTACACATCATATGCTTTTATTATCTAACAGTGACGTATTTGTTTGTCCTTTGCGCATTGCTGACCAGAAAAAGCTAACATATAGACATTGGGTTGCATGTTGGCATCTCTCCCTTTGAATTCTACTCATGTATGTCAACTCCATCGTCTCATCTTCCTCCAACTGTTAGCGAGGGCTATCTCGGAACACACTTAAAGATTAATCCAGGAAATGTTGGGTGTTGCGTAAAGTGGATGACGTTTGAGTAATGTAGCTACACAAATGCCATCAAAACACTTTTAGAGCAGAGCACCTGCGCTGTTATGGGAATATTTTATCATCGATCATTTTCTGCTCCCCCTAGTTTGAGACTTGCCACGGAACCATGTCGATGTATGCTTGGGTGAGTAGCTGGTGTGAATTTATTGAGTGAAAGTGAGATCCAGATTTCACTGAAGGGTTAAAGTTCAGGTGATATTGGAGGTGATTTGACTAAAGTGATCCCCCTCATAGGATGACCTGGATCTGCTCTTAGACTCCCCCTCCTCACTGACTGTCACAGTAAGTTGGACAATGTCTTATCTTTTCATATGCATGATTATTGACACTTACTGTCAACTTACTTCTCTATAAATGTGTCATTCCAGTATTGTGGGTACATTTCGCGTCTCTCTGATATTAATCCTTTATTATTCCCCTCCCAAAAATTGTTATTGGACCATTACTCAAGGTTGCAACTTTGAGTAATATTACTAACAGTGTTATCCTTTCTCTAATAATAATGCTCTATATATATTTTAGACACACTTTATATTTTAAATACAAGCTAAATGACATCTAACCCCCATTATTACTCACTCCTGATTCATACTTTCAACATGAATTCACGTGAAATAATTGAGTTCAATTTTTTAATGCTTTCAGTATTAACAGTTATATGATCATTTGTGTAGGATATATACTTTCTGTGTTTATTAAATTTCAGTAATAAAAAATTGTTCTGGTCAACTCTGTTACCAATAACAGTAGATAAATAAAAGGTCAAGTCTTTTTTTGAGATGTTACAGTGAATTTCTGATTCAGTTTAAGAAAAAAAAAACAGTAATTTGATGTAATCTTTATAATTCTGTTTCCAGACATGCGGTGTGCTAGCTAGTTTGAGGCTAGCACTTAGAGTTAAGTTACAAAATGGTGAAAAACGTCAAATCTGTAACCGTCAACTGATAACAGAGTTGACAATCAGTAAGAAATAAAATATCTGTAAGTCAAAAATATTTGTTTAGGTTAAATAATTGTTTTTACATTACATTTTGTTTTAAAAGATTCAGAGTCAAGCAGAAAATGTTGTTTTTCTTGGTTTCAAAAATGTCTGGTCAACTCTAAAGTCGACTCTGTCGCCATCAATGTCAACTCTGATTATCAACTGTTTTGCCTTTAAACTCATCATTAAATGGTTTCTAGCAAAAGTGATTAGAATTTGCGTCGAATTTCATAAACTCACTGTACGAGAAATTTCAAAGCACTTCATTATTCATTTTTAAAACCATGATCGGAGAAACTCTGCTCCATAAAATTGCCAAGAGGCAATTTCTAAGTTAAATGTGTAAATAATACTCCAAAACAAAAAGCTTCATTCTTACCAGACTTCAAGTTTCGTAAGAGTCAATAATTGTTTTAGAAAATATTGTATTTGAAATGATATCAAATAGGACCCAATTTGTCCCTAACAGAGTTGACAAATTTTCTGTTCCTACAGTGATTCTGAATATTTGAAAATCTTACAAGTTCAAGCTCAGCACATACGGGACATGTTAAATTTAAAGTGCGTTCTATAAAAAAAAAAAAATTGAAAACATTTTTCATTTTCTTTCCATACTGAAAATGCACCTGCAACTCTGGAATGTCCCATGAGCAAACATGTCTCACTGTTTAGTGTATTACCATGTGGTTGATTGTTATTGTGCATGATTTTGTGACTGTTTTTGTGTCAACCAGTCCAACGTCAGAGGGACTGTGAAAGACAAGGTGAATTTCAAGGTGGAAGAGGATGTGGCTGCACTACAAAAGGCCATAGAAGGCATCGGTGAGTAAACAATTTACAGCCATTAGTATTGTTTGAAGATATATAAAAAGCTCTTGCACATACGTGAGAGGTTTTTTTTTATGTGTTGTAAGAAATAGACAAAGTGAGTATTTCTTGTTTTGTCTCTTACTTACAGGTACGACAGAAAAGACCATTATTGAAGTGTTGACTGGAAGGAGTAACGCTCAGCGGCAGATTATTGCAAAGGCCTATCTGAAAGCTACAGGGAGGGTATACAGAGTTGACTGACTACTTAATTTTAACTCTCAGTATTGTGACAGACAAAAGTAAAATCTGTGTTTTATCAACTTTGCTCGATCAGACATTAGAGGATGATCTGAAGGGGGACACTCACGGAGACTTTGAGGACTTGTTGGTTGCTTTGATAACACCGCCTGAAGTCTACGACTGTCATGAGGTCATTGGGGCCATTAAGGTGAGACTGTGTTTTTTTCACCATGCAAGTTTTTATTTCTTTAAACATATATATTAATACTCAGTATTATCTTTATTTACAAAACATCTAAAGGCCTGTTATAAATACCTACATACAAAACAAACAAAGTAGACATTTAACAATTATACTGATATCAATGCAGCCAGTTTCACAGAGTCACAGCAGTGTTAACAGACCTCTTAAAGTCCTCAACATCATCACTGATCTTAGCCAGCATGTGTTCATATGAGATGATCTCTAACATTAATTCCATCCATTTTTTAATAACATCCTGGAGATGATGATGATGATGAAGAAGATGATGAAGATGTGCAGTGAATCCAGAAAGTATTCACAGCGCTTCAATTCTTCCACAGTTTATGTTACAGTCTTATTCCAAAATGGAATAAACATTTTTTTCCCTCAAAATTGTACAAACAACATCCTATGTCAACATGAAGAAAGTTTTTTTTTTTTTTAACTCTTCCTGGAGCTGGACCCCCGTCTTGACTCTGAGCCATCAGGGGAGAAGGGTCTTAGTCAGGGAGGGGATCAAGAACCAGATGGTCACTCTTCCAGAGCTCCAGAAGTGCTCTGTGGAGAGATGAGAACCTTCCAGAAGGACAACTATGTCTGCAGCAATCAACCAATCAGACCTGTATGGTAGAGGGTCCAGACTGAAACCACTCCTTAGTAACAGGCTCATGGCAGCCCGCCTGGAGTTTGACTAAAGGCCCCTGAAGGACTCTGAGACCAGGAGAAAGAAAACTCTGCTCTGATGAGACAAAGATTGAACTCTTTGACGTGAATGCCAGACGTCATGTTTGGAGGAAACCAAGCACCGCTCATCACCTGGACAATCCCATCCCTACAGTGAAGCATGGTGGTGACAGCATCATGCTGTGGGGATGTTTTTCAGCAGCAGGAACTGCTGCCAAAGGAGCATCAACAAAGGATTTAACAAAGGCTGAGAATGCATATGTACAAGTGATGTCTTAGTTTTTTTATTTAAAAAAAATTAAAACCTTTTTTCATGCTGTCTAATGGGTTGTTGTGTGTAGAATATTTAGGGAAAAAATGAATTTATTCCATTCTGGAATGAGGCTGTAACATAACAAAATTTGGGAAAAGGTGAAGTGCTTTGGATACTTTCCGGATGCACTGTACTCTTCCACAGACTGAAGCCCTGTTTACTCCAGCTTGCTGTTTTCACGACGTTTCAGTACAATTCCACTCTGGAGGCTGTTTCCATACTTCCTGTTTTAGGTCGGCTAAAATGCTATTTCTGAGTAAACAAGGGCGAAACACAATACTTTTGTGTTTCATCCTAAAACCGTTATCGTGTAAAGGGGGCCTGAGGATCACTTGGGCAGCTGTGACTACTCCAAACCCATTCTGTGAAGCTTAGAAGGGGTAAAATAAAACCCCTGTATTAACCTATACTGAGTAAACTTCCCTCTAACCCCTTTTATATATTTTTCCAATATTTGATCATATTTTTAGTCAAATTTCATCACTCAGGTCACACCCCAGGTCCTTCTGCCAGGTGATCCTCAGGTTTTTATGGATATCTTTGTGTAACCCACCAAAGATTGCTGCCCTGTGTGTTATACAAGGTAACTCCAGAAATTCACACTTAACACTAGGCTCTTATCCTGAACAAACTGGCCCTTAGTTATACAGTCTCTAACCTATTAGTACTTCCAAAAACAAACTTCACTTTCCAATTTATATTTTTGCTTCAGTTCAGAAAAAGAAACAAACACCCCACCTGAATATAGATCCCCTAGTGTATAGTGTATCCCTTTTAAAAGCCATTCATTCCAGTAGACAGTCCTTTCCCTGATGTATATGATCGTATTTCTCTCCATTATTATCAGGGTGCAGGCACTACAGAGAGCACACTGACTGAGATCTTTGCCTCAAGATCCAGCAGGCAGATCAAGACCATGGCTGAAACATACCTTGCTGGTTAGTCTCACCAACACAAAACGTGACATGTTTCAGATTGTGAAACGACAGGTAATCTGTTCATATGATGAAATGTGCATACGTAGTCATGAAACTCTTTGTTTTACTATTTTATTTCAGAAACTGGACGATCGATGATTCATGATCTGCAGTCAGAGGTGTCTGGAGATTATGGCAAAGCACTGCTCAACTTGGCTGAGGTACTGTACATTCATCTTAAATGGTGACATGCTACCTGTGTGCCAATCCAGCAACAAGAAAAACTCAAGTTTTAAATTTCAGGAGGACTCGAAATTCATCTCAAATGTTCAGATGGGGAAATTCTAGTCAATATAACTCGAAGCATTTCTTCACACTTAATAAGGTTTCTCCTTCTTGTTTAACTTCTTTCTTGTGTTGTACGTCGCTTTGGAAAAACGTGTCTGCTAAATGAAATTGTAGAATTGTTGTAGAATATATAACAAAATTAGGCTGTTAAAACATATGCATTTATTTTTGAGGGCTGGAATCTGTATTGTTTATAGATGCTGTTGGGGTAAGATGTTTTATTAAGGCAAGAATGTTAAAAATGCTGTCATTACTCATCCGGAATTAACAGTCAGTAAATTTCTGTATCATGTTCAGAACCTCAAACCATTTTTTTTTTTTAATCAACACAGGGGAAAAGAGATGAGAGCACCAGTGTGGATTCTGCCAAAGCTAAAGCAGATGCTAAGGTATGTTCATTGTTCATTATACTGTTCTCAACAATTGCTTCTGCAACATAACCCACTCAATACTCAGGTGTTTTTTTTTGTTTGTTTGTTTTTTCAAATAAAATGTACAACCCTAATTCCATTGAAGTTGGGACCCCGTATAACGTGCAAATAAAAACAGAATATAATTATTTGAAAATCCTGTTTAACCTATATTTACTGAATACACTACAAAGACTAGATATTCCACAGGTGAACAGGTTCATTGGAAACAGGTGAGTGTCATGATTGGGTATAAAAGGAGCATCCCTGAAAAACTCAGTCGTTCACAAGCAAGGATGGGGAGAGGTTCACCACTCTGTGAACAACTGTGTGAGCAAATAGTCCAACAGTTTAAGAACAAAGTTTCTCAATCTACAATGTCAAAGAATTGATGTATTTCATCATCTACAGTCCATAATATCATCAAAAGATTCAGAGAATCTGGAGAAATCTCTGCACGTAAGCAGCAAGGCTGAAAACCAACATTGAATGCCCGTGACCTTTGACCCCTCAGGCAGCACTGCATTAAAAACCAACATCATTGAGTAAAGGATATTACCACGTGGGCTCAGGAAGACTTCAGAAAACCATTGTCAGTTAACACAGTTCATCACTACATCTACAAGTGCAAGTTCAAACTCTACCATGCAAAGACAAAGACATATATCAACAACACCCAGAAACACCGCCGGCTTCTCTGGACCCGAGCTCATCTGAGATGGACTGACGCAGAGTGGAAAAGTCTGCTGTGGTCTGACGAGTCCACATTTCAAACTGTTTTTGTAAATCATGGACGTGGTGTCCTCCAGGCCAAAGAGGAAAAGGACAATCTGGATTGTTCTCAGGTCAAAGTCTCAAAGCCAGCATCTGTGATGGTATGGGGGTGTGTTAGTGCCCATGGCATGGCTAACTTGACCATCTGTGAAGGCTCCATTAATGCTGAAAGGTACATACAGGTTTTGGAGCAACATATGCTGCCATCCAAGCCACGTCTTTCAGGGACGTCCCTGCTTATTTCAGCAAGACAATGACAAGACACATTCTGCACCTGTTACAACAGCGTGGCTTTGTAGTAAAAGAGTGCAGGTACTAGACTGGCCTGCCTGCAGTCCAGACCTGTCTCCCATTGAAAATGTATGGAGCATTATGAAGCACAAAATACAACAACAGAGACCCCGGACTGTTGATCAACTGAAGTTGTTCATCAATCAAGAATGGTAAAGAATTCCACCTCCAAAGCTTCAACAATTAGTGTCCTTAGTTCACAAACACTTATTGAGTGTTGTTAAAAGGAAAGGTGATGGAACACAGTGGAAACATGACCCTGAACCAGCTTTTTAGGAACGTGTTGCAGCCATCACATTCAAAATGAGCCAATATTTAAAAAATAAAAGAATTATCACTTTGAACAATAAAATTCTTGTCTTTGCAGTGTATTCAGTTGAACATAGGTTAAACAAGATTTGTAAATCATTGTATTCTGTTTTTATTGTTTTACATTTCACACAGCGTACCAACTTCATTGGAATTGTGGTTGTAGTAAGGCCACCAAGTTGGTGAGGTTTCAGAGAATAACAGGCTCGTGTATAAGACAGATCTTTAGGTGTGGATTTGTAGACTTTCAGTATTTAGACATTCTCAACCTGACCTCACTAATTCATCAGGCTGAGTGTCAGCCAGCTAACTTATCTCTCATACCTTCTCAAGCCTGAACATGCTTCACCCCTGCTAAACATGTAAACATTGTGCCTCATGTTAAGACTACTGAATGTGACCACGAGAAACCCATATTAATTTTGATAATAGGGTGAATGTATTTAATGGATACAATGTTTGTACGTGTGATTCATTGTTTTTCTGCTCAGGCCCTGTATGAAGCAGGAGAGAAGAAGTGGGGGACCGATGAGTTGAAGTTTATAGACATCCTGTGCCACAGGAGTGTCCCTCAACTTCGACAGAGTGAATATTCCTCCTTTTTATCTTTGCAATGGTATCATTATGAATGTATGCCTACAGAAGGGCTTAATCGATGGAAGACCAGAACAGCCATGGAGTTTTTTTTTTAATGCAATGTCATCGCATGATAACAACTTATTAATCAACTTATTAGATTTTCTCGTTGTAACGAATTAATTTTTCTCTGTTCACTCTGTCCAAAGAGACAAATCCATGGCCGTTCTCATCTTCTGTATTTATCCTCTGTGAGGTTTTATTTACAGACACAACAGCACTTTGAGCTTAAGCTAACATCAGGATGCTAATGCAGGAATAGTGTTGTTTGCTATCAAAGTTGGATCGAAAAAGAAAGTTGGATTGTGCAAACACAAGTTTATCAGTTTCAATCCCATAAAAGGTTCATGCTTTGGCATGTATTTTGTCATGTCAGTGTTTGAGTGGTCAGAAGATTGGAAAGTAATGTATTTATTTTGCAGAAATTTATTTTATTGCAGTTACTAGCGCCATTGTTTAGCCCGTGCTCTATCACTCTCCAGTGTCTGTTTTTGCCAGTCCAGCTCCAGTGTCCTACAAAATAAATTCACAAAATCCTTTTCTTCAAGAAAAGGACTGATCTCACTTCTCACAGATAAACTTTGCAAGCCAACATAAATGAATTCATGTTCTCCCGGGAAAATCCAAACCGGCCACAAATTCTGAGAAATAGCATTTAGAAATAACATACAATAGTTTGCAATAACTTGTTTGTACTACTGGTGCAGTTTAACCCTTTAAAGCCTGACCACAAAAAAATGCAGACATTTTTTTTTCAAAGTCGAGATGTTTATTAACCCTTTCAAAAAAATCCACAAAAATATTGCTGTATCAATTTGTTTATATCTTTTTAATAAATAAGAAATTTTTGAATGCAGAAAATAATTACTTTAAAAAATGAGGAACAATTTAGATATAACTTTTACCACAACTTTATGAAAATTGGCAATGATTTTCCAGAAAAAAAAGGTGTGTGGCTAATTTCCTGAGAGCAGCTCTGATGCTTAATGGCAAATTCAGACAACAGTAGAGAGACCCAATTAATTACACATTTAAAAAATAGTTTGAGATGACTTAAATTCATAAAATTGTCAAAGGTTAAAAGGTTGTTTTATAAAATGCTGCAGTGATACCATCTCATAGGTTTCTGGTCCATGGCTTTTATTGTCTGCTAATTTAAAGAAACATTAGGTTTTAATGTAGTTGGAGAAGTTTGACAATATGTGAAAAAAAGTCTTTGCATTCATGTATAATTTGGCATTTTGACATGAAATATCCCTTTAAATAAAACAAAAAATATTTAGATTTGGTTTGACCTTCTTCACAATGTACTTCACCTGAGGGTCAATTTTCTCATCCATGATGCTTCAATACTTTTCTTCTTTTACTACTTCAAATCCTACATCCTTAATCTTCACCTCAAATACATCATTTAAAGACCTATTACACATGGAAAAGCACAGATTAAAAGTTAGACAAGTTGAGCCATTTGGAAACATCACATAATGCCTCTGTTAGTTGCTCATCTAAGCTAGCTGTTTTAGTGAACAGATGAATTACAGGATCATTGGCATGCATCTTGCATTTGGTGCCTGGACAGCAGTTTGGTAGGTCATTTATGTGTATTGAAAACAACAGTGGACCAAGAACAGATCCTTGTGGTACTCCAATACTGAGACTTCACCCCATTGACCTTAACACATTGCGGTCTTCCCCCAGGAAGGATTTTAAGTCAGGATTGGTAATCAGATTTAGATATTCTTTTATTGTTTATTCTGGTTAAAATGATCTTAATGCCCTGATGTCAATCAATGCATGATGTGTTCGGATGTGTTTGGATCAAAAATAGCTCATTTCTGTGATTCATGTACTTTTAAGCTTGGTATTGAACAGAAAGTTTGGACTGAGTGGTGGTGCTTCATGTTTAGAAAATCTTTGCAAACTTCTCTTTAAAACCTTCTGTGATGCTTGTTGCAGCTCTGGTGGAGTACAAGAGCCTGAGTAAGAAAACTCTTCAAGAGAGCATAGAGAGTGAGATGTCTGGAAACCTGGAGGAAATACTGGTGGCTGTTGGTAAGAAAGGTTTCCTCTGCTATCAAGATTCATTAACTCAGCCATTTTCAAATCCACCATTTAGCTACATAAAAATGATCATAAAGAAAAACCTCTCTCCTCAATTGTTTTGTTTTCTAGTGAAGTGTGTGAAGAGTGTTCCTGTTTACCTCGCTGAGAGGCTTTTCAAGAGCATGAAGGTGAGGTGGTTCAATATGTCCACATGTAACATGAGACTCCAGTGCAGCCAGTGGCTACTGTGTGGCTCAAAATCTAAATCCACACATTGTTTGGGTTGAAGCCTGTGCTTTAAAGCCGCAGCAGCAGCAGCAGCAGCAGCAGCAGCAGTAGCAGCCATGTGGAAAGGCATGTTGAGCTGCTGCTTTGTCAAATGTGTAACTGTGGCTCTGATGTTTGACGATGTGTTAATGTAGATAAACAGGTCACGTGACTACAGAGGCAGTCTATTTTCCTGGATGGTCTTAAATGTTTCATGCTCACTGCTGTTACAGCATATATTCCTTTGAAACATTAATAAAATCAATCTGTCTTCATTTGGACTTTTTTTCAGGGTGCAGGAACCACAGAGTCCACTCTGACTAGGATCATAGTCAGCCGCTCAGAGATGGATCTGCTGGACATTAGAGCCGAGTACAAGAAGCTGTTTGGGATTTCCCTCTATACCCAGCTGGAGGTCTGCACAAATGCACAAGAGACAAAAATCCAACGCTATACTTTCCTTTTACCCCTGACACATCAGACAATGATCTTTCAGCTCGTAGATGTTCTATATTTCATAGATCCTGTTCTTAACCACCCTCCCTCTCTCTCTCTCTCCACGCAGTCTGAGGTTTCTGGCAGTTATGGTGAAGCCCTGAAGCATTTAGTTGGCCAAGACGACTAACCGTACCAAACAGTTGTGATGAGAAGCATGTGGTGTGAAGTGGAGCTTTTGCCCCATCGCAGATCATAAACCTGCATCTAAAAATGAAGATGACCTGGCCCTGACCTTCACAACAGCGTGACGCGTTTGCTACAACTGCTGGAACTAATCACCTCGAAATGCTTCTTTAAGTAGAATTCTAGCAATGTTCAAACACAAATTCATATTTTTAAACATTTCATAGTGAAAACTGTTTTTATTTTCTTGTGCATGGTACTGGATCAAGTTCACAAATAAAAACAGGAATGTCCGTGGTTTCAAAATACAGAAAATCAATGTTTCCTGCATCTTAATGTGAGTGACAGAAGTAAAACAAGAAGACACTGTTAAAAAAACGTAAAATAAAATGGCTTTATTTTAGGGTTTTGTTTATATTGCTGTAACCAACTCCTACACAGGTCATCAGAACTTTGTCGCCACCTTTTCTTTCATCTTCTGATGGCTTCTGAACCTCGATCTTGAACATGATCTGGAAGAAATCTCTAATGTGCCTGAGGAACTCAATCCTGGTGAGTAAAAAAAAAAGAGATAGGTGGAGGAAGGGCAGAGAGAGAGAGAGAGAGAGAGAGAGAGAGAGAGAGATGAGTTAGTTATGGTTTTTAATAACAGTATTACAACATATGATGCAATCATTTAGTGTTGAAAACATGTTCAAACCATTTAGAAAAATACACAAGGAATGCTCAGAGGTTGTTTGAGGGGCTTATCGTTAAAGTGTATTACCCACAGGAGATGCTGGTCAGCCCAGCTTCAGCTGCTCAACTGGCACAGAAGCTGGGCTATCAACTGCAGACACATTCACCACCAAATTCAGCCCATTTTCAGAAAATACAACACCAACACTAATGCCAGTGCAAGTTTACACACAATTCTGGGGCGTGACTCAGCTCCAGTATTTTATACATGGATATAAAGTAACAAACTTCTACAAATTCCTATGTTGTAGGAAGCTCTGAATCTGTCTGTAAACTGATCAAAATGGTCCATTCTTAAAAAAAAAAAAAAAAAAATCAAGGTCTTAATGAGACTTCCTGAAACAATGAGGTCTCCACATAAGGAACTCCTGACTGGTTCAAGACACATTGGAGGGGTGGGCCTCAAACACCAAGGTCTGCTCATAAGTCTGCCCTGGCAAGCCTCAAGAAGGTTGGCTAATCAGAGTGAAGGGAGTTTGTGGAGTTGGGGAGCCTTTAAGAGACAGCAGCTAAAACAAAGCGTTTCAGTCAGAGGCTGAAATTAAGAGTTTTCTAAAACAGCAGTGTGAGGAAAATCTGGATTTTAGGGAAAGTAGTGAAATTTCATCAGCTGGTTTCTCAACAAAGGTATCAAGCCAACCAACTCCATCTGTGGGTAAACCATTTACTATGGATAAGCACCTCACACAGCCTCAGTATAAAATAAAACACTATCCCTTTAAGACCACAGTCTTGAGCTTTTTCCATGTTGCTGGCTTCAAACGACAGCCAGTGTCTTGTGTCAGAGTCAACAGCAGCCTTGAATGAACTGAGGAGTGTTTTGTGATGGCACTGCCAATCTTCAGTTATCATAGTACTGTACTTGAGAGTGACACAGCACCGGTACCATGATAACTGAAAGTGGACAGTTCATAGCTCCCTCCTCATCCATGATGACCCCCGAAGTCTGAGATCAACTCCATGTTCAGTCACGTTCTAGTTTCTCCATTATCTTAAAACAGCTCAAACTTGTGTTTGTAGGAAATTTAAGTAGTTCAAACACATGCATGAAGAATATTTGGATGTATGAGATGCAACCATAACAAATATGTATGATTTATAAAAGTTTAAGTTTGTTTGTTAATGTCCATCAGCACCGCTGTGATGCAGGTGTCAAACCAGATTATTAACCACATGTTGTCAAACCATTTTTCCCTGCCATTGATTAATTTTTAGTTGCAAGTTTTATTTAGAATGAAGCAAGATGAGATTTTTTTTCTCCAGAAAAAGGCACTTTAAAGCAAATGACATGTTCATCAAAGAGATACATCATCATACTTGGTACACAGGAGGCACCAAATGAACAAGAAAAAAAAACTGCCTCAATCATTGATAATCAAAAATTGGTTGGTAAACGAATTGGGACATCAGAATCAGAATCACTTCATTGATCCCCAAGGGCATCATTCTTTTGAGCATACAGCTACTTCCATTCAAAAGTGTGTTAAAATATAGAAAAGTACAAATAAGCATAAGTGAGTATGTACATTCTACTAAGAACTATACGGTAAATAAATGGTATAAATGGGACAGAAATACCACCCCTACTGTCCTGCTGTACTCCTTCACCTCACGTTGTGCATGCATATTATCAGAACCAACACACACACACACACACACACACACACACACACACACACACCAAAGACCCTTTTAACTGAGTCACACGAAGAAAAAAAGAAAAAACATGATCTGAATGACATGCTCTGAAACGAGTCAGCTAAACCCTTTTTTCATAAACCTTTCAATCCCTGGTGACAGTCCTGATGTGGTCAGGTTAACTGGGCTGTTCTGACACAACTAATAAAACACCAGTGATAACCAGGAGGTACCCTCTTGATAACCTCAATGATATTCTGGCTCTTGCTGCCCATCTGTCCTCAGGCTTTGGTTTGAGGACTGAAGGCACTGGGTTGTTGGTAACTCGTATGTACTGGAAGTTTTAGGGTGGGTTTCATCACTGAGCATGAGGGGTGGGAGAAAAATCATCTAACAAGTATTGGGATTTTTCGTTTTACAATTTATTTTTTTTGTTCAAAAAAATTGTTTTTTCTACATTTAAATCCTTCATTTTAGGCTGAAAAAACATTACCACTTTTCTCCAGCAGATGGCACTTTTTTTTTCTTTGACTATTTAGTAACATGAAGTCAGTTCCCTTAAATACATCTTAAAAACTGACACACATGTGATGTTCATTTTTTGGGAACTATGGCTCCTGATATAACCTGTAGACATCATCATCATCATTCAACTCTACACGGGCTGGTGTTAAATAAGGGAAGGAAAATCACAAAAGTCATCAATATCGACTAATCACAATTTAAATTGAATCAGCACCCCAAAAATCATGAAAGAATCCAATCAGGAGAAAAGCATCATCGTCCCTGCCCTACTGAGCACCTGTAATGTATTTCAACAAACAGATATTTGGTAGGCTGGATGTTTTTATTGCTTCTTTTGTTTACTTTGCTGCCAACATTAGACACGTAAAAGTTCTGGGTTTGGACAAAGTGCATCTGTTAAATAACTAAACAAGCCAGCAGCCTGCTGGCAAAGTTCAGAGGGTTGAGCTGCTGTCTATGCCTTTCATTACTGAATGACACCGGCTGGCTTACGTGTATGGGGAGAGCGGTCCCAGCAGAGCCTTTGACACATCCTGTTGTCCAAGGGTCATCAAGAGCAGCGCCAGGCTTTGATTGGATGAATCCACACAGCCACCCTAAAAACGGGGAAAGAGGAAGTTTATGTGTTTGAGCAACAAAAACAACAGAGAAATACGTCATGGAGGTGGAGAGGAAAACTTGGCCGACCCTCCACTGTTTGATGATCTCAGGTCAAACTGATAACAGATTATACCTGATCAGAAAACAGAGAATATCCACTGGAGGGTCTGTTAAGATCAAATCTAGAGGACACACAATTGGTTTCTGTCTTAAATACAAAGACAAACATCCATGGAACGTTTTTCAGTAAATTTTTTGACAGTTTAGTTACATTCCAGGTTTTTTTTAAATCAACAGTAGTGAGCATGAGTAGAAATTCATGACTTGCATTTCTAAACAACATGACACTGCTTACAAACTCAATTCCTTTTCACTATTTCTGGCCTACATGTTTAACTCTTCCTGTAAATAATGACACACTTATCCGTCCCTCTGAACTTGAATACTTTGCGCACCATTTTCCTTCTGCTTTGACACACAAGAGCTCTCAGGACAGAGGATCCACTCTGTATCTCAGTGATCACATGCTCAACAGCCACATACTGGTTACCAGCCTGTTAACAGGTTTCTAACAGAGACCAGCCCATTCAAAAGCATTTCATTCTATGTTTTTGTCAGTTTATTTTATAATAAAGTTAAACCCTTCCTGTCCCAGACTGTCACTAAAAACATCAATTTCTAGAAGTGAGCACGTGGCAGGATCATGCAGAACGTTGGCATCCAGACAACTGGTCAGCAAGAATGATTAAATTACATAATCGCATCACCAAACCAGAGCGAGACGATGGTTAGATTGTTCTGATGGTTGATGAGGCAGAATCCCAAACTATACGCCCATGACCATAAGACAAAGTTCATCAATCTTCAAATGCAGTAAAATTTGACTTGTGAACTTATTTCAATGATTTTACATCATGACAGGCCATGATTAAAAATCTGGACTGAATTTTATCAGTATTCTGTAAAAAATTCTTAATGTTTAACCTGAAAATATCCCATTTGATGCTTATTCAACTGCAAAGACATTTAAAACTAACAAAGAACAGTTATGATGCCGCTTACCTTTAGTTGCTTCTGCTCTGAATGATAGAATTAAGCCACAAAGTTTCCTGAACAGTCTCTGTATCTACACTTCTTGTTTGGTTTATCCATTTGAACGAGCAGCCTCACTTTAGTACAGTTACTTCAAAAGCATCAAGATCATTTCTGAGAGCTTTATTTAGGCCCTGCCTCCCAGAGAAAACATGAGACACTTCACATCTCCCAAGAGGACAGCAGCCACAGAACAGCGAACAAAAGAAAACAGAATTCCGGTGGAAAAGTCCCTTTAATTTTTGGAGCAACCAATAATTTCCTTTACTAACAGCACAGGTGCAGAAGCACTCCAGCAAAAAAGTTCTCAAGTTCTCTCATGTAATCATGAAATAAAAAGCCAATGCAACAGCTTCTACCAAAGTGACAAGAAGCGACAAGATTTTCTGAACTTTGTTCATGGCTGAATGAGAAAAAGATCAAGTTTTAATCCATGACTTGAAAACATTTTGTCCTTAAATCCTGAAGATTCAATGTGTAACCTCGACTGCTGTCTGTCTTAACTCACACATATCCAGCACTAACAACAGAGACAAACAGTTTAAAAAAATCAAAACAGTTTAAAAATGAAGTCAGTAGAAGTCTGGAGTCCGGACCACTTACATCAACTCCCGTCCAGTGTTGACATTGCTTCAAATGACAAACTTCTATGGTGTAGCTTTGGTTTACTACAAGAAGTACTGATTAACCATAAAACAAACAGACGCACGCATACAGAGCTTCCAGGTTCTTCCCTGCCAAGCCATCAATTTTTGTTGTGTTTTCTCAGTTTTCATGAACTCTTCAGTCCAAAGAGCAGCATCTCCCCTGAGGATTAATCCTTTCTTTCTCCTCTGCTGTAGAGATTCCCATCCTTGACTGATTTTAAAATCAGAAGTTAAGAGTTCTCTCTCAAACTTCTGAAAACGTGAAACTACTTCCAACAAGGAGCCATAGCTTTAAAAAAAAAGCGACCGAAGACAAAGGGTAGATCAGGACGTTACAGAGTGATTTTAACCACCATCCACTGAGGCTGCTAACCCGCTCTGTCTGCAGGAGCAAAGAGGACGCAGCTAACAATATCCCTGTTTGTGAGTTAATCAGCACTACCCTGACCAGCTAACTGGACTCACATGGCTGGAGGCAAACTAAAGTCACAAAATGATAGGATCTATTTGTACCATCCTCTCATGAAGTGAGCTTTTCTTTCCTGAAATGGGGGATGTCATTAACTGACAGTCGATGAGCTGGCTACATGAGGTAAATAAACAAACAAACAAACAAAAAAAAAAGTCTTCAAACACGAAAACTGAAAAGGTCTCCTCTTTCTTGGCCTCAAAAAGACAAAGATGAAACTGATTCCAGTGTGAGTGATGAATTTAACCTCTGTTGTTTGTGTTTATTATTTAATGTATTCTTGTTTCATGTCACTCTAACCATCTAAATGTTGGCTATAGATTTACCATCATCTGTAAACTTTGTCATTTTTTTAATTTGAAATGTTTTCATTGTTTATGCTAAAAGTATTTTATAAACTTTCCTTCTATTTATACAAGGAATGAAATGGTTAATGAAAAAAAAACTGTTTGGTTAACCTGACCTGTTTCGGGGTGTGTGTGTGTAGTTCTGATCATACACATGGTGAAGGAGAGCAGATGGACAGTTGTGGAGGGAGGGGTGTTTGTTGTGAACATGGCAACAACAACAGCAGCTTTTCAGACCCCTCTAGAGACAAATCTAGTGACTTTTCTGGACTGCCTAATTCAAAATTTTGAAGATTGTATTTTGAGGAAACTGTGATACTGTGAAAACAAACATTTGATTAAATCATGTTATTCTGTACTTTTTACACTGTGGTTCTTGTCCAGCGTCTGTCAGCTGGCTCTCAGAGCGGTTGATTACCAGGGAATGTGGACAAACAAATGCAGCAAATGTAATTGTTGCATGCTTGTGTTCTTGTGTGTCCTGGCTGCGTATGTCAGGTATTCCCCTCCAAATTAGATTTGTCCAGAGATGGGCTGATTCTTCAGCTGCTCTGTGGGCTGTTTTTAAGACATCTTTCAGCACACTGCCCAGTCTTTGAATATGTTCAGGTTTCAGCAAGAAAACTTCAGAATAAAGTGGGTCTGGGTTAGGAAAAAAAAGTGCCAAAAACACCATTAAATAACAAGAAACAGGAATTTAAAACACGAGAATCTTTTATCAGATCAGAACTGGATGTTTGAAATATAACTTCTCATCACAAAAAAAATGTATCACAAAGGTTCCTGTACTCACACTGGTTCTGATTGTAGTCAGTAATCTGTTATCAGACTGGTTTCTGATGCATACTGACAAAGTACCAACACGCCTGCTTGAGTTGTGCAAATAAACCTGGACAGTCTGGAGAGTCCTCAGATTTAAACTGAATTAGAGTTAACAAGGACACATGTCATGTGTAATAATGTAACCAAGCCAGGAGTGTGTTGAAAATCACCACAATTATTTTGTTAAATTGCTTCTTTAACCAATAAATAGGATGCACATTTTCAAATTAGGCATGTTGAATTAAAGTAATGACACTCCTTTTATCTGGCCTTTAGTTTTAGGTACAACAGCAGTTTGTAACTTTAACTTGTTAAATGAAAAATGGACAAAAAGGTTCATTTAAATGACAAACCTCAGCCACAGCCTCTTTATGCCTTAATTCACATTAAACCTGAGATAAATATGATGGGAGGCAGACACAACTCAAACCACGGACCACGTCTTTGACAAATGACCTCATACACAAAACACTGACAATGGTGTGTGCGTGTGTGTGTGCGTGTGGCGAGTCTCTGTGGTACCCACCCGGTGTATCTCCTCCAGAAGCAGTTTGGCACAGTTCTTGCCCACGTCCTCAGGTAGCACAGGGTCCCCCTGCCCCTGTGGTGTGGAGGTCATCTCAGCACTAAGGAATGAGCCATTCAGTGTCTCTGCCACCAGGGTCAGACCAAAACCTGGAGACCTGAAGGAAAGCCAAATTAATTAGTTCATTTTGTCCTCTGAATGAAATGAGATTATTAAAACTTGACTGACCTGTTCTCACCGTAACACCCAAAGGAATTCAGAACAGGGTTTAAATTACAACTAGGAGATCTTTTTGACTTTTTAGTGCCAAACACATTTATTACACATGTAAACAATGCTACAAGTTGCAAAACAGAATCAGTGTTTTCTTGTTTGTATTTTATCTTATAAAGGTTTTAGGACCATAATGTCAACTGGAGACAGTAAAATGATACAGTCCGTACTGACTTCTTGACCGCAGCATGACATTCCTGAGGAAGCATTCATGTTGAGATACTCACTTTCCAGAGTTTGGTCCTTTCATGTGGTCGGTGTAGATGTAGATGTCTGGAAGAAACTGGTTGAGGACACCTCTGGCTGATTCCACAATCCTGTTTGTCATCTGAGGAGAAACTCTTACAGAGTATCTGGTTTCATATCGTTAAGGAGCTTCACATAAGATCGACCGACACAAGCCATCAGTGGAGAAAGGATTTAACCTTAGGCTGAAAAGATAAACTCAAAGAGTATCTTGATTGAAAAAATATCAGCATGATTAAAAACAAGGAAATATATCACGCTATACATGACCTCTGATGAGAAACTGACCTATGGCTAAGTCTCGCCCTAAGCCAATCACAGTGCATATAGCCATTCTCATACAGTCAGACATCCTCTGCCAGGATGTCCATTGAACTGCAGACAGAAAATCCTCATAAAACCAAACAAAAACTGACTGAGGTTTCAAGTTTAAAAATGGTCAAACTGTGTTCATGAGGTACATACAACTTGAACACAAGTTGGTTTGGAGCCGAGGTTATGACCAAATATGGACTCACGAACTTCAAATCTGTTTCTGTTAATCATCATTTATAGGTTCACTTATTATTTCCTCTCCATAGTGAGTCCATATTTGGTCATAACCTGGTTAACTGAGGTTGGATAAAGAAGACACATTTAATAACACAGCTGCAGACGGCGCTGGTGTTTCAGTGTAAAATGTGACCCTGTTAACTGGAGACTCTCAGCCGACCATCACTGACAAGTTCAGCTGAGAGTCTCCAGTTAGCACAGTCACTCCTTACTCCAAAATACTGGTTGCTCTGTAACGCTCTGAACTCCATAGAAGTTGACTCCATGGTGTAGTATCGTTTCTGACAACCGACCACAGAACAACCAGACATTTTTATGCTGCTGACAGTTTAAATTAAGTGTTTAAAGAACGAGAACTCGTCTGATTGAATGGAGCTAAATGCTGCTTCTGTTGCCCAAATGCGCTCATCTTTATGATGACATTGACTCGCCAGGGGTCTATTGAATGATAGATAGGGGTTAGATTAAATAATGACAACTTAAATAAACAAGACACTTATGTTTTTTCTCATCATTAGAGCTTAATGAGTTCATTAAAAGATAATGAATAACTAAATATTTAAACCCAATTATTGTATTTGACTTTGCTGTCTTCAGACTTAAACTGGAGCATCTTGTGTGTTTGAATTTTTTTCTTGACATCACTGTTGTAATCTTCCTGCAACTTTTCCACAATTAAAAGATTGATTTATTTTTAATGGCTTCAAAAGATGACTGCTAGATTAGTCCATAACTACATTTATCATTGGGAGTCATTGGCAGTTTAAAAGCCTGCCCCTCCTATAAGAGGCTATTGTCCACATCACTGGTTTAGTTCTGTGACGCCTCTTTGCTGTGTGTCTTTCCCCACACCCCCTGTCTCCCTTAACCTGTCCTAAAATAAAAGGTAAAAAAAATCCTGAAACATGTCTCAGAATAAGAATTAAGATGGAATAAAATGAAGAACACTGTAAAGTGCACGGTAACGGTGGCTTATTTACGGTAATTTGACTGTAACCAGATATTTGTTATGTTGAGTGACTTTTGTTCCAATTTTACACATTATATTTACTAACAGATAGCAGGTACTCAAATTAATATACAAATAACAATAATGCTTCACAGTGTCTGTTTGGTATAAATGAGCTCAGTACACAGTTTTTCTCCTTTATATGCTTTTGTTTAGATTTCAATTTTTTGCAGTGTTTTATTTGGGTACAAATTGTCTTATTAAAACTTATATTGGCCACATCGACCTGAAGTCCAGAAAAAAAAAGTCTTGTTTCAAGATATCAAAAGAGATAATTGACGCCTGAATTTTTTATGAATGGTGAAAGAAAATCTGCCACTGGGGTAGAAAGATGTACTAGTTCAGTTTCTTTACATTTTTTTCTTATTTTGAGGAGATTGACAAGCTAATTTTTCACACCCTTTTGGGAGATTTTTAATCCTTTACAAGCAATTCAAGCAGCATTTTTGCCTTATAACATCTTAAAATAAGATTTTTTTTCTGGACTTTTCAGGTGAATGTGGCATATTGAGTCTAATATAACATTTTTTTTTAAATCAAAATAAGACAAAACTTGCTTAGAGTTCAGTTTTAGACTGAGAAGGATACGCCACTCCTCTGATCCTCTTGATCTTTCCTGGGTCAGTCAGCTGCACTGGTCTGATGGTCCTGCGGACAGGACAAGTGAGGACTACCTCTCCTCCTCCACCAGGTGCCATTCCCCTCTTCACCACCTGAGGGAGACGCAACAGAGGCAGTGAGCAGTATGAACTGACCTGTTTTTAAAGTCAAATTTGGTTTCAAATTATACACATCACTCTGGTTTTGTTAACAGGCCACAGTGTGTCTCACCTTGAGATCAAATCCCTCTCCATCAATGCCAAACTTCTTCATCAGAGGGAGGGTGGTGGACTTCAGCAGGTCGACCTGTGGAGGACAGATTCTTTAATTTCTCTGCAGAGTCCTTTTCTGTTTCAAAGGGGCAGGAAATGTTCATTACTACAAAAAAAGCCAGTACTCTAAACTGGTTCATGTTGTCATCATGGCACCAAATACAGATGCTGCTCGTTTCCATGACAACACCTCTTTCTTTTTCTTTTCAAGCTGCTTTTTTGCTTGTGGTTTGTTGACATTATACACCTAAAAATAGGGAAGCTCAAATCAAAAAGAAAACCCTGAAAATTCCTTGTTCTTTTTCTAATCCTCAGCTATATCTAAATGTGTTGGAAGAAGTAACATGACAGACAGAAAACTAAGGGAAAGGAGCCGAGTCACGTGGACCCTTACTGTTGGGTCGGTGGGGTCGTTGGTGACTCCCTTTAATGTGGCCTTCAGGGACATCTTCATGAATGGGGCCAGCATGAGCAAAGCTTCCAGGTAGTAGCCCAATGAGCGCTGCGTGTTACAGTCATGTTCCACATGACCACCGTACAACAGGCCAGGCTGGTAGAACAACACCGTACCTTTAAGAAGAAACACAAACAAAACAGCTTAACTGACTTTTTAATCACTGAAACACTGAAGTAGAATTTGAAATAATATTCATTGAGAGAAGAAAAAATGTTTGAAAAATAAACATACAAAAGAAAGTCAGCTTCATATCGTTGCAAGGAGCGGAGCATCCTTACAGGGGAAAACAATCCTTTCCTCCCATCTGCAATACTGAAAACCCCAGGGCCAGCTTTCACAAAGCTTCCTCTGTCCTCTGTCCTAAGCTCCTAATTTAGCCTAAAAATTCACAGCAAGGAATCTCAGCCTATAAGTGATTCAAGAAGTTTCTGAGAGCAACTGAGCGAGGAGGGGACAGAAACTTTGATCTTAGTGAGGAGGTGAGGTTGACCCCGTTGCTCAGTCTGACAGTCTTCTAAAAGCTGTGATTGGCTTTTACAAAAAGAGAAAAAGAGCGTGAGTAAAAGTGCACTCCTAATAATACATCATACCACTTGGACTGTATTAAGAAATGTGTGATTGTGGCATTAATTTTATCTCATGATGATGAAACTCAGCAAAAATGGAATGAACTGTGACACAGCTTCAAATGTTTGGACAAACCTGTCACATGTTGGTTGCTTGTGTTCTGTTTTTTATCCATGCTGGTGATTTCACAACTTAATGTATTTGATATTAATGGTGGATGCAGACTCAGCTGTCAGTAATTCTTGTGATTGCTGGCCTTCTTATAATTAGGGGTTTAATTTGACACAATGACAAAAAATGTATGAAATGGATAAAAAGAGAACTAGAAAGCCCAACTGGACCCAAAGAGAAGTATCTGATGTTGGCACAGCTCATGGAGGAGAATATAAGAGTATGAGGGAAACTAGGTCCCGGGATCACAGCACATGTGAAGAGGCAGACTTGGGAGCGCATTGCCCGACAAATCAACGCGTTGTTCTGAGAGATGCACCGAATTTTTGGCCACCGAAAATTTTCGGCAAAAACTGAACATTTTGTATCAGCTGCACCGCTGCGCCTAACTTTATGTAGAATATATTTTTATACTTAAATAATACACTGGAATATAATATCCATCCAATCATAGTAACTCATAGTTGTTAAAGTAGAAGTAGGGGAAAGTGGGGACCACTCCAACCAATCCAAATCCAACCCATGACTGAGAGAGAGAGTCAAATGCAAAAAGTGTTGCAACTCTCCCTGGTCTCCTCTACGTGTCACTGCCCCCATTGAGCCGCCACAGTCTGAGAGTCTGAACACGCCCCCATCCAGAGGCTCATAGTAACAGTCAGTGCGTTCAAATGCAGCTTCAGAAATTGGACTATGAGCTTAGTCAGCATGAGATCAGGCTATTAAAATGCATGTAAACAGCTCAGCCTGACTGAATACAGACTGATCACAGCTCCATTAATGTGGTTGCTATCGAGCTGTGGTTGGATTCATCAGGACTCAGCAGGTCTTAGTAATCCTCTGTGTTTGGTCGGATGAGGAAGTAGGTGACCATGATAAATAGAGTCACTGCTCTCATACAGTCTGAGGCTCCAACACAACAAACACACACCATGACACACACATCAATAAAAACATGAAGAGCTTCAGCTGCATCCATCTCAGCCATCGTGGTTAGAATGTTGTTTTCTCTTCAGGTGAACAGAAACTAGTTTGATACACACACAGCTTCACTCATCAATAAAGGACACAGCGCCACCTATTGAAGCAGAGGGAGACGTTCTCAGACAGAAGTCTGATTCTCTCTACTGCATGTTTACACAAACAAGACCAGACCAGACCAGACCAGACCCCACACTGTGACACCACGATCGAGCTAAGACCTTAGCTGGGCTACTGCGTGCATGTAAATGTACTGAGTGTGGTATGAAAGCTAACAGGCTTTCAGGTTTGTTCTAGAAAAGGTGAAGGAAAACTCCTCTGCTGATTTTTCAAGAATGAGAGGAAAGATTGTCAAACTACAACTTCTGTCCCAAAGATAGAGCAGAACAGTGACTCCTGTAGGAGCATGAGTAACGATCAGTTACATAATGTGCACAAGTGAATTCACACCACTGTTCATCATTACAGTCTCCACAAACTGATGAAGTTTAAGTCAATATAAACCACACAGGGTGACAGGGGACACTTCTGATTGTGCTGACTACACATGGATATAAACCTGGAAACAGCAATGAAAACAAAAGTTTTCTCTGTGACTAACAGGATATTTATGTTGTGATGTGCATCATTACAGCATATGAAAAATAAAGTTAGATGATTACACCTATAACCTCTGGTAAATGATCATAGTGAGCACAAAATTGATTTTCTCCAGTAACTCTGTGTCTTATATACACACATTGGGGTGGAATGCTGCCGTGCGAGATGCAGAGAGCTGAGAACTGTAAACATGCTACTGTCAAGAGACAGAACTACATGCCGTCATGTAGACCATAATATTATCCTGCTATGAGTGTGAGTTTGGTCACAGGAGAACACAGAGAGACGATGTGCTTGAGAAAGAAATTTATATTTTCACCTGGGCAGCGTCAGGTGCACCAGTACAACCAAAAAAAAAAAAAAGAGAGCAGAGATTGCAGCACACAAGAGAAGTTGTTCTCAAACAGGTGGCTGACATCGCTTACTTTGGGGTCAGATCAGCAGCTAAACAGCTGTCTCAGGTGGCACACTCTGCCATCCTGTCTGTCTGAAACACTCTTTTTCTTGCGAAAAGTCCTCCTTCCTCCTCCAAACAAGTTTTTCACCCGAGGAGCTCTCTTAAGGCCAAAGACACTTTGTCAATAACTTTTATTTACCTTTCATCTTACCATTCTAAGAAAAATCTTAAATTTCGAGGAATTCTAATATTTTGAAGCTACTTTAAGCCTTAGGACGCTTTGTGAATACGGGCCCTGGATTTCAAAGTACAATGCTAATGCTAATGAGTTGTGAAATAATTCACTGAGTCATTGCTGTCAGTTGAAAAGATTGAGACATACATGAGACATAAATGAACTAAACAGAATAGGATTATTTGTTAAGCTGTTACATAAGACAGAAAAGATAATCCCCTTAGAGAAACAAATGATCACCTGAAGGGGGGACAATATCATATTTACCACAGATATATTACATTAAACATAACATCTTTTAGTGTAAAAAGTGGTTTTCTAATTTGTTAGTTCTTATTACCATTTCTATCTTTACTACTGCATCTCTGGACGCTATCTTTCTGCAGCTGTAACAATGAAATTTCCCAAGTGGGGAATTGATTTTTTTTTTCTGTTTGACTGTATTTTAATTGTTTGAACTGCTACAATATATGTAAGTGTATATATATATATGTGTGTGTGTGTGTGTGTGTGTGTGTGTATGTGTTTGTACATGTTGCTCTTGTCTTTATGAGGGCCACTCTCCAAGCTCTTGCTGGTCTTCTTTTTGGCCCCTCCTGAACATCTCCTGAGGTTTGTGCTCGTTGCTTTGTTTAGTTTATTTTTTTAATCCAATCTTTGTGTATTTTTCAATTTGTGTTTAATTTTGATGTACTACACATTATGCTGGGATTTACACACAGAGCAAATCTGGAAATGTGTTTGACTGTGAACTATTAATCCAACATTTATGGTAACCCTGAAAAAAAGGACACCATTTGCAAAACAGTGTTGTTGACAACAGACATAAAAAATATGTGGATCCTACAGATCATCCTTCAGTCTGCTGGCTTACAGTCACAGTTGAGCGTTGATTATTAATAAAACTTTAAATTCAAAGCTTCTGGATTTTAATTGTGCAAAATGACACATGGTACTTTTTGTAACATGGTCATAATAAGCACTAAATCTGAACTTTACATTAATACCAAATGTGAAAAGTTGCACCAATGACGCTTAAAAGGTTTAATTAATAAACACAAATTATTTAAAAATCCGGGAAAGTGCTCGGCTAAGTTGATTTTTCATGATCTCGATTTCTGTGAGTTGGTGTCATAAACCGGTGAAATGTCAAGACTATTATCCTCTTTCACAGTAAACAGCAATTACTTAAACCCCAGAGTGAGTGACGAACTCCAATATAATTCTCTCAGCTAAACTCTAACACATACCTGTTTGATTTATCTCTATTCTGGAACCATTGGTCACTTTGTCAAGCAGTCTGATGAAGCTGGCCTCGAAATCTGTTGAAGACGTTCAGAAAACAGTCTTAGTCAAAGGCAATTTCTTGTGACAGTTGAATCTTAGATGAAACGGTAAAACACATTTAAACCAGGCCTGTTTAACTTTTAATAATAAAAATGATATATCATAATAATATATAATATTACATAAAATTATCAAGCTCTGTGTATAAATGTGATAAATACCAGAACATATGGAAACAAGTATTTAAGTATTTCTATACCCACTGTGGGAACTTCTAATATTTCCTACTCCAATATGCCAAAATAAGTTATTCAAATATTGTCACGTTGAGCTGAAAAGCAAACTTTAAGAAGCAAGACTAAAACATGACTTTAAGCTAAGTAAAAACGTTACTTCCACACATTTAAACTACATTACCATCATTCCCCCACCTCCTACGCCCAGTGATAGAACACACTCCCAACTGCGTAACAGCTAGCCTGTTAGCCTCGGAGCTAACTGCGACGCCACATGTAGAGCAGAGTGACGCTGAAACTTACCGCGCAGCCCGGGGTTGTCATCTTTCGATCTTATGCTTTTTATTTTAACTCGCTTTCCACTGAGTGTGGACAAAACTAGCCGCTGTCTGAAAAAATTACAGCCGTCGTATGTAAGCCCGTGGCTTGCCATGTTATTGTTGTTTGTGCCTGGCGTCAGTTGAGATCCACGTGTGTTTGTACAGGAAGGCGTTGGACGAGAGCGAAGCTACGGCGAGGCAGGAAGGCCAAAACATGAGTTTTTGAAGCTTGCAACTACCCTGGTTGGCCACAACGTGGCGCTAAATCACTAATCATAGAAGCAATATGGGAGTGTCTTTTAAACATTTTGACGCCTTAAAGGCACATAACACCTCAAAAGTGTAAACAAGCGTTATAGAAGCAACATGTTGGATTATTCCCTGTGTAAATTTTGTTTATTATACTTTAACACTAATTTATAATATAAAGCAGAGTAATGATAGTGAATAGCTCTTGCAGTGTTGGGCATGTAGTGTCTTGTGGATTTTTTTTTTTTAATCCTTGTGGGGGGGTTCCGAAGTAGTAGGACTCGGCTTTTGGGTGATATTTTAGTTAATTGTTGCGCTTAAACATATTTTAGATCGATTAAAGCGACCCAACCATCCAAGTTCAGATTAAGAGCGAACTGGTCGATGTTCAGCCCATGATGTCTGCCATCCTGCAGCTCTGTCCTCTGAGGGTATTCAGACTCGGAAGGGATTAATCATCGCAAACCTTTCCAACAAGCTTTTCTCCGCCTGTAGTCCAATTACATAACAGCGTTATACAATAAATATATCTCCAGTACAACCGTGACATCGGCGAGGAAGGCCGATAGCATGCGGGAGAAAGAAGCTCATTCATAACTGAGAGTGTGTCGTGAGGAAAACTTGTCCTCATCTGCACCCGCTGACACCGACACAGAAGGTCGTACTTCTCATCTTTTTCTTCCTCCTCCCCTTCCTCCCCCCTCCTCCCCTCTTTTCCTCTTCCTTCTGTTTCTGCAGCGCTGGGGCAAATTACAGTCAAGGTCCGCGGTGTGAGCTGAAGAACACGCGCCCACCTTTGGAGACGTTGCGCACTTCTTGGAAAAGAGAGTATCTGCTTTGAGCTTCCAGACAGAAGAGTTTTATGGGACGGATACGACTGTTCTCTGCTGTCCGACTCTAAACCTTTCCACCTGTAATCATCCAGTGATGGGTCTACAGAGGATTTTCCGTGCTGTCATAATGGGACCGCCGGGCTCGGGGAAAGGAACAGTTTCTGCTCGCATAACCAAAAGTTTTGGACTTAAACACATTTCTAGTGGGGATATTTTGAGAGCCAACATTAACGCCCAAACAGGTACGATGGATGTTTTATTAGAAACATAAGCAGAGACAATTGTTTGGTCCTTAATGAAACCTGCACTGTTTTTAGGGTGCAATGTTATTTTCTTTTAGAAATAGTTCTCTCAACCACATGTAAGCTGTCTTAATCTTTCTTTGTTTTTTGTTTAGGATCATACACAAATAATCAGCATAATATAATTTCTCAACAGATCCTTACACTCAGACTTTTGATAAAAAAGTAAAGTGTGAAAAATAAAAACAACCTAGACTTACTTTTCTGCACTACTCAGATAAGAGTGCCCCTCCTAGAACCGTTTTATGTCTTATCTTAATGGGAATAAAACACATTCTGGTTGAAACCAGGATTGGCTGGAGGAAAAAAAATGCATTTTCCCCAACCAAGGTAAAACTGGATTGCAGTAGTAAAAGGCTAAAGCTTGTTATATTTCTGTTTATACTGTAAACACCTGTGCTGCTAATGACCTGAACTTTGGAAGCAGGTCCACTGCTCTTCAGTGTCACCTTAGGTGGAGATAAAGAAAGCTGAAAAGATTCAGAAAGTTTTGTCACCTTTTAGGCCTTGAGAGCAAGTAGAAGCTTAGTGTTAGGCAGCAAGTTTGTTTTTTTACAGTTCCAAAAAAAGGTCTCCGATTTAAAGAACAGCATTAAAAAGTTGAAGTTTCTTCTAAAGAGTCAAACTTGAAACCCTTAATACTCTGTTATAGTTTCAACCTGTAAGAAAAGCAGACATTTTTAAACCTCCATCTATGATTCAGTCCTTGTGTTGCTTTCACTGAGCAGCTCCAGCGGAGCATTTAGCAGTCTCCGTATAAACTGCCCCTGCTTAAACTTTCCTAAACAGACCTTGGATCTGAACCAGTGACCCTGCACTCCCAGAGACTGCTGCACTAAACTTCTCACACGTTATACAAAACATTACAAAAGCTACTCTATGATCTATGAGTTATATAGAGATGCATATCTCCTTTGAGGCTCACTTTTCAAATATATTACTCACCAGATCAGTGGTCTAAGGATTAATGAAAAATAATGAAAATAAGAGCAACAAATCAACACAATCTTTCCTTTTAACCAGTCAGGGTACAGCTTGCCAACACCTCACAGCCTGTGTCACCCTTTGCCTGTATTAGCTCAGTCAGTTCATTACAGGCTTGTCAGGAAGTTTCTTCTTTCAGCTGAATGCTAACCAATTAAAGCAGAAGTGACGGGAGAAAAAAACACACACGCCTTTAACCCTCGAAACATTGTTACTTCACAGCAAAACCTAAGCTGACAGTTTTACAGAAAAGTCTTATTATTCTGTTTGCATTGACCAAATTTCATGAGTATGACTTTAAAAACTGCACTTACCCAGAATGTTCGTTAGGTGGTAATTTTTGGTTATATATATATATATATATATATATATGTGTGTGTGTGTGTGTGTGTGTGTGTGTGTGTGTGTGTGTGTGTGTCCAGCGACTCAGAAGGGGAAAGTGGTCCTTTAACACACTGTTTACAGTGGGGTTGGGGAGCTGCTGACCTTAACTGAGAGTGTAGTTGAGTGGTGGAACTTCGGGGATCTCCACAGTTCCATATATAATAATAGAAAATAATAGATTGTTCTTTATTAATCCCTGAAAAAAAATTTCAGGTGAAATTCAGGTGTCTGGCAAATTAAATTATAAAAGCACATAAAACAAACATAAAAAAACATGAAATAAAGTCTGTCGATGTCCATGCTGTCTCCAGCAGCTCACTCCACTCTGTACATTCACAGTAGTCCCCCACAGCCTCACCAGCCTCAGGTGTCCATCTCCTGACTGAGAGGGTAGTCGCAGGCTGCTTTAGTACACAGGGTCCACAACAGGTCTGCAGGAAAACCAGGCCACCATCTGACCTACAGCTCTGTAGGCATCGATGGCATACAGCAGATCAAGTGTTTTACTCTCTGTGGTTGGACAATCAACAAACTGTAAATCCAGTCAGGTGGAGGAGAGGGTAACATGACTGAAGTCTCCTGGTGTCTTCTGAGAGCTTCAGGATGTCCAGTCTGTATCCTGGCAACAGTTTCATGGATGACATCACATGGTATTACACTTTATTCATGCAAACTATTTTTCTACTATTTTCTTAACGACTTTATAAAATAATTCATATCGTTTATCATGGCAACCACTGCAAACGTGTGACTTATACAGAGTTGGTTGAATAAGGAGAGATCTCATAAGAGGCTGAGGCACACAGGTTAATGATCCTATCTTACAATCAGTGGTCAGTGGTTTGATTCCAATTCTTGAGGTCACATGCTGAAGTAGTCTAACCTACTGCTTTTACAAATAACCTGGTGAATGTGTGGGGGGCCTTGGAGGTCAGTGTGACAGAAAAGTGCTGAGAACATTAATCCAGTCCATGATTTTTAATACCAGATGATGCTTATTTCAACACGGGCCAACTTGTATCAAAAAAAGTCTAACACTGTGTCATTTTTACCTAAATTAGTGGTATTTTTTCTTGTCCCTGGGCTTCATCTTCTAAAATTAAGATTAAAAAAGAGAGAAGATTTTTTGCTTATATTTTGTATATTTCACTAATTAGTTTCAAGAAGTTTACATTTTTATGGCATGATTAACAGATTTTGGTATAAATTAAAATATTTATAAGTGTAGTGGTTCATAGTTTGATAAAGGCATGATTCCCATCTTGTTTTTTCACAACAGCTTCATCTCTGATTTTGTTTCTTTGGGGCGTTTCAGAGTTCGGCCTCTTGGTGAAGTCCTGTATCGATCAGGGTCAGCTCGTGCCTGATGATGTCATCACCCGTCTCATCCTGGCTGACCTCAGAGCGATAGACCACAGCAGCTGGCTGCTTGATGGTGAGAGTTTGAAGCACTGCTTTTGTCTCATATTAAATGAATATCAGTGAACATGGTACTCGAAATGTTTGATGTGAGCTCTTCAACCCTGAGATCTGATCTCTCTGACAGCTCTCACCTTTCAAACCAGCGACAGTTACTCATCATATCCCTTTCTCCTCCCTGTACTCTCTGCTTTGCTCTCCGGTCTTTCCCCTTTCACCTTCAGGTTTCCCTCGCACGGTGTCCCAGGCAGAGGCACTGGATGAAGCCTTCAGTGTGGACACAGTCATAAACCTCAACGTACCTTTCCAGACCATCAAACAGCGGCTCACGTCTCGATGGACTCACCTCCCCAGTGGCAGAGTCTATAACACAGATTTCAACCCGCCCAAAGTCCCGGTAAATACCCCCTCTTTGACCCGACGTTATAGTGATAAATCTGTTTCTGTTTCTGGTTTCCAGATAGCTTTAAGGTCACAGTTGGTTATGACATGAGATGCTAACAGTAGTTCGAATACAGGAAGGCAGGTTGAGAGGATTGACAGTGATCAGAAGTGACACAGGTGACACAAAATAATAAGAAGAAAGATTTCAGAATACAGCATAAATAAATAAAAATATGAGGGCAAACAGATTGAACGGTAAAACAAGATTTCTTCTGTGTTCATATTCAAGCAGAGACCTTTGCTCCCATTCAGAGCAATTACCCAGCAGTAAACAGAGCTGATAGTGCAGCGTGAGGCCGCCACTTTGATTATCAGTTTCAACAACAGTGAACTTTGACACCACTTTGTAGTTTTTGAGAGGGGTTTGAAGATAGTAAGAATACAAAGCACCATAAATAATCAAAATGACTCCATGTTGGATTAAATTTAAAAACCAGTAATCATAGATTTAAGGTGTTTATAGTACTATTCACACAGGGTTAGTATTACGTGGGGACCTCTGGTAATTTATATATATACAGTGGGGGAAATAAGTATTTGTTCCCCTTCTGATACTAATATACTTTTTCACTTGATAAAATGCACAACAATTTATAACTTTTATACTGTGTGTTTTTATGCATTTTCAACTGATATTCTGTCTATTCTTATAACCAGTAAATAACCATAAAAATTAGAGTGTGTTAATTTCCCAGGGCAGTGGGCAAACATACAAATTCAGCAGGGGATCAAATACTTATTTCCCCCACTGTAAATATACAAAAATATCCCCTGACATCAGTTTTTCACATGGGATAAACAAAGCATGTGAGTAACTTGATGTTTCTGATTGGAAACGCTGCACAGACCCACCTCACTTTGCAGCGCATGGCCAGCCAAAGACGTCCACATCCAGCTTCAGTCAAACAATGTGCATTGAAAACTTCTGGATATGCAGAATAATTTTGATTATCTTCCAACTTAAAGCTACCATGTAAATGATCAGTGTTATTAGGTCCTACCCCTGACACTCAATGATCTGCTGACGTGTCTGCAGGAGTGAGTTTGAAGCAACAGTGACTGAAGCGCTGAGATCTTACTTTAACTCTGGAGTCTTCAAAAGGGAAACATCATTCATCTTGAATTTTGTTGGTGACATTACTGTGATGTGGTCACTCTGTTAGCTCTATAAAGGCAATGAACTCGTTCTTTACCACAGCCTGCAGCAAAGCTGATCTTCCTCTCACCACACCTGGATCTCTGGAGTTCTGTCCATACAGAACAACTGTTGAACCAAAGCTCTGACTCTCCATACATTTATAATAATCTACATTTAGCAGAAATTAAACAGAGAAACCAACGCTGTTTTCCAATAAAGTAATTCAAATTTTATAATTAATACGAGAGAGACTCCAAACTGTGTTTTTAGACCTCTTGGGTCATGGAGCTGGCCTGCAGGTTATTCCCCACTCTCACACTGTTTCCTGTCTTGTCCACTTTCCTGTCCTCTCCGATTAAATTGCATAAAAAGCCTGAAAAAAAAAAAAAACCCATTTAAAAAGAAAAACAGACACAGACGCCCTCCATATTTAGGACAAATGATCAGAGGTGCCCGGGTGAAACTGATCCCATGTGAATTGGGTTCTTCTTGTAGAACCAGATTATGTGAAGCTGTCATCTGTTTTTGTTGCATGTGTGTCAGTGACTTTAGACTGAGCTTTTATAATTAGAACTTCAGGGAACTATGTTGGAGTGAAAACAACATTTAGCATCAGAATTAATACAGTTTCTTGTATCAAGACTTTATCCTTATTTCAAAAAACTTGACAAGCAAAATTTTAGTCAGCAGATTGTTTTACTAGTTACAAGCAATTCAGACATCATTTTTGTCATAAAATATTTTGAAATATGACATTTTTTCTGGACTTGTCAGTTTATTGTGGCTCATATTAAGTCTAAGAAGACATTTTCTACCAAAAATAAGACAAAAACACTTGCTTAGATTTCAGTTTTTTGCCGCGTGAAAATTAAGGTCTCAGACATTTTTTGAATGTGCACATAAATGCTCCAGTCCAGCAGCTTAGTTTTAGATTCTCTGACAAATGAAATATAGGTGTTTATAAATAATATCAATGATATAATATTCATAATGGATTCTTATTTTGCTTTAGTTGTGCAGAGTTATGGTTAGCACAGTGGCAGCTCCACTCTGGTGTTTTGGTAACTCATGCTAACAGGCTGTGGTCACAAATCATCTCCTTCTTTGAAAATCTTCAGGAGTAACAGGTTCAGGGTTAATCATTGTCTGCGCTCTGCTCTTCTTGTTCTTGTTTGAGAGGAAATAAAGTGACAGAAAGATCAGTCAGGTCAAGGGTTGACCAAGGCAGCGTTCCTCTTTTCTTCAAGTGAAGTGAACTTGAGTTTTGATTATGAGGAACATTTCACCAGAAACACAGATTGCAAACAGATTTGAGGAGAGCACATGCAGAATGTTTCTGATCCAGAAGTGTTCGGTGGTAGAGAAATCGTTTACTTAGATTAGGTTAGATTTCTGGTTCCAGTTATATAATAAACCCTGTTTGCTGCATGTTTAGCCTGTTAGAATTTAGCTCTTAGCCCCTTCTTGAGGTCAAACACTTTGAAATCTCAAACTCTTGCTGTGCTTCCTGAGGGTGTTTCTATTCCACTGTCTGGACTTCATCTGAGTTTGAACTGGACAAATCCCAAAGATTTGAACCATCTGTGTCAAAAAAGCTGATTATATTACTGTAATCCTTCTAAAAACATATTTCTCCACATGTTTAACAGTTTGTTGGTAATGGTTTTAGTTTCTCTGTGAGTCAACAACAACATTTGTTTGTTCGTTTGTTTGCTCCAGGGTCTGGATGATGTAACAGGGGAGCCTCTGGTCCAGAGAGATGACGACACACCAGAGACGGTCACACGGAGACTGAAAGCCTATGAAACGCAGACAGAGCCTGTCTTAGAGTACTACAGGTACAAAACAGCAGACAAAAACCAAAGATATTTTCACCTTCTTGTGCAGAATGAACCCATATTTAATAATTTAGTTCTTTTTTAATGACAGTGGTCAGTGGAGCATTCTTGCCTCTGAACTTTCACTCGAGCTTCTCTGCACATTCCTCACAGTTGCCTGCATAACAGCAAAACTGCTTAAGAACCACATTCCAAGTGCACAACCAATGATTTCAGATACTGGAAAAATGTTAGACTTTGGAGCCACTTTGGGAAGATGTTCATCATGTTTGTTTCTGGACCAATTAAGCAGGACAGCAGTATACTGTGTGTGTGTTCCTTTAAATCATCAGGATATAATTTACCCGTGCCCCACTTATTTCTGTCTCTTTTGTTTGAGGGGTAATTCATCATTTAAAACAAGCACAAACAATTGTGCATATGGGCCATTCCACTGAATCAGTGCCATTTGTTTGTTGTAACTCTAAAAATAAAGTTAAATTTCTGTCTTTTTAAACTCTGAATCTGATAATACTCATATCAAACTACTCTAAATGTGTGTTGGTTTATCTTAGGCAGCTTTATTTAATTTTTAAGCTCCCTGAGCTGAAGATGGTTTGATGTTTCTCAGTCCTGTTCTCTAAACTCATGTGAGGTGTAAAAAGCCTGTTTAAAGTCTGTCAGCTTATTTCCTGCTGCTTTTCTGCAGCACTTTGTGGGAGCTTGGTTCACTGTAAGGATTATATTCACATCATCAAACTGATCTGAAATCTCAACAACTGAAGTCATTAAAACTCTAAATGCTAAAAATCATCATGAGGTGAACTAATATTCAGACTAATAAATCAACAGACTAGAGGACTCTACTGGCTCCTGGTCCTGGTCCTCAGACTGAAAGTAACAGGAATGAGTTTTTAGCAGAGAGTTAGCAAACACATGAAATATAGCCACATGACATTTATGCTAACAGCATGTTGACACTTACCTCATCACAGTGATTCAACAAAAACTGTGTTTAAAAAATGAAGAAATAAAATCAAAAACTAATGAGAGTAAGAGGACTGAGCTGAGAGTTGAAGCCCCTCAGTCAGAGTGTAAATATCATCCAATATACAGAAACATAAAGGAGTCAACTTACTGTGGGCCTTCCCATGGCCTGCAGAGGATCTGAATGATGCTACTTCCTGTGCACCATGTGACTTGTAGAATATTCCACATTTTTCAGAGGGGGTGATGTGTGAGGGTAACAGGACTGAGTCAAACTAAGCAGCAACCTCCGGTCAGAAAATATGAGGAAAATGCTGAAGTGCTAAAATCAGCAGTTCGTTGAGTGTCTGCTTGAGGCTGGCTCCGAGTGCGGAAGTACTGGGAGTCACAAACACACCAAGACAAAAAAAAAATGTTTTCACAACAGAAATAAACATGTTTACAGCCTGGTTCAGAGAAATGTCTCCTGTCTGAATAGCTAATTTTGCTAACAGCACACACTGTACGGGGGTAATTTTTTTTTCTAATTTATAAGATATTTAGAATCGAGAGGCACAGCTCAGCTCACGTGACTGAGGGGCGCCCTCATTTCAAATATGGCCGCTCCGGCCAATTTGTTTCAGAAATCTGTTTCAGAAACAGACGGGTGATGTCACGTAGGCTACATTCATTTATTATACAGTTTATGGTCAAAACACAGGGATCCCACCAAAGTCTGAATTTAAACTACATTCTTAATTGTTTTTTTTCTTTTTTTTAATAAATAGAAACTTAAAGTAAAGTTGGGATAAGGAGTAAAAATATGACATTTCTGAAGGGTTTAAATGATTATATTTCATGGTAAAGTCCAATTTAAGGAAGTGGGGACAGACAACAAATGCAATTTTTCCAGTGTTCAAGGTACTTTAAATTAAGCTTAAAATTCTTTTTATTAAAATAGGCAATCAGACCAATGTGCAGGACACTTGGCTTAATACAAAAAATGTATTTTACAAATAATTTAATCATGCATTTATACATTTTATTTTTTGGGAACACAAATGGCACAGATTGGGTTGAATGGCCCAAATCTATTCATTTAAAGATGTAATCTGTAAGAGTTGTTAAGAGATTCTCAAGAGCTGTAGATTTATACTAGCTGTCTGTGCAGTGTCCAGATGTAGTTTATATACTTTGGTTTTATTTGTACACTTGACAGAAAATGTTAATGTACCATGTTTCTTTCTCTGTTCAGGAGTAAAGGTGTGCTTGAGACCTTCTCTGGGACTGAGACAAACAAAATCTGGCCGCATGTCCAGGCTTTTCTCCACAGGAAACTCCCCATTGTTGATCAGAAGGCGAGATAGAGGACCTGAAGGGTTAAAGTTTACCAGCAGAAACCACCCTGAGCTAACCAGTCAACCATGTGCCACTTCTCTGAGGACAAATGAAGAAACCAGCTGTATTACTATAATTTCAATGCTCGCAATAAGAAGCAGGCTCTTAGTTCATCAGCCAGTAAATGAAGGGAAGACGACTCGTGTTGTTGAGAAAAAAAAACAAAAACTCCATATTTGATGTATTGATTGCGCTGCTGCTTCACCCTCAGGATGCATCAAATATTTGATGTGTTATTCCTCGTAGTTTAAAAGCTTGTTTCTTTATTCCATTTTGTGCATTTCTAAAGCAAAATGATGTCACGGATTCTGATTTTAAAAATCAATCATATTGAAGCGGGAAAAAAGCTAGCTTGTAGAATTTATTTGTAGAGTTTTAAATGTATTTAATTACTTGACTAATGACTTCTTCTTTTAGTGGAATCCTTGAATGTTTCTAATTTGAAGTGACTGTTTGTCTTAAAGGGAATAGTGCTTTTTCCACACATTACTGTTAATCCACTTACAGCTCAAGTGCCTTCTGATGCTTTCTGCAAGAGTGAAGAAATCTAACAGGTAGCTCGGTGAATGTCGTCCATAAATTCTTTGAAATAGGGACCACAGATTTAATATTGTTTAAAAGAGCAACTTTTATTTTAAAAAAGAGGAAAAACTTATTTATCATGAGCCTTTATTGTAGACCAGCCTCTCTGAACACTATGAGTCTTACTCGTGTCGCTTTTACAGGCAGTTTCCATGTAAAGCAGGCATTCCTTGTTGTGATAAACGTTTTCTTATACCTCCTTTAATTTCCAATTGACAAGCTGAAAATCAACCACTTTAAAGCATTTATAGTAGTTTCATCGTCATGTTCGACTACATTGAAGGTTGATGTGCAGCTCTGAAGAATTTTCTGTTTGAAGCTATAGATGCTAACCAGCCTTTTTCTGTACTGTATGTTCAGTGAATGTATCCTGAATTGTACTGTCAACTTTTCAACACTTGAATACAACATATTTTAAGCACAGCTCCTTTCCATAGATGACCTACAACTGCTTGTTGTATTTATTGTGAATCACAATAAACTTCAGATACCATTCTTAGTTGTGTGTCCCTCATTGCAGACAGTTTCACGCAGCTATTATTGTATTAATGTTAGCCTATCAGAATAACAGCACTAGCGGAGCCCTTAGCGTAAGTTATTGTTTTGATGAAACTGATTTTGACAGTAAAACAACAGCTACTTAAACCAACTTTTTGAAAACAAAACTTTGAATTCATTACTATAAATGAAAGAAAAATACGACATTTGTGTTTTTCCACACAGTGCTTGGGTTTACATTACCCACAGTGCAACTCAGTCTCCATTTTCAACCATTTTTTCAGGGCGTGTAATGCTGGCATGCTAGCACTTACTATTGTAACCTACTAATCTTGAGAAGCCACTAATCTCGCCACTAACCTTGAGAAAATATTTAAGGATTATATATTTTGAAAAGGCTGTATTTATTTATACTGCCCCTCTGATACCATGTGATAGCTCTACATTAAATCAGCTCTTTTTTTGTGGAAAACCTTTATTTCAGCCTCTGTCTGAAACACTCTCTTTTAGCTGCTGTCTCTTTAAAGCTCCCTGTTCCACAAACCCCTCTCCCTCTGATTGGCCAGCCCTGTGGTGGTCTGATGGGGGTGGAGCTATGGTCAGACCTTAGTGTTTGAGGCCCAGCCCCTTCAGCATGTCATGAAGCAGTTAGGAGATACTTCTGTGATAATCATTTCAGCGAGTCTTGTGAAGCTCTAATGTTTAGAGCGCAGTCTGTGAGCAGTTTACAGACAGATTCAGGGATTAGCAGTTTGAATATTTGCACTGGTCCGGTACGGACATCCAGCATTGTTAATTTATATCCATGTTTTCAATATGGGAAAGCAGATTCCCCCCTTTTTATATCAGGAAACTTGATTTTGAAACCCTGCATCTACTTGTTTTAGACCTAGCCAGCACTTTGGAATATAGTTGGCTTAAAAAAGCTTTAATAAGCTTAACCCTCCTGAACAAATAATATTCAATCCACTATACTGGTAGTACCTTAATGTACCTAAACTACCAGAAATGTAGATGTTACCTATTCATAGATATATAAGCTCCTTGACTAACCACAAATAAAGAACCACAACAGGAACAACAAGACACATTTTTAGCTTAGCACTGGTTTTATATTTGAGTTTCTTTATGCAGCAAGACTAATCAAATCTTACAGAGGCCTTCTGTGGGTGGGTCAGTTTTCTTAGGGCTCACATAACTGGTACCATGTTCTCTTAGATGTACACTCATAACTTTAAGGAAAGCTAATTCAGGAGGTTGAGGTGCCATAGACAGCGGTCACAGGTCGGGTACAACAGTTAAAGTCACAGTTATTTTGCATAGTTATGTAATCACTGTGGACAGTGAAAGATAGCATTTAAGACCACTATGGTACCATGTTTTAGCTTAAACGCTTACAATACACTCTTTTTGTTAACTGTTAGATGTAGATACTTCTTATTGATGCACTGACTGAGGGGTCAGACTCACATCAGCTAAATAATGAAGAGTGACACGACCAAGCATCAAAAAGCATCTTCAAAACACAAACAACTGTGATGGTCTTTAATTCACTGTGTGGTGTCACATTATGTACTTAAAGTTGTACTGATGGTTTCTCTCAGCAGGGTTTCAAACTGACTTTGTCCATTTTTGTTTGTTTTTCATAAAAGAAGACATTTCGCTGGGAGCCTAATACATTTTGGAAGAGAAGCCCCAAACATCAACCAAATAAACAGCAAAAGCAATATAAAACATGCAAATGTCACACAGTCCAAACACCCTTAACTAAAGCTTGTAATAAATGACGAAAATGTCAGGGGACACATTAAAAAAATGAACAAACCAAATAATGTTACAGGGAAGAATATTAACATCAACCTCTTCAAAATGAAAGATTTCTGCATATAAAGAGAAATATAATGTGCAGGACACAGTCGGTTCAGAGCTCTTGTCTCCATACACACACATGGCATTGGTCTTTGTGCAGAGCTCAGCCCTTTTTTTGCTCCTCTCTGCGCCAGAAAGATACTTTTTACCTCCTCGAGTCATGAAACGGATCCACACATGAAAAAAGGACACCAAGGAGTACCGAAACAAGGTGCTTCTGGTGTTGACTGGATTGAAGTGCTCAGTATATGAAGACTAATTTTTATTTTGACTTTTCCTTTAAGATCACACACACACACACACACACACAGGTCTCCTAAACCGCTGATCTTTCCACACAGTTAGGGTTAGGGGATTAGGGTTAGTGAAGTGCACTCTGTCACCTGTAATCCAGGTTGAACTCTATCAGCAGCACGTGCCTTTTCAAGGCCTTTCATCGTGTAAAGTTGTTAATGTATGATCCGCATGAGGAATTACCAAATGAAGTGTCAAGAGCTGCGTCATTATTTTCCACAACTGCTTAAAAAAACAAAAAACAAAAAACAAAAAAGCAACAGACTTTTATTGTGAGGGCATAAAAATGTTTCAGGGGGACAGAAAGCGAGCAACAAATAAACACACTCATCCTCTGGTGTTAGGAGTGGATTATGTTTAAAGGCAGTTTTAAAAGCTGTACCATAACAACCAACAGCTGTAGATGATAGTTTGTTATTTTGAAACTGAGTTTGTTTTAAGGTACCTGTGATTGCTAAGTGTAGGACACAGAAGGGATCCTGGTCAAGCCTTTGTTAAAATAAAAAAAACAGATGAATTTAAAAAGTCTGTGGATCAGTCCCGTGACTAAAAAAAGGCTGAATTTGTCATTTAGTTGAAGGACAATGAGAGTTTAAAAAATATGAGTTTTGTTTGAATATATGGAATAACAAAGAGAAAAAAAAATCTTAAAGCTTTTATAACAGCATCTGGTAAATGTTTTGTCTCATATATTTCGTGTAAAGGGGGAGTGGAGGAACACTAAAAATATAATTAAATAAAAAAGTGCAGCAAAATAAAATTGTGAAAAACTTAATGAAGTTCACCTCCACATTAGTGATTCTTCAAAATAGCTGGGTTATGTAATACGACTGATCTCCTCTGCAGCTGTTGATAGTCTCGCTACTGTGCAGCTTTCTGGAGACGTTTTCTCAACAAAGAGGCGACACTGATCAGGATCTCCTGAGGGTTATACACTTACTGACAAGTCAAAGCCAGGTAGAAGAAAAATAAACAAACTTCCCTTTATTGGTACGTATTGAGGAGGTAGTGTGTTAATTAGCAGGTCTCAAATCTCCATTTAGCTCTCCCGAGAAAACACCAACAACATTTTTATCTGCAAAACCACCCATATCCTGCTTTTTCAAGACATCCACAAGGCTTTCTCTGACAGGACAAGAAAACAAAAGACTCTGAACAGCATTTCCAACACAACCAGCGACATCTTAAAACATCTGTGTCTTCAGTTCAGACAAATGTAAGTCAGCACAGCACATTTCCTGATTAACCAGTGGGAGATTTGGGATTGTGCTCAAGGTCTCAAATGCTAAAAATAAAATTAAAAAAGCCCTGGATGGTGAATCGGACACAAAACATTCAACCACTATGTTTTAATTCAACAGCAGCTACGCAGGTTAAATCCTGGAGGATGAATGACAATCTAAATGACCTCCTGAACTGCTCTTATCTTCTCTTAATCGCCATAGAAACACATTTGAAAAAGCATGATGGGCTACTTGTAGCAACCCTGGTGCAATATATTGCAGCTAGTCTGAAACCCTCCAGTAAAGGTTCTACTGAACTCTGCTGTTGATTGAGATCTAATTATTTGTGTCATACTCCGTCTACAGATACATTCCTACGTAGTCCTTTTACCCCAAGACTCTTTGCCTTAACCTTCCACCTGTACAACACACTTCAACAATGAGACGCAAGTCCTGCTTCAGGCACTGGATTTGTTAAGTAACTGCTTTACTTGTCAGTTTTGTTCTGCTATATTTCACATGTTTTGTTTTGCTTTTTTTTCCCCAGGGAAACCAGATTAAAGGACACAAGAGGTTCACATGAAACACCAGCACTCTGCTAAACGCATGCATCCAGCCAACAGGAGACACTGCAGGGTGCAACCCAGCTGAGGCTTTCTTTAGTGACGTAACAAGAACAAATCTAAAAGTTGTTTGTCACTCAAGAAAGATTATTTTCTGACTGTTCATGTAAAATCCAAGCGCAGAGACATCATGTTCCTGTGTTTCTGTTCCCCAGCCGGTGTGTTCAAGCTTGGTTTGCTGTGCGTGGTTAAAACGCAGGTTGATCCTGAACAGGGGACGATGATGGAAAAGGAAGAAAAGCGAGGGTCAGTTCTTTAATCACTAGGATGTCTCCATCATGCGTATATCATCTGTTTCTGTAGCATTGTCCTTTGTCCACCTCACAGTGTTTGTCCACTGTCCAGACTCTAAAATGCTCTTTGAGGGATAATCTGCCACCTGCAGGAGGAGGACAAAGAGAAGAGGAACACAGGTGAGGCTGGTCGAGCACAAATTAAATCATAAACAGATCTGGATTGAAATCAGACAGAGAATGTAGGAGGATGAACCTACTGCCACTCAGTTCACGGATTATAACGGTTATGTAACTGCACTCTTCTCGCAGTGATCTGATCTGACATCATAAAAATTCAGCTGTGAACTTCTATGTTTTCCTGTGCAAAGATCTGACCTAGAACTATAACAAGATGTAGGGAGGCAAAAACACGTGCTGCAATAAGAAAATCCAGCATCTCTACAGCAGAAGAGATGTGCTTTGATTCCAACAGGCTGGATCACATTCCTGTGCAGCTGCCTCTCCTCTGTGGGAGAAGGGAGGAGTTTTTGTTTTTTTCCCCCAGGAGTAGATGTTTGGCAGACGGTCAAGTTGTGGGGCCGCAGAGGGGAGGAGGCCTCAATCACTCTTGCAAACAAAAGTTCATCCATTTGGCAACTTTTACACTCTACTTCCACTGAATATTGATGCACTGTGCTCACCAAAAAGCTTCCATGTCTGTACAGGCTTGTTAACATCACATTAAAAATAATATTTCCACATGCAGATCTGTACTCATCTGGTAAGACTTCAACTTTATATCTGGACACAAAATCATGTGTAAGGGTTTTTAACTACTTCCTAAAATTAGACTTTACAATGAAATTTGATCATTAAAATCCTTTTTACATATTTGTGTTTCTCCTTATTCCAACTATACTTTAAGTTTATTTTCTAAAAAAAAAAAAAAAAAAGGAAGAATAAGTTAAATTTCAGACTTTAGTGGTGTCTTTGGGTTTTGACTCAGTCCTGTTACCCTCACACATCACCCCCCTCTGAAAAATTTGGAATAGTCCACGTGTCACATGGTCCACAGGAAGTAGCATCATTCAGATCCTCTGCAGGCCATGGGAAGGCCCAAAGTAAGTTGACTCCTTTATGTTTCTGTATATTGGATGATATTTACACTCTGACTGAGGGGCTTCAACTCTCAGCTGAGTCCTCAGTCCAGTTGTTGAATCATTGCAATGTGCTGAGTGTTAATATGTTATTAGCATAAATGTCATGTGGCTATATTTCCTGAGTTTGCTAATTCTCAGCTAAAAACTCATTCCTGTTAACTTCAGTCTGAGGACCAGGACCAGGAGCCAGTCGAGTCCTCTAGTCAGTTGATTTATTAGTCTGAGTATTAGTTCACCTCATGATGACTTTTAGCATTAAGAGTTTGAATGACTTCAGTTGTTGAGATTTCAGATCAGTTTGACGATGTGAATATAATCCTTACAGTGAACCAAGCTGCCACAAAGTGCTGCAGAAAAGCAGCAGGAAACAAGCTGACAGACTTTAAATAGGCTTTTTACACCTCACATGAGTTTAGAGAACAGGACTGAGAAACATGAAAACATCTTCAATTTCAATTTGTGTTTCATCAGCGTTAAAGTTTAAAAAAGACAGAAATTTAACTTTATTTTTAAAGAGTTACAAATAGCAGTGATTTGGTGTAACAGCCCATAGAAAACTTAGCTGCCTGATGCTCCATAAGATTTTTTTCTTTAAATTACAAAACTCTTCCAGCATTCTGCTATCTTTACTTTGTGGAAACGTGTTGCTGGCGTCAAATTCAAAATGTGCATCCAAACTCCACCAAACAATAAAAACCTTCCATTTTAAAACCCGGCACGTTGTGTTTGCACGATTTTCAGTGAAATTCAGAGTTAAAATGAGATGCAATCAAATTCTGTTTTTACAAACACTTAAATACAGCACCCCAATTTTGGAATGAGGGATGTTGATGAAATCATTTCCTGGTGACTGTAGTGATGTCACTGTTAAAGAAAACCAGCATTCACTCAAACCTCTAAGCCTCTTAAAACTAAAAGAGGTGGTGCAAGACTAAAACCGTACCAGCAAGTTTTGGGATCGTACTCTCATTAAAAAAAATAGAACACAAGTTGATTCTTTCAAATCCAGCACTGAGCTTTCATCTCATATCCAAGGCTCAAAGGCTCCCTCTGCTGTTGTGTAAAGCAAAGTGCAACAACAGAAAACTCGCCATCACAGGGGAAAAAAAGAAGAGAAGGAGAACTCACTGGAGGTAAAGAGTCCAAAGCGTCTTTGGGGTTGAGTCTGCACTTTGTGCCGATGTTGTGTTGTTTTATGATGTTGTGTGTATCATCTCTACACTTCAGTGTGTAATCTCTCACTCTGTGTTTGAAGGCCTCAAGCTCCGCGTGGAAGACTCCTAGATATGCGTCTTGTCCGTCCTACAGCCGCAAGAACAACAGTATTCGAACATTTTATAAGCAGGTGCAGAATATTTCCTAAAAGACAACAAATACCACTGGAGTGTGTCTTACTTTGGCTTTGTGAAAGAACTGTCTGAAGCAGCCTCGAGGATCCTGCTGGGAACTTGAAGCCATCTCTAAGATGAACTGCATGACTACAGCTTGATGTGCTACCTGCTCCATCAGTGCTTCTTTCTAAAAGAGAAAGAAAACAAAGACTCCTAAGTAATGGTTTCTTCTCCTCCATACTGTCTGTTGAACTTTTAGTACAATATACTCATTATAAAAATTAAATATGCACTCATGCTCCAGAAACAATTTGCAGAAAGAAGAAAAATCATACTGCAGATTTGGAAAAAAAGGAGGGGGCAAGTTTAATCAGGTCAGTCCTTGAGAGGAAAGGAAACTTTGAAATGATTTTTTTTTTTTTAAAAGGAGGTTTGACCAATCATTTGTACGGTCACTTATTCAAACATGGACTCTGCAGGTTTTAACAAGACAAATTTAAGACTTTTTAAAGACCATAATGAAAACAATTAAAGATCCATTTCACATCCGAACTGTTTTGTTGTTATATTTTAGTGTCCTCAAAAATGGAAACATTTAAAAGCTGGACTGAAGTTTTGCATTTGTTTTAAATAAAGTAACCTCAATATATTTTTAAGAACTTTCAAAATCATATTTAAAACACTTTATGAGATTTCAAGAGGATTTTAGACATTTTAAGGCCTTAAATTCAAATTACTGGATTTTAGATGTTTTAAGTCTTTTTTTAAGACCCTACAGATACCCTGTCAAGGGGACTGGCAAATTAAATACTGGTTTCCTAAGTTAAAGGTTTGGATCTAAAGTGGATCACTGGCTGCACATGCATGAAATCATATCTTCAGAGAGATTAATAAACCGTTGTAAGATTATTGCCAGACTGTTTTTCATTCATGAATAAAAGCCAAATGGAACGTGATTGGTCAACTACTTTGATTAAAAATCAGTGACAAAAAAAAAACTGGAACACGTCTCTGACTAAAATCCAGACTCCAAGCACAGATTCTAAATTTTTAAATTCAATCTATAACAGCAAAAAACTCTGCACATCAACTCCTCAGGCAGGTGCGTCGGACACAGACAGTTAAGTCCAAAGTAAGTGAAGGAAAAAAATCTAGCACACTGGCCAACTTCCAGAGAAATATTTATTACAACATTCTGGTCATGGACCTTTTTCAAGGATTTGCTTGAGAAAGGTCCAGTGTGTGGGATTTTTTTCCTTCAGTAACTTCAATCTATAAAAAGGGGTTAATATCATAGTAAAAACTGCTGTTTGAGTTCATTTAGAATCACAATCTGGTTATTGCCAAACATGTTTACACACAGTAGGATTGTTTTTGGTATTTCACTAAAAAAACAGAAATAAAAAGTACATTAATAACTCTTATTATTATTCTTTTTCATCCAACTTTTAAAATGTGTTATCATACTTCATGCTTTTAGATTTGTTTGGCGATGTTTCGCCAGCTCTGTACACAGATTCAGCCATTGAAACCTCATCCCTTCTTTACGTTACCCCTTCTTGTTGTAGTCTCATGCACCACAGAATCAAGTAGTTTGCTGTTTCTTCACAGATAAGCTGAGGCATTTCTGCCAAGAAGCGCTGACTGTCATCCCATCTCCGTAACATTCCTGCAAATAAAGGCCACAGATCAAACGCATCATCACTTTAGATGTTTTTCTCGCAGACATTAAGAAAAAAATAAATAAATAAAAAATAAATAAATAATCATATATATATATATATATATATATATATATATATATATATATATATATATATATATATATATATATATATATATATATATATCAACACAATCAACACAGGGAACTGAAGCTCAGCAAGTTATAAGATTTGATTTGCCTCCTTTTTCCCATCAGTGGAACATTTTAAGTGAAGTTTCTCTTCCAACAGGCTGACTGGCAGTACAAATGGTAACCTCTGATCTGCATCAACCACTCACACCTTCAAAACGACTGTTTCCTAACTTCCAGTACTGACACTTCATGCCATTGTGTACAAAAGACATTTAAGGTGCTGACAAGTTGTTTCAGGTTTCAAATCTATAATTTTTTTCTTAAGAAAAGTTGCATTATTAGGGTTATTTCAATGTAAATGTGCACACAGAGTCAGGACTTATGATTTAGACAAACTGTGACAATGCTGAGTCTGGAGTTTGCAGGGACAGTGGATTTCAAATATGTACATGAAAACAAACCAACATGTCTTTTCCTCTTGAAACATGAGAAGAACTCCAGCAAAAGAGCTACAGGCAACAAGTTGAAAAGCTACTGATAAAATATACGATTGAAAAAAATATATAAAACTAAATTATTATTACAATTTCAGATTTTATATCTCACCCACCAAAATGCCTGAGCTTTTGCTCATACTTTTGGAGAAATGAGCACTTGTCTTGATCCATTTCCACAGGCTGATTTTGAGCATTGATGATACTCTGAAAGACATAAAAGATGTTAACCAGCTGCTGGTAGTCATGAACTCTTAGTACCTTCTTTTCAGACCTTTTGAAGTTATGTACAGTTCATTTAAACAGTTAAAGTCCTTACCCACTCACTTACCTTATCAAAAACATCCCAAGTCCCAACAGCTCCCAGCACAGGACTGCGGCTGAGCCCTTGACCTCCGAGCATGCTCTCCTTGCGGCGCCACTCCTCCACTGTGTGTGTGAGCTCTGTGGGACACACCAGAGTCCTGGCATGTTCCTGCTCCAGTGACTCAGAGCTGTGGATGCCTAAAGAACAGAGCTGATCCTGAGCTTCAGCCAGTTTCCAGCTGGATATGATGGAGGCTTTCACACAGCGCTGCTGGCTCTGGCAGAGTGACGCCATGGCACAGTCACAAAGGTGCAATGATGGTGGCTGCTGTGGGGCAAATCGGAGTAAAAGAGCTCAGAGCTGCAGGGTGGACGACTATCAGTGACTCATTTTGTCAGAACTAGGTTCAGATACCAAAATCACATCTCCAAAGCTTTACAGTTTTGCTTTACATGCATCCTTCTCTGATCCTTTCTCCAACAACAATTTATTACCTGACCCTGAACATCTACTGAACTGTACTCTTGGCATTTCTAACAAATCAGAGCCTCCTTCTCTACTTCCAGACAGGCAAGTCGAGGTGACAAACTCAGAGGTACACTCGTCTTTTTGTCCTGAAAACTCCACTAATATTAAAAAATCTGAAACAATCACACACTTTTGCGCAGCCTTGGGGCCTCAAAGAAACAAAAAAAGAGAGAGGCCCCTGCTGTTTGTATGAAACTGATCTGTGGAAATAGATCAGACAGACTTTTGATTTTTATATCAACCTAACAAAATCTCTTCTCTGCATAAGGAAAAGGGCTCTTAAGAATTACAAGACGGACTTAAACAAGTGGACTGACCAATAGAAGAAAACAAAATTACAAATGCTATTGTATCAAATTGTTTACTTTTAGTTTTATGAGAAAAGTGTGAACATAGATTTTGAGGATTTTTTCCCCCACTGAATGACTGGCGCCCCTATAATTAAACAACATGCCTCTATAATCTGTCTGCTCCCTCAGAATCTCCCCTAAATGTAGGCCTCAGTGTTTAATGCTGTATTTGGCAGAGGGTGGGGCGATGGATGGCTAAAAATACTATCCATGCCTAACCAAAAAGCCAGATGCATTTTCCAGACAACAAACATCACACCCAGCTACTGTGACAGTGAATACAGACAGTGAGGGAAAGTCTTGTTGTGGCCTCTGATCTCACCATCCCATTTAAGGATGATCTCCTGTAGGCGCTGATTTTAGTGCGTGTCCTGATGGGACTCTGGAAGTGATCTGTTTACCATGTATGTTCATGATGGGTATTGCCAGTGTGTGTGCGAAACTTCAGGTCAAAATCAGGTGATCATTTTGCCTGGTATGCTGGCTGGAATCAACCCAATGCTGTGTAAATGCACCGCGGATGTGTAAATGTGATTGCAGCTCCCATGTCCCTCACAGGTAGCAGGAAAAAAATACTGGTACAGTCGAACAGAAATATTATATACTGAAGGCGTGTCGACACTGACTCGTAGTCCTCTGAGCTGTCATGAAGTAACTTGCATGTTCTCAAAAACAGGCGTAGCTAGTTAGCATGCTTTTCGTACCGTTCAGTTACCTCTGCGATACGTAGAAAGGTACATCCTGAGCCAAGAGCATAAAGTCTGAGGTGAGATTATTACCTGCTGGTGAGGATAAACACCGCTGATGTCCCGGGTCACTGAAGCTGGGTCATAGCTCGACTCTTGGTCGGGCTGGACTGAAGCTCCGTTGCCCAGCCACTCCATCACTGCTCTGCCGCTATCCTGTCAACTGGCTAACTGTAAAGTGGGATTGGCTAGCTAATGCTAGCTGTGTGGAGGAATCGGGACAAGTATTCTTCTCTTTGACAAACTCACTGTTAGAGTTATATATGATCCAAGTGTAGGTCTGAAAGTCACCAGGGCCGACTGAGGAATATGATGCACCACGGAAACTTCTGGTCACGTAAATATACCATTAGCTAACAGTCAGAACTACAATTCACTGTCCCAGGCATCCTGACTACGTCACACGGAGCACGTGGTAAACAACTCCGATCACGTGGGTATTCCGGCTCTCTGACACCACCAGATAAAAAAAATGTTAGAATAAATAATATAATATAATATAATATAATATAATATAATATAATATAATATAATATAATATAATATAATATAATATAATGATAAAAATAACAATGAAGAGATTGTGCATGTTTACCATCACATTTGGGTGTGTACTGTTTCTTACATCTGTTGGTGAGGAGTAGGTCCTCTTAATGATCTGATGTCTAAATGAATGATGACTCAAGTGGACATTTTCTTTTGTAATAGGCAATCCTTTATTTTTTCCGCCAGGCTCCGGGAAAAATAGTTTATCTTAACAAATAAAATAAAATAAAATAAAATAAAATAAAATAAAATTAAATTAAATTAAATTAAATTAAATTAAATTAAATTAAATTAAAAATAAATAAATAAACCCCGGCTCTCGACCTAAGCCAGCGGGGATAGGCACCAGCCACCCGCGACCCTGAGCAGGATAATCGTTAAAGAAGATGAAATATATATATATGTTTTCAAAGTGATTTAAATCTATTCAGGTTGAGCTTGTTTGTTTTATTTGTCTCTTAAGGTAATTATTATTTAGTCGATTATGTATATTTGTCTTGTTTTAAAGTTTTGTAACAATGGGTTTGGTGAGTATGTTTCAATTGTAAAATGTAATCAAAATAATAGAGTATTTATCTGTATTGTCCATCTTGTTCCAGAAGGTGGCAGTAGTACATTTTGATCCTGTATGACAGCTTCGTCTGAAAATAAAGTAGAAGGTTAAAAAAAAGAACAGAGAGCTGACAGAGGTCTTTTTGCCCCGGGTTTCGTATTTACGGGCAGTACTTATTTTCCATCATGTGAAGTGGACTCTCACTCCACACAGTCTTCTCACATCGAATATTTTATAATGTCTCCAGGTTCATGTTATATCATTTTTCATGGGTGACATTAGTTTTACGCTTGTTAATAATGTATATTAAAACCAGATCTATGAGGAATGTCGGGGCCTGTAAGCCGCCTTACAAGGCTTTCCACGGGGCAAAATTTAACAGTGCTTGATCACCAACCGTCATCAACCAGAGGGGCAACGTACTTGTTACTGAGATATTTCAACTTGCTTAAAGATAAAGGAAAGAAAAGGAGGAAAATAGTACATGGTGAGTCAGTCCTCACTGCTGCATTGACATTACTTAGTTACACATTTATTTTTTACTTGTTGGCATATTAATAAAATGATGTCCACCGCGTTTCGGAATGTAATATGACAAGCTAGCACCGAGGTTTGAGCTAATCAAAGTGATTCATGAGCAAACCTGTATGGACTCAGTGGGAAAATTACATTCACGTCTTTGTAAATCAGTTCCAAGTGTATATTAAGATTTACACTGATGTCATTTAATACTGTGCCTGTTTTGACGAGAGAAGCTAATGTTTGCTAACAGTGTGAATTTAGCCACTGAGGAAGTGGGGTGTACGTTATTGCCACTAGGGGGCGATGACACATCATAGGAAAGACGTGAGGTGTTAGGCATGCCTAAATCTCCTCCTCTCTAAAACCACTGAGAGTGCTGTTGTCCAGGCAGTTCTGAATGCTGAAACCGGCCTGTAGACATTAAGAAAGGGAGAAATACCCAGAAATCAGGCCTTTAAAAACATCCTGTCTGAAATCTGGTCACATAGCCAGCTGGCACCTTGCCCTTTCTCATACTGTTGTTCCGGCAAGTGTTTACGCTACAACAATATTGTCAGCAAAACTGATTTATGCTTTTTTTTTTTTTTTTTTTTTTCAAATTTTAGAGCTTTCAGTTTAAGGCTATCAATGTGCAAAACTGCATGTGTTGTAAATAAAGTATCATTTTGTCAGTTTTGGAATAACAAACTTGACTTCTGCAGCTAACACACTTTTTTGTTTTGTGTGCCCTTCTCAACAGTTTGACAGCAGCACACCTTCCTGTGGACAGAAATGAACCAAACTCCTGCAGAGACAGTTGGTTAGTATTAGTCTCACATCACACACATGAATATTGTTTTTTAATATGGACACAAAATACATAGGAGTTTATGTTGTGTGGAAACGTATAATCAGACCCATATGGTTCAGCAAACAGCTGACTGGTGTCTACATTAGGTCCCTTTAGCTGGCTTTTGTTTGTAAGGCAGGGTTGTTCTGTAATTTTACAGCTCATCCAAACAAGTATGCATCTAGAGAAAACAAAGCAGGGCTTTAAATATGGTCATTATAAAGTAGCTTTCCACACTTAATACAATGAGTTTTTACAAGTTATGAGATTGAGTAGAATTAATCTCTTAGATTAGTAGTTAACCTTCTTGAAGCATCATATAGGGAAGTACCAATCCAACCTTTTAAGTCCTGGTACCAATACAGAAACCAGGCCTTTGGCGTCAGCTAACATCAATACTAATCAGATCAAACAGCAGCATTGATTTAACATTCTCTATTCCTTAATACAAGGGGGCTGATCATGGCCTGAGGTCCATTTTCATTTGCTTCCTCCTTTCATCTTACAATTTAATAATTATGATACTGAAATGAATCATGTTCTAAATCAGTGGTTTTCAAAGTGGGGGCCACCAGGGGGGCACTAGGGGGACTCAAATGATTGGAGGAAAGGGGAAAATAGCATCAAATTGTTTTATTTTTCTATTTTATTATTTTTTTTTATATAACCATTTGTCCTGAACGTACAACATGTAAAATGACCTAATCGTCAGATTCTCAAGTTTCTGAATGTACCTAACCACACCTCATGTGACAGTTCCAACAGGGTATGATGATCATCATCTTTGTCGACCTGGCGGTTTGCGCCTGTTATCAAGCTCTCTTGTACATGGAAAGGTTTTTGACAGGAAAAAGACAGAGGGTGTAGTCCAACAGCCCTGATGTGGAGGATTCTGCTGCAAAAAAAACAAAAAACTAAGAACTCATGACCAACTAAAATTCAAAAACATGAGGCCACCAAGCTCATCCCTCCCACTGGTGTAATGGGTCACTCTCCGACATGCACAGACACATGCACATGCACAGGCGCACACATGAGAGAGAAGTTTGATTTGTTTTGTTTTGGTCTTATCTGTCAACAGTTTGTTGAAAAGTTTGTCAATCATTGGGAAAAAACAGTGCTAAAACACATTTTTTAATAATTTTATATGCTAAACAAATCTAATAGTTATTGAAAAGTGAATAAAGCATAAGAAAGCAGCTAATGCTGTTTAGGGGGCCTTGGCATGGTAAAGTTTGGAAACCCCTGTTCTAAATTATGTGTACATTTACATTTTCAGGCAAATGAACAAACAAAACCAAAGTATATTTAGTAATGTCTCAGTAAACTTCATATGCACTGTGCATCGGCTACTTGTGTGAAGCTAAAGCTCTGTACATTCTGTATAAACTCGAGTGATAAAATCATGATTAAAATCCAGATCCTGATCCTACTTACTCTCTGATTAGTAAATATGGCAGTAGGAGCCATTGGCCTTTGGTATTTGGCGCAAAATCAAATGTAGGCCTAAAGTTTGGACACCTGTGATCCTCACAGGCTTGATGCAACAGCATATATGTTTACACGGGCAGTGATCAAGCCTGTTTATTTTTTTTCTTTTCTTTTCCTGATGCAACTTGTCTGCATTGGCTGCGTACAGCTGTTCTTGGTGGTAGCTAGCTTGCGGAGGAATAAGTTATTCATGATCATTTCATTAATCTTTTTATATTCTCGTGGGGGTTATTCCCACGTGTCATATGCTGACAGTAAAAAATAACTCAAGTGAACTTCAATTGTTGTTTTGCACTTTGAAATGTGATTTTTTTGTTTTTATAGCATTTATTGAGGTTATTTTTTAGGGTCTTCTAATTAATTTTTATATATTTTATTCAGTTATAGTATAATCTTATGTTTATGGTTAAATTTTATGTAACCCGTTGGTTAATAATAAATGGGTCAGTTTTTCTCATACTTACTGTTGCTGACTATTGTTCTCTGTTTGTGTAATATGACTTGATCAATCCTTTTCTAACTTGGCATTCTACAAAATAAGTTATAAAAGTATGTATGATTTGTGCTGACATCATATCCGATCAATACCGGTTTTCGGACAGTGCTCAAGGCTGCAATATTGGTATTGTATCGGAAGTGAAAAGGTTGTATAGGGATGCCCCAATAATCTAGTTTTCTTTACCCCAGAAGTGTTTTGTTCATTAAATTACTAAAGAATTAAAGCACAAAGGACCTTAAAGAAAAGACTGAATCCCAACATCTTAAGGATGTGTTAAGTTATTTTAATTCTTTTAAAATCCTTTTTTTTTATTGATACATTGCCACATTAAAGTCACTCACTTTGTCTCAATCCTAATTTGAGCCTTCATACCATTATTCTGTGCGACATGTTTTCTCAAAGAGATGATCTCATGAGGTGTACAGTGGATCAGCTACAGTCCTCTGTTTCCAGAACTAAATGTGGGCCCCATTAGGGTAGAACCCAAGCTCTAGTGGGTCACTTTGGAGAGGTAATCCACATGCAAACAATGCATAGATAAGCCTCATATTCACATAGTGCTTGTACTCTTTTCTTTTTCAAGTTTCATTAATAGCACCTGTTGAAAGTTTTGTTTCAGCACCTACAAAACACCACAAAAGGAGAGAAGTACTTGTAGAAGAATGTCATGGCAACCTTCCAGTAGAGTTGAGCCTCTGGCACAATCTCTGCCAAGTCACAGTGAAGCTGTTCTGGTGGCTGTAGTGACACCAAATGGCCCATTTAGACACTTGATCTTTGTGTTTTCTTTATTTTGGCAGCTGCCTGGCAACAGGCAGTTAGACTTGCCTGTGGATTTAATCTCAGTTAATTTAACCAAAATATAAGTGTGACTTTTACGAGTTTGAGTGGTTTGTCTTGATTCTGCACCATGACTTTGAAATCTGTGCATCAAAATAAATGACTTTCACACGAGTCAGTGAAAGAATAAAAATAAATCACTCTCTGCAGAGGTGAATGAGAGTACGTCCTGTGTGTCTGTTTGTGTGTGATGATGCCCCGAGCTCTGTCATTCACCAACGAGGCCACAACTGTACAGAAGCTACATGCTCCACATTCCTCCACCCTGCTCTTCTCACCTCTCTCCTCTCTCCCTGTCCTCTCCTCTCCTCACACAAACACTGAGGCTAAAGCGGAGTGGGTTGCGCTGTTTGTGTTGTGTGAGTCCCAGTGCTTGTGCGCGTGTTCGTCCATTGGATGAATGGGCTTGAGTGGCGTGCAGAGAACCACTGAGAACAGCAAAGGAAACTCTTAAGCTATTCAAATGCTTGAAATTAAAGGCCCTTCAATGGGAAATAGCAGTGTTTCTGAACTCCTTAGTCCATTTACAACATGGTGGAGGTGCTAAGCTGTCCACAGTTTTCCATCATGAGCTTCTTTTTTTTTTTTTTTTTTTTTTTTACGAATTCTGTTTTTTACTTTTATATTTATTTTACCACCATAGAGTGTGTGTTTTTTATGGCAGTGAATAAATGACAGACTCGGTGTGTAAAACGCCTTTAGCCAGTGTTTCAGGTGGTCGCTTCGACATTTTTAGTTTCGGGAGGGGGCGGGTCAGTGTTTTTGAGGAGAAGCCATCGGAGACGCACAGGTGATGCTGTGTCCCCAGAAAAATTTCTCCTCACCATGACAACATTTTAGTCACATTATGTTAGTTTCATCGATATTCCCCATTTAACAGTAGACTTGAGAGTCTGCCAGTAAAATGAAGAGTGAGGTTACATTAGCTCTGATTGGTGAGGTTTGAGTTGGTAGATGAGCTCTGGTAGGACATAACCAGGTTTACTAATGCTTCACTTTATGGACACGTCTCAGAGCATTGGGCTGTGAGGAACACTAAAGAGATAATCTGCTTACCTTCTGGACACCAAACTAAGCTCATGTCATATCTCAAACAATAACTTCAAATAAATACATCACTTAATCACTTTGTATCCTGTGAAAAGTTGTCTTGAGCAATGTTAAAAAGAAGATCTGCTCTCCATTCATTTGCTTCGTAAAGTGCAGATCTTTGTCAGTAGCCACATCTTTACAACAGTTGGTAATGATGCTGCAATGGAAACAGAGTTCTGTTTTGGAAAAACACTACAGATTCTAGATAGTCCTCATGTTTGAAATAACAAATTCATAGCTGAAACAGATACTGAAGTTCCTGCATGTCTTTCGGAGTAATTCTTTGTGTCTGTTGTTCACAAAAAGTAGGAGATCTGATGTATTAAAGTTGTTTCTTGAAGTCTGTAGTCTTAACATTTCACTTCAGCATGAATTACCAACTGTATGTCACAGATCTTTCTCAGAGATGGTGCAGTACTTTGACCCTCAGCCTTTTGTTTGATTATGATAAGAAATAACACTTTAGTGCACAGCACCTGTTGCCCTCTTGTGGCCAACCAGAGTTTGATCAACAGGTGACTTTTTATAGTCTAATATGAGAGTCAGCAGTTCAGTAACAGTGTTGGACCAGGAGTCATACAGTAAAGAAAGAGGCTGACCCTGATAGCTGTACAGGCCTGCTGGTCTGCTTTCCCAGGCTATGCGTCAGGAAGGTTATATTTTTTACACCATGACCACTGCAAAGCCCTTTCCTGGGGAAATCCGAGACAAAAATCGAGAGAGGCTGCTGCAGGGAGAGAGAGTAGAACAGGAAAACTAGCCCTGGGAAGCAGGAGGAGGGGGAGGGAGCGGTTTGGAGGGGACAGGTTACGGTTGAGCCCACACAGCATGAGTGACAGAGAAACAAACCGTGGCTTTAGAGAGGGCTCAGTGGAACACATGCACAGGCAGATAGAAAGATGTGAAACACATGTATGCTTATGTCTCCTCTTGTTCCTTCGACCTTTTGTGCATCCTTGCCTTCCAAAAAAACAGTGTCTTGATTCTTATCTCTGGAGCATTTTGGCTGTCAAATCAGCTGGAATGCAGAGCTAATGCTGGGTTCCTCCACTCTGCAACCTGCCTCAGCTGTTAATCCCATGTTATGGCTGCTCTTCTTTGCCTGTTAAAGAAATGATATTTGACATTATGGCTGCACAGCTATGCCTGTTTTAAAAACTATATTTCCAGTATATCATATTACATAGAAGCCGAGCTATGGGACACAAGAGACAATATTTCATCAGTTTGGAACAAATATTTAACTTTTTATTCACAAGTGTGTTCAGCTGTGGCTACCTCAATCAGTCAAAAGTTTATTTTTTAAAGAGGTGTTTCTACATGATACTTTTGCTTTGTAAGATGACCTTGAGTGACATGAAAGGCACCAACAAAAACATGAATTATTATTATGATTGCAATGTTACATTAAACGGCATAGTTTTTAATGAAAAACTGAAATAGTAGTGCATCATCACCATCATCATCACTGGAATAGAATAGAATAGAACATACTTTATTAATCCCTGAAGGGAAATTCAGGTGTCTGGCAGATGAAAGTAAAAAAATCACATAAAACAAACATAACAAAACATGAAATAAGTTTAGGGCTGAATGATTTTGGAAAACAATCTAATGGCAATTTTTTGGGGAATTGCGATTTAGCATGCAGTTTTTGAGGGGATGTTTATCTTATTATTCACTAAAGCAATAACTCATTCTATGGTCTGACCAACACGTCAAAGGATCCTGTCAACATATAAACAGTTCTTTCCTTGTTGGTCGGGGTTTTAGCCTTGCAGTTGTCATACATGGAGCCTCATGGTTCTTTCTTAAACGCTGGAACAGGTTTGTAGTGTTGCTCCTTGTTATAGCTATGGTAACCAGGTATGTTCTACACAATACCTTACACTGTGCTGCATCTTCTTTCCCAAATCCGAAATAGGTCCAGACAACCAATGTGCTACTCCTCTTTGACACCAAAGTCTCCTCCTCTGTGTCCTCTCTCTCTTCTTCTGCTGAGGCCATTTTTAAAGATGTCAACAACAACACAACAAATCAAACTTAGCATTGTTGAAGTTTTCCTCATCCCCCGCTATCACGTCATTTTTGGTTGCTGGCAAACCATCTGAAAGCTGCATTACCACCACCTGCTGCATGCATGTCACGTGAGGTTGTGTAAGGTTGTGCTTGTGTGAACATGAAACTTATTTTTTTTAACAGCCTTTGCGATTGGAAAATTGTATTCTATTACATTGCAATGCTTAAATTCGATTAATTGTCCAGCCCTAAATTAAAGTCTGTCCATGTCCATGCTGCTGTCATCTGTTTTCAGCAGCTCACTCCACTCTGTGCATTCACAGCAGTCCCCCAGAGCCTCACCAGCCTCAGGTGTCCATCTCCTGACTGAGAGGGTAGTCACAGGCTGCTTTAGTACACAGGGTCCACGATCTGACCCACAGCTCTGTAGGCATTGATGGCATACAGCAGATCAAGTGTTTTACTCTCTGTGGTTGGACAATCAATCCAGACAGGTGGAGGAGAGGGTAACATGACTGAAGTCTCCTGACTGTCTTCATTACAAAAAACCAAGACTTAATACCAGCTATCAGGTGCCTTAGAACAAATACTTCAAGGGTTAAAGGGTTTGTTTCCTTGACAGGTCGATGGAGGTCAAAGGTCAGAGTGAAACCCAAACTTATTTATGTGTGCATTATCCCCCCTCAGGTCTTGACCCTGTGACGCTAAGAGACCAACTTTTCGAGCTATGGTGCCAGAAAGACATGCAGATGGTAAGAGCCACTTTTGAAGCATGTGTCCATCACACACGTAAAATACTGAATACATGTTTATTAAAGGTAAGGATAAAGTTTTGTGTCTGTTAGAGCACTTTACTGGAAGGAAGCTAGAGGGTGAGCAAGAGAGAGAGAATGAGAGAGAGAGAGAGAGAGCGAGCTTGGACACAGACATGTTTAGATGTACGCATGTGGTAACGAGGAAACCAGAGTGTGTGTCAGTAGGAAGGAAGGAATTTGTGTTGCACTGAATGAACTTGAGATCTATGTGAGGAGGATATTGAATGGATGACATCTGTTTTGCAAATTAAGATGCGTAAAGAATTCTCACACAGATATTACTTTCTTGTGTGGGATGGAAACAGTTTTCATTCTTTAAAAACTGTGCCACAAGTCTTTGTCTAAAATTTAAACTTGTCGTTTGCCTTATTTTAGCAACAACTCAGACCTGTGTACTTGAAAATAATGCCAAACAGAATAAAAGAAACAACCATCTGTGTGCACAATGGAGTACGTTCCCTTTAACATGACCAACAGGTTGCAAACATTCTGCACATAGGATCTCTTTAAATGAATCTCCCTCCCTCAGATTTAAAAGACGATTAAGCTGCTATGTTTTTTACATTATCTTCACCTCCTTGACATAGCTCCAAGTCCTCTTCTACCCCCACAGCTACATTTGGCTGCCCTCCAGGGATTTTCAAAGCTGTCTGAGCCCCTGGAGGCCCTGCTAACAATCCTGGAGGGCTGTCCCGGCAAACAGAAGGGCCGGAGCCAAACCCTCGGCCACCACATCCTCACGGAATTCCAGACATGGATCAAGGAACATCCTCAGGTAGGAAAGATGCAAGAAAAACACCTCGTAAAACGAAAGGCGGCAAACTGCATGGCTTGTTGTCACCATGTAGAGAGCTGTGATTCAGAGAGGGCACGCTTTTAGTTTAGCTCACAACAGTTAAATACACATGTACAGTCTCATGAGCTGCGTTTTCATTCCACCTAGAATTGTGCAAAACCTAAACACACCCCCCCCCCCCCCTCAAAAAAAAAGGTAATGGAAACAAAAAAACTTCTCAAATATCGATAAAATGTTTCTGTGCTCTCATGAGGTGGTTTTTTTTAGAAGTTTTGATATTAAAGTTTATCCTTAAAGTGTAATGAAAACCTCACCACATGTGAATAACACACGCACCTCCCAGAAGTCCCTGGTACGTGTTGGACTCTAGCGTTCATATAGTAACAGCTCTGCTGTTAGTTATGTGTTCAGTGCAGATGTTGGCGTTTCTGACAGTCAGTGAAGGCATCAGGAAGGCTGTGAGCGGCTCAGAGTGCAGCAGGAGGGAGGAGGTGTGTGTGTGTGTGTGTGTGTGTGTGTGTGAGTGAGAGAGTAGGTGAGCTGGAGATGATGATTTTCATCCAGTCTTTTGTTTGTGCCTGTTTTGAGTTGGCGTGTTCACAGCTGACAGTGACCAGAGAATAAAAACACAAGAGTTCACCAATCAGTCATCATCACAGCGACTGGACAGATGTTACAGTATTTTAATGCCTTCAGCCTTCGTCTGTCGACAATATCGTCAACAAAAGTAACGCCCATCAAAATGACAGTTCAGCTCTTAACATGTTTGGGGAATCCATGGTTACCGCCAGTTGGTCCTTCCTTCTTCTACATTCCACAAATTAAGTCTCGAAGGATGAGATTTTACTCAAGTTGTGCACAATTCTAGTCGTAATGGAAACACAGACGGGGTGCAATTGTACTTTATCAAAACTTCAGAAATATTGATTTTTTTTTTTAATAATTGTTATTGAAACACAGCTATGGTCAAATCGTTCCATGTTAATGTAATACTGTCTAAAGATCATTTCCCTAACAGCTAGCTTGATGTTCAACACGCCAGTTGCCTGAATCCCTTCAAGAGAAAATCAGTCATTTAATTTTCAAACATGATTGGAGCATTTTATCTCAACACACAAAGACAGATCTTGCTTTTCATTTGCTCAACTCACTTTTCACTGCTAAATTTTGCCAGCTGCTGTAGTGTCATCAAAGGGACTTTCAGTAGGGGTGGTTCGATCTTATATTGATAACAGATATCGGTCTGACATCTGCAAAGAAAATAAACAGTATCAGATTATATCTGCCTGCTTCTAAAATCTCTGATATAAGCAGTCCATTCCAGACTTGGCTCCAGCCCTTCTTTCCAGCAGCGCCCTGATTCAACTTGCAGAGCCCACGTGATCACAACAACAGTGTGTGCTAAGGTGCTAACAAAGGAGCAAGGAGTAGAAGTGATGTCGACCAAGTGGCAGTACTTTTTTCTAAAGTCCTAAAAAGATGATACAGCTTAGTTCAAAACTTGTCATGCACACATTTCCCACGGTGTCACAGAACTGGGAAAGTTTCATACATTGAAACTTTAAACATTCCCCCAAAGGCTGATTCAAGCCTAGAGGACCTACAAATGGAGCTGAAAGTCACACCATTCCTGCTGATAATATATCAGATGGATATTGGTCTTGGACGATACTTAAGGCTGCAACACTGGTATCGGTATCGGTATAAGTGGAAAGGTTATATCAAGACAGCCCTACTTTTGGTCTACATGCTGTGAATGGATTCACACTCTCACTTCCCCAACCACAGATATTGAGGAATAGCGTTTGGAAATAACCAGTTTGGGTGCTGATAATCTCATTTCAAAATGTGGATTATGAAAAGGCACAAATATATAAAATGAGGCTGTTTCACTTATTAAGACCTCACAGTGCCCTTAAGAATAAAACATGACTGTTATATTGTGTTTCAAGCTTCTTTTTTTACTCATCCTTCATGTCTTTGTTTTCTTTTTTAAAAAACAGTCTCTCTTCATTTTTTAAAAATTCTTGAGTGTACTTAATATTTTGATTGTATCTCGTGATTTTTATCCTTTTGCTAGGTGACCTTAAACTCATTCCCAGAGCAGAAGCAAGTGTCACTCCAGCGGCGTGCTCTTAGCTTGCTAACAGAGAACCACGCCACCTTTGTAGACAGTCTCATAAACCTATACCAGCTCAACTCTCTGGATCCAGACACGCTGCGACTGCACATTACCACACTGCAGTCTCTTCGGTCCTACAAAGAGGTGAGTGTCTCACAAAGTGTTAACATTCAGTTTAATTGGGGGGAAGCTTTTGGACAACACTTAAGTAAATAAATTTGATGGAAAAAGAAAAACTTTGTTTTGTCTTTGATTTACATTAGTGTGTTTTTTTTCCACAGGCAGCAGCACTCAGCATTAAACTGAAGCTACAGAAGGAGCTGAACATGGAGGAGGTGAGAAAACATTTCATCAGACTGCATAACCTTCACGGTTGTTTGTCTACATGTAGGTAATCAACATGGATGCTCAAAACATTAGATCCTCTCCAAAATATCTAATCGGCTTCTAAAATTCTGTCTCCATTTTTGTTGTGCAGATTTGTATACCACTGATCTTGCAGAATAAGCTGTCTTTGGCAGAGAACTTTGTCACAGGTCATAATCATCTGGAACAACAACTGGTCACCATGCTGGACTCTTGGTGCCACCCACACTTTAGTATAGAACATGTGATGAGGTATGTAGTGTTTTAACATAATGTAACCTGAAGTTTGTTTCAATCATCTCCTGTTTTGGCTCACATTGATTCATCTGCATGTATGTGTTTCTACAGAAACTTTCCTCGCCTCGGTTTGTCCACACAGTCCATGGGTCACATCCAGCCAAAACTTCTCACCAAACAGGTCTTCAGACTTATTGAGAAATTCAACATTGACCCAGGTATGTGTCTATGACTGGGTTCATGTGTGGTAATCCAAGTTTTATCACACTTCATGCAGAAATAAAAGTCATCTCCATTTTCTGTCACAGGTCTGTGTCCCCATGCTCTGCACAAGAGGAGATCAGATTCTTTGCGCTTCCTCATGTACAAGAGATTTGTAGATGTAAGTAGAGCAGCTGAACTTCTGTTTGATTTGAAATGCAGAATTTACGCCAGGTGTTCAGGTAAGCAGCGAATCAGAGATTTACTCATTAGTCTGTACAAATCTTGGTTATGAGCTCAGTACCTTTCAGAAGAAAAGCAGATGTTTGCTCCTTTTTGGTCTCCCAATCAATCAGTCAGAACCTCTTTATCCAGCCCTACCTGATAAAAGCATGTTAATAAATTTAATTTAGATTTTGAGAATGGGATTTATTATTGCTTTTTTTTAAAGTTTGTGCTTTTTCTACCTTGATTCAGAGGACAGGAGAGCAGAAAGCAGGAAACAGGGCGAGAGTGAGGAATGACGCGAGAAATGTGGCAGATGCTACATGACTTGTTAAAATGCTATTTTATTATAAAAGTCTATACCAGACCCTGATTTTTTTTTTTTTTAACTTATTATGGCAAGTCTGTAGAAAATACATGCATGCGTAAAAAACAGTAAGAGTCTCTGAAAAGTATTTGGACCTTGACCTCATGTTTAAAGTCAAGTCTTTAGCTTTTCCCAAGTGCTTTAGCGAATTAGCTATACTTCTAACCTGCAATAATAAGCACAGCTTGTGAGTAATCTTTTCTATTGGGCCCATGTTGTTTTATTAAAGAAAAGATGGACATTGAGGTATTTTTATGGTTGTGTTTCTGGACGTTGGCTGTGTTGAAGAAATGTTAATTCAAGTTTAATGACTTCTTACTCAGATCTATTTTACAGTTTTCGTGACACATACAGTGCTTAATGAATTTGTTAAACCACCATCCCAGAGTTTAAAGTACTCTGGTGTGGTGCTGGATTTCTGGTGTATGGGAATTTCTTGAAAATCCTGTCTACATATGTGTATTACAGGCACAAATTTCAGTACAGGGCTGCAAGTGCTCTGCACAGTGATGATAATGTGGGATACGTATTCATACCACAGCTCTACATTCACAGGGAGGTTAAGGTGTTCAATTTAATGAATGGTGAACAGGAGATATGATTTCACTGTTTGTTTTCAGGCTGATCCACTGAGAGCTGTCAGCTGCTTCATAAACACACAGTGTGGGGAAGGGTGCGTTTGATTTATTCTCCCAGTCTGTCCTGTTTGTAGAGGAGAGTGTTTTCACGTTATTATTGTTACCCAAACCATGACATTGGTGCAAACACTCTATAGGTACTATGGATGGGCGTCAGTTTTCATCAGGATTGAATATTAATTTCAATAGTAAACTGCACTATATATTGTGCTGAAATACAATAAATCCTAATGTTACTCCTTATTCGAAAGATAATGATGCCAGTTATGACACAAGAATCAGTGAATCTTTTCTGTGAACAAGTCTGTTCTGTTTTTGTGATGTTAAACACCAACCTGGTGTCAGAGGTGACAGACAGAAGAATAACTCTGGAAAAAGTCGAAAATCAAATGTTTGGGACGCAGATTGTTAGAAGGTGGCACACTGAAATTAAACTTTTTTAAAATGATAGATATCCTAGATATGATAGATAAGGATTAACATAACTTTTTATTTACCACAAATAACACACATTGTACAGAGTCAAATAGTACAGAGTCAAATAGTCCAAATATGTAGTTGGTCTCCTAATTGATTAATTTCTTTAGTGGATTCCGATGTGCAGTCTCAAATTTAGGTTCAAAGATTTGGATTCAGTCTAAAGTTCCTCTCTCCTGAGCAAAAAGGCCAAGTGTAGGGAACTCACTGAGAGAGAGTTCAAATTAAAGCACTTCAAGATGCTGGATGGTTTTCTCGTTTTTATGATGGGTGGTCTCATAAATTTGTTAAACACAGTATATCACCCTTGATCACTGTCATAACTCTGTCTTTTTAACCACCAAGCTGGTAATCTATCTCTGTGGAGTCTCATTTGATTGGGTCAAGAAAGCTTGGAAAAACACGGAGGTTTGATATGGATGCTGAAAAGTCAAAGAAAAAGAACAATCAGGACTCTTCTTACTATGATGCATGGACAGAACACACACGGTCATTGACGTCTGTAAAATGATCTAATTTTCTCCCCTTGCACTTTTTTTTTTAATTCAGCAGTGGAACACAGTCAGTGAATTAAATAATTAACCTGATTCCTTTCTGCATTCCCCCCATTTCAGAAAGGAATGACAGAGGAGAACTGGTGTGACCATGTTCAGGTGAGTGCTTTTTGGTTGCATATAAATGTTGAGCAGCATGTGAACATAACTATGCAAAATGTTTCATTTCTGTGTACCTGTATGTGCAGTTTGTGGTTGCAGATGATGCTGAGCTGCAGATCATGTTGGTGGAGATGTTGGTGAAATACTGTGGTCTTCACAAAGCCTCCCAGTGGTCCCTGAGATATAACATCCCCAGACATCGACTCCCCTGTGGGCTGTGGAAAACACAGCAGAGTCTACCGCCTGAAGTACAGTGAGTCGAGCAAAATATGCATAAATATATCCTCTTATGTAATTTGTGGTTTTTGCAGGCTGTACTTTTTTTTAAAGAGGGATAATGTCAGCTATGGAAATTATATCCTTGATGTGCAGCCTGAAGTTTTGTTCACTGCATCCTCTTTTCACACAGTCTGTCTTTTAGCCACAGCTGTTCATTGGAGCTGAAGTGTCTCTTTGTCTTTTTTAATTGACTTAAGAGGATAACCATCTACGCGCCCAAATCCAATGAAGCTGGGACGTTATGTAAAACAATAAAAACAACAAAAAAAAAAAACAGAATACAGTGATTTGTAAATCCCGTTTAACCTATATTCAATTTAAATACATGACAAAGACAAGATATTTGTTGTTCAAACTGATAAACTTTGTTGTTGTTATTTTTTTAAAAAAATATTCACTCATTTTGAATTTGATGTCTGCAGCACGTTCCTAAAAAGCTGGGACAGGGTCATGTTTCCACTGTGTTCCATCACCTTTCCTTTTAACAACACTCAATAAGTGTTTGTGAACTGAGGACACTAATTGTTGAAGCTTTGGAGGTGGAATTCTTTACCATTCTTGATTGATGAACAACTTCAGTTGATCAACAGTCCGGGGTCTCTGTTGTTGTATTTTGTGCTTCAGAATGCTCCACACATTTTCAATGGGAGACAGGTCTGGACTACAGGCAGGCCAGTCTAGTATCCGCACTCTTTTACTACAAAGCCACACTGTTGTAACAGGTGCAGAATGTGTCTTGTCATTGTCTTGCTGAAATAAGCAGGGACGTCCCTGATAAAGACGTAGCTTGGATGGCAGCATATGTTGCTGTGAGCCTTTCAGGGATGCTCCTTTTATACCCAATCATGACACTCACCTGTTTCCAATGAACCTGTTCACCTGTGGAATGTTCCAGACAGGCGTTTTGGGAGCATTCCTCAACTTTCCCAGTCTTTTGTTGACGTTTCTTTTTAGAAACGTGTTTGGGGAAAAAACAATAAAGTTTATCAGTTTGAACAATAAATATCTTGTCTTTGTAGTGTATTTAAGTGAATATAGGTTAAACAGGATTTGAAAAACATTGTATTCTGTTTTTATTTACATTTTAAACAACATCCCAACTTCATTGGAATTGGGGTTGTACATATGATTTTAAGACACTAAGATCTAAACAGCAGCAATCGCAAAACCATCTGTCCACCAGACACCAGATCTCTAAAGTTATGACCCAGGTTAAGCAAATGAAACTCTGTTACATTGATTTTATTGTGTTTTTTTTTTACTTTGCATTGTTTATATACTTGCAGCAAGTATTCCCTGAAACGACAACTTTGCTTCTGCAAAACATTTTCATGTTTTTTTTCCATCCTGTTTTTTATTTCTCTTCTGGTCTCTTCCTCTCTCTTCTCACTCAAATACACATTTGTCTTGGCTTAGACAGATCTATCTGACCGATTCAGCACAAGCTGAGGAGTGGGTTCCCACTCAGGCTCACTGTGAAAGGTTCTATCAGGTTCCACTTTCTAAAGACAAAGTTCATTTTGTGGACACGCAGGAAGCCCTCCAGAGCTGCCAAAACATTGTGCTAAAGGTACAAAGACATAAACATTTGGTTTCATTTAAAGGTTGTGTTCTCCTTGTGCTTTTTATTTCCGTCTTACGCTGCCTGTGTCCTCTCTTAGGAAGGTGGTGTCGTCGGAGTCGACATGGAGTGGCAGCCCACCTTTGGCTGTATCTCAACTCAGAAAGTTGCCCTGATACAGCTCGCAGTTTGTGACCAGGTTTTCTTATTAGACCTCTGTGCCACTGGTTTCTGTCAACACCCAGACACCATCAGCTTCATCAGGAGCTTGTTCTCAGAGAAAACTGTTCTTAAACTGGGTGAGACAAAGATTTCACACATGTACAGTTCAGTTCTGCTGTTTATCCTCTTGTCTCTTATGTGTCTTTCTCTTTCAGGTTATGGTATGTCAGGGGATGTCAAGTGTCTCTTGGCCACCTGGGAGCAGTTTTTAAAGGAGCCACTGAAGATGAATGGGATGCTTGATCTTCTTCATATACACAAGAAGGTACCTGAAATGAGGGAGTCACAGAAGGCCCAGTTGTGCTTAGCTGAAAGGACCAGATAGCTGTAATTTGGAGTCATTTCTCAGCACAAATCTTGTTTTGTGTTTAGTTTCATGGGGGAAACTCAGTTACTGTACAGCAGCTTTAGCTCAGTGGTTTGCCTGAGATGTATGGAGCCTGACTTATTGTAGAAATGTTTTGATTTTCAGACGTGTATTGTATTATGATAGATTTAAATTAAAAAAAGAAAGTAGTTATAATTGTTACTGTGCTAGCCTGTTTTTTTTAACATGGGACAAAACCATATCAATGCCTTGTACAGATTCAGTGTAGTAACGTGAAGGTTGCTCAAGATGGACCAAAAGAGGTGCTGGTAGGAGAGGGGGACTCAGCAGAGAAAGGCCTCAGTCTGCTGGTGCAACAGGTTCTTGGAAAGCCTCTGGACAAAACGGAGCAGATGTCCAACTGGGAAAGACGGCCTCTACGCGTCAGCCAAATTAGATATGCAGGTATGGTTTTATGCATGCGCAGACAGACAGATGGATGACCACTGATGTTCTCACAGACTATTTTGATCACTTTTCCCCTTTACAAACCAAATCGAGCCCCCCAACTCTGATTTGTAATCTCATTTCAGTGGCAGATGCCTGTTGCCTGTTGGATGTGTACTCTGTCCTCTCAAGGAACCCAGCATCCTTTGGGCTCCCAGCTGACCTGCACAACATCGTTTCAAGCCCATCAGAGAAGAGCAGGGAAAAGAAGCAGAAAGAGAAACAAGCCAAGCAGATGGAAGGGGTACATGGCGAAAAAAATCATATCAAGTCCCTGTTTAGTTGTTTGAAGAGACTGACATTTTTGATTCCCTGAAGATCAGGTGGTGATTATAAATCGATGAGAATCCCAAATTTACAGGAGACAAGACCAGCACAAAATTATAAAGTGATGAGAGGTTGAGTTGGGAGTCAAGTGATTTTAGAGAAGTTTAAAGAGGGGGTATCATTACTTTACTACTACAAAATCATACATTATAGAAATCCCTGAATTTGTCTGTAAGCTGCTTTAAACAGTCCGTTCCAAGTTTGAGTCCCCAGCTGAAATCCAGAGAGAGAGCTGGCCAATCAGAGGAATGGGGGTTTGTGGAGTCTTAAAGAGACAGCAGCCAAAAGAAGCTTTCTGAAAGAAGGGTTCTACAACACCAGTACGAGAAAAATAGAGATTCATTGTTAGCTCTAAATCACAACTATTGTTTTATTCAAACTATTTTCCTGCAAATTAAATAGGACAGTGTTTTAATTTTTAGCTTTGATATGTCTGCAGATCATGGATGGTTATTTCTGTTTTAATTTTCACAGATCCATATTTTGATTAAGAAACAGCACATTTTTCTTTTGTTATTACTATTCTTCTCATGCTATTACATTTAACAATACCTCTGTTGTGTAAAAGCCTACAAGCCTCCAAGTGGCACAAAAAATGCAGAAAATCCCAAACTGAAGAACCTGGGATTAGGCATCCAACCTGCAGGGAGTGATACTGTGTTTGACCAAGACACTTCAACAGTTCCTCTCAACTCCAGGGGTGCAATTGTAAAGCTCAGCCCGTGCTTTGACCTCCCCTACACTGTGTGCAAGTGAAAAGAAAATCCCCCTGTGGGGATCGGTTAAGTATCACATTATTGTCTCTGTCCATTTAGGAATGTCAGGGAGCTCAAAGGGTTGGTCCCCCCTGCTCTGAAGCAGAAAAAGGCCCCTTGTGTGGTGAGAAGCCTCAGGAAGGCACCCCTCCTTGCCCCCCCCAGCAGTTGCGGGTTGTGTGCGACAACATGCTGCAGGGACTTGGGAGGTACCTGCGCTGTTTAGGGGTGGATGTGGTCATGTTGGAGAACACTGACGATCATAGAGAAGCAGCAAAGGTTGGTTACATCCACAAACATAACATTTCCCTTATGACAGAGAATCAACAAATTCAAAATTCAAAATAAAACCCCCAAAATGACATGTTAACATCAAAACATAAAAGAACACTTTAGGTGTGCCTGTGTTGTAATGTGTTTGTTCTGTTGTATTTGACTGGCAGCTAGCTCAAGCTGAAGGCCGTGTCATACTCACATGTGGACAACCATTCCAAAGTGTAAGTTTTAGCTAATATGAACTTTTTTTTCTCCATTTTTTGTCTGTGAGTGTTTTTTTATATACTTGTTCTCTTGTTTCTGCACACAGTTGCGGTCCCAGGTTGGTGAGGGTCGCTGTCTTGCCCTGGACTGTTCAGAAAAGGCCAGAGACCAGGCTGTTCGAGTACTCAGACACTTCAATGTCCAACCCACACCCAGTGATATCTTCAGCCGCTGCCAGGTAAAAAAAAAAACTAGTTCTGCGTCACAAACTTCAATAATGTCAAATTTTATCATGTGAACATACAAAGAGCAGCTAAGAGAGAAATAAGAAAAGTTTCAGTTCCTTAATCAGAGGGAAATGAAAGTAATTGACTGCCGAGGGGATAGTTCTGTGGAATAAGCACTGCAGAACTGGTTCCTGAATGATGAGAACATCGCTTGTGGCGTCTGTGGCGTTTTGTGAAATGCTGAGAGAAAGGGGAAGAAATAAAAATATGATAAGCAGGAATGGACACCTTCATTTTATTTTTCTGGGAACATTTTTACTTGGGTTGGAGTGGGGAGGGGGCTTGACATGTTGAACTCTAGCTGCAAAAACAAGGCCTCTAGACATGGAATGTCACCTCTCTGTTTGAGAAGCTGGTGCGAGAGGTGAATGTATACAAACTTGATATAAGGAGACACTGACGGGGATTGCGTATTCCATATGGCACTGGAATGTCTCACAGACCCAAGGAGCTCCTGGAGGTTGTGGCTGAGGGGAGCATTGTCTAAGTTACATTGTTTAGTCTCTGCCAAAACTATTGGGGAGAAGGAGGAATGAGAGAGATCAGTTTTCAAGACTGAAACATGAAATACTTGAAGAAAAAGATTAATTTCACTGTGAGAGACTAAACAAGGAGTGCAGGATAAATTAGGAAGCACTGAGCCATTTTTTTTAAGTCCTGATAACTATACAACCTTTTCATTTCAGCAGCATAACCATGAAAACCAGACATCTGTGCTGCCTTTTATGGGCATGTTATGAAATTGCAAGATTTTTCTTTTTAGTTCTCACGTAATTTTTGAATTCGAGTGTTTTGGCCATTTAGGGCCTCCATACAGTAGACAGTGAGAAACACCTTGCAGCAAAAAGCAGCTCATGAATACTTGCAGTTTAAACCATTTTACAAAGAGCTGTTTATCTGTCTGACTGAAAAAAACGTGTGAAAGCAAAACCTTTTGTCATTAATGTTAAGCGTTGTTGTTGCTAACATTGCATTATTAGCACTGACATTAAGATTAGAGCCATTTTCATAGGCTTGAGCAAAATTTTTGGTAAAGTTATCCTCACTTAGGTACCTCTCTCTCTCTCTCACCCTTTTCCCTCTCCCTTCACTTCGCTCTGTTGCCTCTTCGCTGCCGCTCTCAGCAACCGCAGTAGAGTCAAGAAGAAGTTGAGACTCCAGTGTTCTTTTTTAAAATAACCGAGCAGTGTCACATTTCATGAGAACAGCTCCACTTTCTTATTGTGGTCCCTGAATGTGTCAGCTATTTAACATTTGGTGTGTTCATGTTGTTCCCGGTGCCTCTGCAGCCAGCTTCAAGCAGACTCTCTATGAACTGTGATTTTTAGCACTCCCACATTGGTTTCCATTTCTCGCAGCTGTAGAAACAGGCATCACAGAAGCAAATCAGGATCAGACGAGCAGGCAGGGAAACAGTGCTGTGTGTGTGTGTGTGTGTGCTTGTGTCAGAGTGTGTCTAGGAGAAGCTCCCACTGTGTGATGTGATGCTGCAACATCAGAGTAGAAACTTGTGATGACTGCGTAGCAGCAGTACGACTCAGTTGCCGACTCGTATTATTTAAAGGGCTGCTGTTTACTTCCAGTCCCACGTGCAAGGATGACACCAGAAGTCTTCTTGAGTCTCTTATCTGATCATAGTCCTGATCCTTTTTGCTGACACTCTCTGTCACGTATCCAGCACCTGACCCTGAACATATCTTCTTGGGTGGCTCTTTAGGAAGACTTGTGAGCTACGATGTTTGTCTGTCTGTTGTGATTACTCGGGGTGTTTTTGCAGGACTTGTTCCAAACTTGGGTGTTCTTGGCTGCCCCTGGTGGGGGGGCCCCAATGTGTCCAGATGATCAGCTGAGGGCATTTGTCTTGGAGTCACAACGTTAAAATCCAGGACCACCTTGATGCTCTTAAAGTTAGGAAGATGACAGAAACAGACACACACACACACACACACACACAAACACACAGAGCCAGGAACCAAATGGTCATCTATCTACTTGTCTTATTTACTGCTCATTCAGACTCAAAGGTAAAGTGGCTTTCATGTATGTTTTATAGTTAAAGGGAGGCTCCAGTCCTTTACGACTTCCACCTGTATTCCCTCAGTCTGATTTAAAACCTGTTAGATAAATGGAAATAAGAGGTAAGTGAAACAGGAGCCATCTTTGCTTTCTGTAATTAACCTTTCAACATTTAAATATTCCACTGGAGGAGTCGTTTTCAAACAGCAAATGAAGGTGGCCACGACTTTGTGTGCCTTTCAGGGAGAGTTTGGCCCTGGGGGCTGCTCCATGGCCCACCCATGCGAAGTTAACCCCTTTGTTATCTGATTGTAAAGCTCTCTGATTAGCAATGGATGGGTTAGTTTCTCCCCCCCTTTGTGTCTGTGCTTCTCCTTCATGCACTGATGAATGTCATGAGGAAGTAAAGCAGAGAGAGAAGAGAAGTAAAAGAACACAGGAGACAGAGAAAGGGGATTAACCATAAACTTGTGTATGTGTGTGTAAAGACTGTGCAGGGAAAGGGTTACTGTTTGTTTGAAAGTATCAATAGACCCAACGGAGTTTTTGGGAGCAGAGGAATGTGAGTCCACCATGGAGAGCCCCAGAGAGAAAGAGGTGTAGAAGAGCTTCCTTATAGATCTGCTTACTTGTACTGATTTACTTATTTTTGCAAAAGTTGGACTCCAGAAAACAGTGACGTCAGTTTTTTTTTATGTGAGAATGTGAAAATATAAAAACTTGAACTGCACCACAAATAACTGTTTTATCACCACACCAGTAAGAGCATTTGCCATGAACCCATCATGTCAGTTTTTTTTTTTTTCTCACTTCTTAAATTTAGGTGGAAGTATAGCAGTCATACTTTCACACCATTTGATGTCATTGGTGACACCCAAAGTAAGTTTAGCAGTGAAAAGCCGCCTTTTTGGATGTCTATGGGATTACATTTATATTTTGCAAACATGGGTGTTGTTTTAAACATGAAGAATATGGAAGGAAATTTGAGAAAAAAAATGTTCATTTGTGGCACGATGTGTTGTTCTTTCACACATCCTCATTGTTTCTCATTGTGGTATTAAATGTAAAGTAGGACAAACCCTTATATCTTCAAAGTTCCATCCAAAACAAATATATCTAAATAATTATAAAGTACGTAACAGGGTTAAAAACAAAACAATAACATCAATAGCATTAAAAGAAATGTGTCATAAAGGGAACGAGCATGAAAAGATAAAATAAAATTGTTAAACTAGTTAAATGTGTCCTTTAAACTTTAAAAAAAAGTGCTGTGCCTGGGGTTGGTCTGCATTGCTAAAGATTGTTATAGTTTTGTATTTTTCTTTCATTTTTATTTTTGTTTTGTTTTGACTTTGTTTTCAATTTTAGTTAAGTTTTCACTAGTTTTTAAAGCTGCTTTACTAGTTTATTTTTTTAAATGCCTATTTTTAGTTAAGTTTCCGTATTTCTCAGTATTATTTTTTGTTATTTTTGTTTAGTTTGTCAGGGACAAAATTAAAAAAAATATCAGAAAAGCGTTGTGTTATACAAATTCAAAATGTTTAGCAATTTTTAAGAATGTTTTCACCCAGAATAGATGAACAGCAATAAAATGTGTCACTGAGTGATATTCTATCTGTCCACTGGGCAGTTTGTTGAAAAATAAATAAATAAGTAAATAAATAAATAAATAAATAGTGAGTTTATGTGTGAGATAGATTGACGAATACGAAAACTAAAGATCTGTTCTCTATAGTTTTAGTTTATTTCAATCAGTTTATCTCAAAATGTAGTTTAAATTAGTTCAGTTTAAATTAGCCTCATTATTATTTCCCTTTATGAAAATGCAGTTTTCGTTATGTCATCAGTTTTTATTAACTATAATAACCTTGGCACAATACTAGTCTTAAAATAAATGATAATTGAGCTTCAAATATTGCAGACTTTAATAGTCTATAAGCTTACTTTGCAATAGTTTGTACAACAAATGAGTCTTTGTTGCCCAAATATGCATCCTGAAAGCTGATTCACAATGACACTGTCCAGATGTTGTAAAACTTGGATTGCATTTGTGTTGATTCCTGCATAATGTTTGGTTGAAGGTGGGGTTAGGTTGGTCCCTTAATCGCCTTATTCAGCTGTATCATGGCCTTTACATTAAGGCTCACTGCATGTATAAATTCCCATGCATACACACACTTAACAGGAATGGGTATCAAAAACCGGTTCCTGTTAATAATTGATTAGAAACAATTCAATCCATCCACATCATTAGCATTTATGTTTAATGATTCCTTTGTCGATTCTTTACGTTACGTTAGAGCATTCGGATCTTACGTCAACTATCCTGCCCCAGCAATCTTAGCTTAGCAGATGGATAACCGTTTCCCAAGATAAGTCTGATTCAGAATTTTCTGTTTGAAGTTCGGCTTAAGAAGCTGAAAAACTGAAGACACAAAGAAATATACCTAACCAACTGACAAGAGATTCATATTCAACACATTCAACATGTTATACATCTTCTAATGGTCCAAAAGCCATACAGGAAACCTAGCACTAGCTTGATGCTAACATATAAAGGAAATTGCATTGATATACTAGTGGCTAGCATACATCAATATAACCTCTGTTTTAAAACAGAATTTCAACTTTCATCACAGAAATATATCACAATTACTCCTTGTAAACAATACTGAAAACTATAAATGTCAAAATACTGACAGGAAAATGTTTTCAAGCAGGAAGAGAAAAGATTAGTTACTGCAGGCTCATGGCAGACTTCACCAGAACTATGGCAAGATCAAAGTTTAAACAAGTCAGAGCTCTGCTATAACCACTTCAAGATACTGGATGGTAGGGTTGAAAAATGAATCCAATTCAAACTGGCATCGCAATGTAAGAGATTGTAATTTTCAAATCGCAAAGACTGCAATTGGGAAAAAAAAGGTTCATGAACACAGAAGCACAACCTTTTGTGACATGCATCCAGTAGGTTGTGGTAATGCATCTTTCAGCTGGTTTGCCAACAGCTAAAAGAACTCAGAAGAAGAATGAGATGTGCAAGCAAGGGATGAAGAAAACACCTTCAGCCACGATAAGTTCTGATTTGTTGTGTTGTTGTTGACATCTTTAAAAATGTCCTCAGCAGAAGAACAGAGAGAGGACACGGAAGAGGAGACTTTGGTGTCAAAGAGGAATAGCACATCGGTTGTCTGGACCTATTTTGGGTTTAGGAAAGAAGATGCAGCACACAGAAGCAACACTACAAACCTGTTTCAGCGTTTAAGAAAGAACCACAAGGCTCCATATATGACAACTGCAAGGCTAAAACCCCGACCACCAAGGAAAGAACTGTTTATATGTTGACAGGATCCTTTGACGTGTTGGTCAGATAATAGAATGAGTTCTTGATTGTGTTTAGTGAATAATGCAGGAGATAAACACCCCCCCCCCAGAAAAAAATAAACTGCATGCTAAATAGCAACCGCAATATTGGTCCAAAAAAATTGCAATTAGATTATTTACCAAACTCATTCAGCCCTCCTAGATAGCCCACTTCTGTCAATAACATTTAACAAAACAACACATAGACATCATGTGACATAAGATCTTTTTAAAATTACTTTTATTTAAGTCCTGAGATATACAAATCCATTTACCAGTTTTACATTCAGTTACTTATTAACACAGTGAAATGTTGTTGACACTGAGAACCCTTGAAGTCTACTTTTTATTCGCAGAAAATTCACAAGAGGGATTGTTAAGGGAATTGACAAAGAATTGGATCGATAAGCAGAATCAATAAGGGTTTTAGTATCAATAAAATCTTACCTATACCCATCCCTAGCACTCACACACACTTCTGCGGGGTCGTCCTGTTCAGTCAAGGTACCATATTGACCTTTAATAGACATGTTGAGATAGCAAAGAGATGTTGACAGACGCAAAACCAACCAAACACACAAACACTCATACAGATGTACAAACTTAAACTTACACACACTGACGGCATTAACACACATATTCAGCAGTTAGAAGCACACACAATAAGACTCAGCTATAGACAACAGAAATGCTGGTTCCCACGCTCCAGACTACTGGGGAAGTGAAAACAAGAGCAACGGCACTGACGGACTGTGAGAGACGGGCATTGGATAGAGGGAAAGGAAAGATCAGAGGTGATGGTAGGGTGGTATAAGAGATGACAAAATGAGAAGGAGCAAGTGATTCAGAGTTAAAAAAGAAAAAGGAAGACAACAGCTGAGAAAGCTGTTTTGGAGATGGTGTAAGAATTTCCAGAAATAATGAGCTTTTGCACAAACCAGATGAGTGTTTGTGGAAGGGGGGGGGGGGGCTGAGTAAGAGAGAGTGTCTGAGAAAAGGTGGCATTGAAGGAAGAGGAGAGCTGGAGGAGGGCGAGGCGATAGAAAGACTTGTTGTCTATGCTTTGATCTACAAAGAGAGCCGCGGGCTGAGAAACAGGAGGAATGTGAGAAGTTGAGACAAGTTTAGAGTTACCCTTCACTGGCTGTGTGTGCTTACGTGTGTCTATGTGTGTGAAATAGAGCCGGTTAGTATTGGGATGTATGTAAGTTTGGGAATAAAAAGATATGTATATTCCCACAATTTTGTTAACTACAAATGCAAACAGCTTTTTCTACAGCCACAGATATGTACAATATCACTTTTGTTATACATAAGCCATGAAACATAAGCACACACATTGTTTTATTTTGTAAGCTTATTTTAAACCAAAGTGTTTCAGCTTCACTTTTTCTACATTCAGTTTCTCTCTTTGTATGGGCAGCTTTTCACTGTGACAAAACTGAGGTCAAATTTGTGCATCCTGCCGTTTTTCCCACTCTCCCCTCCCCTCTGCTGAGACGAAAGGGGAGCAACAGAGAGAGGAGAGAGAGGGGCAGCAGGGAGGGGAGAGGTGGTCGGGCATTCCATAGGCACGCCAAGACATTCCGAGGGAAACCATCCCAAATATTTCCCACTGTGTGTGGCGAGGGCTGCATGTCTCCTGTTACACACACACACACACACACACACACACACACACACACACACACACACACACACACACACACACACACACACACACACACACTTGAGAAAGTGCTAAAAGTGAATACCCACATGAGGAGAGAGTGTGAAGCGGGTTTCTCTCACACTCTTTCTGGCACACACGTGAAAACAGTTAATAATGACTGATGGGTTGTATTCTTGCTGTGTCCTTTGTCTGTTTCGTGTCTTGGAGGGCGACATGCTGTCGCTGTTGCTCTCTCTGTCCGTCTCCAGGGGAGCTAAATTAGGAAAGACTATTGTGATTGTAGTGTCACTGTAACGTGAGTTTATGAATGAACAAGCAAGGGAGACACGACCACAGATATTTAGCTCTCACTTTGCTGCCCAGGGTATAACGCCTTCTGTGGAGAGATGACTTCTTAGCTGGAAGAGGAAGCTTAATCAGTGAGCGTTTCATCAAGTATGAGCATATATTCCTGTGAACTTCCCTGGATCACATTGTCACTTGGAAAAAAGAAATAATGTAGAAACTGTGGTTCACACTCATTCCAAAAGTCTTAAAAACAGGGAGATGTATTTTTTTTCCCAGTAAAACAGAATTGATTGGATCAGGAGTAAGGACATCATAGGCTAGTAATTTTAACTGCAATAAAGATAAAGTATATAAAAATCCAAATCAAATCAATGCATTCAATAAATAATAGGAAGAAAGAGAAATTACCGTTTACTTTAGTAGTGTGTGGTGTGCCTGAAGACACTCCCCTTTTGTCAGCAAATTAATATTCTGTCACATACATCAGCAAACACATTAAAACTCATTTAGTCTTTTTTTAAGAAGACAGACACAACTTTTTAAAGTTCAAAGTAAATATTATATTCCAAACTCACTGTGGAGGCCATTTTAGTCCAGTGAACTCATTGTCATGTTCAAGAAACCAGTCTGAGATGATTCCAGCTTTATGACATGGAGCGTTATCCTGCTTGAAGTAGCCATCAGAAGATGGGTACACTGTGGTCATAAAGGGATGGACATGGTCAGCAACAAGACTCAGGTAGGCTGTAAAGTGTGCCAAGAAAATATCCCCCATTACACCACCACCAGCAGCCTGAACCGTTAATACAAGGCAGGATGGATCCATGCTTTCATGTTGTTGACACCAAATTCTGACCCTACCATCTGAATGTTGCAGCAGAAATCAAGACTCATCAGACCAGGCAATGTTTTTCCTTTCTTCTATTGTCCAGTTGGTGAGCCTGTGCGAATTGTAGCCTCAGTTTCTTTTTCTTAGCTGACAGGAGTGGCACCCGGTGTGGTCTTCTGCTGCTGTAGGCCATCTGCCTCAAGGTTCCACGTGTTGTGGGTTCAGAGATGCTCTTCTGTATACCTCGGTTGTAACGAGTGGTTATTTGAGATACTGTTGCCTTTCTATCAGCTTGAACCAGTCTGGCCATTCTCCTCTGACCTCTGGCATCAACAAGGCATTTTCACCCACAGAACTGCAGCTCACTGGATATTTTCTCTTTTTCGGACCATTCTCTGTAAACCCTAGAGATGGTTGTGTGTGAAAATCTCAGTAGATCAGCAGTTTCTGAAACACTCAGACCAGCCCGTCTGGCACCAACAATCATGCCACGTTCAAAGTCACTTAAATCACCTTTCTTCTCCATTCTGATGCTCAGTTTGAACTGCAGCAGATCGTCTTGACCATGTCTACATGCCTAAATGCATTGAGTTGCAGCCATGTGATTGGCTGATTAAAAATTTGCATTAATGAGCAATTGGACAGGTGTGCCTAATAAAGTGGCCGGTGAGTGTAACTGCAGGCTTTGGTGTATTTTGGAAGAACCTTGTGTGTTGCGAGCAGAGCAGGCAAATTGATATGAATGTATAATTAGAGCCTGACCGATACGAGATTTTTGGGGCCGATAACAATATCTGATATATCAGTCAATATATGATATAAGACCATTGATAAACACAGGATATACTGTACATTAACACTAATTCTTATAATACCTAAAATACCATTCAAGACACAGAATCAGAACACGACTAAATTAAAATAACGAACATTATTTAGTAACACTGTCAATATGAGAACTATAAACACAATTAAACACAAACACAAAGGCAAAACTTACTGAACTTTAAAACTGTATAACAAAGATAATTTACATAACTTATAAATTCTCTGGATCCAAATCCAGCAGGGATCAAAAAAAAGACCCCACTTATTTTTAAATGACTGGCCAAAGCGGGACAGAATCTCCATGCAGCAAAAAAGTTTATACATTGGTTACAGATTGACCAATGACGATTAATCTGTGATACGCTATTAATCGGCTGGCTGATTATTGAATGTAGTCTCTGTGACTCATAGAGAGTTTTGAAGCCTATGGTCCTTGGCTGGCAGGTCTTCAGTCTCTTTGTAGACAACAACTATGTCACCCACCAGTAAAGTCAGTCGTGCCCTTAAATGAGCAAAACTCACAAGTTTGATAACTTCAAACTAGCATCAGACAAACTAGCATCACCTGCTTCAAACTGTTTTTTGAAGCCAGCTGTAAACATGTTTATTTTCTGTGAAATCAGCTTTTTTTTGAATTGGTGTGTATGTATTTTCTGGTGTTTCTGCAACCAGCCACAAGTGAACTCTTGCAGAACAGCAGTCTGTAGCACTTCTGCCCAGGCATCATATTATAAGGAGGTTTCTGCTTGGATCAGCATAAGATCTCGAGTGTGTCACACCAGTGAATAGTGCAAAAAAAATGTTGCTTTTTGTCAAAGTAAAGCACTGAAAAAATACGGACATTGCTTACAGTGGCATTAGTGTTTAGGTCAGGAATCTTAAAATGAGCTAAACTGCATGGTGATTTTGACCCTGTGCTGATTGGTGTCCTGTGTGTGTAATACACCGAGTATAGAGAACTACCTCATACAACCCCACCTTGAAAAACACAAACTGTGTCTTTAAACCAAGAATTTAAAATATGTTTTTAAACAGGCAGACATTTCTGTGTTTAGGAGCAAGAATATGACCCTACACTCTCCTCTCTGGATTAACCATGAAGTAGTCATTAGAGAATATCAACATATTATTTATATGATCTGAAGTATTTTTAAAAACGGTGTGAAAGTCCCACAGTCAAACCTGCTACTTGTGACCTGCGAGATGTGCCTCAAGTGTCCTGACTGAAGTTGAACTTGATTCTCATGGCTGTGTGTGCAGACACAATATAACACCTACACACGCACACGCACGCACACACACACACACAAACACACACACAGAGAGTTTGATAAGGAAGATTAGCCATCATTCAACAAGCATCCAGTCTTAAAGAAATCATTCCTGCTCTTTTTTTCCCACAGTCAAGTTGGCCCCAGGACAGCATAGCAACGCAATGACACCTGTCTGTGCGGGTGCATGCATGATATGCATCTATGGTGTGTGTGTGTGTGTGTGTGTGTGTGTGTGTGTGTGTGTGTGTGTGTGTGTGTGTGTGTGTGTGTGTGTGTGTGTGTGTGTCTGCATGCTTGTGTGTGAAATTGGAGACAGCACTGAGGTTTCTGTCAGCACCCAGAGGGGAGGATGAATGTGTGCATAGGTTGTTTTTAAGGACATTTAATTATAGATGTAAGACTCCTTCCAAGGGTAATAATCAGTGAAGAGGCTCATTCACTGCTGCTCTCAGCTTTCCCTTCCATAGTTTATGTTTTATGTGCGTAAAGCCAACTCAGGTGTTATTATCAATATCTTTTTCTGTCTGTGCTCAAAGTCTCTAACATTACTGTGAAATGGAGATTTACATTACAAGTAGCTGTCAATCATGTGCTGTACTTGCAAACGTGCAGTTGTCGACACAAAGGCCTTGTACATGCTGCAGTTCCACATCATTGTGTCGTACTTGCACACTGGGCCCTGAAAAAGTGTAATATTATCCTAGTGTGTGATTACACAATGCATTATGGGGTTGTGGGAGCACATGATGCACAGAGATGTGTGCATACACACAGCTCCGTTCCATCCCACATGCTCCAGCTCTGCACATCGCCACCTTCCTTCCTTACTGTAAATGGATGAAAGACGTGGTCATTTGGTAAAACTGAAGAATGTCAATTGAATACAGAGAAAACATTGATGTCTACAGTATACTGACTCGCTCAGTATACTGTAGACATAGTAAATGGACCAGTAATTATATAGCGCTTTTCTAGTCGTTCTGACAACTCAAAGCGGTAAACTACACTGCTAGTTTCATTCACCCATCCACACCACATTCACACACTGATGGTAGAAAGAGCTATCGTAGACCATCAGTTTTTTAACTAACCCAGTCATACCCATTCATACACCACTGACCAACAGTAGGATCAATTGGAGGTTCAGTGTCTTGCTCAAGGATACTTCGGCATGTGACTGCAGGAGCTGGGAATCAAACCCTCGACCTTACGATTGAGAGACAACTCTACCACTGAGCCACAGTCGCCCCCACAAATGAGAGTTTTCCTTCATTGGTCTGCATTGTTCCTACTATGGGTTCAAAAATTACGACGATGAAATTATCCGTTGATAATGATCTTCTTCACTTTTACAGGTCATAATAGAAGCATCAATAATACAGCCAAGTCATAATGCTGGATAGGGGTGTAACAATTTAACAATGATTTGATTCAAATCATGATTCATGGATGCTGTTACGATTCAAGGACGACATTGGTTCATTAAGAATGATATGATCCAAAACAATTCAGTGACTTGAATTTGATTCAGTAAATTTTTGTAGCCAAAAATTCAACCAGTGTGAGGGTGAAATAAATACCTGGATTCTGTAGGTATCCAACCTTTTGCAGGAGGGTAAACTTAAAAGTTCAGGGCATCATTTAGTGCTCTGATCATCCGCTTCATGCTGAGTTTGAGCTCCTACCCTCTGGCAGGAGATTTAGATTGCCGAAAGCCCAATCCAGTAGGATGAAAAATTCATTCATAACACAAACCATTGGACAACTAAATTTGAATTTTCTGTAGATTAGACATTTATCGTGTATCTGTAGTAATGGTGCTACCCCTGGTTGTCCTTCAGGTTGTGTACTTGTATATTTTAGTCTGGTGTGACGGTGTATTTAACCTGCCTGCAAAGCAAATTTCCCCCATGGGACAGTTAAGCTGAAGTTTGAAATCAGGAATAAATTAATTACGGATACAAAAGAACAAGTAAACAACAATAAATGGCAAATGCATTCAGTGCAACCAGCACTTCAGGTTGAAATAACAGAAGTACAGTAAGAACAACCAAAATTTCAACAGTAGATCTACCTGCTACTTCTTTTGTTTCTCAGCCTAAAAATAATACAGTATTAATTTTAAAACAATAAAATGCAACGTTTTGTTGTTTTTTGCATTTTACTCGACCTTTACATATCCTACCAACAGTGAGCGACTTATTAAGAACATCTCCATCTTTGCAAAAGTGTTTCCACACTTCGGACCGCTGTGGTGGCTTGATCATTTCTCCCTCGCTGGCTTCGCTGACATCACAGACTGAATCAAGCATCATTTAACCTCTTTATCATATAAAAGTGCAAAAAAAATAAATAAAACCAACATGTTATTTCCTAGTGTCATATCGTAACAATACAATTGATTTATTACTTTTAAAATGATGTTAGATCGCTATATGTCGTCCGGAAGGCCAACATATAGCCACTTGCAACTTGCTGAGCACAGATCAATGTAGTTAGCTCGGAAGAATATAAATCGGTACATTGATGCAGTAGATGAATCGTTACACCTCTAATGCTGGACACACACTCCAGATCAGTGTCTGTTTAATTAACCTGCACCCACTACGTGTTCAGTCCAGGACGTTACCGCACAGTCAGACAGCTGGAGGTCATGTTGGGCTGTTGACTTGTGGCCTGGCTCTACTCATTATGTTGTTTGTTGTTGTTGTAAAGGTAAATGAAATCTGGTGTCAGCATGGTCCTGCTCGATCTGCTCTGTCCGAATTGATGACTCATTTCTCCAGCGTAAAAAAAGGTGGTCAGAGTATCTGACCCAGAATGCAACAGAGCGTAGTGTGAGTTTACAAACTGACTCTAACTGAAACCTGTCAGTGGAGATGGATCTGGTGTGATGAGGCTCCTGTCAGGAGCTTTAATAATTCACTTGCATTGTAAAGAGATTTCTTGTGTGAGGTTGAACACAAACTTTTTAAAGAGCTGTGTACTACACGTCAACTTGAAGACACAAAAGTTTTCATATATGAGCTCTCTGTGTGTAGAACTACAGCTCACAAAACCTCTTTTAGTCATCCTCTGTCTCCTCCTGCTTTCCATTTTCCCTCTTCTGCTACCCAGCAACGCTTTCTCTATCTCTCAATCACTGAATCTGTTTCTTCTTCTCACCCTCTGCTTGGCCCTCTCTTTCTCTTCCTCTCTCTCACCCTCTCCATCTCCCCTGTCCGCTCCCTCACCCACTGTTCTCACCCTGCCTCCCTGCTCTGCTCCACTCCCAGTCTCACTCTCCTCCGTTTCAGATTAGCCAAGGCGAGGAATCCGGTGCAGCCGGCAGCTGGAATGTCCTGTTTGTCTTGCTCTGTTTGTGTGTGTGTGGGTATATACGTGTGTTTGTGTATGTGTGTGTGAGTGTGTGAAGCTGGTGAGGCTGGTGCTGCTTTTTGATGTGTTCCATTGTCTGAGAGTCAAGCTGCTTCCTGCCCCTGCTTTCCCCTCCGAACGCCTGAGAGAAACACAGAGGAGGGAAGAGAAGAACACACACGTGAAAGCATTACTGTGACAGGTTGAGATGGACGGAGGGGGGGGCGAAAGGTGAAATGAGAGAGAGAGAGAGAGAGAGAAGGAAAGTAGTGAGGGAGGATGAAGGGAGATGTCCAGGAAGAGAGAGATGAGGCAGGAAGTGATGGAATGATGGATACGGGAGTAGAGTTAGAGAGGGAGGAAGAGAGGTGAGAAGGAAGGAGGGAGAGCTTCAATAGGGCTTTTCCTCCAAACACCATACAATGAAGTAGTGCGTAATTTCCCATGTCCCCCACGCCCACACACACACACACACACACACACACACACACACACACACACATAAATTTTCTCACAGTTGATATAGTGTTATTCTCTATTTTCAGAATGTTATGCATAAGATTTCTTTTTGTTTCTGTCACACACACTTGCTCTCTGTTTCCAGGGTCTTTGTGTGATCTGACACTGTGGCCAACTCATGCAATACAGATATGAGAGGATGTGAAATTATGGGGAACGTGAAACAGAACAGAAAGAAATGAACAAAGTAGGAAAATGCACAAGAAAAGAAAATAGCTCAGAATACCATGTGAGTGCGTGCTGTGTACGTGGTGTGTTTGAGTGAAAATGTGGACGTGCATAAATCATTCAACATGTGTTTTTTGTGAACTTGTGTGTGTGTGGAAGTCTCTGGCCGGTGGAGGGATTTTGACGGGGCAGAGCATAGCATTCCTGCTGGGTGGTGATGTCATGAGAACTAGCTCTCCACTCGCAGACAGACAGCCCTGTTTATGTTCCCCTCCAGAGGAGAAACCACACTGTGTGTCTGAGTGAGTGTGTGCGTGTGAGTGAGAGAGAGCGAGAGAGAGTTAATGTGTGTGTCTTTCTGTCTGTGTTATTGGCTCATGGGGGAGGTGGGGGAAGCCGAGAGGCACTCGAGAGGGGTCTACTTTCCCCTGCCGCGCGGGGAGAGGGAACCTCGCTTACTGATGCCTTCCTCTGAAACATGCTCACAGACAGAGGAAGTTTCTCATGTTTTTCAGTAGCCACACAGCCAGACTGTGCTGCTGGGAGTGATTGCCCTCTGCGTCTAAATAGTCTCCTTAGGGAGGCAGAATTCTTTGCAGGGTAATAACAAGGCTGGGGTCAGCTAATGGCAACACAGCCACACAGAAAACAGATTCAGAGCCCTTAAAAATGCTTCACTTTATCTTCTCTTATATTATGTTTTATCAAGCATTTTTCTGAAACATGACACCTTGACTTTATGAAACCAAATGCAGAATTAGGTCAAAGATTTGTTGATTAGAAGTGTAAAATCTTTTGCTAACACAGTTGCACTCAATTTGTTTCCTTTTGCTAAAGCATCCGTGAAACCATGCATGAGCTCTGTCTGCGTCGTTCTGACAGTTTTGCCTGCACCAGTGGACTGGAAATCAAATATGTAACTTTAGATCAATGTTGTGAGAACGAGCTACAGTAATCATGTTTTGAGAAACCCAGACGCTGCTGGTGTGACTGTCTTTGTGTCTGTGGTCATGGTATAATGGTTTCCCTTGCGATAGTGAAATGTGATCTTGGGTCTTTGGAGCTCAGTGAATTGTACATCATTCTCCCACACTTGACACTCAGTGCAGCACAGCAAACCATCCCAGTATGCTCTGCTCACACTGCACGCTACCACTATGGTAAAGAGCTCTTGTCAGCCATGCTAGAACCTGCCAGTGAGGAACAGCTGAGAGGTTTAAGGGTGTTATTATCACAGCTCTGTGGCACATGAGCTGACTTTGGTCGCAGAGGGAACTCTGAAAGTAACATGTTACCAGAAGTCACGCTAACCGATTATTCTCCGTCTTTGACAGAATTTTTTGAGCAGTGACGGTAAAATCTGAAGGCTGCCCATCATTTTGACTGATTAGAAACCCCAAAAGTGATCCAGTCCACTTCAACTGTCACAGTCATTCATTAATCACATATCATACCTGCAGCAGACCCTCTGTCCATTTAGTGGTAAGCATGCAAAATTGATGATGTATTGCGTTGTCCTGTTTATGATCTTCTGTTCTCTGACGTGCTGGCTTGCCTTATCCTTTAAACGCTGGCATTGATTGGCACTACGACTCACGCGGGACTGGAGCAGCCTCTCTTTTACATCAGGACCGCATGCTCCAGGATTTCCTCCCGTTGAAGCGGGTTCTGGCAGGATCAGGAAACCCGTCTTTCAAAGAGTCGTGCCGACTGCTCACTACTTCACTGAGTGAAATGTTTCCAGACTTTAAAACACTGAAATAGTGCTGGTGATTCCAGTATCTAGTAGAACAAAGCTTCAGCCTTCAGAACAAAATCAAAACAAAACATCAAATCAAAACAGCTGCAGCTTAGTTTAATAAAAAAAAAGCATGTTCCGCTTGCGAGGAGCGAATTTTGTCTTTGAAAGCAGAGTCGGTGTTATTATTGTTATTTTTCTTTTAATTTTCTGTTATTTATCCATTATTTTGTCTTTCTGCCCAATAAGCAATAAAATTGCCCTGCATAATTAATTTTAAACGTTGTATTTGAGTCGCTTTAGTGATGACATGGTAAAATATATAATTAATAATCAATAGGTGTCATGATCAATTTTTTTAATTGAAGGATCATTATCCATTATGACAGAATTTTTACGACCCTGTCTGTCAGAATGACAAACAGGTAAAACATTCAGCACAACGCCTGCATGTAACACAGGAAAAGAGCCTTTACAACAGAAAGCTGCATGTTGTTGTGACTTTTAAGAGAGATAACCTGATTGCAAGTTAAAATCTTAATTCAGCTGAGGAAGTATCAAGTAGTCCGGCACATTTCACCTCTGACTGTTGACAATGTGGCAGAACACTGGTTTCTTTTAGTATTCTTAAATTGTAAACAATGTGCTTTAAGCGTTCCCATCTCAGGCCGGTCTTGAGACAGGTGAAATAATCACAGAAAGTGGGCACTAGGGTTGCAAAGGGGTGGAAATTTTCCGGTAAATTTCTAGAAAGTTTCCTGAAAATTTTCATGGGTATTATATATCAAGAATATTGGAAATTTTCAGGTTTTTGTTGCCATCAACTTAAAGGAATTTTTGATATTTATACATGTATGTGACCAGTTAAATATAGTGAATATAAATTGCCCAAGAAATTCTGTTAATTTCCAGAAATTACCATGGAAACTTTCTAACTTTGAAAATTCCTGGAATTTTGCAACCCTAGTGGGCACAGACCCAACCGTACTGAAGCTAAGGCCAAAAAACCAAAGTACAGACCAGATTGTGGGTTCCCTTTATGGTTGCCCCCCTAATCTATATAAGGTCCTACAGGTGACAGTGTGTATCAGAGCACAAAACGAGCACAAAGTCAAAGGAACTGTCTGTAGACTTCAGAGACAGGACCGTCTCCAGACACAAATCTGGATCCATGGTCCAGAAACATTTCTGCTGCTTTGAAGGTCCCAATGAGCTCAGTAGACTCCATGATCTGAAAATAGAAGAAGATCAGAACCACCAGGACTCTTCCTGGAGCCAGACCCCCCTCTTGACTCTGAGCCATCAGGGGAAGAAGGGTCTTAGTCAGGGAGGGGACCAAGAACCTGATGGTCACTCTGTCAGACCTCCAGAGGTCCTCTGTGGAGAGATGAGAACCTTCCAGAAGGACAACCATCTCTGCAGCAATCCACCAAGCAGGCCTGTATGGTAGAGGGTCCAGACTGAAGCCACTCCTTAGTAACAGGCTCATGGCAGCCCGTCTGGAGGTGAGCCAAGCTTGAGGCATCAAACTCAAAAAGACCTGAGGCTGAAACTGCTGCCAAAGGAGCATCAACAAAGGACAGAACAAAGGCGGAGAATGCATATGTACATGTGATGTCTTAGTTTTTTTTATTATCAATACATTTTCAAAAATTTCAAAAAACTTTTTTTCACATTCTCTTTGGGGTAATGTGTGTAGGCTGTATGGCTGAATGAGGCTGTAACATGACAAAATGTTTAAAAAAGTGAAATGCTCTGAATACTTTCTGGATATATATCCAGAAAGTATACACAGCACTTCATTGTTTTAACAACAGTAAAACCTCTAGCAATCATACAAAAGTACTTTTGAGGAGGGGAAAATATGGACGAGGTTGTGCCCACAGCAATAACAATAACATAGACTTCTTGGAAACAAATCATTGAATCCCTCCTGCTGTGTTTTCCTTATTTTAGGTTATTACCTGCATAATTTTATCTACTTTTCAATCCATGTTTACTGACTGGAAGAAGAATGTGTGTGGTCTGTTGACTGTGTGCTTAGTCACATAAGAGCGGGGGGGAGGATTTTGTGGTTTTTGGGTTTAACTGTCTCCTGTTTACAGAGTTTCTAGGTTGAGATTTAAAAGTCTTGTAGAGTTCAGTAAAATTTAAAAGTGGTGGATCACCCGTGTTTGTGAAATCTTAGAGTGTACTTGTTACGTTAAAGGTTAGGAATCCTCATGTTACAGGCAAGCAAATCAGATTATGGTTAACAGGAAGCAGAGTCCAGCTGTTTTTTTAATCCTAGCTCTCAATCAGAATCAGATTTACACCTTCGGTCTCATGGGAATCTGGTTTATGCAAGAGATTTGATGGGGAAGCTGGAAGACTGGGAACCACTGAGCTTTTTATCATAACAACAATAACCCTGACGATTGCTGACTGAGTTGTTTCCTCTTTTTCTGTTGACACTTGTGAGTATGTGAGTGTAAGTGTATGTATGTTTGTGCAGTTTCCGAGAACAAGTTGGAGTCAGAGATTATAGATGGTAGCCCCACCTCACCATGTCTGTGGTTTGTGAACTTTACCACAGTGTTTGGAGTGTTTTTGTTTTGTTAAGCGTTGATGTTCCTGTGATGTATTTGCTGTTTTTCTCACTTAGGGTGTCATCGTTGTTGCTCTGTTTCTTTACAGTTTCAAGTCTGAGCGCTGCCCTGTGTGATCTGTGAACATTCCTTAAGTATCTGATCTGCATTTGCGCTGTTATGTACGGCTTGAACATGCATGTGTCTGTCTTGGGAATGCAAGCTCAGCTGAGCCTTTAATCTTTAAAACCGAGGTCCTCCTGAGGTTCTTCCTCAAGCCGACAGTTTGCATGAAGTGATGCTATCAGGAGCTGAGTAGCCCGTCTGCTTTGAGGGCTGCAGGCTCACCTGGTACTCATGCACACATGCATTTTTTCCCAGTTTAATTCTTTCTGTCTTTTCTCCTTTGTTACACACACAGAATAAAGTCTTTTTGGGTTGGGAATGATTGCAGGCACCCACACCCTCTGACCTGAGGTGGAAGCCTAGAGGAGTCCTGCTGCTTGTCCTGGGTAAAGATGTAATTGATAGAAATCAGAATGAGACAAGGCAAAGAGCATTGGGAAGTGATTGATGACAATTATAAAAAGCATCAGAAGGAAAGGAGCAGACAAACTCCAGTGGTAAATTTGGGGAAAGACAGATTAACAGAGGAAGCCAATTCTAGGGATTTCTTGGCCCCTCTGAGAGCCACACAGGATATAAAAGGGATGGAAAATAAGACCCACAGAAGGTAAAAAAAAAAGAAAAGATGATGATGATGCTCAACTTGCGTCTTTCCCCGTTTCCGCCTTTGCCTCTCAGGCCAAGGAAAACCAGTGTCCAGTATTTCTCATAGGAACTGCATCCCAACGTTGTAGCAATGTCATGACACGTGTTTGCATGCATGTATTATTTTTACTGTTTTACTTTCTAAATAAATCCAGTATTAAGTCTTTATTATGCTAAAGGAGGTGAGATAACAAAGCTGTGATATGGTCACTGATATTGCATAATTGGATATTATGCAAATGTCTCACACAGGCACAATAAATTCCCCTGTGGCATATAATTATGGATAATAAATGCATATTTTAGGATGGAATAGAACATACTTTATTAATCCATGAAGGGAAATCCAGGATTCACAGCAGCAAACAAAGTGTAAAGTGCAAAAATTTCAAGAATATATAAAATGTGTAAAAGTAGAGTATAATAGATGTCAACTAGAAAGAAAATGTCCATCAGAGATGACAGCTTGGCCATAATTCTCATGTCAGCCACCACCTCCACAGGGTCCACAGGGTCCAGGACTAATCTGGTCTTCTTCCCCAGTCTGTTCAGTCTCGTTCTCCTGTATCCTGTCTGCTCACAGCAGGTGAAATCCTTCAATGTGGCATTGGTGTCTGGTGTTAGCTCCATTAGCCATGTCTCTGTGAATAGCATGATGCTACTCTGCCAGTATTCCTTCTGGTGCTGGCTTAACACAGCTAGCTCGTCCATCTCATTGTAGATAGATCTTACCTTCTCCTAAACTATGGATGGAAGGACAGGTCGATGGGGTCTCTTCTTAGCACACCACAGAACCAGCACATGTCCTCGCCTCCTTCCCCTCAGCTCGCAGGCGACTTTGGACTAGTTAGCATCGGGCTGCTAACTGCTGAAGTCTTGTGTGTAAACAATGCAACCACGGTTACATGTAGGCTCCCCAGACAAAAAGCAACAAAAAAGGTAAAAATGCCACTGCAAACACAACCACTTTGGTGTCAGTCGACAACAAAAAAGCTGTAAAAAGTTATAAAAAATAATGACAAGCTGAAAATATGAAGACAACTAAAAAGAGAAGAGAAAAAAGAACAACGAAGAGAGAGCTGCTGCAACAAGCTGCCACTCTTTCAGGCACTAAGCAACAGTTATTTATAAGAAAAGAGGTGAAGACTGTAATAATTGCTCAGACAATTACAATTAGGTTAGAAAAAGAATAAAGAGCGCAGTATGGTTCCTTACTCCTCCTTTATATTGTAAAAGCCTTGAGCTTATATTTTATAGTATCATCACTTTTTACAGTTTTTTTAGCACTGTTTAGTACTGTCATCTCCTTTCTGAACAATCATTTTCAGATCAAATGCTTCGGCTACTGTTGGCACACACACACTCTCAGAAGTGCGTGGTCCTGGGTGTGTCTGGGTGTATGATATTCTGGTATTGGTGTGCTGCTTGGGTGTTGGTGTTTGCAGTTAAGGGTGTTGCCTTTTCTTGCGTGGGACGCTGCTATCTTGAAAATGTAGGGCTATTGAAAATGTATGCGCAAGAAGGGGAACTTTCTGCACGTCCCACCTCGTCAAACCATAACCACGCGCATATTAATGAGTCAATGTAGCAACTCAAGCCAACCCAGCATCCCTCTTCGTCACTGGTGGAAACCAGAGGTGACTGAAGTGCCTGAGTACCTGTCTGTCTAGATGATCCCACGAACCGCCTACACACATATTTAGACACACACACACACACACAGGCCTCCTTGGATGCAGGGAGCCCTTTCTTTCTTTCCCTCCATTTTCCTGCTGTCTATTTTGGTCAACTGGTGGCCTGTTCCCACAGTGCTGCTGTTCCCATGGTTATCGCTGCGGAGATAGCGGACAAGGGGTAGGGGTGGTGGTGGGCTTGACAGAGAGCGGGAGAGACAGCGTTGCTCTGTTCAGAGAGATAGGGGACTCTGTTGCTGTAGGGGAGGCGGGGGTGAGGTGGGGTGGACTTTGGGGAGGGGGGAAGGGGGGTGTATAAAGGGTATGGGTAGAGTGTGTGTATGTGTGTGTGAGTGTGTGTGATGTGGAGCTCCCATGAACATCACAGGTGGCCCCTGAGGATTTGGCTCATACAAGCTTTTGTTTGATTTATGACCCTTAATTGAATCTTTCTCTGGGTGATGCTGACAACACACAGCACAGAAGTATCCATACATTTATCAGAGTAAGGCTGGATTGTTGGATTTAAAGGTTTTCATCATAAGAATTGAGGAAACTGTAGGTGCAATGATTAAACATATGATCCTTGGTTTTGATGATGCCACTTCCTGAGACAGAGAGCAAAGATTGGGTGCAAAGAGAGAGGTGGCAAAGGAAGTGGAGGGGAAGAGGTAGGAGCTGGTTAGGGTTGAGGGGGGTCGAGGGCCAGCAAAAGGAGGGAGAGCGGGAGGGCAGCGGGTGGGAGTGCGGGGCTCAGAAAGAGGGACGGATTCAGTTCCCACACTTCTAATTACTGTGTCACTGGAGACTGAAAGGGGACTGCCCCTGGCCTTAGGGAATTTGCCGAGGCTGGTCACAGAGAGGGAGCAGCGTTTCAGGGAGGGGAGGAGGTAGAGTGGAATTAAAGAGGGTGTATGACATAGGAACTGCCTCTGTCGTACTTTTTTTTTTTTTTTTGGTTTTACCTCATTGCGTTCACACCAGAGGTGAACCCCCACATTCATGCCCTCTCCCTCCTCTTCCCTCATACCCCAACCTCTCACCTCCGACCCACTTCTCCTTAACCCTTCTTTACCCTCCTCCAACCTCAGGCCTCTCTTCCCCTTCAGCCTTTGTTCACCGTCGTGTACTGCTTCCTTTTTTACCCCCACACCCCCTCTTTCTTAAGCCACCCCCTACACTTCTCTGGGTTTCTAATGCAGTGCTTCTCTACTGTGTCCTGTTGACGTGAACAAGGCTATCGAGGCACTTTGAAGTGAGACTCACACACACTCATACACACACAAATGTCGCTCTGCATCATTATTGCCACTTATCCCTGAACCCCTCCCGTCTTTTATTTGCCTTACATCAACCTCCCACAGCCTGACCACCATGAGATGTGTGTGTGTGTCCTGATAAAATATAAATGATACCTAAAAGGGGCTCTGTGTAATTATCTGTGTGTGTTAGTCCAGTAATCATGCCCAGCATCTCTTACCATTGTCTTGTGGACTGTGTGTTTTATTTGTGGTCCCATCATAAAGAGTTACTGTCCATTCTTCTGAGATAAACAACATCTTTTTACGATAACCTTTTCTCTGTTGTTTAAAAGTGTTTACACTTTGACCATCAACACTAGGAGCCTGTTGGCATGATTCTAGGCCTGATTTGTAGGCCTGATATAATAAGCCACAAAGGTAGGTCCTCAAAAAGGCACGTGCACTGACTTTGTGTACATAGAAAAAGTCTCAGATCTTTGAGTTCAGCTCATGAAAAACTGAAGAAAAAACAAAACTTGCATTTATCTTTGTTCAGCATGAGACACGGCATGACAAATAAAATGACAAGGTACTCATGACTAACCCTCACAAAAACAAAAAATGAGCAATCATTAAAAACAAGATGGGTAAGAAATAGGTTAAAAAATCACCCATCAGTCTATAAAAATTCAGGAAAAAACAAAATGTTAAAAGGTACTATCAATTTAAACTATTTTCTATCTGAGGGATCTCCAAAAGTAGTCGACAACTTATACCAGTGTGACTGATACCCCATAGGTTGCTATCACACAGATATGAAAGAATATGTCAGGTTGGGCTGGGTATCAATCAATTTTTGATTCCTATACCGATACCTTCACTTTAATACTGGTACCTGAACCATGAACCATGTAAGCGGAGTCAGTGAAATAGAAAACGAAACCTAAGTACGTTTTGTTGCGTTCATTTCTCATTGTAGAGAGCTGTGAGAGAATCAGGCGGGGATCATATAGACAGCAAAGCAAGCTCATCTAAGCAACTACTTAAGAAAATAAACCCCCAAAAACCCCAAACCTGCGACTGATGAGACTTGCGAGCGACTGCTTCCCCCGCTTCTCCAAATACAAAAACATGCATGCACTGGAGAGTTTTCTGGATGGGTGGGGGAGTGAGCTGCTCGCTGTGAGAAGAGCACCAACAGAAAGTGAGAGAAGCCAAACTCTTTGTACTCCCATTATTACTCCTATACCAGCGTTAAGGTACCGAAACATGGTACCGTTTAATTTTACCTGAATCGGTACTCAATAGTATTGACGTAATTTGGTCGATACCTCTAAAAGTACCAAATTCAGTACCCATCCCTACACACTAGTGACTTTTTTTCAAAAAAGTGACTAGCGACAAAATGTAGCAGTTTTTCTGGAGTTTGGAGACTGATGTGAAAGCGAGTAGCCTATCAATCTAATTCTCAACGAGCTGTGGGTAGTTGGCTTCTGCCTTATCCAAAACACTCACAGGCAGACAAGTCCTCATTCACCCAGCAGTCTCTCTCAGCTGCAGCCATAGAAGATGACTGCATAGAGATCAATTGCGCTTATGTTTGTCTCTTTTTGGTCACTTTTGCAGGTCGCAAACCCAGATATAGGAGAAGAGTTTTATTTTGACATTGAAAACACAAGAATCAACAGAGGAAAGTTTATTTGTTCTTATAAACACATTTACCGTTTTTTTTTTTACAAGCCGTCTTTTTAACAATTTATTCAAATTATTTACAGAATAAACTGAGTTGAGTGTGGGATAATTGTGCATTAACAGAAATAGAGGTAAAAGGTTCAATTAATCTTCATTTTGATTTTTGCCGTAACTGCGCGGCCCTAGGACAAATTAAGATGCTGCTTGTTCAGATTTGGTGCACAGCAGAAGATAACCGTTTAAACTGCCAGACATACTTTGGTTCTCGGGAGGGGAAATCACTGAAAAAGCTGCCAAGCCAGTCGTCTGTTACTTTTTGAGTTTCTCAACACCAGTTACTGTTGGCCATCCTCGCCAAAAAAACAACAGCTCTACTGTATGTAACTCTCATACGAACGCATCCCACAACTCTGAGCAGAAAAATACAGACATTGGCTGCTGAACTGCCCATCACTGGTGATGCATATGCTAAGCCTTCTAATACTCAAGCACTCAACAACTCATCTTAACAGTAACACATCCCCATTATCTAACACTTACAACACATCAAGTCCGTTATAGTATTTAGTGACTTACTGATGTTTTGATGCAGCGACATGGCTCCAACTTGGCTCCTTGCTGATGGAAAACCAAACCGGTTCTGAGGAAAAGGTGATTAGAACCAACTAAACATTAGCACTCTCACAGAATGAGCATTGGTGGAAAAGGGGTATCATAGATGTGTGAAGTCATGCAAACAGACATTTGTTTTGGCTCTTCAGACCAAAGCTGCAGATCAAGTTGAAGGAAAAAGGAAGTTTAAGGAAAAACTAATGTAGTAGCCAAAACAATAAAAGCTCTCAAAAAGTTGTGAGGGAGAGAGAAAAAGAGCTGAACCTTGACTAGGCTTAGTGCAGGGATATTCTCGAGCTACAGCAAAATCAAACTAATTGAACAGCATGTTGAAGTGTGTTTGGGAGTGTCCACCACAGACTGATTTGTTTGGTTCTTGATTCACCACATGAGTTGTTCATGGACACCCACTTTGGATTACATAAGCTTTCGACTGTCAAACTAGGCCAGTCTGTAAAATGATTTACTCACACACAACTCTGGTTTTGACACCATGTTTGTCCAAAACAAAACAAGAAAAAAGCATGTGGGAGACTCTTTTCCTGTCTGTTCCCTCAGAGCTACTCAGGAGCCAACAGACGGGACCAGCAGCAGCTTCCACAACCACCACTGTCAATATTTACAGTCCTGGAAGAATCACTCTGCATTACAATAACATTCCCTGCGTGCCTGCATGCCTGTACATCAGGAAGAGTTGAGAAAAAAAGAGGGGGGATTGGGGGGTGCGGGTGGGGGCAAACATGCGCCAGCAGCTATGAACGTTGAGCAAAGGAATCTGCCGGTGGCTCTCCCATGACATGTCTGTGTGTTTCAGTGTGTGTGGAAGTAGTGCAGGTTGATGGATCCAGGTCAAGGGTGGAATTCCAGTTTGGAGTGTGTGGGTGTAGTGACAGTTTGAAAACTGTTAGCGCATGTTGAAGGAAGTTGTGGATTTCGTAATAATATGGGGTTAATGGGTGCACACAGGAAATGTTTGCATATTTTCACAGTTTTAGAGTGTGTGTGTGCGTGCGTGCGTGTATGTGTGTGTGTAAAAAGGCTCACATTTGGGGTCTGCCTGAAAAGCTAAATGCCAACAGTTGCATGGATGCTCTATGTTTGAGACAGACAAGTGTCTTCTTTTTACACTTACACAAAACTCACCATTTGTCTTTTTAGCAGCCATGTGTTCTTAACCGTTTGAAAACTTTTCCCTGAGCTTTAATGTCCAACTTGTGGACTTTTCCGTCAGTTTAACCTTGTTAAGTAGGTTGTGATAACAGTTCAGAGTATTGTTATGTTTCCTGTGAGTGGAGGAATTTCTCACGGCTACAGTAATGAAGAAGCCAAAAGTCGTGCTGTCACATCACATCTGAGGCTTCTCTTTAAGTTCTTTAACTCAACAAAATCTGACATTTTCTGCAATTTCTGCTATTCCAACAAGTTTTCTCATATCTTATTGAAAGGAAATATCAGAATTTCTACAAACATAAACACACCAAATCATGTTGAGAAATAAAGATGCTAAAAGAATGTATGTTTATAATTTTATCTTTCAGAAAAACATCAGGTTCTGTTCAGTTTTGGATTCCTTTTGGATCCCAACTTCACAACTTTCATATTTGCTTTCCAGGATCGTCTTAATCATTTTACCAACTTACATCAAATCATTTTGCTATAAATGACTCTAACTGATAAATCCCCGTGTTAACGCATTTTAGCCAGGGTTTAAAACTTTCAAACATGATTACATTCTTTAGAAGTAGAAATCACAAACACACACACACACACACTTCATTTCTTAACACTATTATGCCTGGTTGCCAGCTTAAGGAATACATTTTTCTTCTTTTATACTTTTCTTTGCTTCCATCTCTGTACTTTAGATACCTCAGTGGCACTTTGCCTCTCTTTCTTCCTTCAGGCTCAGGCCTAGCCCGAGAGTAAGGCTTAAGTTTGTGGTAAAGTCTATCCTTTGCATTTCCTCTGGGCCTGAAGTATGATTTCGATGTTGCTGAGGTGGGGCACAGGGGGCGAGGGTCACTTACAGAGACATCAACAATGGGGGTTGGAGCAGTGGTATCTGAGCAGAGAGAGGGGCAGATGACTGATCAAATTGGTTGGGAAAAATGTAATTCCCCCTCTTGGACCCCTCTGATTTTGTTCTGCTGCAGCTGATTCTCCATCTTCTTCTTGTATCTGTCTTTTACATCCTAATTATCTTCCTCAGGTCCCTCCGCACAGTTTTTAGCACATCCGAGCTGCCAGACAGAAAGGTTTTATGTCAGGAATAATCCAGGGTTTGTTGTTTGGGAAACACTTATCAGTCTTTGTGGGGATGATATTATCCACTTTTGTTATCCATTTTTTATGCTTTTATTAGGTTTCTGCCTCCGCAGCTTGCTTACAGTGCAGTGGGTGATGACACTGACCACTTCAGCATTAGCAGAGGGGGAACATTAGCTGCTATGATGATAACATGCGAGACTTCCCTCGGTAGGTAGTATGGCCTCATAATAAGGACTAACAGCTCAATGTCATTCTTGCAGAGTTGCTCCTTAACAGTGGTGTGTCCAGGGTCACACCGTTTATCATTAACAAACACTGCACGTCTCAGCAAACACTGCTTATTGAGAGGCAGGTTGCTGAAGATTAATGCACACTTTTACTCTGTCCCCAAACTCCAGAAAAGTTGCTGGTCACTTAAAAAAAAAAAAAAAGTTGTCAGAGGGGTCTAAAAAGTCACTAAATATAGCAACAGAGTTTCTAAGTTGATCACACTGTCCTGCATACTACAACCATGTGTAATGTTACAGCCAGTCACCAATGACATTATCAGATCTTGATCACATGATTAACCCTTTGGTCACTGAAACTTGGCACCAAATGAAGAGGCATATTTTGATGCTTGGTGCTACCAAAGCTACCAGCCCTAGTTGTTACAGGGTTTTGACCAATCAGAATGAAAGGATTTAATGCAGCCTGATTTTTAAAAAAATGTGTAAAACAAACACCTTGTAAAAAGAAGAAAAGTGTCTCGTGTGTTGAGGCTGCAACTGACATTTTGTACTATTGGAGAAAATCTGTCAACTTTTCTGCTCAAAATAACGATGGGGTTTTTTCATTACCAGCATCCAATAATCATCAGGCTTTGTTCCTGAAACAGAGACAAAAAGAGATCATTCTTACCGTTGAAGGATTTTTAGGGCATGAAAAACAGTGAATGGAACATTGGCTCTACGTCGTTGTTTCGTTTGATCTATTCAATCATTGGGCTTATCGGGTTCCTTCATCTCCACTTCATAAATCAACCACTATGAGTTCTTAGCCTACATGTTTACAAGCTTTAAAATGGAGAACACAATGAAACCCCATACTCAAATGGGAATCAACATGAAATGCTTTATGCTCCTTACCCAATTTTTTTCTCCGTTTTTTTTTCCTATTCTAGATTGTTTAAATTTTTAACAAGCAACATAAACACAGAAGAAGGATGTTTTCATCTCTTTAAAAACCCATTGCCCAATGAGAAGCACTGTCAGTGAAGCTTTTCCTCAGCTGTTTGGCTCAGACCAGCCCCAGCTATCTGGCGTCTGCAGGGAGAGGGAATAAAAAAGTACTTAGAGAAGCAGAGAAAGAAAAAGGTTAGAGGTTATAGACGACCAGGGAGAAGAAGAGAGGAGGAGACTGAGGGGAACACTGAAGGGGGTAAAAAGACCTTCAAGCAAAGCATTGATCAAGAGAGAGAAGACATAGGTTGACTTGGGGAAACGGAGAGATGGAGGTTAAGGTTGAAGATTGAGTGGGTAGAAAACAGAATGAACTGTCTGTGCTAAGCCAAGGGAAAGCTGCAGTGCCATTTGTGTGATGGCGGGGCTGTTATCTGCTAGACTCTAGGCTATTATCTTCTCCATTACCCCTTTTTGTGGGGTCCAATAAAAAGGGACCAAGGGAGCAAAGGAGGTGGGAAGGAAGAAAAAGCAGAAATGTGGAGGCCGAGGAGAGGGTTAGAAATGCTTGAATGTGGTAAACAAAGTTGATGAGAGCAGAAGCCATAAAGAGATTATGCAAGAGTCAGACTAAGACAGAGCAGGATTTAAGTTACAAAGCAATGAATTAAGAACTTTTCTGGAGGGCCAGTGGTGGATTTGTCAATACTGATCCAACATGAAAATAAAGACTCTATACTCTGTTTTCTGAATTTTAGAAAGCAATGTGGGTTTTTTTTATTATCTATTTATTTGTTTGTTTGTATAGTTTTAGTACAAGTAACACTGACCAATTAGGAATCAGCAGGCTTTGGCATATGCGAGAAATATAGTCTGTTTGAAGACAGGTAGACTGTGCTTAATCAAGTATCAGAATGCCAGTGTAGCTAATTATCTATTGGCAATCCAAATTTTCATCTGAGCACCGAATACTTGATGCTCTGACACAGCACCAACTCTTCAGATGGATTTTCCAACTTTTGTAAATGATAGATTCAACCCTCATTCAGCAAATCCATTAAGTACACACACCTTACAAATCTAGAATTTTTACTTTTCTACAAATTGCATCATAAGGTTATTTTCCCCCTAATTTAAGACCAGTCTATTATTAACCTCTCTGTAACTTACTATTGACATTGAAACTGAGACTTGCCAGAAACCAATCACTCCTTGGGGGAAGTTAAGAACCAAGACAGACGTGTCTGTAGAGACAAATGTCACTGTAGTTTTGATCCGATCACATCATCACTTGTCAGGTTGCTAACTGGACTTTAAACAGTTCTGCACAGTTCTCTATTGCTTACTGCTGGCTACCAAAAATTCTGAAATGTTGACTACTGTTCTCAGAGACATGGCCTCCTCAGTCGAGAGCTAATTGGTTTAAAACCAGACATTCAAGTAATGTTCCTGTATACCTGTACTCCTATAAGTAAATTCTGCATTGCAGTGATTTAAAGCATCAGTTTTGGTAGAAAAAAGGTTGTTTGGGAGAAAAATGGATAAAATTTAATTCAGTTGAAAAAAATGGAACATAACCATTAAAAAGCAGCTTTAAAAAGAAAACAAGTTGTCTCTGAATGCTCATTTCCATACCAGACATTTTTGCGCAAAACTTAAATGCAGATTTATGCAGGGATTTTCTTCTGTTACACAACTTACTGAGTGTCACCCATGGGAAAAATCAGATGGTACGACTTTTTTTATACGTTTCATGTGGATGAAAGGAGTGTGTTAAAACATGAGTCAGGCAAAGGTGTGTGCGAGTGTGAGAGAGCTGCTCCAGAGTTTTTAAATCTTATGCATGCCTGAAAGTATGTGCTCTTTGAGTCAGAGGAAGGTGTGTGTGTGTGTTGTGTGTCTGTGTTTGTGTGTGTGTGTGTGTGTATGTGATGTCAAGCCCAGACAGGCTCGTCTGTGGTCCAAGTTCAGGTTGCTGTCAGGTGGTAGTGGTTAGTTAACAGTGCTGGTAATTACCTCAGACTGTCGGGCTGAGACACTGGCCAGATACCCTCAGGGTACTGTGGGAAAGTACATTCAGTGGGTCACCACAGTGGGTCTGCTGCAGGAAAGTAATCCAGTTCATACATCACTGAATTGAGTTTTAACACAGTGAATTTATGAGGAGTGCTGGTTACAAAAAAAGACAAATTAACACTGATGCATCTTCATGGCCTTTTGTAGAGTTATTCCTGATGTCTACAACTGATGGTGGACGAGTCAGGCATCTTTGAAAGCGTTGGGCGGGCACACTGCCCAAATTGCCTCTTTTTAATTGAGTGATACATTTGACTGTGAACATCAGCGTAAATTTTTTTGTAATTACAAAAGACGCTTAAAGGCACGGTCAGTAGTCACAGAAAACTTGCATGAATTTGAATGTAGCATCTTCTCAGGACTCCGTTTAGCCCCCACCCTCCCACGCTCTTCCAAAACGATGCCCTTCAAACCGGTCCTCAGACCATTGTTTTTGTTTGCTAGCAGTAATCAGGGTATAGGTGGTTTTTCTGCCATTCTCCAGCGTACTTGGATCCCTCTTGGTTATGCACATTGAATCAGGGCTAGTTCACGCCGGAAAAATGGATACACAGGAGGCAGGCAGAATAGCAGGACGGGATTTGATTGGTTTAATAAATTGGAACCTAAACACTTTGGTTGGTTGGTGTTTTCCCAGGTTTCCTCCTGCTGTAGACAGCAGATATTTTTCACTCTGTTTTAAGAACACATCATGTATTGATTGACATCAGGACATAAAGATCATTTTAACCAGGATAACAAAAAGAGTATCTAAATCTGGTTACCAACACTGACTGAAGGTTCTGTTTACACAATGATGGTTTTAGGATGAAAAGCAAAGGTATTGTTGTTGTTTGGCCTCTCGTTTACATGGGAGGCCAACAGTGTTAAGCTGACTTAAAATGGAAACTTTTGGAAATGCCCTCCAGAGTGGAATTTTTCTGATACGCTGCAGCCTCCATTGCAAGTCCAAGTTTTCAGTGGAAACGCTGACGTCAAGCTCCGCTTTGCAACTTCAATTGTCATGAGCGAACTGGACAACAAGAAAAGACAACAGTAAAAATAGCAGACTACCATGTTGTGCTTGTGCTGCTGAATCTGCTGACTGCCTTTCAACAAAACGTTCATCTGTTGCTCCACTTCTATTATCAGATAAGTCTCATTCAATAGATACGCCAGACGATCAGCCCACTTATTCTTTGGTGGAGGACTATCAAAAGACTCTATAGTTACATCACCACCTACAGGTCTGGTATTCATACTACAGCATTTTCAGTCCCTCGATGTTTCCGTGTAAATGCAGATTTTTTTTTTTTCTCTGCGTTTTTTTCCATTTTTGAGTGAAACGCTGTGAAACGTACTTTTGTAAAGGGGACCTCTGTAAATAGAGATTATGAGGACCTCATCTCTTTGAGCTTTGCAACAGGAAAAGAAATTTATAGCTTATAAAATGATGTCATTATTTCAGACTCGTAAATTTAATTTTAGTGAACATATTTATGCCTGGGCTGCGTGGTAGCGCAGCTGTTAGTGTTCACAGCAAGAAGGTCGCTGGTTCGAATCCCGGTTCGGGCACGGTGGGCCTGCCTCTCCAGGTGCTCCAGCTTCCTCCCACAGCCCAAAAAATGCTCATCAGGTTAACTGATGATTCCAAATTGCCCGTAGGTGTGAGTGTGAAAGGTTGTCTGTCTCTGTGTGTCAGCCCTGTGATTGGCTGGAGACCAGTCCAGGGTGTACCCCGCCTCTTGCCCTAAGTCAGCTGGGATAGACTCCAGACACTGCCTTCCAGGGACTAATAAGTAAAGTTATTTCTTCACCTCTCTACACTTGCTGTTCATAGATATTACATTACAGACCACCAGCCTCTATTTAGGATTGATTTCCACTCTAAGCTTACTGTCATATAATGTTGAACTCCAGAGTATTGACAGTTTTTACAGTTGGAAAGTGCTACATGAAGAAAAATACCCCCAGTGCTTACTCCTTCCACCAGACCAGCCAAAGAAAATCAACTCAGGCCAGTGTTCTGCAGTTTGCATCTGTCAGTTAAAAATCATGTGTGAGACCGTCCTTTGCTGATGGAAGGAGTCCAGCTCACCTGGCATGACCTTGGGACTGTGTGGGAAAGTAGAGAAAGAGGTCAATTCTTCAGCCAGATGGCTTTTCCTAACTCATCATTTTTACGGGAATGAAGCTGATTTTTCCACCTCAGCTTTCCGTCTCACTTACAGCAGACCTACATCATTTGACAGCAGTAACAGAATGCATCAGCCTGAGAGAGTAACAGGGCACCAAAACATGGCAGACACGGGATGATGCAAGCAGACGACTAATCCCTGGAATGTATATTTGAATTTTCTTCATTTGGAAGGGACACATTGCAGAAGTTTCTAGAAAAAGACGTCCTTTCCTCCCACAGTATATATACTTTTTAGACCACACCAGCTTCAGAAAGTGCATTCAAGTTTTCTTAACCTTAACTTGGACTTGGAAATAGCTTTAAGAGGAAAAAGAAAACCTGTTCAAAGGGGAATACTGGTGCACTCCTCTCTACCCTTACATGCTTTTCTCAATTCCTAGGCTGCCCTTTACCTGACTTACCACAATTTGAATCAAATCACTGGTGGCCACTTTGCCGCTCTGACCATGTGACCAACATCAGCCTGAAAAGCACCGTCTCCTGAGATTGGTCTAGGATTTTCCCATGGGAGCTGCCCACAGAGCAGTGCAGCGTGTGTGTGTGTGTGTGTGTTTGTGATGGTTAGGGAAAAATCCCCCCCCCCTTTTTTTTTCCACCACATCCCATCCTTTGAAACACAGTATCACACTTTAGATAGCCTTTGTTGTCACGGCAAGGAGCATTCTTTCTCCGTCACATGGAGTGTGAGAATGCAGGAGGTTCCCTGGAAAACACAGAAAGAGAACAAAAGAAGGAGAGTGAGGGGCGTTAGAAACAGCAAATCTTTTACTGTTCTGATTTACTTATTGGTCTTTTCTTTTACGCAACTTCTGCAGCCTCATGAGAACTTTGACTTTAGGTCGGTATTTTGATAAATAAGGCATGTTTGCAAAAGCTGAAGAAGTTGAGCTGCACCTTGTGCGGAAAAAAAAACTGCACAAGGAAGTTTATGTTGCAGTTTGGGGTATGCACCTTGTACAAGCTTCAAGAAGCTTCTAAAAGTCAAGCACGCTTGAAAATTTCTAGAACTTTTACCAGTGTCAGCCCTCAATGTTTTCCTGAGTTACTTGTTCACATACCACTTTTGGTAAGACATTTTTCCTGCCGGTCATAAGGAGGTCTCATGAGGATTGACATAACATTGAAAGGGTGCTGTTTTAGGTCCAGTCTAGTTTTTTACAATCTTATAAATGTCTCAAACTGCTGATCCTTTTATCCTCTATTTTCTTTCTACTTTATTTTAAACTGTCTTTACTTTGGTATACTCTGAACCTTTAGTGGATCTCTCTGTTCCTGAATTCATTGCTGCATGTTGCAATGAAGTTTGTTAAAAAATAATAATGATAATGAAAACAATGAGCATCTATAAGCAAGCCCTCACCCAAGTGCGCCAGTCAGGGCATGTTGCGACCACCACATGTGCAGCAAGATCTGCACATGCTCATATGTATGAGTCCAGAGTAGAATTGTGATTTTTGATCGCAGGAGAAGACGTGATTTCCTGTTGACAGTAGGGGGCGCTGTATTCCAAGGTAGAAAACAGCGCCAGGTTCCTAATTTTATGACAACAACAAACTTACAAACAAACGTGGCTGTGTGATAAGTTATGAGATGGAATGACATCCTGACATCCATATATTTGTAATAATTACACAGCAGGAGTTTCACCAAATTGTCCCAAAGGTAAAAGTCATGCAGGCACTTGGTTGCATTGCCTGTGAGAATGCAGTACAATTCAGGAATTCCAGAGGGCCACATGTGCAAACATTAGTGCTGCAATAGGACAACATATATAAACAAATCCACTTCTAGGTTTTCTTTGAAGTGTCTTTAATTTACTTAAACAACATGAGATCATGTGATTCGGTCATTATTAATGCTCACAAGGAAAGCAACTATGGTGAAGTGGGTAGGAGATGACCCTCTCTCTGTCCTTATATGGAAATCTCTGATACCCAAGGTCTTGAAAAATTGGGACATTACATCAATGGGAGACTTCACACTTTTCACCAGAAATGAAAGAGACACCTCAGAGTTCAATACAATTTGGAACTGAACTAACTGGACACACTTGAAATGGGACATTATGGAAATCTGTCAGGTGTATTTTTCACTTTCATATTGTTTGAAGTTGAGTGCTGTGCTTCTCTCTTTTTATTTGTGGACCAGTCTTGTTAACTTGTAAAACTTGTAATTTTGTAATTTTTGAAAGTTAAATGAAAGGTTAAAAAATCATGGAGACTGTTGAGGAGGTATTGCAAATGTTACCTCTTGCATAAAAGACAAAGACGGAGAAGAAAGTTCCTCACCAGCTTGCTAATTTTTCTTCAAAAAGCCCCTTACATTGTTATTTCTTCTTTGTGTCTCACTAGAGCTACGTATCAGGTAGTAACAGCAACACTTATTTCCAGTGGTACTACTCCGTTTGGTCCATATCCGTAAGCTTTATGGAAACATGCAGAAATACGCAAGAATTGAATGCAGAATATGGACAGAAGGCTCCGTTTTATTCTCTCCAATTGGACACTCAACATACTATTTAGTAGACTATAAAAATGTGCCTTTCTTAAAATCATAATTAAGTTTTTTTCTGTAACTTGAGTATTTACACATGTTCCCCATAATCCTACAATGCACATGGACAGAGAAGTGGGGTATTATGAAGCAAAGGGTCTTTACTTGATAGAGAATATTAATCTATAGAGATACACTTCTTTAATTATGAAGTACCAAAAAATGCTCTACACGATTACCAGGTAAAGTTTGGATGAAAAACAGAGATGCGTGTGCTGCTCATCAGGGTAATCCCAGAGTTTTAGTGCATGTCTGAAAAGGACTGCAGAGTGCAGTGACATGAAGCCACATGCTATGCTTCTCAGTGTTTCTCAAACAGGATCTTTTTTTTTTTTTTTTTGCTTGTGCAAACATGTCGAATTTATAGGTTTTCAAAAACTAACAGTCTGATATTTTCTGTAATATGCAGGAGAAGCAGCTGCACGTTTTCTGTGTTGGAATGTCGTCTGCCCTCTGTGAGAACGGCATGCCTGAGAACTCCAGTTCTAAGTGTGGGAAAATCAAGCCTTGGTGTCCTGCAGCATGCAAAACAGGAGGAAATAGTACTGAAATCATGGCGTCCAATAAAGCTTCAGATAGAGGCAACATTTGAAAGTAATGCACCACTTTCATGACGGTGCATTTTCATTATCATTGCTGCACTGTGTGCAAATACCACAAGACATTTTTCAGGTCACACTTTCCCTGCTTTCACTTTCTTCACCACTGTTAGCTTTACATTCTGATCTCACAGATCTCTGGGGGATCTTTGGATTTGTCACAAGCTTTGTTTTGATTAATTATACGCTGAATTGTCTCCATCCAGGTTGTGTGTGTGTAAATTGATGTGCGTGTGTGCCTGCTGGTCTGCGGCTTAGCCTTGAGAGTTCAGAGCAGGTTCTGGCTTGCTTGACTCTGGGAAACTTTGAGCTGAGCAAATAGCTTGGTCTGTTTTCCTGGCTGCAGCCACACTTGTATGTGTGAGCCGTGTGTGTGCGCTGTGAGCGCTTTGTATGCATGCACTTAAGGCTCACTGCACTGGAGTCTGTGTGGATTGTAGTGTTTTGTCTGAGGGGTGATTTTTTTTTTGTGCATGTCGATACAAAGCAGAGAATACAGAGTGTACTGAGGGAGCGCGATGAGCTCCATTCCCACGGACAAGACAGAAGACGACACCTCTGCTATTCCCACACCTCCACTGTCTAGCCGCTTTCTCCTGTCCTGACCTCAGTAACCACAGAGGCAAACAGCACTCTGCACACAGGAGATGACACTCTTTGTTTCTGATCTGCAGTTCTCCTTACTCTTACTGTGTTGTTTTTTTCGTGGTGTAGAGAAACTAACTGTCCTGAAGTGTACTGATCAGGCTCTTGTTCTGTGAGCTCTGTGAGCCCTGAGCTTTGATTTACAGCCCACCTCTAAGTGGAATGCTGTTTGTTGGGTGGAGCTCAGGTGTGTTGACAAGGCTTTTAGCACAGACATGCTGTCAGGATGGCTTACAGACGAATGTGTGTGTGTAAGTGTGTGTGTGTTAGGGGCCGGCAAACAAGAGGTCACTAATGTCCCACTGGGGAGAGTTTTAGCACATAGAAGGACAGGACGGCATGGACATGTGAACGCTACTGAGGCGTGAACACCGTCTTTACACACTCACACACTGAGCCCATCAGTCTGCTCCTTTCACACACAAAGAGAGGGAACATGTCTGTTTGCCCGTGTGAATGGGTCAACAAAGTTCTCAGGCTCTCACCTGGTTTTTACATACTGGTCTGACACTTTTCACCTGAATGGGCAGAATTTGGTTACTGTTAGTTTAAGTTATTAAAGTCCTGTGAGGAGTTTCTGTGTGATATTAAAAGTCTCTCTTCTAAATATCTGCCTGATCCTAATCCAAAATTTCAAATGAGATTATCAGCACCAATATATGTTATTTCTTAATGCTATTTCTTAGCTTCCTGATCAGGTCGGACAGGAGCGGAATAATTTATGACATGTTAAAGTCTCTTAGACAACACCACATTGGCTAACAAAGTTTAGCAGAGAGAATAGAGATCTGTGTTTATCTCTGCTGAAAAAAATATTCTTGGATTAACTTTCTAGTGATCACATCCAACTTTATTTGTTTGGCACTTTAAAACAACTGCCATTGACCAAAGTGCTGTTTAGGAAAATAAATAAAGTAGCTCACAAGACATAAAAGAACAATACATGTAAAATACAGAAACAACTTTAAAAAAACATAAAAACATAAATAAAATGGAAAAAGGCATGCAAAAAAAGCAATCAAATAAATAAATAAAATTGATGACTGTGTGGAAAAAAGATGGGTCTCACGAAGAGATTAAAAAATGGGCAGTGAAGAGGTTTGTTTAACGTGCTGAGGTAAATCAATCCATAGTTTTTAAGCCGCAACAGCAAATGAACAGTCACCTCTAAATAACTGTAAAAGTGTTGGTAATCAGATTTAGACTTTTTGTAATTCTGGTTAAAATGATCTTTATGTCCTGATGTCAATCAATACATGATGTGTTCTTTAAACAGAGTGAAAAATATCTGCTGTCTACAGCAGGAGTAAACCTGGAAAACACCAACCAATCCTAGAGTTTAGGATCCAATTTATTAAGCCAATCAAATCCCGTCCTGCTATTCTGCCCGCCTCCTGCACATACATTTCTCCAGTGTGCTCTAGCCCTGATTTAATGCTCATCACCACCTCTTGGTGATCCAAGTATGCTGGAGAAAGAAAAACTACCTAAATTCATGCTAGTTTTCTGTGACTACCAACCCTGACTTTAAAGAAGGAGCGATTTTGACCACAGAACCTTCAAAACAACTCGATATTGTGATGTTTTAAGCACTCAAAACTTTTTTTCTAAAAGCTTTTTTGTTATTTCAGGCGTGTAACAGCGATGAATATGTTGCTGTGCCCAGAAAAGAAATGATGCGGATGCTCAAAGAAAAAGGTTTGTTTAAACCAAGGATTTTTAAACATGCAGACGGAGTATTTCTTAAATCAAATATTCTCATCTAAATGTTTCTGTTTATTTGTTTTCCTCGTAGGATTTCTGCAGGAGCAGGGTGACACTGACTTCACACCACAACAAGAAGAGGAGAAGCTCAGTGACATGGAGGCCCCAGAGCTCCCCAGGTATGCCCGTCAGTGTCAGTGGGCCTCGCTTTCAGAGCTGGACCCTGACACCCTAACCTTCCCTGGGGGGGCGCCCATACAGCTCCACACCGTGCCCCCTGGCCTCCTGCCAAGGATCCTGCTATTCTACATCTGCACCAGATGTGGCAAGGTTTTCTGGGAGGGCTCTCACTTTGACCGCGTGCTCTCCATGTTTCAGGAGATCTTGAACATAACAGATGCTGAGAACGCTGAATCGTCTGTGCGGCTTGTGGAAGCAGCACAGCAAGATTGACGGGTTCACTTCAATTAAAATCCACAATAATCTTTTGCACATTCAACAAAGCTGATGGTTTCCAGTTTAATGTTCAGATTTATCTGGATTATTTTTCTTTCTTTATTGGACTCATTAAATTTATGAAAAGATGAAAAAAATCTGTACACCTGACAATGTGGGCAAACATACAAACATCAGACGTGTGGAAAAACAATATTTAGATGATATAAAACAGTTTGAACTAGAGTGATTAAATATTCTCCCATCTTGAACAGATGTTGTAAGATGACTGTTGGCAAAAAGCAGAGAAAGTATCTGAACGGCTGATTTTTCCACTCACATTGTCATCTGGTGTTTTTAGATGTAAATAGTTTCACGGTTAAAAACTTCAACAAAAACCAAAGATTTTGTATTTTGTCATTTTGTGGAAGCGATGTGTGGACTGTATTGATTGTTATGATCTTTTCTGGGCTCTCTAACTGGACAGGGTAAGATACACTACAATGTGAAGTTTGTTCCATTAAACTGTCTTTTGGATCTTATTTTTATGATTTTTTTAATGTTTGATTTTAAATCCACAGTGAGGAGATGTCAGGACTCATTTATTTGGCTCCTGAACAGCCTGTTGGACCTTTGTTCTCTGTTTTGCATGTGTGCTATGTTTACATAATGAGCTGAAAGATGGGCCTGTTAATAAACCGTCATTTATTTTACCCAGCTGAAAGACGTCGTGATGGTTTCAGTGTGTCGGCAGATACTTTGGTGTTTGATGTTTCAGAGTTCTTGAAACAGATGGTGAAGCACTGAGAGCAGACGGATCGGTGAGATCATCTGAGCTTCACTGATGCCTGTCAGGTGTAACACTAATGGTGTATGTGTGTGTGTGAGGGGGTTTCTGGCCCTGAGGCCGAAGAGCAGCCAGGTCACAGAGTAACCCAACACATCCACCCCTGCTAATGCTTTCATATTTTCCAAAGCCTTTCTCTCCTTTGCTCAAAAATACAACATTTGATTTGTAAGATTTCAGAACTTAAGATCTCACACAAAAAAAACAAAAACAAAAGGTTGTTAAAGATCTGAGCATTTTGCATTAAAGAGTCTTCAGTGTGTTTTTTTGAACAGTATGCATCAGGCACTGAGTTGAAACTACATTTGAAGGCTGAGCTTTACACTCATACAACCTCAGGAAGCCTTAATCACGTCCAGATGTGCTCTTATTATAATTGATCACTTTAACTTGCTCCAAAAAAGTTGCGGTGATTTCTTGAAGACAAGTCATACTGTGAATCACTGAGGTGGATGTTTTTAATGACAGGGTCTGAATCATAGCAGCTATGGTGGGAAGTCAGAGACTGATCATTTTTTATGCTAAGGTTACAAATTGAAAGCAATTATTATTATTATGCTCACTATATTCTAACTTTTATATCATCATCAGGCGTGAAGTGTTTGAAATGTGGAAGCTGGAGTTTTGGTTTTTTGAGGTTCACATGATGTCAGTTTGCAGAGAGCTGAGCTGTCCAAATGAAAGAGGTGAAGCCCAGATGCCTTTTCCAGACATTCTCAGCATCCATTCTAACATATACACTCCTCACAATAAGTTAAGTCAGTGGATTTCATACATAAGGTGTTTGTTTCACTTCAGTGATTTTTGGGATAAGGAGCCAATTGTATCAGGGTGATAGACACACCTCATTTAGTGTTTTCCATGTAATGGTCTCACTGTGTACAGTGAGCCTTACATATTGGAGCCAATACCAAAAAACACAAAAAGACAACCCTTTACAATGTGGCATCAATTTCAACATTCTGGGGGTATAAAAAGCTGCTACTGTCAGTAAGTCATTCCCAGTTCATCATTCAAGCAGCCATGTGACCTGGACAATGCAGCAGTGGTCTACCGTCCTGTTCACTGATGAGTGTCGGGTCACCTTGCACAGAAATGATGGTCGTCAGTGTTGCTGGAGAAGACAAGGTGAGCGATACACTGAGGTCAACATGGTCCCCAGGGTTGGCTTTGGTGGAGGAGGAGCAACAGTCTGTGCAGGCATCACCAGTCAGCTCAGAACAGATTTGGTGATTGTAGATGGTTCTGTCACTGCACGTTCTTACCTCAGAGACATCATAGAACACATCATCATCCCCCAGTTCCACCAGCACACCCCCAACTTTCTGTTCATGGATGATGATGCTCCACCACATGGTGCCAGAAGTGTCACAGATGGACTTCAGGAAGTGGGAGGGCCTCATATGGTTTGACCAGCAATGTCCCCTGACCTGAACCCCATAGAGCAGGTCTGGGACCAGCTGAAGCAGAGACTGGATGCTCGTACCTCACCCCCACGTGACCTGTCAGAACTGTGTGTAGCACTTGTGGAGGAGTGGAACTCATTGCCTCAGAACAACATCATGAGGCTGGTGAGGAGCATGAGACGTCTCTGTCAAGCTGTCATTGAGGCAAATGGTGGAAACAATATCCCGAACTTACTGTGAGGAGTGTATGTTTGAAAAGACAGGTAAGGCCTCTCTACCTGTGATATAACATAAATTATCCAGTTACATAACCCATATGGCAATACAAAATGTAGATTAAGTCCTTTTGTTGTAGAAAGTAACATAAAACCCTTTAATAATGCAGATATCTGTCAGGATATTATGAGTCTTGTCACTTCTTGTCACAGAAGAAAATCTTAACAAATATGGGTGTTAAAGAAGGTGAATATGAATCTCAGTCTTTTTTGTTCAGAGTGATGGCTGAATTGGGTTCTCTTGTGTCCAATCCAGGATACATTTTCATCTGACGTGTCAAACAATCGTATCAGTGTCAGTGTAACTTACTACTTCTCAGGGTGTCTTAATGCTGATGTAAAATGTTTATTGTTAGTTATGAATATCAAGTTGTAAACAGTGGAGCTCATGTTGGACTGACCAACACAATCACCTGTATGATTCTTTCACACACCGCTGAGGCTTAAATAAACATGCCTTCCACAGTACAAATTTTTATGGCCAAGAAGCATTCTTACCATGAAGAAATAATGTAATGTAATTACAGATCAGTGTGTGACATCTGTGTCCTAAGACACAGTTAAAAAGCAAATTAGTGTAATTCCCAAAAGTCTTCCTCTTAGTCTTAAAATCTGATTCAATTCCATACATTGTGTTAAATATGTTCGTGGTCTCTGCTGCGTCACTTGTCTGTTCCTGATGCAGAGTAATGAGTAATGAATGAATGATCAGTGGTGGCGGCCATACTGGAAATGCTAAAGCAAGAGGTGGAGCTAGAGCTTCCTAGATAGCACCTAAAGGGCGCCCGTCAGTCACGTGAGCTGAGCTGTGCATCTGATTGGACGAACTTATCGCTACTACTGAGTTTGAAAAAATAAATCACATGCAGTGTGTGCCTATAGCAGTTGTTCTAACCAGGCTGTAAATGTTTTTTAATGCTGTAAAAATCTGTTTTTTGTTTGTTTGTTTGTTTAACTTTTTTTTTTTTTTTTTTTTTTTTTACTTTTCTGGCTTTTTGCATTTCCACATAGGCTTCATTTTTCTAAACCTAATGTTACCAATTTTCAATTACAATTCTCTCTCTCTCTCTTTTTTGTTGTTATTATTAGTGGCCATAAATTATTGAATAATAATAATAATAATAATAATAATAATAATAATAATAATAATAATAATAATAATAATAATAATAATGACTCATTATTATAATTATTGTATACCTTTGGTGGAAAACTTGAAAAATTAGCAACTAAAATCCTTATCAAGCCATGGTGTATTGAGGGCGGGGCTCTGAAACCATTGTCAAAGGAGCCGTTTTGCCTCATCTCACCTGGATTAAAGTCATTGAGGAGCCATAAAATCTACGTCACCTTCATGATAAAGACAATATGGCGTATAAAATTTTGTGCATAGTTAAAATGCATTGAATAACTATATAAACAAGAAGTTTTTGAATTTATGAAATTGTAGAACCATTAAAAGAAAACTTGAATTTGATCAGATATATTGATAATGTCCCTCAACTCATCTTTTTTTTTTGTTTGTTTGCTCATTTCTGCCACATTTCAAGCATGCATATTAAGCCAGCAGATTGGCGGTTAAATAAGTAATTCCGTCCGGGAAAGGACAGTTGTTGATGTTGCAGGAGGTGAAGAGAGGTGGCAGGCTTTATGTGATGCAGTTAGTTCAACAAAATGTTGAATCATAATTTTACTGAGTGTAAATGTCATTTAGTTCAGTAATACTTTTTAAAGCTGCAGGGAGCCACTGCAGGATTCAAAGAGCCACGTGAGGCTCCAGAGCCGCGAGTGGCAGACCCCTGAAAACAAACTGATACTAGTGGAGGATATTTTTAAAATCTTTATGCTAAAATTGTTTTAACCCCACATAAATGCTCTTTGAACTATTTTTTAATTTTTATTTTAGCTTCGCGTGTCTGATTTAGTAACAGAAGATCCCTTGACTTTACTCTTGTCACCTATTAATTTACGGTATTTTTCATTTGGGCTGGCACAAAAAAAGCAGCTCTCGTTGATCAATTACTTTATCTCAGATGAGACTGTCAGCAGTGTAAAAACCTTGGTGCCATCCTGATAAGGTTGAGGAAAGATGGACGGTAAGACTTTTTAAAAAAAAACTATCCACATGAGGTTTTATCAAGGCGTATATTTCTGTAGTGTCTCCTAATAATATAGTCTCATACAAATGACCCATTTCCTCTCAAGCACACATCCTGAAAAGCAAAAAAAATGTTGGCACATTGCCACGCGCTTCTCTTTCGAGCAGTCTGTGTAAAATCTACAGAAACATTCATCAACTGCAAAGTATTTTTATTGCTATGAATGAAGTCTGCATCCTAGCTTTCAGATAAAACCCCTCTCTGTGTGTCTTGTCCCGTCCTTGTCCGGGTGGTCGCAACAACCCCTGCCTCTGCACAGAGCGCGAGCTTTCTGCTGCTCTGTTATTTGATCCCTGCTCTTTCTTTGCTGGGAAGAAAAGCTCGCCTCTTTCCCACGCTCTGAGGACACGTGGTGCCCGGAATGAATCGGACTCAGAAGGACCTCCCTCCCCGGTAATACGTCACCTCCCTCGCTCGCTCTCAGAGTTCATCGTTCTTAATGGTATGAATTCAGCAGAATATTGTTGGCAGCGCGTCATTATAAATATCAGCGCGTTACGTGACAGCTGTGCGTTGATATCCTGAGAGTTTGACTGTCTTGACTCTCCTCTGGGGCGGCATACATGCGCACCGACATGTTCAGATAGGACAGGACGCTCCTCCTGTTGAGTCAGGCCCTGGTTGTCCCGGGTGTCGGCGCCAAATCGTGGGACAGTGCAGTGATCCAACCGGCACTCCGTTAACAAAGGAGCCACACACCACTGCGCGGCTCTGGCTTCTTTCAACACACAGCGATAGACCAGAGATATGGCTGCAAAAATAGAAACCAAGTTGTTTTGTATTATCCACTGTGACCTGTTTCCGTTTAGGAATTTAAGGAAAATTTGGCTTTAACTTACAACTTCCACTTACGGGCAAATTTTTAGATTCTTAATGAACAAATAACTGTGGTTCACTTCGTGCGCTTTTACGCACATACGGTAATCCTGTGCGCCAGTGATAGTTTGAAATGGGTTTCTACTCTTCACACAGCTGGAGAAATTATGTAGCCCACCAAAGAGGAATCCTGAGAATGTGTGAAACATGTGTTTCAAGTAGTTAATGTCTTTTTGAAGTATATCTAGACAACTATTTCGTGGCTGTATCTGTGTTGGCTGCTTCCCAGACGCACAATACCAAGAAAGACTCATTGCTGCGAAGTGGTGGGGGGCCGAGAGGGGAGAGCAAATGCCACAGAGTTTAGGGGGAGAAACTCCTCCAATCGGAGAAACTTTTGGCTCCTGCGGTCTGTGCAAATGTTTTCCAAGTGTCCAGACGCAGTGCAGCCAAAGCTCTGATAGCGGACAGATGTTCCTGATTTTCCAGAAGATGTTCTGCTCCATTCAGTAACCCCAAGAAAGAAACATTTATATAACAAATGTAATAAAATGTGTTCTAATCCTAAAATGACCAACTCCTGGAGTTAAATCTCAAATAAAAAAAGAAGAAAAAAAAAACAAATGTGCTGAGAGAGTTTTGAACTTGAGTGCCAACTGTTCATTTGAAGACTGTGGAAGGAAACACTTCTTCTACTGTAGCTGACATAAAAAAAACTCTGTGTTAGGCATCCACCACATTTCTATGAATGAGTCAGAGCTGCAGTCTTTAGTTTGGAGCGTTTGCAGCTGTGAGAGAAACAAACAATCAGACTGGCAGGCACGTCATACAGTCACCTGCAGGTGCAAAAAAAAAAAAAAAAGTACCCAAACATTTTTTTTTCATCACAGCCCCAAAACCTCAAATTTTAAAACACCTGAAGTTCTATTTTATTAGATAAGATGACGGAGGTGAACCTGGCCATGCTTGATGTACTCTGAGGTGTTCTGTTATTACAAATTACAAGGCATGCTCTTACTTGATGCCATAAGACAAGCTTGGTCAGATTCTATCTGTTAATGGCAGCCATGTGTTTTGCTATATCATAAAAAATAATGGACACAGTGAACACAACAACTGTGTTAACGTGAGATAGCTGCTGGAGTCTGTTATTTAGCAGAATAAATTGGTTGCTGGTTGTACTCCTGATGGTTGATGATTCTCATAGACTGCATAATAAATGGACGTAGTCTCTGCAACATCACCTGTTTGTTTCTGAAACAGAGTTTTGAAGTTTATTGGCTGGAGCGGCCATATTGAAAATGAGGCAGGTTTTAAGTCTCCACACTAACAGCTAAAGGATGCCCGTCAGTCATGTGCGCTGAGCTGTGCTTCTGATTGGGTGAACTCACAATCTTATCTTTTTTTAAGTTATTTTTGGGGGCTTTTTATGCTTTTAATGTGAGAGGACAGGACAGTGGATAGAGTCGGAAACAGGGTGAGAGTAGACAGTGACATGAGGGAAAGCAGCCACAGGCGGGACATGAACTCGGGCTGCCCACTCAAGGTCTTTTGGTATATGGGGCACAACCTAAACCACTAGGCCATCTGCGCTGTGAACTAGCTATGTTAATATCTGGTAAACCACCAAGTTAGAAACAAACAATTCACCCCCTGTACAGAGTGTGCTGTTAGCAAAGTATTTGATTCAGACAGGAGACTTTTTTGGTACCAGACTGTAAACATTTCTGCTGTCATTTTTTTTTTTTTTTTTTTTTTTTTTGGGGGGGGGGCTTGGTGTGTTTTTTATTTTTTACTTCCAGTGCTTCTGAAGCCAGCCTCAAGTGAACGCTCGATGAACTGCAGATTAGAGCACTTCCGCATTGTCTCATATTTTCAGAGTGGAGGCTGCTGCTTCATTATTCTATAAACCAGCTTCAGCAGAACTTCAGAGCTGCCCATCGAACATTTTTCATGTCCCACCTGTTTTCTGAATTTAACGTTTTCTACCTCTTTCAACTTCCATTCTCTCTTTGTTATAATGTCTTTTTGGTCATGTTTTGCACTTGTGGGCCACCGTACAATAGTCTAAAGCGAAGTACATGCTCATGGTCATGCAATTAACTGTGCCGTAAGAAACAGGTATATTCACTGGTTTACTGAGGCTGCGACCTCCTTTTGAAGGATTTCTCCCACACTTGATGCGCAGACGCTTGGTCACACACTCACGTAGACAGATGCAGCCACAGAACAAATGTACAGTTCGGAGTGTGGGAAAAGAGGACAGTGTGAAAGCCGCCAAACCACCCGAGCGAAAAGCGGTTTATAAAGTGCGACACAGATGAGACGAAGTACGCGGGCTGCCAAACGGAGCAAACGGCACCAAGAGGAGAGGCAGACGTGTATAATATACCTGCTGTGGTTTCTCTCTCTCTCTCTCTCTCTCTCTCTCTCTCTCTCTCTCTCTCTCTCTCTCTCTCTCTCTCATCCATCCAGACCTGTCACTTTCACACCAAATCTTTCTGTCAAACGGTGGCCCTATCTTTCACCACCTCTCTCTCTCTCTCTCTCTCTCTCTCTCTCTCTCTCTCTCTCTCTCTCTCTCTCTCTCTCTCTCACACACACACACACACACACACACACACACACACACACACACACACACACACACACAGGCACCCAGTTCCCACGGTGGCGGGGGGAGCCGAGCGGCGTGTCAATCTGCGCACAGCGTCACCTCTTTTCACTTGCAAAAAGGAAGTAGTGCAGGGCTTTTGTTATTTGAAGTCCCACAGTCTAGTCGTTTGAAAACAACTGGAATATATCCGCAGTTTATTATTTAAACAGCCGCCGGTTATCTCCTCCTGGTGTTTTTGAACGGATCATTACAACCGTTTGGGGTTTGACCGCATTTTCCATTTTGTCCGTTGGTTTTTACTTCTCTCGCATTTTTTTTCAAGTCGATTCCCAAATCCTGCATTCATTTTGAACGCACACGAAACCTCTCACCATTACATGGATTTTACAAGAAAAGTGACGCGCCACACTTTAATCAAACTTTCATTCATTTGGTTTCATATTTGTGCGCAAATTTAGAAATGTGTTCAAAGGTGTTTTAGTCACACTGTAGGGGTCAAGTATTTCTCACACACCTCTCCTGTGTGTAGTGTATCATGATCAGCGCCCTCATCGCCCTGAGCCTTTGAGAAAGTTTGTCAAGAAGTCTCAAACCCTCCTTCTTGACTTCAATCATTATCACTGATATTTTTAAACTTCCCCATATGAAGAGTGTTATTCCCTCACAGGAGGAATTCAGTGAATTATCAAATTAACCTGTTTGAGGTTAAATGTTAAAAACTAATGCAGTCATCCCTGTGCGTTAATATAAGCTGGACACAAATTTTCTGAATGGCTCTTGACTTTATTTTCAGCAACTTTTTGGTTTTCATGAGTGAAGTGCTCTAAGCTGTCTCCATTTAAAGCGCAGCCAGTGAAACGTAGAGGGAGTTCCTGTTGATGTTAATCCGGTGGTTGATCCCTCGCACCGTGCCCGCTTTCTCAGCACTTTACTGCTCTGGCAGTACCATGCCTCTGGCTCTGTAGTCCGCTTCCTGGGGTCTGCAACAGGAGATCGGATGTAGGGCCCACCGTTAATATTGCTGCGGGCGGCTTGTTTAATATTTCTGCAACAACATTTGGCTCCCCCTCGGATGGCCACGCCCCCTCCCTGAAAATTCACAGGAGCCTTGATCCCTCCCCCTAACCGAGCCGGCAGCCTATAACCTCCCCGGGTTTCCGCCCATTCCTCCACAGTTGATTCTTTAGGACTGTATTGTCATGCAAATAGAGGACGCGTAAAATATTCCCCCAGAGCGCAGCGCAGGGCAGAGACTCACACACGGATCACGCGGTGGACACAGACCTGGGACCTACGGTGGATTTGTATCAATTTCGTCGCTACGGAGCCGTCCATGTTTCTCAGGTAAGTCCCAAATCTGCAGCGGATTAAATGTTGAGTGGCAAAAAAATGAGCGTTGTATCCGTGCGTAAAGGTTTACGCGTGGAGTACCCTGCTCTGACTGCTGGATGTGGAGGAATGCAAAGTCCTCTCCAAGTGTGTTGGTGCTGAATCGGGATTCATGTGGACTCATTTTGCCTTTTCTGTCTCTACCAGACCACATGAGCAACGACATATAGCCGGGACGTGCAGCCAGGACCAGGAAAGGGGGGGGACTCTTCAAAGCTGCGGAGGCTGCCCTGAGGAGACAGTGGTCTTATTCCAGTTTCACCGAGTGGAGTCGGAGGTGTCTGTCCTCTCCATCCCCTGCCACAGGCTACCTGCTGCTGCTTCAGAGAGAGGGAATACATCTCCAGACCTCTGGATCACTTCTCAGCACTCTGATGATGTTTTAGAGGATTTTAGGATCTCTCATATATTTACATTTTTTGCACACCGAGTGTGTTATTTCATCTCTTGTCCTTTTTGGGATATAATCACAGATCCTTTTCCTGATTTAAGACTTTAAAGTGCCTTAATAACTGGTGGTAATCCTGTACAACTGTGGCATTATCATCAGACCAGAGACGCTCAACAGGGAGAAGACGATTATTGTTAGATTTAGAGCCCGGGCAGGATTAGTGGTTTCCCCACCCTCCAGCAAGCTGCAACAATGAGCCAGGCGGATGTGTCGACTTGCTCCGCGCCGCAGAGAGTTTTCCAGGAGGCGGTTAAGAAGGGCAACACCAAGGAGCTGCATTCTTTACTGCAGAACATGACAAACTGCGAGTTCAACGTAAACTCCTTCGGGCCTGAAGGACAGACGGCCCTGCATCAGTCCGTCATTGACGGAAACCTGGAGCTGGTAAAACTGCTGGTGAAGTTTGGCGCAGATATCCGGCTGGCCAACAGGGAAGGGTGGAGCGCTTTACACATCGCCGCCTTCGGGGGCCATCAAGACATTGTGCTATACCTCATCACCAAGGCCAAGTACTCATCTGGGGCCCGGTGATCTGTCTCTGCTGTCAGGTAAAAAATAAAATAAAAAATCAGAAAACAACAAATGGAAATAGACTGCAACACACGGAAAGCCAAGCTCTTGCTCTTCTTAGTTGTGCCAAATTTTAATTTTTTTTTTTTTTTTTTACAAAAAATAGTCAAAACAGGCCTGCGCAGTTCTCCCCTTAGTTTCAGCCAAACGGGGTTCGCTGTGCGCTCCGGAGCCAAGCACCACATGGGTCACACACACACACACACACAAACACACACACACTCACACCGCGCTGCAGCACGAATCTCTGGAAAAAAAAGCAACGCTATTTCGGTAAGTTTGTTGGTACTAAAGCTTTCCTCTTGAATGTGTCTCTTAGATCCACTCTAAAAGAAGCCAGTGTCTGTGCAGTGTGTGTGTGTGTGTGTGTGTGTGTGTGTGTGTGTGTGTGTGTGTGTGTGTGTGTGTGTGTGTTTGGACTCCAGAGTGCAGATGGCCCAGTTTTATTTTATTTTGACCCTCCCATCTCTAGAATACAGCTGAGAAGTTTCTCTGACACGTTGCCTCTCATTTAAAAACATTCTTTAAGTTATTTTTTTATTATTTTTTTTAAAAAAGAAATTAACGGCACTTGATGCTTATGTGGCTGCATGCTGGAACACCTGAACGGAAAGACACACGAACAAGGGTTGCCCTCTGTTGACTACCAGGGGTCTGATTTTTCTTTCTTTTTTTTTTTTTTTTTTTTTTTTTTGTAAACTCAAAGAGCGGCATTGTGGCTATCCAACACGCTTTCAGATGTGTAATCATTATGAAACAACAATTCTGACTCTATTATTGTTGTGAAGTACTGTACACAATAGCTTTATGTTTCTGCGTCCTTTTGAAAGAGATAGCTGGATGCGCTCTGTGTTGACATAGCCATGCTGGCGTCCAACTTTTCAGGCCAGTGTGACCATTTTTTTTTCTTGAGTCAATGTGTTGTATTATAAGAAAACCGCTGCTTCCGCTATGTATCAAAACAAAAGTCGCATTACTTATTTTGGAATTCACTTTATAATCTCCTTTCAGTATTTTATGAACATCCTAGTCATCACTGTGAAAGCGGGCTGGGTTTTTCTTTAATTTATGAAGGTACATTGAGAAGATGCATTTTCTTTTTTCTTCTTTTTTCTTCTTTTTTTTGAATATATTGTGGTTCTTCTTACAAATCTTGCGTGTAAGAGGGTGATTCAAGCTGCTTCAGTCTCGTAGTATAAACTGTCCCGTGTGGAGGTAAATCTACCCAGAATCCCCCTCTCTGTTACAGCCTGGTGGTGACCCCTCAAGAGGACTTTCTCCCCTCCTCCCTCTTCTCCCATTTAAAGGACTTTTGCATTTGCCAGCTACCTCGACTCTAAAGTATTCTCAAGTTGCTCAGCTCTCTCTCTCTCTCTGTCTCTCTCTCTCTCTCCGCTCTGCCACGTTTTGTTCGGAGTCTGCAGAGGACCACAAATTGTTTTTTTTGTTCTATGTTTTGGGAATCCCATACAGGAGGTGCAATGAACCCATTCCTGCAGCCTCAGTCGGGACAGTTTATTCTACACTACAACCAAACCATGTCTGACAAGCAAAGCGTCAAGTTTTTCTTCTTCTAGGGACTCTTAATGATCTGTTTCTCTGTATTTCCTTTTACTGCCTTTGTTGCATACCCCACTCCCCCCCCACCACCACCAAAAAAAACCCTCCCCTATCGTTCCTTCTATATGTCAGTCATCATCATTTATGTTTTTTTTTTCAGTTATACAAAAATGGAATTTTGTCGCATGACTTTTAAACGCAGGGAGTTTTATTGCACAAAAATGCGGAGCCTTGAGCGCCCCCACTGTTCGGGCGGCCTAACTGCAGGAGCAAAGGCTTTTGAATAGTTAACTTCTTACTACTGAGCAGGACCCTGATACTGTTGGACAATGAAGACTTAAAAAAAGAAAACAAGACCACATGACCCTTTGCAGGATTTCACAGAAAAGGAAAAATTGGTTCCATAAAGATTCCTGAAAGTCACCCATATATTTGTTTCAATGCTGCTTGTTTTGTTTTTGTTTTTGTTTTTTTAATTTTACAAATCCTTATGCTCAAATCACTAACAGTTGTGTCAAAGCTTCACTGCAGCACAGGTCCACTTCATGAGAAGATGTTTGAGAGGGTGTGTTCTTAAGTTCAGTGTGTGTGTGTGTGTGCGTGTGTGTGTGTGCGTGTGCTTCTCATGAATCTCTCTCCAACTGTGTGTAACTGTGTGGCCCCCAGTCACCAGACTGACATCTTCCCTTTGTTGCAACCTGGAACAATCCCCCCCCAAAAAGTGAAGCGATAGATCCACTACACCATGGTATAGATTTGATATCAGGCAACGAATGAAATATGCATCGCTTGTCTAAACTTGATGTTTTCTTTTTTTTTTTTTTTTTCTTTTTTTTTTTTTTTTTTTTGAATATTGCACTGATGACTGTTGTTGAAAAGTTGGCGTTTATGTGTCAACATTTAAATTTTTTTCTAAATAGAAAAAAAAACAAACACAACAAAATACTATTGTATAAATATATGCTCCAGGTGATGATGTCCTAATTTGTGTGTGTGTATTACTTTGTTGGAAAAAAGTTTTTTTTCCTCAACAAAGATGTGTGTATCTCTGTGATTGGATATATATATATATATATATATATATATATATATATATATATATATATATATATATATATATATATATATATATATATATATATATATATATGCTGATGATGATGATGATATCAATATCTTGGGGCACTTTCTTCTCTGAAGTGCTGTCTTCCTGTTTTATTTGAAAGGGGAATAATACATTTGATGGTAAGATCATTGTAACATGATTAAAAATTGCACGGTTGTATGGTTGTGTGGCTTACCAGGGTCATAACATTTATGACGTGAGGAGCCAGCCGCCGGATTGGTGAACATGAGTAAGAAGTTTTTTTTTTGTTTTGTTTTTGAATAAGAAAAAAGTGGTGACTTCTTTGGACCAAGATGTGTTTCTGGTCTTGCTTCATTTCAAGCAGGAGGAAACGGCTGATTTTTCATGAGTGATGCAGATGTTCCACCATGTTTGATTTATTATTATTATTATTTTTTTAATGTTTGTTTTCTTTGTTTTTTTTTTCTTAATGTTTTGAACGTTCGTAACACTGTGATGATGACGTGATGTCACGTGGAGATGAGTGCTGTATTATTTTTGTACGTTTGTGTACAAGCCAGTAAAGAAATCATTAAACTCAAACCTTCTGTGTGTATGTATACATTTCTTCTCTCCTGTGATTTTCCTCGAAAAAGTTTGGGAAACACACCCCTTCCCTCCCCACCCCTCCCCTCCATCTCTCTCTCTCTCTCTCTCTCTTCCCCCGCCGATGTTTTCCAAGCCATGCCCAACCCAGATCCTCCATTCTCTCCCTTTGTCATTCATCTGGCCTCATCCTTTCACTGCCGGGATAAAGGAGCCCTGGTGCATTCTGGGTAGGCCCAGTTTAAAGAAGGGTCCCCTCCCCTGTGTGTGTGTGTGTGTGTTGCAGGGAAGCTGGTTTTATGTTACACACACACACACACATGAAACTTCCCAGCACACACTTCTTCTCACTCGTGCTCTTTGCTTTAACTTCAACAAACCTCCTGATTCTGCTTTATGGTTTCATTGTTTTGTGAATTCTGTTGTGAAACATCCTGCTGTAATGATGCATGGAATTGACCTGAAAATACTCTGATTTTCCTGTTACTTGCTCTCATATGAGTTGGATCAGTCAGGAGTGGAAAAATATTGCAACACATGGACGCATCTGCAGCCAAGAACTGTTCAGAAAGCTTTGGGTAACGTTTTGTTTAACACATGCATCCCCCCCTCACACCTGTTTATTTGAAATGCGCCCTTTCTTTAAGTCATGTTCTCGCCTTGTTTCTTGGAAACGCTGAGTTGCGACTGATGTTGCACGGCTGTGGGAGGGTCGTGGGAAAAGCGTCTCTCTTTCTACATGCCAGACCTGTTTATGTTGTAACATTTCTAGGTGTCGCCGGTATTTAAGAGAAAACGTTTGAGCAACAGAGGGAACTTACGGATGTGATGTAGTGTAATCTGAGTGCTGTGTGATGCTGATGGATTAATTGTGCAGTGAAAGTTTTTTGAGTAGCTGTTAAATTCCCCAGCCGTGCCTCAGTCTGATGCTCTGCTCCCTCCTCACACCATCTCCTCTGTGTTTTGATACCGAACAGGCTATCTGGCTTTCTCCTTGCCAGTCCTTTCCTCTCTCCCTCCCAGTCTCTCACTTCTGCAGGATGTTTTTGTTGAGCTGGGTCCCCTATTGTTCACACACTGAGTTGGCTGGCCTCCCAGGGTTGCTGCTGCTGGCTGCAAGGCCCCCTAATAGGTTCTTCATGTGCCTGGGCCTTGGTCTGGCTTGCATGGAGCAGCTTGCAGTGAGCCAGAAGGCATTTTGGGAACATTTCTGCAGAAAGAACTGGAGGAATTGTTTGGGGGACTGCATTAAGTTCTGAATATTTAAACCAGAGCAGCAGCAGCAGAATAAACAGGTCAGGAAGGAAAAAAAATGCATCCAGCCTTATCAAATATGGTAGTGATGCACTTGTGGTCTGGGCGTCCATGAGTTCATCACTATCATAAATTCTTATTTTCAGTATGAACATCATTGATTATACTTCTATAAAATGATCACCACACCCATTCAAACATGAGGTCCCTCCCGAAAACGAGAAGTAGCATCTCAAGAGGCTAACCTCTAATAAATCAGACGACAGGTCTATGGTTCATGGATCTGTCACTAACTCTAGTTCCTACTTTAGTCCACTTGTCTCCTCCTACCTCCCTTCCTCCGCCCACACACCCAACACAGCATCGTGTGGATTTGCTGTTCATCATGAGACTGGGGTCCACATTCGAGATTTCCTGCTGCTTAACAGAAGGTTTTTTCTTGCCGCCATGATGGAGGGATTCATGATTGGCTATTTGGATTCATGTTGGGTGTTGGATGTATATATTTGTATATATATGTATATGTGTATCTTTATATGTATATATGTATCTATGCATATATGTATATCCTTAAAATGAGGAGCTTTGTGCTCTATTGTAAAGTGTCTTGAGATAACACTTGTTATGAATTGGCGCTATACAAATAAAGATTGATTGATTGATTGATTGATTATCAGTGTGAGTGATTTTTACTGTTTTTAACAGAAGTTCAGCAGAATACTTTCTGCTGAGTTTGAGTTTCTCAGCAGCTGAAATGATCTGTAACTATCTGCTCTCAATCTGTTCAATAAGCTCACTGTTCAGCAGCTCATATTTATATCCAGGAGGGTGACAGCCCTCACTTAAAGGGTTAAACTCAGTCTATAAGGCACCAGATTAACCAAACATCTTTTAATGTGTGTTAAAATGTGTCAACCTGAACTTGTTCTGTAAGAGCTCCTCGTTCTGTCAGGCCAGTGTTCAATGACTGGAGCTCAGACCGTGGATCTTAGGCTCTACTTCCTGAAAGTGCCTCTGACCAATCAAGACGGTTTTGTGTACAGGATAAATGATGCAATACAAACGGCTTCATTGAACGTTTTTCCTATGAGAACACATTTGAGGAACTTTACAGTTGTTGCAGGACGGTTGTTGAGTGATGGCAGGCCACGTAAAGAGGAACTCAGAGTAACGTTCAACAGGTTTTCCAAGGACTTGAGTCAGAAAGCTGTTTTGGTTGTTTATGTATTGCTGCATTTTTTTTTTCTGGACAGTTTTTATTCTAAACATGTTGATCTAATTAATTACTTTCCTAAAAAGTAATTTATGTATGCCTCATCCCGTCTCCACCCAGCTTTGGGTGCAATTGGTGTGAGTCACTGAAAACACCTGTTGATGTAAATATGTTTAGAATTACTGTGGGGGCACGGCACTGCAGTTATGTGAAAAGCTTGTGGCTGTTCAGATGCACACTTGTTGACCAGAGGCCTTGTTCATGAATCAGTTCAGTGTTTAAAATGATTTTACCTTAAATCAGTCACAAGCAATGATGTGGGGGATAAAGAAGTGTGGTGTTATTTTCAGATAGGCTTGTAAAAATTGGAAATTAGTTGGAAATTTTCAGAAATTAATGTGAATTAACTGCATTTTCCAAAAATAGATAAATATAAGGCATTTTGATTTGTTATATGCAAACATGTCTGATACAGTTTTTAAATGACACTGAGATGAATTTTTCCTAACTGAGTCTAACTGTACTAAAGATACGCATAAATATTTGTCATATGAAAACATACATGCACATAATGCCCCATGCAACATTATAAATGACACTAATCAGTTTTTAGAACTGTAGATATTTCAATGGTTTCATCTATTGCTAAAGGATATACAATTAGCCAAATAAGCAGTTCACCATCCACTGTTTTATGGACAAATAAACAGGAAGATGAAAGCTAATTACTTATGTCTGTCAGTTGGTGGTCTAATTTTGGCTAAGCTAACAGAAAACTAGCTAGCTAACTGGCTAGCTAGCCTCTAAAAATGATCCACATCTTGATGATTATCTCTTAGTTTAACTTAAATGTGTCCATTATTTGAAGTTAAAGCACACATCAGATATTTTTACCCTCAGTACTTCATCAAAACTTACCTGGACAGGACTTCTAGAGTCCAAATCCAGAAATGTGGTCTCGGTTGAAATACTGTAGGCTGGTGAAGTAGAGATTCATGATGTTTGGAATTGTTTGCATCATAGACTGTATGAACTTAGTCTCCATGAGGTCACCTGTCTATTCCTGATACAGTGAAATAAAAATGATTGTTGGATGGGGCCTTATTGGATTTGATGCAGGCTTTGAGCTTTCTTGCTAACAGCTATAGGGTGCCTATCAGTCATGTGAGCTGAGCTGTGCTTCTGATTGGACAAAATAATCCTAATGTCATATAAGGCCCCGTTCATAAGACAGCGGTACAAGGGTGAAACGCAAACGTTTTTTTTTTTGCATTTTGGCCTCTCGTTTATATGGAAACGCCGTTTCAGCCGACCTAAAACGCAACTTTAAAATGCCCTCCAGAGTGGAATTTTAATGAAAGGCTGCAGCCTCTGTTGCCGTATAAACGGCAAGCCGGCGTTTTCAGTGAAAACGCTGACGTCACGCTCCGTTTTGCGCGTGCCGTTCCACTTTTTTTGTGGGAAGTTTTGCGAACCGGACAATAACAACGGTTAAATGGCAGATTTACCATGTTGTGCTTGTGCTGCTGAATCTGCTGACTGCCTTTAACAAAACGTTCATCTGTTGCTCCACTTCTGCTCTCAGATAAGACGTATTTAATATATACACCAGATGATCAGCCCGTCTCTTCTTTGGCGGCAGACTACCAAAAGACTCTACAGTTATATCGCCACCTACAGGCCTTGTATACATACTACAGTGTTTTCAGTCCCTCAGTGTTTCCGTGTGAACACAAATTTTTTTTCTCTGCGTTTTTTGCTTTATCAAGTGAAACGCTGTGAAGCGTTGATGTATAACTGGCGCCTAAACCTGTGAGTTAGAAAAAAAATCCACCCCTGTCCAGTGTGTGCCGATAGCAAAATTAGCTTTATAGAGTCAAGCTGTTTTCTGAACCAGGCTGTAAATAGTGCTGTTAAAGTCCTTTTTTTGTTTGTTTGTTTTTTTGTCTTGGTGTGTACTTGACTTCTGGTCTTTCTGCAGCCAGCCTCTAGAGGTTTCTCCATGAACAGCAACTTTTAGCACTTCTGCATAGGCTTCCCTTGGTTTGCACATGTGATTCACGGTACACGGTGAATTTGTATTCAGTCATGTTGTTTCAAACAAGATTGTTGAAAACCTCATTCAAGTTGATAAGAAATAATAACACATTTTTAAAAAAATTGGGGGAACTTTCTGAAATTTACCAGATTTTCCACCCCTTTGCAACCCTTTATCCAGATTGTTTTATCTTTTATTACATTATTTATCAGGATGTGCTATTCTCCTCATTATAATGCGTGCTGACCGACTACTGAGTGCAGTCAAAGGAAGCAGAACAAACTCCAAAGACGACTTCATCACCTCAAAGTGATTTAACTGGGATTGAATGTTTCTTATAGCTTGAAGCTTAGCTTCAGTTTCTTATCTTGTCACTTCGAGCCAAATGAAGCAGTTATTCAGAGCTCACCAGCAACTTCTGATAAACTCACAGTGAGTCTGCATCCTGACCAGAACACAGGTTTTGATGGATGAGTCTGTCTTTAGCCAGCATAGATCCCTAAGGCAGAGCTGGCCCACAGTTTACCATGTTTGCTCCACCAGCTGTTCCGCCTTTACGACACAGTGCCCTTAGCAACAGGTAACACTGGTCCACAAGGTTGAATGATGGAATAAGGAAGTGCTCATCTTTAAGATTTTGTGTGTTTTTGTTTTGAATCATTTCAGTGCAGATGTTTAAGCATCTTCTTGAGCGCGTTTCTCCACTGTTGTGCTTGTTTTTGACTTTTACTTGCTGTATATTTATAAAGATGTGTTGTTTGCGTCTTTGTTCCTGATGATCTTTTGGGTTTTGCAGATAGTTTGCCCTTCTCAGTCCTTCTTAACTCATCAGTCCTTAACTTGTCAGCAATTTGCATCTTCACTGATCCTGTGTGACTTGTCTTTTTTCCCTTGAGAACTGAATTAAGTCAAGTTTTATTACATTGTTTTCTGAAGGATAGTGAACTCAGTGCTCTGGCTCATAAGGAGCTAAATCAGCACAGTGTCCGTGCTGCTGCTTGAGGATGACAGTGAGCTTTAAGTCCTGCTGATACGACACTTTCTCCATGAAAACAAAAACATGTCTGTTGCTAAACGCGAGCAAATGAGCACCCCCCCCCCCCCCTCCCCAGAGTCTGCCTGTGACTAAGAAAGGGAGTAAAAGAACGAGAGAGAGAGAGAGCGAGAGAGAGAGAGAGAGAGAGAGAGAGAGAGAGAGAGAGAGAGAGAGAGAGAGAGAGAGAGAGAGAGACAGGTGGTCGGGCGGTCTTTTCCTTGCCCTCCGCTCCTTTTTGAACTTTTCTTTCATTCTTCCAGTTCATTCTGTGCTTCTCTCCATAGCGCCAATGACAAGGCGCTCCATTCACTGCCTCATTCTTCCACCTCTCCCCTCCTCCCTCCATCCCGACCCCATCCCCTCCCAACCCCAGCTCCTTTGTCTAGCTTGCGGGGGCCTGCTTTAGCTGCTATTCACCAGCCAGACGGACCGCCATTGACTGGACCCCCCTCCATCCAACCCCCCCTGACATCCCTCCCCTTCGACAAACACCCCTCACACACACATACACATACGTACACACACAGCAACCTGGCCGGTCCCCACCCTACACCCTGTATCAGGCAGCTGCTATGCTAATAGGGAGGAAGGGATGGATGGATGGATGGAGGGAGGGAGGGATGAGGATGAGAGACAGAACAGCCAGCCTATAGTGAAGGGATGGAGAGGGAGGGAGAGCAGGGAGAGTGACCCCGCTCCTCCATCTCCATAGCCATGCCAGAGCAGAAGCAGACCTCCTGTTACACAAAGGGAGTCCCCTGGCTCCCTTTCTTCCCCCTCTTCTCACCCCCTCTCCCTCCTCCTTCCACCCCTCTGTTCCCCTCTTTCTCATTCAAATCCATTTTATACCCCAGTGGTAAAGGGAGCTGTAAGTGCAGTATGTAAAGTAACCTTACTCCTGCCCCGCAGGCGCAGGCATTCAATACACAGAGAACAGCCTGTGTGTGTGTGTGTGTCCATTCCCCTGCTTTGTTTAGGACTGCAGCCCATACCTTCACACACACACACACACACACACACACACACACACACACACACACACACACACACACACACACACACACACACACACACACACACACACACACACACCTGTCCTTGAGTTGAGATGCATCTCCTCCTCATGGTCAAATAGAACCACATCAGTGATCTTCATCCATTAAACACGTCAGTGAAACAACAGCAGCTGTTATTTGAAGCTGAAGTAAAACGTGTTAAATGGTCCTCTAGTTTTTGTAATGGAACGGACTCAGGTGTGTTATATCAGGGGGATAAATTTTGGACCAATACACAACCATATCTGTTGCACTTTGTGTCTTCATATCTGTAAACTGGATATGAGGCGTTCAGGTGAAAGAAAAAGATAAAACAATGAAAACGCACAATCTTTCTCAACAATAGGAAACCTCACTGCACCTCAGGAACAAACCCAAACATGAGACTCCACACAGTCTAAAGTTCAGTCTGTTTATTCACAATCAAAGCATCCAAAGCACTGCAGGTGAGACACTTTAAAGCAGCCAGCAACAAGGGAACACCAGAAAACCAAAGGATAAGACATCTGCAACAAGAGACGAAGGTGAGTTTCAAAATAAAGTAAAAAACACAAGACATGAAAAATGAGGAAAATCTAAATTCAGAGACCTATAAGATTTCTATTTTGTGATGGCTGAGCTGAAGAACTGTGACTTTTTTACAGTTTGATGCTCGAGATGTTGACAAAGAAGCATCATTTAACCCAAAATCAAAAGTAAAATAAGCAATATAATGTCCTGAGAGGAAAATTGTACGGGTCAAAAGAAAAAGTGTAAGACTCAGAATTGATCCCCGAGGAACACCAAACTTAATAAATAATAATTTACGCGCTACTTTTAAAGTACTGATATGTTTGTGTTGGCAGATTTTCTTCTGGATAAGTTTTCATCTCTTGTGCATGAGTTTTGGCATTTCTCTCTCTCTCTCTCTCTCTCTCTCTCTCTCTCTCTCTCTCTCTCTCCTGTTCTGTTATTTATCCCTGTGTAGTGTGACCCTGTGCCCCGTCAGGGAGGCATGTCCCATTTGACATCTGCCTGTTTGCGGGGGGGGGGGGGGGGGGTAAAGGGTGGGGTGTCCATATGGAGCTTCAACACCCCTCACCCAACCAAGCCTTTCCCTGTCCTTTACACACACACACACACACACACTCACACACACACACACAATTCCAATACAGCATCTGATTCCTCCTGCGCCTTTTGTTCCTCTGCTGTGTGTCTATCATACTACCTTTCCAGCTCACAGACAGACAGACAGACAGACAGACAGACAGACGGATTGATAGAATCTCTGTAGCTTCGTTAAACAGCTCAAACAACTCAGTCAGCATAGCTTTTAACTTCATTTGATAGTCTTTAAGCTGGGCATGCTAAGGTGTAACATTTACCCCGTATGGATTATCCTCTGACACAATGATTCAGTGTGCAGGACACACAATGAGCAGGCTGGCTGCAGAGCTGGATCTAGGCTAACGAGCTTGGAGGAGTTTAAATGGCCCAGTGTAACACTGACAGAACCTGTGAGTGATACTGCACTCTGCATCAGACAGCTCCTGCTCTTTGTCTGACGAGCTGAGCGCGTTAATACCTCTTGTTAAAGGGCTTACTGTTAAATAGGTTGTTAGCACATATTGTGACACAGCTGTTGCAGCTATTTTTTCTATTACCCTGAGTAAAATTGGGTTCAGATGGATCAGGAAATTAATCTCCATATGCACTGCTGAATCAGTCTCTTTGGCTCTGATAGAACTGGGAACACTTAATGAGAGCACGGCCCATCCTGAATGTAGGTCAGGTTCAGGTGAGCTTGCAGCAATAGTTTACATCTACTTTTAAAACAAATGTGCATCTTGGCATAATGGTGCTTATTCTGAGTGCAAAAGTGTGTTCACACTGTCAGTATGGGAAAACACAGTTCACTTTGATTTCTCAGCTGGTACACTCCAAACGGTCAAACTCAACTGTCACCATATTGGCTACGTAGAGGAAGGGGCGGGAACGGATCAAACAATGGATGGATGTAATCACTGAATAGCAGAAGAACACCTGTTGTGAAATGTGATTGTTGTTTCCAGTAAGTGTTTGATTTGAGACATTACCCTGTAAGATTGATGATCAATAGTTTCCTTAAAAAAAAACCCCCTGTTAAATAATGTAAGAAAAAAATCAATTCTACCCCGTTAAGGATTATCATACCACAAGAGACAGCTGAAGTTGTATTTTGACCTTTTTTTAAAAAAAAAATAGTTGGTCTCATGAAACCATCCACACACTTTTTTTTCCAGGAGAATCATTGCTTATTTTCAAGAAGTTCTGGTAAGAATAACATCTAAAATGTTACTCTTTTTTTTTTCTTTAAAAAAAAAAGAAAAAAAAAAAAAGTGTTTTCTGCACTGAAAAAACATATTTATTAAAAGCTCCAAAATAAGTTGCCAAAACATCACTTTCCTCTTGCAACAGGTCGAGTTGGATGGTTAAAAAACGATTAGAGTAGCACCACAAAAGTATTTGTAATAAAATAAAATAAAAAATAATATTAATAATGGGAACAACTGATCATGCTAAAGGCTTGTTCGCTTTTCTTGTGTTGTGTTAAGGTTATTCTCTAAAACTACATTTAGAAGAAATTCAACCTCTAGTCCAAACAAGAGATCCTGATGGCATGTTGAATCTCTGGTAGAAAAGACAGAAAGACAGGGTTCATTCTGATTGGCTGGCACGGGTTTCATGTCTGAAAAACTGCCACGTATGGTTTCGGCATGCTTAAAGCTGCACTTATCGGCAGACTTGCCCAGTTACGTGTAAAAGATTTTTTTTGTAAATTATCAGATGTGGCCACGTGTGTACAATGCCAAACTCTGGGTTTACTGGCTGGATGCCGTGAGTGTCAGGTGGCTTCCATGCTTCAAACTTCGACGATGATGTTTATAAGTTTCAAGTCAAGAAGCAGATGTTCATATGTTCACATGCAGATTAAGAAATCAGACTATGAGCTTGGTCAGCATGAGACTGGACTATTAAAATGCATGTAAACAGCTTAGTCAGACCCAGAACGAGTGGAGCGTAGCTCAGTCGACACGTCGGTAACGTGTTTGCTATCTGATTCAAACGTGCATGTATACGAACTAATGGACTGCGATTCGATTCAGCTGGTCTCAGTATGCCTCTGTGTTCATCGCCAGCAAATTTCACCCAGAAGAGGAAGTAGATGACTATGACAAAGAGGGTTGCTGTACTTCAACACAACATCAAACAAAAAAACAGAGAGCAAAATTTTTGGAGCGAGGAGGAAACACTTCCTTTTAATGAAGTTCAAGGACCTTAACTTTCAGTCACACTATCAGGGTGGAGCTTGACTCTCTGACGGTGGTGTCAGAGAGGAGGATGCTGTCAAAGCTGCGGTGCATCCTAGACATTGTCCAACATCCACTCCACAGTGTACTGGTTGATCACAGGAGTGCTTTTAGTGCAAGACTGATCCCCAACGAAGCACCACTGAAAGACACAGGAGATCATTCCTGCCTGTGGCCATCGGGCTTCATAACGCGTCCCTTTAAATCAGACACTGGATTACACTTTGCTAATCTGTTAATACACTTTGAAATATCTGTTACTCTTATCTGTTAATACACTTTCAATACCTGTTTTGATATATCTGTTCAATGTGCAATACCTGTTTAGTGCAGTATGTGTTAAAGTGCAATATTGTTTAAACACAATCACTAAGTGCAATATCAGTTTAATATCGTTCATTATGTGCAATATCCATTATTTATTTACTGTTCATTGAGTGCAGTATCAGTTTAACACAGATCACAAGTACTTTGTTTTATTGCCTATCTTATTGTTTATCTCATCACTTATCTATGATCCTACTCCTTCTTACTCCCAAATGCTGTACTATGAGCAACAGTAATACCAAATTTCCCCCTGGGATTAATAAAGCATTTCTGATTCTGATTCTGATTAAATTCAAGGATGGGAGAAAAAAATGGAATGGTGATCGATTTAAAAAATGTTGCTTTTCATCTTAAGGCAGCCAGTTTTATCTGGTTGGAAGAGCAGATTTGTGTGAGGGGGAAGCACCAATGCCAAGAGAAAGAGCTGCATGAGTGGCCACAACTGCATTCGTGCCCCTTTTCTGACCAGCTGGAGGAACTACTGGGGTGCAGGCTCCTGTCCCAAGCACTGCCTATCAAAGCATAATGAGACGCTCTGAACCAGAAATCTGATTCTTTTTTTCTGAATGTACATACGGGACCAGATCTCCCGCTGTGACTTTACACTCGAGCTATGACCTTAAAGTCAGGGTTGGTACAGATTGACTTTTTTTTATTCTGGTTAAAATGATCTTTAGGTCCTGATGTCAATTAATACATGATGTGTTCATAAAATAGAGCGAAAAATATCTGCCGTCTACAGCAGGAGTAAACCTGGAAAAACACCAACCAATCCTAACGATAAGATAATGATAATTTATTAAACCAATAAAATCCCATCCTGCCGTTCTGCCCGCCTCCTGCATGTACATTTCCCCGCCATGGACAAGCCCTGATTCAATGCTCATAACCAAGACGGATCCAAGTCCTCTGGAGAACAGCAGAAAAACTTCCTATACCCCGATTACTGCTAATGTAGAGCAAACAAAAACCATGTGTTGAGGACCAGTTTGAGTCTGTGGTTTTAAATCAGTCACCATCATATGATTATGAATCAATGGCACTTGTGCATGTGAGAGGGGGTGTTGTTTTGGAGGAGATCCAAGTGTGGGAGTGCGGGGAATAAACGGAGTCCTGAGGATATGCTACATTCAAATTCATGCTAGTTTTCAGTGACTACTGACCCTGACTTTAAGCCTGATTTATGCTTGATGTGTCCACGAAGTCTGCATTTGCTATGTGAGGACAAATGACGTCATTTTAACACCTGCACCTCAAAAATTTCTAACTTCTGCAATGAGATAAGCAGACGAGCAAGGGCTCATTGTGTCCAAAGTACAACAAATACTGACATTTATTTGATTCCTGGCATAAAAGAGGAATTTGTGAAAAAATGTGCGTGGATCTTAGGCGTCCAATTTCAACACGTTGGTTCGGAAGGTTGTTCAGAAAGCATAATCAGCCCTTTAGTCGGACCACTGTGTGCATGTAAACGTACAGCTTGTGGACAACAAAGCCACAGACCAGCAGAGGACAAAACGACTCTCCACTAAGCAGGATGACTGTCCGCTTATGTGAGTTTCACTCATCCTTGCTTTCACACCTGGTTGTCAAATGGTTAGACGATGTCTGGAGAGGCCTTCAAACCACAGTGTCCACCCACTGTGAAATTTGGAGGAGGATCAGTGATGATCTGGGGTTGCTTTAGCTGGAATCAGGAAGATTTGTCTTTGCAAGGGTTGCATGAATCGAGCCGTGTACGAGGTTATCCTGGAGGAAAACGTGCTTCCTTCTGCTCTGACAGTGTTTCCCACCTCTGAGGACTGGTTCTTCCACCAAGTCACACAGCTCAGTCAACCAAGGTCTGGATGAAGGATCCACAGATCAAGACCCTGGCATCGCCAGCCCAATCTCAAAGACCTGAACCACACTGGAAAGCTCAAGAGTGTGATATGACTTTTTTTTTTTTTACCTGTAAACAGAAAAATCAGAGAAAATGAACATTTTGAAACGGTCTCTTCCTTTTTTTCCGGAGCTATGTATTCATAAATATGCATGAGAATGTACGTATGTCTATATGTGTGCGCGCAGAAGTGTGTACATGTGTGTCATGGAGTAATTATGGAGAATAAAAGCCTGGTTGTACAGGGTGAAACTGGGGTTTGAAGTGAGATGGAAGATGCTTTTCTGTTTGGCTGAGCAGACTCAATGGTCCCATTCAAGCAGCCCCCTTACTGCCCATTGTCCTTCCACCACCAGCCACACACACACACACACACACACACACACACACACACACACACACACACACACACACACGGCTGAGTGTTCAGTGGTAGTCTGTTGGAGTAGAGGCCTACAGGAGAGAGGGAGATGCAGGGCTGAAGGGATGAAGAGAGGGAAAGAAAACATGGATGCAGATAAAGTTTAATGTTATTCTTCCACTTGATGCTTGGATATAACCATTTTCACTATCTTGAACAAACCTGATTTTTGGGGTGTCAGTGCAAAAACCCAAATCCCTATTAACAACATGTTGCAGTAGAGAGAAGTTGTTAAAGGGCTTTTTATTACTATGAATGCATACAGGAAGCCTGCACCGTGGCAGGATCTTAAGCTTTCTCCTTTATCGTACTGAATCAAACCACTTGCCAGTCACTCTGTCTACCTGCACACAGTGGGGCAACTACAGCCTGGTTTAATGCTTGATGCGCGGACCAACCAAGCAGCAACCTCCAGTCTGAAAATATGAGGCAATGCGGAAGTGCTAAAGTCTGCTGTTCCTCGAGTGTCCGCTTGAGGCTGGCTCCGGAAGTACCGGAAGTCACAAACACAGAAATACAAAAATACTGCCACTTATAAGATTTACCACACAGTGATCACTGTGATAACTGAGTGATGAACAATTCCTGGTGTGAAATTGTGGCCACACTAAGCAGAGAAGAGGAATTGTTGGAAAAAAAAACATTGCATACGGTGTAAACAACTTCTTCTACTCTAGTTTAATACTGTGGTAGATGTTTGCGTTAGAGTGTTAAAAGTATAAAAGCCACACACGCTCTCCCGTGTGGATTCCATGCGTCTCATTTCTATGTGTCACGTTCATGCAGAAACCATAACCCAGCTCAACGTTAAATACGGATACAGATGGAGACTCCTGTGTGTTCCTGCGTTCATTATTTCAGCACGTTTTCATAAAGCAGTACCACGGGAACCATAAGGGCGGTATTACTGTTACTACCCGATACGTAGCTCTTTTGAGACTTGAAGAAGAAATAACAACGGCTGAACATTTTAAAGAAAAAAATAGCCAGCTGTTGAGGAACTTTCTGCTCTGTTTTTGTCTTTAATGCACGAGGTACACTAGCAATACCTCCTCAACAGTGACCATGTTTGTTGTTGTCATTAACTTTTGACTCTTGGCTAACTAACTTACAAAGGTACAAACAAATTCTTACAGATACAGAGTTCCTCAAAGGAGCTTTAAGTCTTAGATTTGTTTTTTAAGATCAATTGTCAAACAAGGGCTGGATAAGCATAATGACGTTTCTGTTTGGCTCAAACAATTTTCCATAAACTGGTTTTAAAATCAACAGTTAAATTGCACAAATAGTCATTTAAATATCTTGTCCATACTTTTTTTTAATTATTATTTCTGATGCGTTTCAAAAATAAAGAAATGTTTTTGTAATGTTGTGTATGTTGCTGCACAGTTTGATCTATGGAGGTGTCTTGTTTTATTTTCTCTCAGGTCAAGACATCACATGCCCTAAGTTAGACCCCTCATCCAGCAGTTAACCAGCTCCACATGATGTTAGGACCCCTCACACAATAGTACACGTACGAACACACGGTGGTCACACAATAGTCTGGCCCGGGTGATGAGGAACTGGCACTCCTCAGGGGTTAATGATCGTCCACCATTGCTTTGGAGCCCATTAGGCCATTGATCCGTCCGCGTCTTTTATACCACCTGGGGAAAGGAATGTGCCGGGTCGCCTATTGTGTCTGTCTCTGTGTCTGTCAGTGTCACCGAGTGGTCATATAATCTGTGTGTGTGTGTGTGTGTGTGTGTGTGTGTGTGTGTGTGTGTGTCATGGAGAGGCCAATCAACGGAGAATGGACCTGAAAGTCACACACTGTGCAGAGACAGTGGAGGGTTAAAAATTCCTCAGGTCACTTGGTCAAGGGTCATTTGGTGTGGATTAACATGAACACAGAATGAAGACACTCAAAACTTACATTAAAACAGCGCCTGAAGGGAAAAAAACACAACAGCACCAGGGAGGGAGATAAATGATAATGCAGAGCTCAGCACCTTTCAGGGCTACGTGAGGCGCATACTTACACAGCACAGACACAAAGGGAAGAAAGGAGCTTCATTCATAGCTGCTTCTATTAGTTGGCTGAATTTATTGCCTTCTCTTATAAAACATCCTTCATTAAAAACAATGGAACTTCTCCATGGGTGGAAAACACCTAATTACAGGCACTGTTGGTAGTTAAAGTGAGCAGCTTTAACATCCACTTCTACTATTTCTAAAAGGTTGAGTGCATCCATTTACTAAAATGAGGGTTGGATTTGGAACATTATGCAAAAATAATGCATTTTGTATTTTGTGTGTTTATAATTGAGAAACACATTGGATTTCTTGAGTTTTTAATTTTCTTTGATATTCAATTAATTGAGCGTAACCTGATTAATGCTCTTATGTTCGCCAGTTATCAAAACCAAGTTTTGATGAAATTTTCCTGTTTGTCTTTTGAATAGTAATTAGTAATGGTCACGAGGGGTTTCAGGACTACTCATTTTCATTTTATTCAAACAGCTCAAACATCCCACCGTGACGCAGGCTTTCTAAATGAAAAAAGCTTTAAACAGTTTTTTTTATTAAAGAGATGCAGCAGCTTGATGTTTGGCAGCAACAGATAAACAGTGCATTTTTGGTATCTTTTATCTATAATAAAGCCCAGTTATATACAATATCAACAAACAGCAGCAATTTAGGTCACATTAAACCCTTTTTAACAAAGGTATGAACGTGACTGTACTCCTTATATTACAGTCAAAACTCTGCAGTAATAACTTAAACATTATGAATGAATGCACTGTGTGCCACTGGTTACTCACCATCACTGTCCTACTCATATGTCATGTCTTTCCTGCCATCTTTTTGGTTCACGTTTGGAAAACTAAGGCATCGATGTTGGAGGGATGGAGGCTCGACTGCTGTCAGGTGACACTGTTTCCAGCAAGGGAAATAAAACGCTTGTTTGGAGAACTGGTGGCTGCACACGGCTAGTCGACCAATTAGCACCAATTAGTGGTTGAAGTCATCGACTAGCTGATTAGTTGGTGAAACTCCTGGCGGTATCTGTTGATATAAAATAACTCTGTATACTGCACTTGCACCATTTCAAACACAAAGGTTGTTTTATGTTTGTACTTTCCATATAGCCTACTTTCCCTTTCACTGCTCTCTGAAATGACCCAGCACATTTCAAGCTAGCATTAGCTTGCTGTGGATTTAAAGGTTGTTTAAAACAGTTGTTTAGCTAGTTTTTTTTTTTTTTTGGCTTAGTCACATTACCAAGAAAGTTAGCCTGATATTCTCCATATCTAATTTTTCATTTCTGCTCAAAAAAGGTTTTGTAGAAGATTGTGTTCAAATCAGCAGTAAATTATGATTAAACACGTGTGCACTGAAGTGTACATCATGCAGCACCAACTATACTTCAAACACAAAATGTTAAAATGTTTTGTAAAGCATAAAAGAAATAATTATTCTTGGAAAAAAAAACATTTATATATATATTTACATCAAGTTCATACTAATCAATAAAGAAATAGTGAATGCCCGGACTGGAGTGGATATGATCTGTAACGTTTTGAAAATATCAAAAAACAGAGCATTGTAAAACCAGTCCTGCAAATCCTATTCAAAATATCTTCTTCTTGTTATTGCTGTTTTGTGATACAGACTCTGCTTTGGTCTAAGCTTCACAGCTGTGAGTGTCATTTGTTTTCTTTTTTTAGGCCCAAACAACAGGCTGATGCTAAGTTACAGGTGTGCAAAATAATTTAATCAGTTTAATTCATTTTTACTCTAATCTCAAATGCATCTAAGAATAAATAAATCAAATTATAATCCTGTATTTTAATTTCATCAAGTGTTAGCATATCAGGCAATTTTTTGTTTACTTTTTTTGTCCTTTCATTTGACAAATTAAAAAAAAAACAAATCTCTACTCCTAACTTTTCTTTTCATTTTTATGCATTTTTTCCCCTTGGAGCTCACATCTGTTGGATCTCAGACTCTCTGAAAACCTTTATATGATCCAGCTGGGGTTAAAGGGAGGCTGTTCACAGGGTCTCTAAACACTGGGGGTCGACCATGTAATCAGGGCTGAACTTGAAGTAGTAAAGAAAGTGATGTCCAACACAAGATAGGGGAGAGAGCACTGTGTGTGTGTGTGTGTGTGTGTGTGTGTGTGTGTGTGTGTGTGTGTGTGTGTGTGTGTGTGTGTGTGTGTGTGTGTGTGTGGACAAGGGGTGGGGTGGTGGGGTTGTCCTCTGTTGGCAGGACAATAGACAGAGGCAGCAGCAGCAGCTGACCAGAGTATCCCTTTTTCCTTTGTCATCCTGTATAATGACTCTCTCTCTCTCCCTCTCTCTCTGTCTCTCACACACACACACACACACACACACACACACACACACACACACACACACACACACACACACACACACACACACACACACACACAAGCTCCCCTTTTCCTTCCTCCTTCCTCTCTCCTTCACTTCTCATCTCTCCTTCTCCGCCTGATTTGGCTTTGAGGAACTTTTTGTTAGTTTGTCTTTATGTGGACTATCTGTATTTCTTTTCCAGCTATGCTCCTAATGGATGTGTCCTCTGAGATGCTGCTTAAATTCAGTGAATATCTCCACTACAGGCCATACGTTTACAGAGTCAAGACTCCAGCCTGTGTTGACAATTTTTTTTATTGTTAAATGTTGACAGTCAGATGTTTTCATTTTCCATGTATAACAGGGAAAACAAAAAATCAAAACAACAGCAGACAAACAAAAAGAGCAAAACAAAAAGGACGATTGAAACCAATAAGACAATAAGGGCATATTACCCAAAATACATTAAACCCACCCATCCACCTAACCATTTATTATCATTACTGTTATTATTTTTAGTACATTATTATTTTTCCAATGAAAGGACAGATTTATCGTTAGAAAATAAAGGATTAACAGAAGGACTAACACAAGGGAAGCTGAAGGCCAATTGCTGAAAAGTATTTTTGATCTGGCTTGTCTTGATAAGGGGTTATCTTTTTAAAGAACTCAAACTCTTCATTACATCTTCTCAGGGTAAACCTGACAATTATAAGTCATATGAATACATCAGATGGTGGGATTGTGATTTCCAGTCAATACGTATTCTTCGACCTGCAAAAAAGGAGATACAGTCAATAATATCTTTTTTCTTTAACATTTCATCTCCTAAATTGGGCTGGAGCTCCAAAATTTCCCAGATGGGAGCAGGGTTGTATGGTAATCTGGAGTATTTCAGTTAAAGTGTCGGAGACACAACACCAGAACTCTTTAAGTCAGGACCGGAATGATTGTAGTAGACCTGACTGAGGTGCATCCTTTAACAGCTTTAAATTAAATAAGACTTAACCTGGCACTGAAAGAGGGATTGTTAACCTTTTCAATGTGTCTGCCAATCCCCTGTAAAGGTCATATTTTTCCCCATTCACTTGTCCAGGTGGGGGGTTCTTTGGGACAGCACCTGATCAGCCCCCACCTGCCATTCCCCACTGCTGGGGCAATAGACAGGGAGGGGAAGCTGTACTTGCTGCAACTCAGGCGCCATTTATACGACAACGGTATCAGGGTGAAACGCAGAAGTTTTGTTGCGTTTTGGCCTCTCCGTATAAACGTAGAGATTCCGTATGAACACAGATTTTTTTCTCCGCGTTTATGCGTTTCGGGTGACACGCTGTGAAGCGTTGTCGTATGAACGGGGCCTCAGACCACTGGTCACACAGAGTCAGGGCCTTTGCAAAAGTCCCTTTTTTGCAGACCACCCTGTGGACCAGTCTGGTGGATGTGATGTTGGTTCTCTCACGCAGTGAGTCCACAGAGGTAGATGTCACCCCCCTCAGTTTAGCACAGCCAGGGTGGTTGACTGAAATCTCTGATGAGGCTGCTGAAAAACAAAGGTTCCTCAAACACCCACATGCTCGCAGTCTCCTCAGTCACACTAGAGCTGGTTAAAGTCTGCCAAACCTGCTGTGTTGAGCTGTAGAACGGTGTCAGACCAGGGAGACCCACACCCAGTAGGTCGACTTACTGTTGGCAATACGAACTAAACTGTCACTCCAGAAATACAGAGATCAAACAGCCTGTAACAGCGGACCATCGACTCCATATTTTAGTGATGATGGCCTGGAGCACCTCCCACAAGTCACCTCAGAGGACACAGTCAAAGGCCTTTTCCAGATCCACAGTCAAAGGCCTTTTCCAGATCCACAGTCAAAGGCCTTTTCCAGATCCACAGTCAAAGGCCTTTTCCAGATCCACAAAGCACATGTGGACTGGTTGGGCAAACTCCCACGGCCACTCTAGCAGCATTACAAGGGCAAAGCGCTTGTTCATGTTCATGTTGTTCATGAAATGTGAAAATTTTCTGAATGGGATTTTTTTGGCAAAACTTAGCAAAACATTTTGAGTTTTAATGATTTATAAATAATTATTGTGTCATTTTACTGGACTGTCCCACTTGAGATCAAATTGGGCCACATGTGGCCCCTGAACTAAAATGAGTTTGTCACCTGCTTCACTTTTATGTGGGACTGTCTGAGTTCATTGTGGGAGCCCCCCCCCCCCCCCCCCCCCCCCCCCTTTACCTCCTCTACTGGAAAGCAAACCAAAGTGTGAAACACTCTGTGATCTCATGCTTATTTTTCTTCATGTGTAAGTGCGTTTTTGCTTGTTTTCCTCCAGCCAACTCCAGGTGATATGGCCCGGCACGGAAGGTCACCACTGTGATGTCACTTCCCCTTCCGCTCCGGATATTCCCAGCATTCTACTGCAAGCAGCCGGGAACTCTGGGAACTAAGAGCAGGAAGCCTGGCTCCTTAGCAGGAGAGAGAGAGAGAGAGAGAGAGAGAGAGAGAGAGAGAGAGAGAGAGAGAGAGAGAGAGAGAGAGAAGTGTTGTCATTTTGTCACTCTCTGAGAATAACTAACATCCAGGGAAGGGATGGAAGGAAGTAGAGGACCTAGTTAGAAACTGTTTTTCTATACTTGTGTTGTTTTACTGTAATAACATTATGATTGTGTGAGGAGTGAATCGTGAATAAATGGAGCCATACTGCCCCCTTCTGGTTGTACCTAGTCACTGTCAACTGTACACCCAACTTGGGGAGCAAACACTCTTCTGTGGACCCACATGTGAGTATTCAGGACACAGTCTGATCTAAGAACATCATATTTTGTTCTGTGTTGTTTTTCGTTTTTATAGGTTTTATTTGCCACGAGGGCAGACGTTTACTGGACAACAAACATATATAAACAGATTCTCAATTGTTTATAATTACTGAAATAAAAAAAAAATACCATTATAAATATTTCCTGAACTGACAGCCAATGAAATGTTCCAGAGCGTTTGTTCATTTCTGCACAGGTTGGAGGTTTGTTTGGCCTTGGCTGTGTTTTCCTAAAAAATAAATACCTTCAGATGTCTAAAGTCCATGAGTGATTATCTGCCCTGCTGACAAACAGACGACACGATCAAAGTTTTTACTGTTCCTTTATTTTGGCTGTGGTGGTAAAATGAAGTGCGGGCATTGCACAAAGGTCAAAGGTCAAAGGTCTGACTGGACATAGAGGAGGAGTGTAAAACACAGTGAGGAATGGGGCTGGTTATATTTCTGGGTAATCCTCACAGACAGCTCCACAGATCGACAGACAGACAGAATGATGAAAGCAGCGTTTTTGTTTTGTCTGCTGGTCCTGGGTTGGACCTGGAGAGGCAGTGGGACTCCTTGCATCCGCAGGGGTACTATTACTTTTTGTGTCCTCTGATGATGAGCGTTAAACTAATATGCGGGTTACATGTCTCAGAGGTGAGTCCTGACGGCTGTTTTTCTCTTTTTTTCTATATTTTCTGGCGTAGAAATTTGCCTGTTGGCTCCAGAAACAGGTCCATGCAAGGCATTCAAGGAGCGCTACTTTTACAACTCAACCTCAAACTCATGTCAGCTCTTCATCTTCGGAGGCTGCGCGGGAAACAAGAACAGGTTTCATTCAGTGGACGAGTGTATGGAAAAGTGTACTTCTGAACGTAAGGGAAGAGATACACACGTTTGATTTCTCAGTTTTATACCATCACTGTGGTGTTTACATGTCATTTTTCTCTCTTTTAGGGGCTCAGGACAGTGAGGAAAGGACTGGGTGTGTTCCTTAGACTGAATCTGTTTATTTGACACTTTCGCTAGCAATGAGAGCAGAGGCTATGCAAAGCAGCCGTTCAGCCACATTAACTAATTCTGCTGGCACAGCCACCGTGCCCACCACCGCTTTGGCCCACTGGACGGTGGAACTTGGGATCAAAACTCTGACCCTCCACTTGAGAGACGACAGACTCGCCCACTGAACCACGAGGCCTTCTAAATATAGACCACAATAAAGACACATTATAATGTTGTGTTCGCACCAACAAATTATGAGAGCATCTGTTAACAAATCACAAATAAAACAACTCATTTAAGTGTCTTCTTTTCTTTCTTTAAGATTTATATGATGTCCTTTAAATCGTCAGCCTAATAGCATAATAACCTGAGTCATATTTCAAAGTTTTCAGGAAAGAAGAATAAAACATTTTTATGTATAGTTTTTATATTTTCAAATACTATTCATAGTATTATTTTTTATATTATCTGTATTATTATTATCAACTTATTTTTTTCTATTACATTTCTTTGAATTAGGCATTTGTGTTATGAGACTCAAAATAATAAATAAAACGTATAAAATATGACTAAAGCAATTATGCTATAAGCTAATGAAATGAGACTAAGGTAAATGGAAGATGCTGAAAGCAGAAAGACACAAGTAATAATAATGACTGTAAGATAGATAATTGCAGCTGATCATAAAATTCAAATGAGAATAACATGCTACTTCCTGTGGACCATGTGACACGTGGAATAATCCACATTTTTCAGAGGGGGTGATGCTTGCAGCTTCACTCATTAATAAAGGACACAGCGCCACCTATTGAAGCAGAGTGAGACATTCTCAGACAGAAGTCTGATTCTCTTTACTCCATGTACACACAGACTAGACCAGACCAGACCCCCCCACTGTGACTTTAAACTCAAGCTATGACCTTAACCGGACTGCTGTGTGCATGTAAACACACTGAGTGATAACTAGAAAGGGCAGCCCGCTTGTCCAAGAAGCAAATGCTAGAATGTTGAAATGCTGAGCCCTAACCCTAACCCTAACAGCACCAGTCCTACTTATAACCTCAGAACCCCTTATGTCATCATCAGCTGTGTGGTTTCCATGGTGATGGAATAAAAAAAAAATGTTGGGGGAGTAGCAAGCCAAAAGACGTACCAAAGAATAAGCAGCATTATAATAATAAAGTTGGAATTCTATATGTTGAAATGCTGTGTTCAACTTAATTATGAATCACAAATATAAAGTAAAACTAAGACACAAAACCATAAAAACAAGAAAAAAGAGGTGTGTTATATTTTATTGACTGTCTGCTGTGGTACAACTTTGCATATTTTGTAAGAGCTGAGAGGAAGGGCTTCGGTTCGACATCAAATTCTCACCAGATCACAAGAAAATACAGTTTTCCAAGCTACTGTAAAACCCTTTTGTTGAAATGAAACTACATCCTCTGTGTTCGAACGTCTCTCAGTTTGCCTTCAGGAGCTCTGCGTCTGCAAATAAACAAAAATAGAGTGAATGCTTTTTATCTTGTCTGGGCTGAGAGTGAGTTTTTCGTGATGTGTTTTCCATCGGTTAGGTAGTTTTGAGTCCATTTTCTCACCGTCAGCAGCGGTAACCACCCCGCAGTACTCCTCACACTCTGCCTTGCTGTAAAATTTGTTGGCGTTGTTCTGGCAGAAGCCCACTTTGTAGGCCACACACAGACCAGCAGAGGAGTCAAAGGCCCAGATCTGTGGATGACCTGTGCAGGGCTGGGCTGCCATGGGCAGACGGCACACAGCTGAGGAGGAACAACAGTGGGTTTTATGTTTATATGTGTTTTCAGGGTTTTCCTTGTTCAAGTTTATTTCTGTCCATGCACAAAACAAACACAAACTCAGTCTTGGATTGACTCAGCCGTAACTGGTAACAGATGAAAAAACACTGCATTGTGTGTGAGATTTTGCATGTCACTACTCACCCTCAGTGCGACATCTCTGCAGACAGTCTCTCTCGTTTGCAAAGTTATTCTGGTTTCCCAGACAGCCTCCAAAGTTGAATTGCTCGCAGCTCATCGAGGTGGAGTTGTAGTAGTAACGTGGGTGCAGCCCAAAACATGGTCCTGCATCTGGTCTTGCACTGCAGGCCTCTGTAGACAGAGAGACAGAGGGGGAGAGACAAGATACTCTGTGGCTGCAGCAGGATCAGGATCTCACATCCTTTGGAAAACGTTCTCCTGCATCCAGACTGATCACTCACCAGTTGCATTGAAGGGAGCAGACATATCACCTGAACCCTCTGGCTCTTCAAGTTGCACAGTGAGCTCCTTATTTCGCCTCCTCCGCTGCATCATCAAAAGTGGAACATACTCAATAAAGCTTAAAAAAGCTAAAACATGGTTTTAATTTTGGTTCTAAAACTGAGCAAGTAACACCTCAAAGACTTTCACTCTGCAGATATTTTAGAAGAGCTCATCAGACGTCAAAATTAATGTTGTACTATAAATATTCCTTTGAAAGACATCCCCTACAGGACATATTAGCGATAAATCCTTTTTAAATTCATTATTTTTACAGTTGAAAAATTATTTTTTCCAATATAAATGCTTTCATTATGAATCTGTAGCTAATATGGCTAGCTTAACCCTTAAACTGCCTCTCCTTTCAAACCCCTTAACTTTCACTTTTTAACTGCAAAAGGAGTCTGTTTGATTTTCAACCTTTTAACATTTCATCTAAGAATAAAAAAATAAATGAAAATTAGTTTTTCTACTTTTTTGTTGTTTTATATATATATATATATATGTGTGTGAGTGTGTGTGTGTGTGTGTGTGTGTATATATATATATATATATATATATATATATACATATATATATATATATATATATATATATATATATATATATATATATATATATATATATTTATATAGATCTCACAGCAAGAACAGTTTATATATATAACAGTTTAGAAAAATTAGTTCATAAGGATGAACTAAGAAAATTTAGGTTGATAAAATAACTTCCCATTTAATACCTGAGACTGAAAACGAGGTGATGGTTGTTCCACCTGTTCTCCAGGAACACAGTCACCTACAAAGACATCAAAGGAGTGAAAATGTAAATAGTTATAATGGTTCATGGTGTTTTCTAATCAACAGAATCATTTCTAATATTTATTTGGGTGAATGGGGCTCAGTGGTGCAGTCACTTCTCCCTCAGCTAGAAGTTCAGGGTTTCCATCCCGGATCCCACTGACCATGTGCCAAAGTGTCCTTAAGCAAGACACTTCACCCTGAGCTCCTGCTGGTGCTGTGCCATCAGTGTGTGAATGAGGAGAGTTAACCCCTTACTGCCTGATTTAATTTACACTGATGTGAATAAATAGTTTCTCTGTGTTTTTGCAGTCTTACAGATGCTGGAGTGGAGACTGTAAATTTGAACATAGCACAAACAACAGATACAATAAAGTTAATATTTATATAGAGGTTTAATTAGTTCACCCTCTGACCAATATATTATGACACAGCGCATTTGATATGACTCTTGGTATGTGTAGAATATGAATCAATCTTTTGGAGGTTTTTAAAAGTTGTGTTCATTTTTTTAAAGATTTGTTTATTTTATGGTTCTATTAATAAAAAAAACAAGTAAAATATTTTTAAAACCTGTTCTTTTCAATAAAATGCTCACACCTTCTTGTGGGTATGGCGTGACAAACTGTTAGTCAGCAAATAGTCTTTCAGATATTGATGTACATTCGTTTTTTTAATGTGTTACTGTTGTTTCTTTTTTAAGTTGTTGTTGTTGTATGGTCAACGTGTTGCAAAAAGATTGTGTGCTTCAACTGTGGACACGACTGGGAGCAAGGAGCAACGATTTGAAACTCTCTGTGCAGCAGTTTCCCACTGTGTTAGAATCTAAGTCAAATGCAGTGTGTGCTTCCTGGTTGTACCTTTGTCCAGCTTGATGATGATCGTGTCATCACTCAGTCCTTGTTCTCTGGCCAGAGTTTTGAAGTCCTCCAGCACCGTGTCTCTCACAGACTTGGTTCGACCTGAAATAAAATGTCTTTTTTAACTGTCATAACCCTTTATGTCAAATAAGACCTCATTATCTGTAGACAAAATCAAAACAAATCTAGAGTAAAGATCTAATACATGAGATGAAGACTGAAGAAAAGTCCCAAAAAAAAGAAGGTGTCCACTCACTGTAAAGTTTAACTGAGGTGCTCTGATCCCCCGAGGATTTCTGTTTGACCATAATCATGATGGCGTACTCATTGTAGTTTGTGTGGACCACATAGGCGTCCACGTCTGACGCCCACCCTGACAGCAGCACAGATGAAAAACAGAGCTTTAGAGACACAGAGGGAGACAGAGAGGGAGAGACAGAGGGAGAGTCAGAGGGAGTCACAGAAGGAGACACAGAGGGAGAGAGAGGGAGACACAGAGGGAGAGAGAGGAAGACACAGAGGGAGAGAGAGGGAGACACAGAGGGAGACACAAAGGGAGAGTCAGAGGGAGACAAAGGGAGAGTCAGAGGGAGACACATAGGGAGAGTCAGAGGGAGACACAAAGGGAGACAGAGGGAGACACAAAGGGAGACAGAGGGAGAGAGAGAGGGGGGCAAAGAGGACCAGAGACATACTGCTAATGTGGTAGGAGAATCGTCCTGGTGTGGAGGTCAGCTCATAGTCCCCAGACATTTCTCTGCATGTTCCATGTCTGCATGTACACAAAGTATAACACAGTATTGGGACAAAACAAGAGTGCTGTGATGTATGTGTGCTGAGATTTATTTCTTTAGTTTCAAAGTTTACAGTTTTTTGTTGAATCACTGTAATGTGCTGAGTGTCAACATGCTATTAGCATAAACGCCATGTGGCTATATTTCATGTGTTTGCTAATTCTCTGCTAAGAACTCATTCCTGTTACTTTCAGTCCTGTTACTCAAATGAGGAGGAACAGGACTGAGGACCAGGACCAGGACCAGGAACCTTTTGGACCTCACATGAGTTTAGAGAACAGGAATGAGAAAAATGAAACCATCTTCAGCTCAGGGAGCTAGTAAAACCTTTTAAAAACTTGCCTGACATGGACCAATGCACATTCTGAGGAGATTAATATGTGTATCATCAGATTTAGAGTTAAAAAAGACAGAAATTCAACTTTATTTTATTTTAAAAGTTACAACAAACAAACGGCACTAATTCAGTGGAACAGCTCATGTCCTTCTTACTAACCTGAGCGCAGTGCGAGTTGCCTTTATTTTGCCCTCTGTGGTGCCTCTCTCCAGGACCATTTTACCAATCGCTGCGTCTCCCCTGTGCTGTCTCATGTGGGGACATGTACTCGCCACAGCCACATCGTGCCAGGTTCCCAAGAACTGTGAGAAAGACATGACACGGTTCATACTGCAAATTGAAATTATAAGATGTCTGTAAAGTTTAAGGGTAACAGTAATCTTACTGTTGCAAAGAGACATAAAGCCCACCAAGAGTTTATTAATAAAATATAACTGTATTTATAAAAACTGGCCACTACAGACGTGTACAGAGAACCAAATATCCCTCAGAGCAGACAACATTATACTTATTCACCTTTTCTTTATGGACTTGGACTCAAGTTTCCAGTGTTTTAACGTTTCCAACATTTCATTTCATTAAGAGCCTTTAAAGTTTTATCATCTATTCAAAAGTTTTTCAGTTGAAATATGAAGGTTTAACTGTTACAGAACCATTATTTTTCATACTAAATAAAACAAAACAAATAAAACATGACATGAAACAAAAGGTTGGAAAACAGAAATGTTCAAAGTAAAGGAAAATGTTTTTAAGTCTCCATCTTTTTGTTTTCCTCAGTTTCAAGTCTGATAAAAAAAAATCACATCATAAAAGAAGAAATATTTAAGACTGCAGTAATCCACCCACCTGGGTCAGATCAAAGTTCTCCTGTGAGGGGAAAAGGGGTTCTGGGGGCGTAGGAAGTCCCTGAATGGTCCAAGTCGCCCCTAGGACCAGCAGGAAAACCAGATCCACAGCTTTCTGCATCCTTTCAGCCTGTCCACTTGTTTGCAAGACGGCTGGAGTCTGAGACACTGAAAAAAAGGAAGGTTGCCTATTTTGACTCACCACCCCTCTGAGTGGAGCATTGACCTGTTCTGTGTGCAGCAGCCCCCGTGCTCTCTTCATCAGCCAAGCAAAAACAAACACGAGAAAGAGCAAAGTTCTTTCTCTCAGGTTCTGAGCCTTGACTGGCCCGAGCAGCTGACTGCTTAGATGCTGGACTTCAGACAAATCAATGAAAATCTGAGAGGAGGGTGAGCAAAAATGGCAAAGTTTTTCACCCTGTGTTTGTATAAAGTTTGCTTTTTTTGGCCATGATTACACTTTTTTTCACGAGCTCTATATGTGAGTAAGAATCTAATCAAGATTTAGGCTATTTAATATATTATATTGAATATATTCTTATTTTGGGCTGCAGGGTAGCACAACAGTAAGTGCCCCAGCCTCACAGCAAGAAGGTCACCAGTTTGAATCCAGATTCACCTGGTGTGACTTTCTGTGTGTAGTCTGCATGTTCTCCCCGTGCATGTGTGTCTGTTCTCTCCAGGTACTCCAGCTTCCTCCCACAGTCCAAAAACATGCTCATCAGGTTAACTGGTGATTCTAAATTGCCTGTAGGTGTGAGCATGAAAGGTTGTCTTTCTCTGTGTGTCAGCCCTGTGATTGACTGGAGACCAGTCCAGGGTGTACCCCACCTCTCACCCTAAGTCACCTGAGACCCCGAACAGGATAAACCGTGAAGAATGAATGAACAGAGAAACTGACCATCCATTTGCACATCGTTACTTCACTGCAGTATCAAGTAATTCTTGACCAGAATCTCCTGCCATCAGTCAGGGAGTTGAAGCTGGGACGAAAATGGATTCTGCAACAAGACAATGACCCAAAACATTCCAGCAAAACTACAAAGGAATGGCTTCAGAGGAAGAGGATCTGTACTCTGGATTGGACCAGTCAAAGTCCAGACCTTAATCTGACTGAAATGTTGATGAAGACCTTAAGAAGATGGTACATGCCAGGTGTTCCTCCAACCTCTCTCAGCTGGCAGAGTTCTGCAAGGAGGAGTGGGCAACAATCCCCATAAGCAGATGTGAGAGACTGGTTAGTGGGTACAGAAGACGCTTGGTTGAAGTAACAGCAACAAAAGGAGCCACAAACTACTAACTACAAGGGTTCACATACTTTAGCACATATTAAATTCTCAGTTGTTGTCAAATAATCCACGTTTGTTGAATTAGATAATGAAAATAAATCGTTCTGTGTATGTCCATTATTTGAAAATGTTTTATTTACAAATTGGGATTTGGATGTGCATTTAATAAGCTTATTTTAATGTTTTTTACAAAAACAGTGACTGTGTCTTCTGGGCTTCACAAACTTTCAGACAGCACTGTGTGTCAAAGAACAGGTCCATATTTCACAACCCTTACTGGTCCACGATGTTTGTTAACAAATGTATGATTTAGCACTGAGTCAACTATGATCCAAAATGGAGCAGCTGGTTTGGTTCACAGTGTGCTCTTCATTTTCTTACAAGTCCTTTCAAAATGAAAACTATACTGACTTGTATCCACTGGTTTTGTACAAAATGAGGCTATGGGCTGATATCGCTCCTCTAAGATTGATCTTCCTGGATGTAGGCCTGCTTGTGGCATCTTCAGTCTCTAAAGTTGGGAAGTTTTGTGTTTTCTGGTGCTGTAGGTTTCTGTTTCTGATGTAGACCACATACTCCACGTCCTCCAGTCTTTTCCCAGTAAGTGCTTTTGGATTTTTGTTAAATAAATATTTTTAAGTTATCCATAATTATCTTTGTTTGTTATCTTGACACCAACAGCAGCAGTTACGTCAATTTGGCATGCTAATACTATCATTTTTGTAGCAATGAATGCCAGTATTAAACCTTTTTAGCTTCAACTGGTTCAATTGTTGTAATTAAGATAGCAAAATAACAGGAATTTTTAAAGCTGTAAACTTAAGAACTTTTAACTTTTAAGAAATTAACTGGAATTAACAGGAATTTTCTGGGAATTTTTATGAATTTATATCAACTGCATTAACCTGGTCATATACATGTATAAATATTACACATTTTGGTTTGTGTATAAGCAGGCATGCATGTAAAACATGACTAATGCCATGTTTTTAAATCAAGTTGAAAACGTGAAAAAAAAAATTCAGAACAAAATATCCAAAATATTTTTAGAACAATTAATTTAAGTCAGCAGCAACAAAAATCTGAAAATTTCCAATATTCCAGAGCTTAAATTCCTGTGGAAATTTTCAGGAAATTCACCAGAAATTTTCCACCCCTTAGTAACTCCAGTTTTTAGTACTATGTGTTATAATTATTGAATATTTTTTGCTGTCAGTGTGAACACAAGTGTCTTCACTAAGATGGGATCAGGATCCTAAAGGAACGCCCCCTCACCCCTCACTTTTAGCACACTGTATTTAAGCTGCCACAGCATCTTCCTGTCATCCCTGTGATGAAAAAAAACAACACCATTGTGCTTTTGAATGGCACATTTCACTTTAAAACTGTCATGATGGTTCAATTGGTCAGCCAAAAGCAAGATACATCTGGATGTCTCCAAAGAACTTCAAGTTTGAGTGACCACCAAACGTCTGCAGGCAACTGCATTAGAAAAGCTGGGTTAGACCTGTGTTGGGCTGAATGATTAGCTCCAGACCTGTGGATGAAACTACATGGAACAAACTTCCTACAGTGCTTGTCAGTGACAAAAGAGCCAAGCACAGGTCTTAATTCACATATAACAGCCATTATTGGGACTGTATACAGAAGTCTGGTTATTTTGCTGTTGCTGCTTTGTTTTTCAGTCTCTGTCCATTTCTCTCATTTTCTCTCAATCCCACTTTTTGACCCACCAAGTCACAGCAGGTTTCTTTTAACCATGTCGCCCCATTCTTCCTATGGTTTCTACCTGTAATTTAGATGTTTTTCTTTGACACTTTTATGCCAATGTTGCCAAATTTTGACAGATTTTAGGGATTACCTGACCTCTTGGTTGGTGTCTCTTTGTTGCTGTTTATCAAGTGAGCAAGTAATTACACCTCCAGACACGCAAGCTAAGACTTTGACTTATTACCCATGATTGACCTGTCACCTGTTGCTCATAAACAACTTAATGATAATTTACAGAGGACAGAAACAAACGGCCGTGATGCAGTGCCACTGTTAATAACAATAATGTAATTAGGCCTACTGCTATTTTAGAAAGTGTAATCCCTTACACTACTCATTCCTGTGGACGATAAGTATAATTTGCAGACTGGCCTAGAAAGAAAGACTGTGGTTAATGAGTTAATCCATTCACACAATTACTGAGTCTGAGCTCAGTGAAGCAGACAGGTGTTCTCATCACTAATCTTGTTTTGTCCACCTTGCCTTTGGCTGATTGAACTGAACAGAATCATTCTTCTGAAACATTCTTATTGTTCAGTAGGACTCTCAGAAAGTACAGAAAGTCACCAAAGAAGGAGATTTCTTTATCTGTTTGCAACAGAAACAGCAGTGTGGCTGAGGCTCAGGCTCAGGCTGAAGTTTAGTTTTGCTAGTGGAAAAGGAGCTGTTCATTTTGAGAGAATCGTCCACGAAACCAACACAAGGTTGTACATCACATTCAGAGGAAACTTCTCCTCAGTGAAAACATGAGAAAAATCAACCCTTTAGTTTATGAAGCTTGGGTTGCCAGTATTTCGAGGCACCATCAAATAGAAAAGTTTATTTATTTATTTATTTATTTATTCATTCATTCGTTTTTAAATCTACATTGAGTGGATTTTGGTTGTAGGCTAACAGGAAAACAGCGCAGTCTTAAAATTCACTGAAGTTTCAAGCAAACTCTCTCTCTAAATATGTATTTGTTTTGAATAATAAATTTGTTTTGTTTTATTATTATGTTTTACATAATCCGAAGTAATTTCCTCCATTATTTTCTGCCATTTATCCTGGACTGGTCTCCAGCCCATCAGAGGGCTGACACAGAGACAGACAACCTTTCACACTCACACCTATGGGCAATTTAGAGTCACCAGTTTATCTGATGATTCAGTTCAATTCAAACAACTTTATTAATCCCTTATGGGACAGTTAGTGTAGAGCAGCTCGTTTACATAAGAAGACAGAAATAAAAAAAAAAAAAGACAAGTTAAGTACAGGCGCTAAATCAATTACCTCCGCTAGGAGAACTTTAAGAGACCTAAAAGAGACTGATTAAAATCATCCAGACTGAATGCGAAAACAATTTCAATAAAAGGATAAATACTAGATAAAAGATATGATAGATAGATATAAAAGATATATATCAAGAGATAAAAGAGATAATTAAGAAGCGTTCAATAGTCTGATGATTGATGAGCATGGAGAACATGCAAACTCCACACAGACAGGCCACCGGGCGAAACACCGGATACTAACATGTGACCTACCTGCTGCTTTCTACCACCGTGCAGCCCTATTGTTATTTCTTCCTGTCACTCAAACCTTCATCACGACGCATGATGTGCGCTCTGCAAGCTAATAAAATCACAGAATTCCATCCGCGGTTCGTTAAGCTTTCAGTTCTTAAAAATCATTCACTCACCTGCCTCCCCTTCCGCCAGAGAAGTGAAGTGATCGATGAACTGAGGCAGGCTGATAAATAGGACAACACGGGTGAAACTGCAGCCGAGGAGTCAACGATCAGAAAACTAATCTTTTAAACGAATCTTTTTAACGAACGGATCCGAATCAATATGCTCTTCGTAACGTCAATTAAAATTGATCCTACATTTGCATGATCAACTGAAGTGTAGTTCATACATGAAAAGATATTATAGAAATTACTGTTTGAGCTGATTTTTTAATGAAGTGTATGATAAAACGTGAAATATCAATAAAAACACATTTATATGTTTATTTATTCATTTTTGGTTTATTCTTTTCAATTGATTGTAAAACTTAGAGGAGCCTAGGACACCTTCACCAACTTTAAACAAACAAACAAACAAACAAACAAACAAACAAACAAACAAATAAATAAATAAATAAATAAATAGAGTAGGTGAAGTTGTACTAGAATCCTCTGCTTTCACTGTAAAACTTTTAGACAAACATATATTATTTTTCTTTTCTTTGCAAAACATTCTGTTCTGCATGAAAAAAACAGCTTTCAGTATTAACAGTGTTGTTTTATACTTCCAGGAAAGTGTTTTTATTATTATTACCATTATTATTTTTACAATACATATTTAATTGGATCACACAATCATATTGTTTCATGAGGCAGTCCTCTTTAGTTGATCCAAATGATCTCCAACCTGAAACAATAAATTAACCTTTTCATTGTGTTAATATTAAAGATATTTCCCCTCTTGATGTTTGCATTTACTAAATATGATTTAAAGCCTGAGAGGATCTGAAAAAAAAAAGCAAAAAATTCTTCATAAAAACTTTAAACTGTTGAGATGGCGTGTCCCAAACTGAGGAGAAAATACCCTCATCTTATTTCCCATGCATAGTATTCCCAGCATCCTCTTCTTCAGCAGGAATCACAGATGACCTGAGTGTCGTGATGTGAGCTTTGCTTTGTCACCTGCTCACCTTAAACACACTCACCTGAGGAGATAGATAGTTTCTTTTCATAATAATAATAATAATAATAATAATAATAATAATAATAATAATAATAATAATAATAATAATAATAATAATAATAATAATAATAATTGTTTGTACCTTCTGTTCCTTTGCTTTGGTTAATGATGACATCCTCCTCTCTCATTCCATGTCGTCTGACCAGTGATTTGAAATCGTCCAACACAGCAGAACTAACATTCATAGCTCGACCTCAAGACCAAAATACCAGATTGTAGACAATTTTTTTTTTTAATTGAAAGAATAAATGAAGGAAAAATAACAAAAACAAAAGAGTTTTATTTGAAAATGACAAGCAGTAATGATACTGTGAGAATAATAAATGTCACTCACTATAAAGCTTGACTGTGGTGGTTTCAATTCCTGATGGCTTTTCTGTGCTCAGCTGAAGGATCATTGCAAAATCATCATAGTTGGTATGGACTACAAATGAATCCACATCTGCATCAAACCCTGCAGATAAGAGAGAGTTTGTAATAAACTGAAGGAACCAGGCTTAAAACTTTTTAATTCAACATTATTAAAAAAAGATGTAGACAAATATACTTGAAACATGATGGAAGAATCGTCCAGGAGTGTCTGTCAAACTATAATCTGTGGCTGCCTGCTTACACGAACCATTCCTACACACACACACACACACACACACACACACACACACACACACACACACACACACACACACAGGTTACACTAAATAATAAACCTGTGTGTGTACAAGAATGCAATGCAAGTCTGACCTGAAGCTAGTGGACGTCATTGAGAAGTTTTCCTCAGAGGGAATGTGACGCATATCCACTGCAACCACGGCAGAGCTCTCCCTCTTGCGCTTCATGTAATGAGGACAGGTAGACACCACCGCTACCTCATACCACCTCCCCATGAACTGGGAATGACAATACAGAAGTAATGTACAGGAAAGAAAATGTTTTTTCCAAAATTTTCCTAGAAATGTAGGCTCAGAAATTCTCTGTTTTCTTTTCTTGTTGTCCATCCTTGAATGAGGTTTTCCAAAATGATCTTGGTTAAAACAACATGCTTGAATGCAAATACAGCTGTGTCCCATGACTCACATGTGCAAATAATACCAAGCATATTTGATCCTCATCAGTCTCTGCTTCAACCAGCCTGTAGCATTTCCACTGAGACCACATTTCTGGATGTGGAGTCTAGGAGTGATTGCAAATTAGGTTTTGATGATGGTACTGAGGTGAAAACATCTGATGTTATGGTTTAACTTTAAGTAATGGACACATTTAAGTTAAATTAACAAATACTCATCAAAATGCATGTGGGTGTTTCTTACCTGGCTCACATTGAAGCTCTCATGTGTTGCTATTAGAGGTTCTGGCTGCACAGGGACCGCTTTCAGGGTCCAGAACAACCCCAGAGTCAGTAAAACCAACAACCTCACTGCTCTCTTCATCCTGAGAGTCACACTCAGGGTTAAACTGACCCACTTTGTTCTTCCACAAAACTACAGGGGAAAAAAAACACCAAACTCAGAGAGCAAAGTTCATTCCGTCTCTTTTTTTCAAAGTTGTGTTTGTGGTATGTGTGTGTATGAAATGTGTCCATGTGATCACGCGTTTGTTTACAGGATTTAGCAATGAATCACTGGACTTCAGAGTCTGGAGCTAAAACAAACAATCAGTCAAGACATGTGAGAGCTTAACAGCTGATAAATGAAGGGAGAGACACTAAGGCTGTTTAAAAACTCTAAATAGATCAGATCAACCGCTGACTCAAAGAATTGAAATCACATGCTTATAATAAGCTAGTTTGCTTTAGCATTAGTTAGCATCAGCGGGACATGATGACATCACTTTGAAGATACCTGTCAGAAAGACATAGGTGAGTGGACTCTGCCCTCTGCTGGTCAGAAAAAAAATGAGATCCAACTTGATTTCAAAGGCTTTATAAGCTTTTAAATGGAAATAAAATTCAAGCTTCCCCAGTGAAAAGTCTTTATTGTTTGGTGATTGGGTAACATAAGTGAAAATAAAGTAAAGCACCACAGAAAACATGATTGTTTGCAGATTATAATTTTTTCTAGCCACACGATGAAGTGCTCACAGCAAACAGCTGTAGAAAAGTCGACAGGAGAGTACACAGCTGCAGCACATCAGGGTTCACATCCACCTTACCCCTGGTACACAAGAGAGCCTTTCAAGTGTAAAAACACACATTTAAATCACCCCAAAGCAAACCAGTCAATGTCACGATTTCAGCATGGAAAGAAGCTCACTGCTCATCCAGATCCTGAGGGAGGGCAGTTTTCTATAAGGCAGAAAATATGAACAAGAATTAGAAAACCTGAGGGTCGTTGTTAACTCCCCATTATCAGCCTGAACATAGCTCTTTAAGATCAGACAGCAGCAGTGAGGGAGTGAAGTACTGATGAACATGCAGCACTGCTTCTTCACCTGCAGGAGGAGGAGTCAGAATAGATGCTGGAGAGAAACCTCTGCCCAAGGCAAAGAGTTTAAACTTCTGAATGATGCTAGGTCTGACAGTGTGAGAGCGACCTGCAGACACACAGAGAGAGAGTGAGAGAGAGAGAGAGAGAGAGAGAGTGAGAGAGAGAGAGAGAGAGCAGTGATCAAAACAGATACTCACTTCCTCTGCAGCTCACATGCTTACGTGTCATGTAAAAACAATCAAGGTGAGCATGTTTTTGTGTCTTACCATAGAGCGCCACCTGTGTGTACTCTCTGTTAAAGACTTTGTGTTTGAGAACCAGAGCATAGTCGGTGTAGTTTGTTTCCACCACTGTGATGTCTTTCACCATGCTGTGACCTGAAACAAAACAAACACCGGTAGGGGAAAAAAAAAAAAACACATAACAAAATAAACAAATGAATGAATGAATAATTAAACAAACAAACAAATAAATAAATAAATAAATAAATAAATAAATAAATAAATAAATAAATAAATAAAATACTTCTTTTCCATGCAAAAATAGATCGATACATATGGGAGAGGATTAGGGCCACTGGAATAAAAAAAACAAAGGTCTGTTATTATTATTATTATTATTATTATTATTATTATTATTATTATTATTATTATTATTATTATTATTATTATTATTATTAGGAAAAAAGTCAATATTCCAAAATTAAAAAAGAATTCTGACTTTTTGTCAGAAACTGAGAAGACAGTCAGAATTCTAACTTTAATCTCAAAATTCTGTTTGAAACTTAGAATTCTGCCTTTTTTCTCAGCCCAAATCCTCTTCTGTAAGTACTGGCCCCTTTTTTGTATGGAAAATAGTTTTTGTTTCACAGTTTCATCTGCAGTTAGGGTCAGTTAATGCAGGAACTGATTCCTTACAGATTTGAGATTCTTCTAAAAAGACCAGAAGGACAACGTTTTAATAGGACACAGACATTTTTTTTTTCTCTCTCTTGTTTTTTTAACAGTCTCGGGTATACCAAACAAATTAAAAGGTGAAATTGTTCAGATTAAGAAATGTATTTCGTATCCTACATGTGCATGTATTTCAGAATTTTCAAGAATAAACACACAACACAATACATTGACACAACATTTCCAATATTAGGAAAATCCTGAAGGGCTGAGTTTTTTTTCTTAATGACAAAGAAAAAAATAATCACCACTAAGAGTATTACATACAATATGACCTCACATAAATACTTAAAATACTGTTTCTTCAAATATTACGTTCTCTTCACTTTGATTTTATTTCATTCATGGTCACTCAGAAACTGAGCCAGGTGGTGCTCAGAGGTGAGTTCACAGATCTTATGTCTCACTTGGTCAACACTCTTCTCACTGCTAAGCTTTGTGGCCTGGTGTCATTAAAGGGACTGAGAGACCGATGAGAGGGATTAGAGGTGAGTGGTCAAATACCTGTACAGACTTACGTGTACTATAGTAGGTGAACTGTCCAGGTGTGTTGGTCTTCTCATACTGGTACAGCCGACTGATACACCCTGCAGGTCTGAAGCACACAGAGGAAACACAGTCTGGATTTGTCTCCTCTTATTATTATCTTATTATTCTGCATGACACGATAATACTCACGTGGCGTCCCACATGGTGAGGTTGACATTGCCGTTGGGCAAGGGTGTGATTATGCCCATGGAGGCCTTCACTACTTGTCTGAAGGGGACAAATTTGGGAGAATCGTAGGCTAGTCCCACCCGGTACCACTTCCCTGCAAACTAAATACACAAACAGACAGTTAAAATGACAGAATAAGCCTTTATCTGGCTACTTAACGTTCTTTATGGTGTTTCACCTCTTCTTTCTGGAAAACTCTAACACGTTTTCAGCTGCAGGTTTTTTGAGGAAGAGAGTTATTTAAGGAGGCACTGAGGGTAATGCTGTGTTAACCTGTAAGATGCCAAATTTACTGAAATGCCCAAACGTGTCACTTGATTTAAATGAGTTTTTAGCACTTCATGGAATAATAATCAAGCTCTATGACACAAAAAAAGATGTTTATTTTTGTCTTTTGTCTGAAATGAGCCATTTGTGGCTGTTGAGTTGCATAAATATATTTTTAGAATTTTCATTCTTAGCCCAAATGTCCCAAAGTAGGGAAAATAAACATGCTGAATTTAAGCCGTGATGTAAACATTGGTGTTAACCGCAGTACTTCCTCCTGTCTGTAAGATGATAAACAAGCTGACTTTATAAAAATGACAGCGTTTCACTTTATCTAAGCTCTAAACAGGATCTGTGGGGAAAGAACAGATAAAGGAAAGATGTAGAGAAAAAGAGGAAATATATGGAGGCCGTCAGTGGACAAATATCAATACATTTGATTCCTTCGTAAGAGTGATTTCTCATTTTTATCTTTGTTCAAAAAGACAGATTTACCTCAAGAGATAAATTAATTGTATTATTTTGAAATGATAAGGTGTATTTTTTTTCACGTTCATCATGATCAGTTGTGGCAATTTAGGAAAAAGAACAACCGACTTGCTTTTGGACTCTGGGAATTTGAAGTAGGGCAATCTGACGTTGAGTAAAGATCTCAAGAAAACAGTTGAAATTTATCAGGAATCAGGAAATTTATCTGGTTTACTTGAGGCTTCTGTTGATATATGGAAGCTTTTGTAGAAGTTTTAACTCAACAACCAAACACAGGTAGAGAACATCTATATTTTGGACGGATGTATTTACTCTGAAAAATGTCAGAATGACCTCTCTTTACCTCTCACATGGGGGGTCAGGAGGACAAAGATGCACTGATCTATTAAGCCCAACTGTGTGGGATGAGTCAAGACTTTTAAACAGTGTTTGTTTTAAGTCACAAACTTTAAATGGTCTTCAGACAATGAAAAAACAGAAAAATGGGCCCATGCACAGAGTCTCATTCATGGTGACACACACATACACACACACACAATAATTTACTACATATACACACACACAGGGGTTCCACGTCACCAAGTAGACAATATAAAAAAATCACAATGTGTGTGTCTGTCTGCGTTACCTTTTGCAGGCTGAAGTCTTTCTGCGGCTTCACGTCAGCGTGACCCATCATCCAACACATCACCATGACAACAGTAACCACAGTGGTCCTCATGTCTGCCAATGGTCCTCAAAAAGGAAAAAAAAATCCTGGTTGGACTCTGAAAAGTGAAGAGTATCTGACCTGCTCCTGAAGTGAAGTGACGGCTGCACACACAGGTACAGAGTGGCAAAGCCTGTGGCAATGTTTGCTTTTCTGCCGACCCACCCACCTGCTCGTCAGCCAATCATTGCCAGGGAGTGGGGAACAGTGGCCAAGTGTTGGGGATGTGTGTGTGTGTGTGTGTGTGTGTGTGTCTGTGTGTGTGTGTGTGTGTGTGTGTGTGTGTGTGTGTGTGTGTGTGTGTGTGTGTGTGTGTTTGTGTGTGGCTCCAAAACAGGGCCAACTTAGACTTCAACTTCTTCTATGTGCAGGATTATATAAAGTATCATGGGGCTTGTGGCTTGCTTTGCATCAGCTAAATCATGTGCAGAACACACACACGAATGGTTTCACAACACTTCATCCTGTTGAAAGAAAAACAAAGATTGATGTATTCTTTTATTAAAACCAAGGTAAATTTATTCAAGTGACTGTATCAAAAACTAATAATCACAACATTATTAAAATATATTTCATATAAATGTTGCTTTTTCAATTTATTTTATTGTGTGTGTGTGTTTTTTTTGTTACTGTTTATAACTACTTTGTAAAGTGTCATTGAATGCCGAGAAAAGTTCTTTTAAATAATGGATTTATTTGTGTCCAGCAGGTAAGACTGCTTTAACAGCCTGCTAACTGGGCTCTCTGAACTAGCTGTAAACAGCTGCAGGTCATCCAGAAAGCTGCTGTCAAGTCCGGATCAGAACCAGGAAATACCACCATATTAGTCCAGTGCTCCAGTCTCACCGGCTTCCTCTCATTTGGAGAACAGACTTTAAAACAGACTTGATAAGAATAAAAACAAGCTGGTGTATAAATCTCTTAATGGTTTAGCACCAAAGTACAACCCATACTCCAATGAAGTTGGGACGTTGTGTAAAAAATAAAAAAAAAGAAAATACACAATGATTTGCAAATCTTGTTTAACCTACATTCAACTGAATACACTACAAAGACAAGATATTTAGTGTTCAAATTGATAAACTTTGTTGTTGTTTTTTTGCAAATATTCACACATTTTGAATTTGATGTCTGCAACATGTTCCTAAAAAGCAGGGACAGGGTCAACAAAAGACTGGGAAAGTTGAGGAACGCTCCAAAAACACCTGTTTGGAACATTCCACAGGTGAACAGGTTCATTGGAAACAGGTGAGTGTCATGATTGGGTATAAAAGGAGCATCACTGAAAGGCTCAGTCGTTCACAAGCAAGGATGGGGTGAGGTTCACCACTTTGTGAACAACTTCGTGAGCAAATAGTCCAACAGTTTAAGAACAATGTTTCTCAATGTACAATGTGAAAGAATTGATGGGTTTGATCATCTACAGTCCATAATATCATCAAAAGATTCAGAGAATCTGGAGAAATCTCTGCACGTAAGCAGCAAGGCTGAAAACCAACACTGAATGACCGTGACCTTTGACCCCTCAGGCAGCACTGCATTAAAAACCAACATCATTGTGTAAAGGATATTACCACGTGGGCTCAGGAAGACTTCAGAAAACCATTGTCAGTTAACACAGTTCATCACTACATCTACAAGTGCAAGTTCAAACTCTACCATGCAAAGACAAAGACATATATCAACAACACCCAGAAACACCGCCGGCTTCTCTGGACCCGAGCTCATCTGAGATGGACTGACACAAAGTGGAAAAGTCTGCTGTGGTCTGACGAGTCCACATTTCAAATTGTTTTTGTAAATCATGGACGTGGTGTCCTCCAGACCAAAGAGGAAAAAGACAATCTGGATTGTTCTCAGGTCAAAGTCTCAAAGCCAGCATCTGTGATGGTATGGGGGTGTGTTAGTGCCCATGGCATGGCTAACTTGACCATCTGTGAAGGCTCCATTAATGCTGAAAGGTACATACAGGTTTTGGAGCAACATATGCTGCCATCCAAGCCACGTCTTTTTCAGGGACGTCCCTGCTTATTTCAGCAAGACAATGACAAGACACATTCTGCACGTGTTACAACAGCGTGGCTTCGTAGTAAAAGAGTGCAGGTACTATACTGGCCTGCAGTCCAGACCTGTCTCCCATTGAAAATGTATGGAGCATTATGAAGCACAAAATACAACAACAGAGACCCCGGACTGTTGATCAACTGAAGTTGTTCATCAATCAAGAATGGTAAAGAATTCCACCCGAAAAGCTTCAACAATTAGTGTCCTCAGTTCACAAACACTTATTGAGTGTTGTTAAAAGGAAAGATGATGGAACACAGTGGAAACATGACCCTGACCCAGCTTTTTAGGAACGTGTTGCAGACATCAAGTTCAAAATGAGTGAATATTTGCTAAAAAACAAAGCTTATCAGTTAGAACAATAAATATCTTGTATTTCTAGTGTATTCAGCTGAATATAGGTGAAACAGGATTTACAAATCATTGTATTTTGTTTTATTTACTTTTCGAGCAACATCCCAACTTCATAAAAATGGAGTTGTATATTTCGGCCAACACTCTCATCATAGATGATAATTTTGGGTAAATTTTGGGGCAGATTTAAAGATCAGTTGCTGTTTTATGGTCAAAAATGCAAATTTAAGTGCTAGCAGCGTCCACATCCCTTGACTTTTGTGAAGAATGTTTGTTGGGATTTTTTGTAGCTGATATCAGATTTCATATAATGTACAAGTTGTTATTCCAGTATGACCTCAAGAAATGGATGATATTAACTCAGTTATTCAAATCAGCACATTCTCCCTTTGTAGTTAATGTTAGACTCAAAGAGGTTTTGTTGTTGTTGTTGTTGTTGTTGTTGTTGTTGTTGTAAACTCAATGGGGACCCACTCATAAAAAAGAGGGACAGGCCATGGAGATGATGGGTGGCCCCGTTCAGATATGAACTCTCACCATGCCAATAATTTAATGGGGAAATATGGAGATGGACCAAGTACAATAGGGTACTTGGTGCCACAGCCCTCAAAATCCCGTAATTAAATGTCAAAGTTCTGCGTGCAGATAATTTCTGGGACTACACAAAAATGTCTTAAAAAATATGAGCATATCGGTACGTTGAGATCTTTGTGGGACTAAAGTGTAGCTAAATAAAAAATTACAAATACAACATACTCTGAACAGTTGTTGTAAATCATACTTTCAAAGATAAAAAGTGGTCTTACACATTTAAGTTACAGTGAGGCTAAGGAAATGAAGTGCAAGATAAAAAAAGAGAATATTTTTCTTCACAGTATTTTTCCACAGGTGCCGGGAAGAATAGCATTTAAATCCTGGCTTGTATTAAAGTTTGTGAGGCGTGTTTGTACAACTACTGCATAAATTGCTGATCGCAAATATCTCAAGTTGGAACAGGACAGATGAGTCATTCCTGGAACAAGAAGAGGAGTCGAACAGAGTCTTATGAAACTGGGAGGAAAAGTCTTCACTCTCTGTTTCTGTACTAAGAGTTTCCAACACTGGCTTTTGTCCTTAATAGACAAAATAAGTAAATGAAAACAGACAAAAAAAACCCTGGCAAGATTGTTTTTTAAAGAGCTAACTGAGAATAAATCAGAAAAAAAATCAAATGAAAAAAGTGTGATTTCATACTTGTGTCTACAGAAAATAAAATGTAGGTCTAATTCAGTTGCTCCTAAATCTGCAGCATGCTACATCAAAGTTAATGTCAATGATTAAATGCAGCTGTATTGACAAAGTTTTATGTACAAGCGTTTCTTTTACCCTGATTTGTAGTAAATCATTAACATGTATTTGAAATTTAGGAAATAGGTGGAAATGAGTTCAGACTTTCCTCCATGTGAATTTAAGAGTGGTTTTGTCAAGTGCCTGCCCAGGTTATTGTTTCAAAAAACTGTTTCTACACTGAGAATCAAGAATGTGTGAGCCCATTTAAATATTTTAAAAATCCAGCTATGACAAATGTGAAGAAATAAATTTCACCTGCTGACGGAGCAAAAAGCACAGTGTGGCCTGAATTGAACGGCTTGACTCAATTTTTGGTTACGTGTTATTTGTGTTATGAAATATACGGAAACGAAATGGAAACATAGCGAAAACAAAGCTAAAACAAAGCAGAAACGAAACGGAAACGATGCGGAAATGTCCGGTCTTAAAACCAGAAGCCAAGAAGCCTTTGCTAAAGTGTTAAAAAGTGCAGTTTGTCAAGCTTGAGGCTGTTTTGTTTGAAGGAGTACCAGAAACTACAGACACACCTTTTCATAAATAGATAGATAGATGGATAGATAGACAGACAGACAGACAGACAGACAGACAGACAGACAGACAGACAGACAGACAGACAGATAGATAGATCGATAAATAAAGGACTATCTTTAAAAATTAACTTTTACAGCCTGGTCTTGAAAGTGGTGTTGGTTTGGGTGCCTCATTTCTCCACTGGCGCACACTGAATGGGGTTGAATTTTTTAACAACTCTTTATTTTTGAAGTTATTAAACTCACAAATTTTGCCAGTATAAGGGCATGGCTGATTTGACTGACAGGTGGGCTAAAGGCCCGCCTCTTTACCTCATCCTAACTCGGAAAAAGTAGCCTGGGTCAAGCTTTCTCAATATGACACTCACCGACAATGGGCTCCAGGACTTTGAAGCCAGTTAATGCTTGACGTGTTGCTGAGGTCTGCATGGCTCTGTGCGGATGAATGACTTCACTTTAGCAGCCTCGTCCCCTTGACCTGTCCTTTTCAAGCAGAAATTTTCAAGTGGCACACATCTGAAAATTTCAAAATCCACACTAAAATCAAGTGTGTCGGAACATGTGCATCACTGTTGTCAAACTGATGAAGATGTTTTCTCTATTTTCTTGTGTTTTGTCTTTTTGCATGTGTTTTCTTAAGTTGCAGTGCTGTGAGCTCTCAGGGCCACCATAGAATCAATACTAATTTAATTTTATAAGTAAAGGGGCTGTGAGGATGATCTGGAAAAGCTAGCGTTTTTTCGGGATTTTTTTTCCCATGAGCACTTGCACCTACCTTTGTGAGGATGTGACTCTTATATAATGCTATTTTGTCTTTTCTTTTTGCATTCAGATCTGTCATTCACTTTCAGATTGTATTTTTTTTCAGTTCCAGACTTTTGGCCCTAATCTGGCGTGGTGGGCCTGGCATCAGATTGACAGGGGTGTGATCTTGTGTGACAGCCAGGGTTGGGAGGGTTACTTTAAAAATGTATTCCAATACAGTTACTAACTACTCACAGATTCTCGGCTAATTATAACTCAAAACAAAGAGGTGTATGTATCCTAATAAATAAAAACATCTAATTTGTCCATAACAGAACTATCACAGACCCTGAAGGATGTTTTATAATCATTAATATATCAATTAACAGTAGCCCGGTAACAATTGGTAACATTTACGGCCCAAACACTGATGATCCTTCCTTTTTTCATAACTTCTTTCACTCCTTATCAAATATTTCCAGCTGCCCAGTAATGATACAAAAGGATTTCATCACAACTTTGGCAAATCTAATAAAATTAAAACTAACTGCACCTGGCAATCTACCAGTACCATAAAACAGTTCATGAGTGATATTGGTCTTTGTGATAGCTGGTGACTACAGCACCCCACTCTCAGAGAATACTCATTTTACTCACCAGTCCACCATTCCTACTCACGCATTCACCTCTTTCTGGCCAGTAATTCAATTATTCCAGAAATCTCACATTCAAAAATTCAGCCCATAATTATTAGTGATCACGCCCCAGTAACACTCAAATGAACCCTATTAACCACCCGAAAGGCTTCACTAAATGATGTTTCAACTCATCCCTTCTTAAAGACTCAGAGTTTGATAGCTATCTCAGGCGAGAGTGGGCTTCCTTCCTTGAAATAAATGTTTCCCTCCGGGAGGTGGGAGTGCTCAGCGGCTCCTGTGTCCTGGGGCTACCAGACCTATGTACAGGATTTTGGGAGGGTGCCGGCCGCTCCACCACCGGGTTGCCTTGGCTGATCCTGGGGATTTTGGGGTGGAGGGCTTGTCTGTGGTGTATCCATGCCCCTTCCTTCCTGCCGTATATTTCAACCCCAGGCTCCTATATGTGTTTGGCTGGACGGGGCTGGGTGTGAGTGGCAGCGCAGCTCCAGTTGTCTGCCTGAACTAGCTCACAGGCGTCGCTCCATTAACACATCCTCATTATTTATTGGGGCGGCTGTGGCTCAGTGGTAGAGTGGTAGAGTCATCGCCTCTCAATCGTGAAGGGTTCGATTCCAGCTCCTGCAGTCACATGTCGAAGTGTCCTTGACACTGAACCCAAAATTGCTCCCACTGTTGGTCAGTGGTGTGTGTATGCATGTGAATGTATTAGATAGAACTGATGTGCTCCTATATATAAAAAGTCTCAGCCATCAGTGTGTGAATGTGGTGTGGATGGGTGAAAGAGATCAGCAGTGTAAAGCGCTTTGAGTGTCGGACAGACTAGAAAGGCACTATATAAGTACTGGTCCATTTAACACAAACAACCCACCATGTCAGTTACAGTATCAACATGAAAGACCAGGAGTGTTGACAGGTATGTTATTGTGTCAATGCAACAGTGGTATCTGGATCTGGTTACGACAGTGCGAGAGCTGAACTCCACCCCCTCGCATGGTTTGAAGGATTAACGAATCGATCATGGGTGACTTTAGTCACTCTGAGCCATAGCTCAACAGGTAGATATCAGACGCTCACTTCAGCATGAGAAATCAGGGGTGTGGCGTGAGAGCGTGTGAAGCCAATGAAATGCGTGTCTCACGGCCAATGCATGAGTGTTGGCAGCTATGTATATGGAGCCACAGTATGACTATCATGGCTTGTCCCTCGCTCCCATGCTGTTTTGCTGGTTTTGTGAAGCTCCTGCATCTCTTTCGAAATAACCACAGGTTCATGAAGACTGTTTGCTTTCATATTTTGTACTTGTTTTCATGTAAAAAGTGTAGTGCTAACACCGCCGTTTCTCTATGGGATCACCCATGTTATTTGTTAGCATAATGCTAAGCGAGGATTGTCAAAATAACACAAACCACATTCAGTGTTGTCTTTTGGCGGCCTGGCATTCAACATGCTAACAAGCTAGCTCACATTCAATATTAAGTTGCCTGTATAGTTAGCTCAGTTTTTTTGACAGCTAGCTAGCCTAACAGTTTAATAATGTTGCGGTCCTTAAGTTATGGACATAAAACCACAAGCATTACCTTTAGTTATTAACTTAAAGTTACAGACAATAAGAGGGGAAATGTTTCTCTTACCTGATGTTCCAGAATCATAAGTGATGTTCAATTTATGTCAATAGATGAAATAGATCCTGCCTGACTGTTCCGTTGACATCCTACAACTCAAATTGTCTAGTCTAACTTCTGATCTTAATGTTGCATTAAAGTTATTAACCATGGATCTCTCTGGGAGTCTCTGACTTTGTCTGTTTGGTTCTTTGGATTGTTGCTGTGGACGGCCTGCTGTCATGGACCTGACAGACTCCAGCTGATACGGCTTCTTACAGTTTCTCCATGATCATCACTACAACACAGAAATATGGACTCTGTGTTTATGTCTCCCTGTGTCTTTGTCTCTCTGCCCCCCCCCCCTCTAATCCCAACACAGTCGAGGCAGATGTCTGTCTAACATGAGTCTGGTTCTGTCCGAGGTTTCTGCCCATTAAAGGGAAGTTTTTCCTTGCCATTGTAACTTGCTAAATATTGCACTCATGGTGGGTTAAGATGAGATCAGACTCCTTGTCTTGTCTTGATGTTGGGTTTCTGTTAATAAAATTTTATTATCATTTATGGGTCTAGACCTGTTAACGCTTGGAAAGCGTCTTGAGATAACGTTTGTTATGAACTGGCGCTATATAGATAAAGATTGATTGATTGATTGATTGATTGAAATTGGCTAAAAATAAGATTATGGCAAGCAGATGCAAATTACTCCAGGTAGATTACTAGTTTCAAATGAAGGCAGTTGTGATTTGCCCGTATCTTTGACTAACATCCACATCAAACCAATCACGCTCAAGGAAATTTTGCTTTGGCCACAACGCTTCTCTTTGATGAGATCATCAATGAAGCGGATGTGGAGATCTTTGCACATGGGCTGGTCTTTATGGTAAGCTCATGGTAAGTTCATCCCTGAAAAATATTCCAGAGAACTGCATGATTATTTGACGGGGTCTTTCGGTGTTCTTCGGGCCAAGATGGTGTACAGAGTCAAGGATAAGATCCATTCTGTCCCTACAGTGTGGAACAATTCTTTCGAGGATATCAGTAATAACCTTAAAAGTGTTTTCTTCTTTTTCTTTTCTTAGGCCGTTCAATCTCAAATTCCATCTTCTCTGCTACCGTTTGAGGTCTGCAGCTCTCCTCTCCAGCTCTTTTTTTTCCAGCTCAATGCATTTTGTCTGAGTTGTCTCACCTCTTCCTCTAACTTTTTGCCTTTTTTTATTGCATTCTTTAATGTCAGCTGAGTTACACTCAATAGCTTTAGGGATGTTGGATATGGTAAGAGTGTTTTGCGTTAGCTCAGTTTTGAAATCCCTGATCATGTTCTGAAGTGGCGGCAAAATCCACTGGTACTGTTCAGACAGGTGCTGAAGAAAATAAGCTGTTTGTTAAAGATTATGTCATTACTTAAGTAGAGAATGAACATGGTCAGGTAAAGGCAACAGGAGGACAACAAGGAGGAGGAGAGAGAGGAGCGGGACAACAAGGTGGAGAAAAGAGGAGCAGGATAACAAGGAGGAGGAGGAGAGAGAGGAGAGGACAACAAGGAGGAGGAGAGAGAGGAGCAGGATAACAAGGAGGAGGAGAGAGAGGAGCAGGAAAACAAGGAGGAGGAGAGAGAGGAGAGGACAACAAGGAGGAGGACAGAGAGGAGCAGGACAACAAGGAGGAGGAGAGAGAGGAGAGGTCAACAAGGAGGAGGAGAGAGAGGAGAGGACAACAAGGAGGAGGAGAGAGAGGAGCAGGACAACAAGGAGGAGGAGAGAGAGGAGAGGTCAACAAGGAGGAGGAGAGAGAGGAGCGGGACAACAAGGTGGAGAAAAGAGGAGCAGGATAACAAGGAGGAGGAGGAGAGAGAGGAGAGGACAACAAGGAGGAGGAGAGAGAGGAGCAGGATAACAAGGAGGAGGAGAGAGAGGAGCAGGACAACAAGGAGGAGGAGAGAGAGGAGAGGACAACAAGGAGGAGGAGAGAGAGGAGCAGGACAACAAGGAGGAGGAGAGAGAGGAGAGGTCAACAAGGAGGAGGAGAGAGAGGAGAGGACAACAAGGAGGAGGAGAGAGAGGAGAGGTCAACAAGGAGGAGGAGAGAGAGGAGAGGACAACAAGGAGGAGGAGAGAGAGGAGCAGGACAACAAGGAGGAGGAGAGAGAGGAGAGGTCAACAAGGAGGAGGAGAGAGAGGAGCATCAGAGCAACAAATTATTTTATGGAAAACTGGAAAATATGGTTGTGCTTGGCTTTCCTGGGGGGGGGGGGGGGGTTAGTGTCTGCAACCATCCATGCAGACAAGGTGCATGGATGGTTAAAAATCTCCTACTGGATGTATCGCTTTCCTTAACCCATACAACACAAGCAAATACATATATTGTGCGTATAAAAAATGGCAGTAACACAACACTTGTTAGTGTGTTTCATCAGATTAAACCAAACCAAAGTTGTTCAACAATCAGAGCCTGAATGAACAATTTAAATAGTTTTTATTAATATGATTTCTCCATTTGCAGCACTGCTTTTTTCTCATTCATTTGAAATGCATGATGTATACAGCTAGCCTTAAGTGGACAAGAGGACATCAGTGTTTGTGTCACACACAGCACACCTCACAGACCTCCCCTACACACTCCACACAAGTTGAGAGCTGCCACCTGTGCAATTAAATAAAACGATAGTAAAAAAAAAAAAAAAGGGAAAAAAAACAAAGACAAAACAACAACCTTTCACTCAAATACGTGGACATGTACAAACTTGTTTCTTTTTTTTTAGTGCTGCTGGATGTTCCTGAGGAGCAGGGCAGGGTAAAACAGGCAAACAAAAATGGAAAAAACCCAGAAATGTTGACATAGACTGTGGCCTGTTTGATGTGTAACGTTCTCACATGCTCATTAGACCTTTAAGGTGAGTTTCTTTAGAGCTAACTGTGAAACGGATCAGAAAAGATCTTTTTTTTTAATAACAGGTCAAAATGTACTCATGTGTGAGTGTCTGATTGACTCCACTTCTTTCTGATGAAGAATCGTTAGTGAGGACAAAGCGCCCTCCTGTGTTCAAAGATGAAAAAAACACCCCAACACTTTCACACTCCTTCAGCTGTTCCAGGTTGTCAATGGCTCGCTGTCTACTTGTGGAAACATTTTTTTAAGCAATGATGAATTGGAAAACTGGCTCAACTTGATGTAATTTAGGAAAAGTTGCACCCTTGATGGTTCCTGGTGCCTCATCTGTAAAAGAAGAAACAAAACCCACTGATATTCGATTGTCTTACACCCGTACATGCCCCCTCTTTTTAAAACAAAATCAAAAAGCTATGATTTCACACAAAACAAAGCAAACACATTTTTTAGCAGTGACACAGTCAAAGTGTAATTAACAGTTCTTTCAAAAATAATAGTTTAAACTCATTTTTTTTTTTTAAAAAAAAGGTAAAATTAAAACATCTTATTCAGAGTGCTCAGCTGTGAGGCTGTTCAGTCAGGAGTCAACAAAGTGCAACCCTCGGGCTCAAGCATCATAACAGCCAAACTTTTCCCTTAGATACACACACGTTACTTTACATCATCATTGGTCACTCGTTTCATGTTCACATTCAAAACATTTCACACTCATCATTAAAGAATAAATACAAGTGAGAGAGACTCGGAGCTAAGACCACAGAGGAAGCAGCAACAAGCTTGATCTCTATCCAAAGCAAATTTTCAACTATCTGCTGTCGTCAGTGCAAAATATGAATCAAGTCAAGCTGTTTCGGACCGACCGAGCATCATTCTGACGAAAAACATAGCAGCCTACACACTGCTGTGACAAAACTAATGAAGAAGAGTAATCAGTCCTCCGCACGACTGCCAGTCTTCATGACTCATTACATGAACAAAATTAGCAACAATCAGACTAGGTGTGCTGAGGAGATTTTAAAGATAGAAGAAAAGTCAGACAACATGAGAGGACAGACGGCATAAAGATGGGCGACATCTGAGCTCAACAAAAGTGAAGCCAAAACATTTGACCAACTTTAGACCAAACTCACCTGATGGATCTTTGCTACTGTTTCTAAAATTTGAATATAGGAAAGATGCTGACACGGCATCTCTGTCAGCTAATTCCTTTTGCACAGATTGGCTCCAAAAATGGCACCAGTCAGCATTTGTGGCAGAGGGTTATTTTGGCTTCACTGTTGTACAATAGGAGGGGGTGGAAACACACCGTCCATTTTTATGCACAAGTCAATGCACACAACACACAATGAAGTAAAGACTTCTGGGGACAGATAACAGCTGAACTACACCAGATGCTTCTGTGGTCTGGCTCCGCTCGGTCACAGCACCGGATCAGACAGGTTTCCATTCAAGTCAGTGCATTGACTTACACTGGATCCTACCTCTGCGTGCCTAGTTCAAAAGATCTAGCGTGACAGGAAGTTGTGGACGGAATCTGCCTAAAAATGCCCCATGGCTTTCAAAATAATAGAAAGAGTGTCAAAACCGGATGGTAGTTAACTTCAACAACAAACGGACATATTGAGCAGAGCCAGACCAGGAGTCAACAGGTTTGAGGTTTTACAGCCCAACATGAATGACGAGAGGTTTATCAATGGAGAGGGAAGAGCAGGAACTCCTCCGTCTGTGACTCCAGCTGTCAGTCATGCTGGATCTGGTGTTTTTGAGCCGTTAGTGTTGGAGAGTTGAGATCTGTGTCTTCAGATGCACCAAAGAGACCTCCATCAACTCAAGAAGGGAAATATCCCAAATATATTCAACTACTGTTTGTACCGCAAGTGCAGCAGGATGAAGCAGACACAGTGAGGATCAAACAGAGGTACCGTTTTGCAGGTATAGAGAGCCAGAGAATGAGATTATTAATCAGAGAGATGCTAATTGAGCACTTTGCAGAACAATGAAGGCTGAAGGTTAAAGGTGCAGGGCAAGCAGAAAACCTGGGCAACAATAAGAAAGAAAGGACGGAAAAGACAAATCAGGGTCGTAGTAAGGACCAAGTTAATAGTCTGAACCAGAGAAAGAGAGGACGACAGACTGATTCAAAACTACAGGACAACAGCTCCCAAAGCTCCAACTCTTTACCAGAGATATCAACACCAATTCCTCCTGCAACTGGCAGGACAAACACGCTGGTTGCTGGACTGCTGTGGTTTCTTGAGAGGCCTTTTTAGAATAAAACTTGATTTTTTTAAAGCATTTTGACTGGGAACTTGGGAATGACATAAAATTACAGTAAAACGGAAAAAGTCCTCCATATGGGACCCAATGGAGATACTGTTTGTGGACCGGGGCCAGTGGACTCATAGTAAGGCACAGTGCTCTGCTTGTGGTTGTTGATGCTCATTCATGCTGCTACATTAACAGACTAACAACAATAACAAAGCACGTTTACTCTTCATATTCTGCTATAATTCTTCACACACATCTCCATAATCAACGCTCTGACTCCCGCCTTTATATCTTTGGATCTTATCGGCTTACTTAAAACCCCCCTAAAGCACCTGAAGACCGCTGAAAACACCAAGTCCGTGTGGTGCATCTCTGTCTTCAGTCAGGTCTTCTATATGTGTTTCAGAAGAAATCACAAAAATCCTACGATGGGGACCAAACCTGCACAATGCGACCAAACGAACAGATTGTAAACAAGTCCTGTTAAAGAAGAAAGCCCGATGTATAAAGACCAGGGTTGAAGCAGACAGATCACTTGTCTTTGTGTTCCAGCAGCTGATATAAAATGCATACAGCAGCTTCACTTTTAAAGACTTTCTGTTAAATAGTTTTGGATCAACATAAAAAAAAACTGATAGAGAACAAAAGAGAAAGCTTTGACAACATGAACAACTAAGAGTCTCATTTTTTCTCAAATATGTAAACAGACACAATGACTTAAATATATTTGGTGTGTTGCAGACATACATCAATAAAAAGCTTTACTTCTATACCAGTGCTGCTGATTATTGCACTGCCAGCACCAGAGCACTATTGCACTTCAGTGAATGTGCCAGCTTCAACCTCTGGTCTCATACACACCTCCTGTGAGTTTGGTCTACAGGTCAGAGGCTTCTTCAGAAATCCCTCACATCCTTATGTTGTTCCCTTTTGAAAAATGGAGACAAAAAAACAAAAACAAAACAAAACTTCAAACAGAGACAGGAGCGCCACTGCTGGCTCACTGTGCAGGTGGAGATGGAGGCTGCAGAAACAACCCCTCTGATGAAATGAGGAACTTCAGCTCCTCTGCTGTCCCAAACATGCTGAATCCATGCTCACTCTCAGCGTCCTCTGAGGCCCTAGTTTTCTGTATGTTCAGAGTTTTTTTGCATTCTTGATGCCAGGCAGCCTGTTTTCCAGCTGTGTGCTCCAGCTGCAAAGTCTGGTTCTGATGGTCCTGGATGGACAGCTGTGGAGGTTTGAAGCCAGAGTGGGCGAGGGATCGTGTGGCTATAGGAAAGGTGTGTTCATGTTACCAAATAGACCTGGTGACTCTCTCTGTGTTTGCCGAGGTAGCGAGAGGAGTTAAGAGGTGGGGGGGGGGTCAGGAGGGATGGTCGGGGTGGTGCAATGTGTGCGAGTGCGTGTAGCGTGCGTAAATTTGATTTAGAGATTTTAAAGAGCAAAATGGTTTGGGGAATACAATGTGTGTGTGTGTGTGTTTATGTAAATGTGGCCTTTGAATGTGGGTACATGGAGTGTGTGTATGGCTATTATCTTGTAAGCATTCATGTGGATGAAGTTAAGGTCCATTTTCTGCTGTCCTGCCCAAACAAAAACCATCCTCTCTTTATGTTTCTGTTTGTACGTGTGTGTTTGTGTGTTGATGTAGTGTTCAGCCTGGTCATCACAATTTGTGTTTCCCTGTCAGTATGGAGCGGTAAAGTTCCTCGTCCAGCTGTGTATAGCGCCCTCTGCTGGAATCCAGGAAGAACAGTTTGTCAGACACTGCAGTGGGGTCAAAGTTGTCCCGACGCAGGTCCGTCTTCTGAAACTTGAAGGTTCCTAAGAGACGATGAGAGACAAGAGAGGTTATGAAGGTTAATAATTAAGTTCAATCAGAACAACCCAACACACGTCTTTCAAGGTTGCACAGAAATAAATTCATGTTATTTTTCGGCACTTTTTAATTTAATTTAATTAAACTTGATCAACGTTTTTGCAAACATTTCAATGTTAATATGCCAGAATTACACTCCAAAAAATTAAACTTTGACTTTAATTAAATTTATTTTTTTTATATTGTATTAGGTTAGATAAAAACAATAATTTTAGGGTCAACTAATTTGCTTTCAACTAACTTTATACGTTTACACAGAACCAGATGACATAATAAATCTAATTTAAGTCTACGTTTCATTTTTTTGAGTGTAGCACAATCGCTAAATTCCATCTGTTGGTAGGTAATTACAAGACGAAGAAAAAAACTATCTGCAAGCATTAGAAGAAGAGACGTAGATTATGAATGACTACATGACCGGTTTGTTTTCACCCAGCGTTTAACTTTCTTTTTAAATGTTAAATTGGGTCTCTGATATGTGCTAGTGATCAGTTCCATGACTGTGAGTCTCTAAGAGACGCCACCTTCAATAAATCCTGACAGTCTGCTCAGGTAATTTAGTTCTGTTTTGAAGTTGTTATAGCATCCTCAAAAATCAAAACAACAAGTGAGACTGAAGTTATGCATTTGTTTTAAATAAATTCAATGTCTTAAAATCGTGTTTAAGACATTTTACGAGATTTAAGAGAATTTAAGACATTTTAAGGTCTTCATTCAAATTATTGGATTTAGACATATTAATACTATTTAAAACCCTATGGATACTCTGTTTTAAGGTGTAAACAGGAATTCTGGAGCCAGTCAGAAACTGGTAACATAGCTGCAGATAGTATAGCTGCAGCTTCCTGCTTTGTTTTTGCATGTGCATATAACAGCGTCATCAGCATATAACCGAACCTTTACATTTGAACAAAGACTTGGCAGATTATTAACATTAAGACTGAAAAAGAATAACTGTATGATGATTTTCATTGATTATTTTTCAAAAACAGATACTTTACCTGTCTTGTTGACTTCAGGAAGAAAGCGGAGGAAAACAGGTCTGGCATACGGCGGCAGGGCCTTCTCCATGTCCTTCACAAACTTTTCCAGGTCGGTGGAGTGAGTTGGATCGGCAATGGCTGCCATTCCAGCCTTTCCCTCTGCTCCTGTGTACACAGAAAAGGAACCGTCAGCAGATTTATTTGGTGGATCGCTGACTTTGATGATGCCTCCTTATGTCTTCAAACAGCATGTTACTTATATGCAAGAGTGGAAATATTCCTCTCAAATACAGGTATTTTAGGTATTTTTATTTCAGTAGAAGTAAAATGTAAGTATTTTCAAATTAACTGAGTACTTCTTTTTGAATCAGGGGCTGTGGAGTGATGCTGAAAAGATGTCAGTGAGATATGAGCACTAAATGCAGCCTGAACATCTCTTCCTGTGCTGGCAGTTGAAGTCTAACTGTTGGAGAATTATATATACATGTTATCATTATGTAAAAGAAAACTTTCAGTCACATCTTATGGTTCATGTAAACAAATTATGTTCACATACTCACATGATGCATATCTAATGAATGAATAAGATGTCTAAAGGGTTTTCTGTCTAAAGAGTTCACGACCTTATTATGTGTTAAAGCCTTCACATGAGAGGACTGTCTATCCTCCTCTATGCTTGTTGTTCATGGACAGCTGGGAAATTTTCCTGACACTAACCAACAGGAGAGCATTAATATGAAAACAACATGTATTTAGGTTAAAGTCCCTGAATATCAGAGTTTCCTCTTTATTTTTATTTTGCACTTTGCAGATCAAGTCACAGCCTGCTGTGAGTTCAAAGAGTTCACCATGAGGTGTCTGGTAAATTTCAGGACAGTTTCCTGAATATCTATCTTCCACCGCTTATCTGGGCCCAGGTTGGGGGGGGGCAGCAATGTCATCAGCTTAGACCAGAGGCCCCTGTCCCTAACCACTTCCACCAGCTCCTCTGGGAGGATACCAAAGCGTTCCCAGGCCATCTGAGATAATCTTTCGATCGTGCCATGGGTCTACCCTGGGGTCTCCTCCAAGCTGGGCATATCTGGAGCACCTCCCGAGAGAGGCGTCCGGGAGGCATCCTCACTAGATGCCCAACCCACCTCATCTGACTCCTCTCGATGCGAAGAAGCCACAGCTCTAACCTGAGCCTCTCCCGGTTGTACATGCTCCGAATAGGTTAGGGCTGAGATGCAGATTGACTGGTAAATTGAGAGCCTTGCCTTCTGGCTCAACCCTCTCTTCACCACAACAGACCGGTATAGCGTCCGCATCACTGCCGATGCTGCCCCGATCAGTCTGTCAATCTCTCGCTCTATTTTCCCCTTACTCATGAACAAGACCCCAAGATACTTAGCCCCTGTGTGAGCTGGAGGTCAGTAATTGATGAGGCCAATAGGATCACATCATCTACAAAAAGCAGAGATGGGATCCAAAGACCCCTGAAAATGCTACCCTCAGCTACTTGGCTGGGGTGTGGCGATCGTCCGGAGCAAAGAGGATCAAAAGTTGGGCAAGTTCACAGACAACTGAGGTAAAGCTATGATGTTAATCGTAAGATAACGACAGTCAATGCAGCAGAGAGGTTAAACAATGGTCAGGCAGCCAAAATATATGGAGCTACAGAGTGTATTGTCCAAACATTATGTGTCCATTAAGACTGCCTGAAAAATACTAACTGTGAAAGAAAAACTAATCATGGACCTCAAAGTGGACGTTTCAAACTGATTGACGGGAGGGTGTGTGAGTTGGTTATTGAGAAATGTAACAAAGTCATGCCCTTAAGCCAAAAATGAAAGCAGTCTCTTATTTCAATGATTTTTCCAGAATTTCAATGAAAAATAGTTTCTCTAAACAAAGTAAATTTTGGTTATCAGAGTCTTTTTCTGAAGATTGATCTTGAAAAGGGGAGGGGGGGTCGTTTTATAATGGAGGTCGTCCTATACTCGAGTCAATATGGTAATTTTTTGCTTTTTTGCTGATGGTAACAAACTGGACTCCAAAGCGACATAACTGTCCTCTTGACAAGCTGATATGACTGTTAAAACACATGCAAGTTGTATAATGCTACATTTTGTGTGTATGTTGTGGGTCCAGGTTGAAGGCCAAACATGACGTCAAAATGACACTGGAGTTGACATTATTTGATAAAGGTTGCCAAATTCCCGATAAACATTTGTCCTAAAATATGAATCAAGGACACTGAAAGATTGAAACATGTTTCTGCTCTCTGGCAATGCAAATGGAGAAAGCAGTAGTGTAATATGATTTGGTTAAAGAATAACTGATAGGTGATACACAGTATGTCCACTGAGATACACCATCCGTTTAGTTTCATGTACAGGTTTGTCAATAAAGGACTAAAACAAGCCTTCCTTATACACTAACTGTTTGTAAATTTCTTACTAGATGTGGACTATGCAAATGCACAGGGCCCACAAGCCACTAGGGGGCCTCAATGTTGCATGTTCAGCCTCACCTGAAGATGTACCAAATAATATGACCTGCATTTATCGGCAGTTATCTCACCTGTTTATTATACACCTCTACTTAAATGCTTAAAATAAAATAAGCTGCAATGATAATCTGTGGCTAGTGCTTTGTGGCATTAATTAAGCCACCATCACACAGTAAGTGATGTGTGGGCCACCGACAGGTACGATGGGAATGACTGATAACTACCCATCATTCCTGTTAGTGAGGATATTAATGACAAACAGCAGTATGGTATCACACAAGTTTATCATAGCAGGGCAGAAAAACAGAAGAAAAAGAAACAATGGAGGATGAAAAATGGTGGATGGGGGAGGTGTAACACCATGTTTTTAGCAAGTTTGTTTATTATTCGTCCTGCTTGCTAGCTCAGCTAACCTCAACAAAGTTAGCTGGGTGGGTCTTGTATGCTCATAAAGCTTTAGTGTTTGCTTCATGAAACCTGGCAGAAAAAAAATAAACATGCAAAAGGACATGAGCGAGCGACATGACTGACTGACCGACCGACTGACATGACTGACTGACTGACTGACTGACCGACCGACATGACAGACCGACCGACCGACTGACATGACTGACTGACCTGACTGACCGACCGACTGACTGACACGACTGACTGACATCACTGACTGACTGACTGACCGACTGAAATGGCCCTGGCTGTTTGCATTCACACATAAAGGCCACCTGGAAAATTTCAGGGATTTTTTTTAATGAATTTTGACCAACATGTGGAAGCATTCAATTTAATTGACTAATCACAGCTAATTGTATGTGGCTACTGGGTATATTTTTAATCTACAATCGCTCAATTGGTCACAAATTCCAAACATTAATACTTATTTTGTGTCTAAGTAGTTTCAGACTATGCCAAGATACTGAAGGTGTAATAAATAGAGATAGACTGATTACTCGGTTGGGCTGATGATGTAGAATAAAACAAAAAAGTCTTCAGACACTGTAGTTAAGTCTTGGTCAGTGTGTCTGCTGTGGATCAATGTTAACTCAAAATGATAAAAATTAAATGACCGCAGATCAAATCTAAAACACTTCCAGGCTGATGTTTCCTTAAATTTGGTTGTGATATATAGAATGATGCAGTTTAGTAAGGCTCCAGAGTAAGGCTGGAACTTTTCAGGAATTTTCAAAGTTATACACTTTCTATGGGAATTTACCTGCTCATATACATGTTTATACTGTATATATTAAACATGTTGGTTTGTTATAAGCAGACATGCATGCAAACATAACTAATGCAATATTTTTAAATGACATTATAAATGAATTTTCAGGATTTTTTTTCCTAACTGAGTCCAACTGTCATGAATATAGGCATAAAAAATTGTCATTGCTAGCCTCTAAAAATTACACATTTTGATGAGCATTTCTTAGTTTAACTTAAATGTGCTCATTACTTCAAGCTAAAGAATACCATCATCAAAACTAAATTTGAGAGGACTTCTAGACTCCAAATCCTTAAATGTGGTCTCAGTGGAAACACTGTAGGCTAGTGAAACAGAGACTGATGAGGATCAAACGTGCTCGGAATCATTTGCACAGGTGATTCATGGAACACAGTTGAATTTGTATTCAATCATGTTGTTTCATTTAAGCTGATGGCAACAAAACCCTGACAATTTATCAGAAATTTTCCACCCTTTGCAACCCTACATCAGATATAAACGTTAGTCACACTCTGCAGAAATAGCAGAATAACAGAATATTGGGATCAGCCATTAAAATGACATCGGTTCACCATTAGTAGATTTGAATAAAAAAAAACAAACAATCACAATACCCTGTTCATCTTTCCAATTACAAATTGTTACTGATGCTAATGAAAAGAAAGGCCCACTCACACAGATCAAAGCAAACTCACACAAACTGAGCAATGACTGAATGGTAACCTCCAGGGATGAGAAGCAAAACTGGTGAAAAGAGCAAAAATCTGGAGTGGCCACTTTGCGCTGACTCTAAAAATGGATCAATCCCCATAAGAACCCAAATTAAAAAGAAGCGCAGCTACACAGTCCGGTTTCATCTGTTTACTCTGGATCAGGCCCATATTGTTTTCTGATATTCTTGATGGATGAAGGATCTTTTTAAGTTATAAAGAGGCTAAAGTTTACACTTAATAAGGGGCGTAGCAGCTCTAAGTGACAGTTTGGTGCCTCCAACAATCTGAGGTCTGAGCTATTTCAGTTATTGGACCAAAACTCGAGGCTATGTTTGAGTTGTTGGTGCCTCATGGGGTATTTCATGCAAATATAAGACAAATGTTATTGAAATGAGTTATTTATTGTTCAGACGGAACTAGCCAAGCAGTTTAAGCTCCTTTTTTTCATAAAGCTTTGCATTCATCACAGTAAGAAACTCATTCTAAAGGAAACACTGTTTTTAAACTCATTTGCCAGTTTAAACTTATGTATGTAGACTTTTTAGCTTTCTTCAGCATCAGCATCTTCACCAAATAATGTCTGTCCTAGCGTCAGGGAACCAAGATGTCCACCATCCAATGGGAATGACACTTTGATCTGAAATAAAAGCAGATATTCCTGTGTGCAGTTACGCTAAGGATTTTACCTGGCACTTCTACTCCATAGACCACCACATCCTTCATGTCCAGCAGCCTGCTGAGAGTCCCCTCCACCTCAGTTGTTGAGACGTTCTCTCCTTTCCAGCGGAACGTGTCTCCCGTGCGGTCTTTGAAGTACATGTGGCCGCACTCATCCATGATCAACACGTCACCTGGTGGGAGTCAGAGTCATCAGTCAGCATGTGATACAGAATATTACTCCATATAAGAAGTAAAACAGTACACAGTCCTTGGTTTGGCGTATTTTTTGGCACAAACATGACACATGAATTTCTTTTCCTTTATTGGAATTGAGAGAACTTTTATTTGGTGTTTAAAGTACAGTCTGTGGGATTTTAAGACTTCCTGTTTGGTTAATATTTGTACCCAAGAAGCTTCGTAGCAAAAAGCTACCCTTAAAGCTTCACAGGAATGCCACGCTCCACCATTGACTACAAGCTACCCTGCTGTAACCTGGTCTTCAGTATCATGGCTTTATAACACTACCTGAAGACCCAGTCTTTTTCTATTTTCTATGAATGTCATGCATATCCTTTACCCCAAGAGTTGTGATATATACTCAATAAATGAGCATGCTCTCAGCTTGCTCTCCTCTTCCTGTATTGAATACACAAATACTGATGATCACAGGTAAACAATGTTTGAGTTCAAGGCACAAAACTGATAACACAAAAAAAAGGAATTTTAATTCAGTATATTTCAAGCTGATTTGCTGAGAGGTCACTGAATTGAAACAAATGTAAAACAATTCAGAAGCCTACATGACAATCAGTGCATCTTGAGTGTATGGAGTGTTCCCATTTACCCGTTCATGTGGGGCCTAGGGTTACAAAGGAGCTGAAAATATCTGGGGAGTTTCCTGGAAATTTTCTGATAAATTTCGTGTTTTGTTTTTTTTTTAATTTACTTTTTGTTTTTCTGTTTTTCTTGTTATTAACTTTAATGGGGTTTTCAAAAATGATCTTGTTTGAAACAACTTGACTGGATGCTAATTCAGCAGTGTACCATTAATCACATGTGCAAATCATAGACTGTATAATTAATGAACGTAGTCTCTGCAACGTCACCTGTCTGTTTCTGAAACAGATTTTTGAAGCAAAACGGCCGGCCATATTGGAAATGAGGCGGGCTTTGAGTCTCCACAGTAACAGCTATAGGGCGCCCGGCAGTGAGCTGAGCTGTGCCTCGGACTGGACAAACTGGTGATCTTAATATTGTGGAAACTGCAGGGTTATAAAAAAGTTCACCCCCCTTTTATCCATCAAACAGTGGATCGTGGACTGCTTATTTGGCTGAAATTCCATTATTAAATATATACAGTTCTGAAAACTGATCAGTGTCATTTATGAATGTTGTATCAGGCATATTTGCATGTATGTTAAGACAATAAAGACAATTATTTATGCCTCTGTTCATGACAGTTAAGAGTCAGTTAGGAACAATGCCCTGAAAATTCATTTAAAACGTCATTTAATAGTATTGCATTAGACGTGCATGTCTGCCTGTAACAAACCAAAATGTTTAATGTTTATACATCTTTATGACCAGGTAAATGCAGTTAATATAAACTCCTGGAAACTTCTGTTAATTCCTGTTAATTTCCCCAAAATTCCCATGGAAATCCCATTGTTCTACCCTAGTGGGGACCCTGCATTTGAACAAGCTCTACATCTGCACACATCTGCATTGAAACAAAGCGTCGTACTGCAACGGATCAGTACAACAAATAAGCACCTCTCCACCCCTATCCCACACACTTACACATAGGCAAGTGACACTTACCAGAGAGATAGGCACAGTCTCCCTTCTTAAAGACACTTTGAGCAATCTTCTTTGTGGTTGCTGATTGGTTGACGTAGCCATCAAACCTCCGGAGAGGGTCGTTCTGGATGATTCTGCCAACCAGCTGACCAGGCTCGCCTGGAAAGAAAAAAAACAGAAATTTAGGAATTAAACTTTCGCATACAGGTTAGTTTGTTTAAACCACCAGGCTTTTAGAAGAAACTCAAGCTTCTTTAATGTTGCCTTATGATATCTATACTCCTGTAATGTTTCACCTTCAGCGTGAATGTCATGGAGGCATTATGGTAAGATAAAGTCCTCCAATCCCTGTGCCAGCATCAGCACCCCAGTTTGTAGCCCTAACAACTTCAAATTACAGCCAAACAAAAGAAACTAGCCTCGTGTTAGCCAGTGAGCTACGCTGCTTTACCCATACATTTGAAGTGGTGAGTGTTATGCCGGGCTGTGCCAAGTTCCCAACTCAGCTCTGTAGCATTCTGACCACGTGCTCTCTCATCCGTCAGCTCACACCGGCTGCATGTCCAGTCCAGTACATAGCAGGACTGCCATACAGGTGCTTTCCATGCCACCATGAGCCGCTGCTCGTTCATACTGGGCTGAAAGACCTCAAACCTGTTAACTCCTGGTCTGGCTGCACTCATTAAGTGGGTTTGTTGATGTAGTCCAGCTAAATACGACCTGTTTGTGACACAGTTTATTTTACTTTGAAAGTCACTGAGGGCTTTCAGGCAGTTTGATCTGCTTTGTGTAAATAGGAGGTTTACGTATGTGATCTGGAATGCTCCAACTTGCCAGAGCTGAGACACAACTAGAACTCAGCAGAGTGGAGCCTGTTTGAGTGTAAAACACTGACTTGAATCAGATCCAGTGTGGTGACGCAGCAGAGACAAACTGGAGATGCATCTGGTGTATTTTGGCCGTTAGATTCACGACATCTAATAAATGATCAAGCATCTAATTTGGACCTGAATATATCATTGATGAACCGCTCTGTGTTCTACTGAGGTGGTTTTCTATATGAACATTTGGTCTAAGTTTGGGTCGTGTAACGTCTATACATCAAACCTACCAGGTTTACAGGGAATACAGACACCATCAGGTCCTCGAATAAGCTCCATGGTCTCTTCGTCGACTCTCACCAGTCTGATGGGGTAGATGAAAGGCATGATCCGACTGTTGAAGCCACAAGCTCCAACCTGGACAAAAACAAAACAAAACATCAACAACATAAAAGTTAGTGTTAAAAAAATGAAGGGTAAAGCAACTCCAACCAATCAAAAAGCTGCAGCATAGTTAGGATTATGAAAAAATATCAAGACAGAAAAATACAAAATTTAATTTGAAGGGATTAAAAACAGTCCTATAAACTGAAGCCTAATCTCTATTTGAGGAGAACATATTTCAACACATTAATGTCAATTTCAGCGCACATGCTGACACAAGTAATATAGACTCAAAAAGGATTTTTAACCCTTTGACCTCTAAAGTCCCTCAGGAATTTGGGGGACTGGGGGACTTTGATGTCACTCGGTAAAGACAGCGTGAAATAATGCACAAATCATGAAAGAATATGGTGATGTTACACATCTAATTAAACAGCAGACCTCAGGTCCCCACAAGACTATATGAACATTTTTTACCTGCCACAACCACAACCCAAATTAATCTAAATGGATCAGCACATATCAAACTCTGTACAGCCCTGTTGCACCGTACTGCACTGTAGCACAGCACTGTCAATCCACTCGCCATATTTGAGGCTCTACCACAGCGCTGCTACATCCTTAACAAACAATCAACACCTCATATGAAAGCAGAGACTCATACAATATAAGCCAAAGCTCTCTACAGCAATGAATCGGAGATATAGAGGCCAAAGAATCACTAACACAAAATGTGCTTCATCAAATGAAATTTTTAAAAATTTCTCTCTCTCTCTCTCATTTTCAGAGATATTCATCCTGAAATGTTTGGGGTTTTTTAGGCCAAGCTACATTTTTTTCTACATTTTTGCTGTGTGCCATCTTCATTTACACGCCTGAAAGATCAGATGGGGTTTAAAGGGTTTAAAGCTTGTTTGAGTATCATCCCTACTCAGCCTCAGGACACAGCCCATTCCCACCTTGTTATCAAAATTGCCCAGGCTGCAGTTGCATTCTGTGGCTCCGTAGAACTCTGCAATCTGTGGGATATTGAAACGGTTCATGAACTCTTCCCATATGGACTGACGCAGGCCGTTGCCAAGCGCCATGCGAACCCGATGTTGTCTCTCTGTGTCCCGAACTGGCTGATTCAGCAGGTATCGGCAGATTTCCCCGATGTACTGCACAATCTGGAGGAGAACAGAGCAGCACAGGAGGGGCAGAGAGGTAAGAACAAACTAATTACTGTTTGAATATTAAACTCATTATAATAAAAGAGATTCAAAGAGATCGTAACACGTTTCTCTGCGACTTGTAATCATGCTTACAGTGCAGTTGTATTTGGCACAGTCATCCCAGAAGCGGGAAGCTGAAAACTTCTTCCTGATGACAACTGTCATGCCGTGTATTAGACACTGACCCACTCCCACAATGTTACCTGCAGACAAAGAAACATGAGCTGTCAGAGTCACTGCAAACATTGTACTGGCCTCAACATATTCTGATGGATGTTGTTTTAAACTAACAAGTCAGTCATGATTTAGAATCAAAACAACTTATAAGAGTTAAGAGAACAGGTGGACTTCCTCCCACATGTGCATAATTTGCATAATTTATCTTTAAATCACAAATGTAAAAGTCCAAAGTTAAAGTTTTACCTGCAGAGTGGTAGAGAGGAAGGCAGTCATACAAAACATCATCTGGTGTCATTCTAAAGCCATAGTACACCAAGGCTGCCATACGGTAGTACCTGAGAAGCAGGTAGAAGGTGAGGCGAGACAAGAGAGGACAGTTAAAATAGTCAGCGACTTTCTGCACTCTGGTCCAGATTTTTCACAGTGGATCTAAAGTGCACATGAAAGCTTCATGGGACAACACAGCCAGCAGCTGTGCATCCTGTGTATCCATTTGTTAGCTGCATGGCTCCTTCCTACCTGCTGTGCACAACAATAGCAGCTTTAGGCATCCCAGTGGTTCCTGATGTGTAGATGTAGAAGAGGCGATCTGAAACACACAGCAGAGTATGAGTCAGATGACATACATATAAACAAATACTGCATGAAAATTAAACATGTTTCCATATGCTTTTTTGTTTGTTTATCCACAATCCCGACCCCTGCCTAACAAAATAAAACCATTTTTGAGTTTAAATATACAGCTGAAGAACTCGAGCACTGTCATATTGATCTTTCTCAAGTTATAAACAAATTTCAGATCCTCCACTGACTAATTAGAATCAAAACATCAGCTGTGTGGGCATCATGTTTGCTGACTAGCACCTCAGTGATACTTACACTGCCACCAAATAAGACCTTACAGGTGACTGTATGAATCCATGATTATGAGTACTTTGGATATTGGGTCTTCTTGACCTGTGTGCTGTGTGAAGATTGCCTTACAAACAAGCAAGCTTTGAGAGATGAGTCATCAGTAATCACAAAAAAATGTGTACCCAAGTCCATCCTCCTTGAAAATATTATTTATTCCTGTGTTGTACAACTGTCTGACTTTGTGGTCAAACAAAACTATATATCAGAATTCATCTGGAAAAGTTACACACTAGCTGTTTGAAATGTTTTTTCTTCCTTTTTTTTCCCACTTTTTCAGAGTTAAGACTTTTGATGAGTGTTGAGTGATGTGATTTAGCTGCTAGTCAGTGCTGGCTCTATACATATTACTCATCACTTGTCAGCAGGTTCATGGCACCAGGCTGACAGTCAAAGCAAACAAACAACTTTTTAATATGTTTGTTAACATTATAATATTATTGTTTTACCCCCCCCCCCCCCCCCCCAAAAAAAAAAAAAAAATGAAAATGGCCCCAAAGGTTTCTTCAAGCTGTTTGTGTATTTATCTATTTTTTTTTTATTTGTGCTGAGTGATATTTGTGGATCTCTGAATTTAATTGCAGAGGTACAGTGGTTGGCTCTGTTGCCTCACTGCAAGAAGGTTCCTGGTTTGACTCCCCAGCTAGCACGTGTCTATTGGTGTGTAGTTTTCATGTTCTCTCTGTGCATGTGTGGGTTCTCTCCAGGTACTCCGGTTTCCTCCCACAGTCCAAAAACATGCTCATCAGGTTAATTCACTCTAAACTGTCCTGTGTGTAACTGTCCGGTGTGAGTGTGTGTGTGTGTGTGATTTGTTGTCTATCTCTATGGGAGGTCCTGTGATAGACTGGTGACCCGTCCAGGGTCCCCGAAAGAGAAAAGCGGTACAGATAGTGGATGGATAATTCTCATTGACATAAACCATTAAATAAACTGATTCTCACCGATGAAGCAGCGTTCTGGCTGTTTTGGCAGATGAGACGGGGCGCTCTCAAGCAGGGGCTCCAGGCCCTCAGTTCCTGGTGGGGCTCGAAGGGGATCAAAGTCTCCACAGCAGAACATCTGCACTTTCTGCCCCATTGAGCTGTGGATCTCTGATACCGCTATGAGAGGAAGAGAGACATATTCAACAACTCATTAAGTCAACAACAGCTAGTGTTAGCATTCAGCTACTTATTGCTTATATTAGTTCTCCTTGCTAACAGGAGGCTGAATGCTAAAAATACTAGGGGTGTAACGACCCATCGATCTGGATCGATTTATCGATCATTTGAGCAAAAATCAAATCAAATCTATATAAAGTATTAACATTGATATTTATCCTGATTATTACCGCCATTTTCCGCTTTTATTTTAAAAGTTTCCAGACATTCTTGGTTATGACAGTTTCCACTCAGCCACGAGTCACAACAAAGGTAGCAGATAATGGCTAGCAGCCGAGAAAGAGATGATGTTTTAATGCTGTGGTATTTTTCCATTAAAAACAAGCCACCCATTTCTGTGTTTTAAGTGACATATCAAACCTGGTTTAACATGCTGTAGTGGTGTCATTATGTGTTTATCAGTGGTTTAACTCTGAGCTGCAGATTGAAGGTAAAGACGTTTCTCCACTTCACTCTTCATCACTTCTCCTTCTCTTTCCATCCATCAGCCATTAGAGCTCCCTTCTCTGATATCGTAGAGACACCTCCTCCAAACACATCTATCTTTTATGACCTCTGTTGCTTTCTCCCTGCACCACCTACTTATCTCTGAGGCATATCAGAACTCATCACTTTTACTGGCTGTAAAGCCTTATGAGACCATTTCAGATTTCTGCCTCTAAACCTGTTACTAAAAAGAAGAAAAAAAAAAGGATCCTGTAGCATATCCAGACTCTTCTCTAGCCTCTAACTCTTCCTTCCACTTTGCTCTCACCATCAGTCAGCTCCGTGCCAAACACCACAGCTTTAGAATTAGAGATGGTGACACAGTGGACCAAGGCCTCGAGTCTCAAATTGAAGTTGATGAGAGCAGCTTCTACACCGATCTTGGCCATGCCCAGCCAGAGGCCCACATACTGACACCGGTTCTCCATGAAAAGAGCCACTACGTCACCCTCCTGAGGAGAGAAACAAACAGGAGACCAGCGTGTGTTAAGTATGCAACAGAAGTCCCTGATTCTCTGAATTTAGCATTTTGTTTTGTTGGCCTACCCTGAAACCTCGTTCCAGCAGCATGTTGGCCACCCTGTTGGAGTACTCATCCAGCTGTCTGAAGGTCCACCTCTCTCCAGTGCCCTCGAAGATCAGAGCTGTTTTGTCCCCATGGCGGCTCACTGTTTCAGCAAAGATTTTGGGAATAGTGTTCTTCTCTTTAAGGTGGCGTTTGACATTCAGTTTTACCCGCAGCAACACATACGCCGCACTGAAGAAACAGAAGAAAATATTTTTATGAAGGCACAGACGATCAAATTTACCAAAACAGATAACTGGTTAGGCACGCTTGGGCCCGTCAACTATGAACTAATTACACCTTTTTCACTAAGAGCCATTTTCCAAGAAACACAAAGCATCCTCCCTTCCTCCACTTGCATCTTCGCTCTCTCATCAGAGATGCTCTGGAAAGATGCAAGGAAGAGAAGAAACAAGGATATTTGTTTCAAGAGAAACAAAGTGTTTTTTTCTAACAAACTTTTCTCTCAAAATAAATTCTCTTCATAAAAAAAGAAAATGAACGGGAAAATGAATGAGAGAAATAACTGGTCATTCTGTTTTTATAAGAGCCTTATGAACTTGCTGGTTCAAATGTGAAAGGTTCTCCAGAAAACATTTGAGAGTTTGTACAGTGAGGCACAGGGGCAGCTCCTGTAGAGTCAAACAAAGACTTAAATAACAAAAAAAATGATCATTAAAGCAATTTAAGACCTCAGTTCTATCATAAACTGGGATTACGTCTTTAAAGCAAAAGTAGGAAGAACCTGGGGGCTTTTGTTTACTGTTAAGGACTTGATCACTTTCCAAAATTTCTCTGGATTATTTAGGTTCTCAGTTGTGACAGATAATTAATATTCTTATGTAGCCTTTTTATAAAATAAAGGTGCATTTATTTGTCTAAATTGTCTAAAAATTGACCAATCACTGGCAAAGTCACCTTTTCTGGCTTTGGCCCATACCACATTATGCTGATGAATGACATCAGACAGTTCAGGAGAGAACCAGGGGTTTTCTCGCCCCCAACCCTGAACTACCTTACAGGAGCATGTCTATTTACAATTTTCTCAAAGTTTTCCTTAAAGAAGGTCCAAGCTAGCGCAACATCTGGCAACTTCTGGTTGGAAAAAAGGAGAGAAGAGACTGCAGTGTAACACTTTAGGATTCACCTTGTATTGACTGATTGTGGCAGAAACACTTCAACTGCACAGTGAATGCTGCAGTCGAATGTAATCAAACTGAAAGCTTCTGTTACTTTTTTTTGGTCAATTTGCCCTCTAGTGCCCTCTAGTCAAAGTATGTGTGCTGAAGTTCATTTATAACTGACCAACTAAGGCCTTCTATCCTGAGTGTAATCAGTCATATATCCATAAACATTATGACAGATGATGCAATGATCCAAAGGGCAAAGTCTATTTTAATGACGGGATCTTAAAGGATCATTCACATCTACAGAGCACAGATACAGATAGCTGGCACCTTCCTGAGCTGTGTATCATTACTAAAGAGTCATAAAAACCTTCAGATCGTTGAGGCACATTGAGGCAGTTTGTGGTGCAGATGATGGTTGATCATCACACCAGGGATTAGCTTCCTGCAGATGCTGATAAGCAGGATGTACTGTTGTCATTTTATGAATATGGTTGGAAACAGCAAAGCTTAAGAGCTGATGTTATCAACTTCTGTGATTTGAAATGCTGGTTTCTTCCTTCACATCCATAAAGGATACTATTAACCAAGGCTCAGTGGTAATCCCTGACATTTGGAGGGAAAGAAATGCTTACACACCAGGCTGACTTGGATCACAGAAGCATTGAGATGTGAACCACAGTGCTTCTTACTATGTAAATACCTGAGTGTAGACACAGTAAACTTCACAAAAGAAATGTTATGACTCACCGTGAAAGGAATTTGATGACAGGGTTAGTTAAACCCTGAGGCTATGCTAACTACAGGGAACAATTACAATTAGCAATCGGTGAGACGTCTGCCAACTAACTGGACCTTTGACACCATTTTTCAATACACTGGGTGACTGAAAAGCCTTATGACAACTGGTTAGGTCACTTCAGGAGCATATTTATAGAGAGGTCATTGGGGCTTAGGGTTTTCAGTTTCCTGTTTAACCACTTCTGGAACTCTTGAGAAAAAAAAGGAAGTTAAACACATACCACTTACCATGGTAACTCTGCACTGTCAATATTGGCTTTAGGTGAGACGGTTAAAAGCACCTGCCCCCTCCCCCATCCTCTGTGTTGTCCTTTGTCTGAAATACTTCAGCTTTTTAAGCATGCACAACAGGAATAAGTGGTCCGTTTGAGCTCTGGCTGTCTCATGAGCCCGTTGAAGCCCCAGGTTTTGTGGTAACTTCTTTTCAAAGTGATGGACTAAAATTGTCTGTTTCAAGTTTGATAAGGTTACTGATGCATTATTGAAACAAACTTCTGTTCTTGTGTGAAATAAAGGTTCAAAATTTTGAATCCTGACAAAAGATTGAAGGAAACTTGAGTGGACACACCCCTTTAATAATTTAACACAACATTAGTATGTATTGCAATGGGCCACTATCAATGTAATGTCATTTATCACCTCTTATGAGGTGATAAACTATGACTATGAGCCAGAGCTCTGCACAAATCATTTGCAAAGACGTGAGGGTCATGTAGGTCAAAGACTGATACATGAAATTTGTGTCAGAATCGACGGTGTCCAAAGCTTGAACTAAATTTCTTTTTTTTTTTTGATGAAGATGAATTTTAAAAAGCCTAAGAGTGTTTGGACTGTGAATCAAACGCACTGGATTTAAATGTGTTGTTTGCATTTGATTACACGGCACTTTAATCTAATCAGTTTTTAAATATTATGCACAAAAATGGTCGTTTTAGGGTGTTTTCAACATTGTTTCACCAAATGTGGCTGTTAACAGACACTAGCTAAAGCTGAACGCTAGCACTTTACGCTTCATGCTTCACTTTGGGTCTGCGTTTTTCTGGGCGAGAAGCCAAAATGTCACATTTGTTATAACTGATGGTTGAAAAATGACAAAGGTGAAATCTAGAGGAATGATGATCCCGGGACAGTGTGTCATGGTGGTTTAAGCATGCACCCTGTTTATGGAGGCTATAGTCTTCGATAGGGGTGTCTCGATACAACCTTTTCACTTCTGATACGATACCGATATTGATCGGATACGATATCAGCATGAATGGTGTGATGTTCAGCTCTATTTGTAGATCTTCAAGACTTGAATAAGTCTAGAGTCTAGAATGTTTAGAGTTTAAATGTATGACACTTCCTCACTTCTGATCCACCATGAGAAACTTGTGCATGACAAGTTTTGAGCTCAGCTGCAACATCTTTTTTCAGACTTAAATGAAAAATACTGCCACACTGCCGACATCACTCTACTCCTTGCTACTTTGTTAGCACCTTAACACCTGCTGTTGTTGTGATCAGGTGGGCACTGCATGCTGGAGAGAAGTGCTTGAGTGGAGTCTGGAATGGACTGCTTGTATTGGAGTGCTTATATCTGAGATTTTAGGTGCAGGCTGATATAATCCGATATTAGTTTTTTTTGCTGATATCAGACCAATATCTGATATTGATATCGGATGGGGACACCCCTAGTCTTTGTCATAGGTGGAGTCCCAGTCATCACTCTTTGCTGCACCTCTCTGCTCCCCACATTTCTTCTCTTTTTTTCCTATAAAACTTTTTGGAAGCACATGAACAATATTAAAACTCCATGTTCAAACACACACTCACACAACATCTTTTTACTTACTGTAAGTCTCTGCCGACTGTTTTGGCAAAAATCCGCAGGAAGTTCCATCCTCCACTTCCCAGGTAGAATATCAAGATGGCTGGGAGAACCTGGTACCACGGCAAACCCACCAGCAGCCTCAGCACAAAGAGCAGGGCCACGCAACACGCAAGACGCATCATCCTGAAAGAATGCACAAACATAAAAATAGACACAGATAAAGACAGCAGACCATGGCAACTAATCACAAACAACTAATCTATTCAGCAGAAGACAGGTTAGAAAACATTTTAATAACAGTCATTACGCACACCACCTGAAGGGCTGCCTGTGATTGTGTTAACATCGTAACTTACTCTGGCTGTTTGTGATATTGACGTAACAGGTTAGAGGCTATGTTGGTTTCAGTAGTTAGAAACTGCATGTGTAAATCTGTTAATTGGTCACCAGAACCATTTTCTCCCCTTAGAGTTGGTAAAACAGAAAGTTGTTTTTTCTCTCTTGTGGTTACAACAAGACTTGAGGCAATGGAAGACCTTGGAGAAACTCATTCAAAGCAAATCCTCTATCGTGACAGCTGAGAGCAGCAGAGGACAGCTTGTGTTGACATTGGTGTTTAGTTGCCACTAGATAGCTGGGAAGATGATCCAAGAGCAGTAAAAGATATATCACTGCCCATTATCTATTCATGAGCCCACCTAGGATAACACTGCAGGCTTTTCTTTATTACTGTAATCGTTTCAATTACATGTTTGATGTGAGATCAGCACATTTTGTACATAGAGTGGACAACTCATGCAGGCCTCTAACTAAGAGCTGTGACTGTTGTAAGTCAATAAGTCTGCTATAATTTAATACATTGACTGGAGATGTGTTACTAGACAGCTGATTAAAATTGCCCAAATGGTCGGATAAAAATACACCGTGAATGCTCAAGTCATTCAACAGCAAGAAAAAAAAAAGGCTCCATCATTCACTGCTGCTACACCCGGAAATTTAAGAGGCGCGTAGCATCATATTGCGGTAGTGGAGGGGAAACGGTAAGACAGGCTCAACCCACTGTTGGGAGGACTGCGCCTCACTAACCGAGCCATGTGCGCTCTCAGACAAGGCCATCGCTCGGTTGGAGCTTCCATCATTATCGAGCTAACCTGATGAGAGTTACCAATGTAACAGACGCGCCTGGGAAGCAGGATGCGCAGTGCGTTGCGCGCATCGGCTTAAGCGAGGAAACGGATGGACAATGTGACAGCAACAGCAGCAGGCTCTTTCAGGATGAACAGGCAGACCACGTTCACATATACTGATATTAAAGAGATATTAAAGTATTCAGCCACCTCTGGGGTCCTGACTGGGGGCGATCGCTTACAAGGTTGAAAGAGGACGATCGAGTCATGGCTGGGCTATAAGTCTCTTTCTCCTAGCCAATGCTGTCTATGAAGATGTGCATCGCGGCGGCGCAGTCAGCTAAGGCTACATATGACCACTCTCTGCGTACATACCTTGCACCTGGCTCACACCGTTACAGCATTTAGATGCGCAGAAACACCAGATTTTAAGCTCGTTGTGTGTTATTCCGCCTTGATCGGCTTAAAGCCAGCCTGGTCTACCCCTCCGCTCCTCGCTGCCGGTGGCTTGGCTTGACAGAGGCTCACAGAAACGCTCACTGGGACGGACACACGCACCGGGATCCCCCCTCCTGTTGTTAATACCACAACGAGCTGCTGCTCCTTTCCTCTCCTCTCCTGCGGCTCGGGCGTCAAATCCGCCTGGCTGCGCGTGTCGACTTTGATCCCGTTATCATCATCCGTTTATTGTCACAATCACTGGTAAAATTTCTGAGTTCATTGTAGCCGATGAGCTCGCTAGCAAGCGTAATTCAAATGACCTTATAATTTTCTTAGCTGCGCCCGCCTACTGTCGTCAGCGCCCATCAGTGTATCAGGAATAAGCGCTGACGGGCAGGAATCTGCTCCAATCAGAAAGGGTGCCTTCTCAAAACATCGCATCCGGCATGGGCGGGGTTTGCGGCACCGCTGAAGAGGAAATGCGGTTTGACTGGGACTTGTCGCCAACAGACTGTGAGGCCAGTATGCACAGCAGTTTCCACCCGGCCGCTACAGCAGGAACCTGATGCTGATCCGTGGTGCCTTTGCACTCCACCTCAGCTCGTGCGCTCATCGCCACAAGATGGGCTCGAAATGGGCATCTGTCAATGAAGGAGCGAGCAAAGGAGGGCAGACAGGGTGCTGTAAGAGCAGCTGGGACAAAGCTATCGTGCTGTTATCTCCAACTATTGAATAGCAGTATGCAGGTTATCAGTATGGGAGAGCGGGGTTAGTTGTTACATTTTACTCTACTTTGAATTGCTCACCATCAGAACATCTTTCAATATTCATCCTACATTAAACTGAAGCTTAAGGTTGGCTTGAAATGTGTATCCCTCTCATTTTAAGACACTAACACATTGTGACCACCACACACACAATTTTTTTTTCAATGGGAAAAATCTAAAGAAGGCAGAACTAAATTTGAAAGTTTAATTGCACTGACAGGTTGACAAATACACAACTTAATGCATCTGAACACAAAATGAGCAAAGAACAGCAAACACATCTTTAAGCCAGCCTACTGTACATAACATATATATATATATATATATATATATATATATATATATATATATATATATATATATATATATATATATATATATATATATTTATATATACTAGAATTTCTCTCTAGTATTAAGGCTAACAACCATGTTACAGCAAGCTAGCCAGCTAATAACCAACCAAAACCACAATACTCCCATCACTGTTTTTAAGGGTAACACTTGTTTTGTAATAAACTCAATGTGTAAAATCCTCAAAGTAAAATACTGAAGAGCTGAATAGTTAGTTTGATATGAAAACCATAAAAAGTCCTCTCAGCTCAAGTTCAGATGTCTTACTTCAGAGAAGACTATGTAGGTGAGCGTTGATCACAATTCCGTAAATTTCCATTCAACAATTTGAGAGACAGCGCCCTCTGATGGAGAGATGATAATGACTTTGCCATGCCAACATCTGCCTCTGTGTACATTTTTAATTAAAGGTCTTTAAAGTCAGTTAAAGTCCAACCTGTTCAGGCAGGCCTTTGGACTGTTATGATTTGACTTGTTCTGTGCCACCTTTAAAGTCCTGATGATTCAACTTGCTGTCCTCTTATTTTTTCTTTATCTTGTGTGAAGCAACTTGTGATTTTACTTGCTGTATCTTTTATCCTCTATTTATTTACCTCCTGTAAAGCACTTTGTGACTTTGAGCAGAGAAAAGTGATATAAATAAATAAAGTACCTTCTTACTTACTTAATGACTGTGATGACCAGCCTGTGTGACAACTAACCCCATTCTCCCCTACAACAAAACAACAAACTAGGTAAAACCTCTGGCATGCTGCCTTTTCATTGATAAATCATGCAGGATTTCACATATTTTTTCAATCACATAAAAAAAGAGCATTTGATTAATGTTTGTTCCTTTGTGGCAATAATTCCCTTTTTGAAATCATGTCAATTGCTGCACACTTCAAGTAAAGCGTTGTAGCTCATGATATCAGCATAAGATAGAGGTCTTAGATAGGAGCTGACATTTTACACACTGGCCGTCACAGCAGTGTGTCATGTCGAGAAGTTCATTGCATAATTGTGGGAGATTACAAAAGACCCACTATAAACAACGGAGCAGGGTTAAGAAGGGTTATTTTCTCAGAGGTCGAGTGAGCTCAAATAAAGGGAATTCAAAAAAAGGGCTTAGTGCAAGAGATTCTACATGTTGAGAGTATAAAAAACAGAAAAGAAGTTTAAACCAACTTGTAAACATGCTGATCAACATTTATCATCTAGTCTTGGACTTGATGTACAGCCCACACTGTATATGAGATAATATGGATGCAAAGTTCAGGATGAGAGTAGAGGATGAGCTTTGACTTGTCAACGACAGATAACAGTGCCCATTGCCTGAACTTGATCAAGCACCTTTAACATGTGAGTTAAATGCCCACTAACTCGGTTAAACACAGCAGAGTGAGGGCTGTGAAGCTCTGCTGCAGTTATCAAAGAAGACGCCTTATCAGAGGCTTCCAGGCAGATAAGGACACACCCTGTGTATTATATCACTACTCTGTAGTGTTTTCGGTGACTTTATTTGTGACTTTGGAGGACACACACTTAACGACACAGGAAAGCAGAGCTACATTTAGTTTTAGTTTGAATTCAAAGTATCTAAATCTTATCGGTTAAACTTTAAGACAGCTCAGTGGAAACAGAAAAACAGACAGGAAACTGTAAATGAGTCCGTCAATTGCTTCACATCCTTCAAGCCTCAACAAAGGGTTTTTTAAGAAGTGGGTGGGTTACATCTGATCCGACGTGACCCTCTTGCTCACTCTTACACGTTCACTAAACTTTATTTACTTGGATGCATTGAAATGAAACCAAAAGGTGTAGTAGTATGTTATTCTGACATACTTAGCTCAAGTGTTTCAGCAATAACTGCCCCTGATCTGAAACTTTTTTAAGTTTCTGTAGTGAATTTATAGGTAACAGTGAGATGAGGAGAGACTTGTGCTCTGAGTGCTTTATTTATTGAATACTGGTTTGAGTGCATACAGGATACTCGGTACCATAAACACATTTTACACTGCAGCATTCTCTCTTTTCTTTCAGACTCCTTTTGCAACCCCCACTCCCCATTTTTTAAAAAAACCCTTTACATCTAAACAAAGCAAGCCCCTCCTCTTAACGTTTGTAAAGTCATTCTCACTGCTTCATTTCTTTTCAGTCACCAAGTTCCAGACCAAAGTGGCTGTAGAGATCCCGTGTGGTGGTTCCCCGCAGAGCAGCTGCAAGAAATAGCAAAGAGGAGGTTAGGGACCTCTCCCAGATTACAGGGTCAGCTCCCCTCCAGATGACTTTTCAAACAACGATCCCCAAAACACTATGCAGACCAAGACTGCATAGATAAACTAATTCATCACTTTGAACAGAAGGCATGTACAGTCCATGCTGAACAGATCCTACCTACATGTAGGACTACAACAGTTACTGTGAGGCTCAGAATATTGGGATATCTGATGAACTTTACAGAAATTCACTTCCCCCAAAACAATAATTCAGTTTATATCCTCTTGACTATGTAACAACAATAATGCTATGACACCATTATTTTTTATCATCGCAAACAACAGAGCTGTGGTGATCTGTGCTGAGTTCAGCCTGATAAAAAGGACTTGTTCATTGTTGTGATATTGATTCGTTGGTCATTTGAGCAGCAGCCTCCAAGTCAGAAGCTTGAGTTCCTTTTGTGGTCAACTGAGGCTGACTACATATAAGTCAATTCACACCATTCCCATGTCAAAATGTCCACCTTTACAGCAGAACTGAACATGTTTACTGAAAATATTCAATTTTAAAACTCACTTGAATACGTTTGGGTTTGAAGTTGATTTTTTTTCAGCCCCCGTGAACATGTGTTCTTTTTTTTTTTTACTATTGTCCAATTCATTACTCTGCTTTTTGTATCTCTTATGGTGAATCTTTGCTGTGGAAAATGGAAAGAGAAGGCCATTTACACCCACAACATGTAACCCCGGTCAGCAGTTTTAAGTCTTTACAATAAAGATATTCATAAATCAGTGTTATTGATGTGGCAGGTAGTTCTTTTAACTCAGTTTCTGTTTGTTATATAAACTGGCAAAAACCACATGAGCTTAAAACTGAAATTAATGAATAACTAGGGCTTATGGGAGCTGCTTTGGGTCACAGATGGCTGCTGCACTACAAAAACTGACATTTTAGAATGCGTTTATTTCTTTTTTGAGTAAAAATGGTATTGGTAGATTTAATTTCGGTCTTACTAAGTCTAATAAGACAATTTTTACAAATACAATTAGCAGCTGCTACATGTGGATTTTTTTCAGTGTAAGGGCATTAATTAACTCATTCTCAGCAAATGAATTAGCCACTGGTATAGACTGTATGGCTTTGAAGAATGCTTGCGACACCCTCACTCATTCTTCATGCCACCCTCTCTTACAAATATGTACACGCCTGTCTCCAGAAAGCAAACATAATGGTGAACTCTGTTTTAAAAAAGCAGTCGCCAAACGATTGCTGTCACTATTGGTGTCTAAGTGCATTATTTTTACAGTTTACAGACTTTGTTATTATAGACTACTCACAGATGGCAGCACAAGGTTTTAAGAGATGTTTGCCTTTTAAAACTGCATTTATCTTGTCCAAGTATTTCAGTTTTGGAAGTGATAAGGCTGGAAACATTTCCTTTTGTTAAACAGTACAATCTATCAGGAACTATTAAGAATAATGTGTGTGTGTGGGCGCGGGGGGGGGGGGGGGCATTTCTGTGCAGCAAATGCTTGATGTATAAACGCTAAGCCCTAACCTGACATCATCAGCTGTGTGGTTTCCATGGTGATGGGGAGCTGAGCTAAACTCTAGAGACAAACACCAGTTCTATTTATAACCACTGTCCAGAACCCTAACCCCTTATGACATCATTAACTGTGTGGTTTCTATGGCAACTGATCATTTCCATTTATTTTAATGGGCCAAATTTTTTGGGAAAATGCTGAATATTTCAAAAAGTACAAGGATTAAAAACTTAAATAATACACGCACACTTCTCCTGCACATGCTGAACATTTTAAAATTTGAACGGTGAAAATTTGTTGGAGTAGCAACCCCGAAAAACAAATGAAAGAATTAGTGGAATAAAGTCGAATTTCTGTGTTGAAATAATAACAATACATTACATTACAATACAATAACTAAAATACACTATTATGCATGAATTATAATAGGAAACTTATATGAAACAGCTCAAATTAAAACAAATTTTTAATGGGAAAAAAGTTTCAAAGTCAACTTTAACCATGTGGGACACTTTTAATAAATGTGACAGTGACCTGAACAGACAGACAGACAGACAGAGATGCTGAGAGACAAAGAGACAGTTGTCTTAAGAGGGTACTGCAGGGCATCTCCTCCTGTCTGCTCTCACTCCACAGTCCGATCACCCATCTCCTCCCTCTCAGAACAGGAGCTTACAGTACAACAGCAACTCACTGTTTCAGTGTAAAAGTGTGTGTGTGTGTGTGTGTGAGAGAGAGAGAGAGAGAGAGAGAGAGAGAGAGAGAGAGAGAGAGAGAGAGAGAGAGAGTATGAAAGCACGTGTATGTATATGAGAGTTGTGTTTGTGTGAGTGTAAGCATGCGTCTACATGACAGTCAAGACATTGTACTTGTGTGTGTGCGCCTCTGTATATGAGTGGTGTGAAAGACGGCTATTGTGTCAGAGGGGAAACGCCAGCTCCATTCACTAAGAGGCCATTATCATCCTGACTGTCCACTGAACTGAGGGAGAAGTTAAAGAGATAGGAAGCTTTAGAGCCCTAAAAGATTCAAGACAACAAAACAAAAAGCTGAGTGACATTTGAGCGTTGCAGGAATTTATCTACATCGTCAACACCTCAAACAGCATGTGAGTGATAGAAGTAGGTGAAAAGTCTTGTTTGTTATGACACTCAGGGACCACAATGTGACTTGGCTGTGATTCACCAAAACCCCACTACCAGAGAGAGAAATGTGAATGTCTCCAGATTTACTTCACCTCAACAACAGAATACTCCTTCACTCATGACCAGCTTACATTTCAGGCATCATGTGATACACGGAAAAAAACACTGATCAATGAGAACCAGCACTAATAAAGAAAGAAGTTCTAGCAGCTCCAATATTCAGCCTAAATTATACCTGAGCTGGCTCCTACATTTACGGTGGTTTAGTTCCAAGCATTAATCCAACAACGGGTGGAATCTGTTTTAGGCTCATCAATTAGATCTACAGGCAAATGTAAGCAGTGCTGGGTAAAAGCTTTTTATGTTGAAAATCTCGGGCCTTGAATGTTGATTCAGCAGTTTGTAAGTAAAAGAGAAATTGCTTTGCTGCCCTCTAGTGGTCTGCTGTTGAATTTCAACCAATCACATTACATGAGACTTAGCACTGCTGTGATTTCAGTTTCTATTTGTCTTACAAGCTAAGTGCAAACATGAAGACAAGTTACACATCACAGTGCAGAAACTTAGAACTTAGTGAGTGTTTCTGATTTATTTTTCATAAAAGACTAATATATGCAAATATTCACCTAAAAGGTCAGAAAAAAATCTTATTTTAAGACATGGGTCAAAAACAAGAGCTTTTTGGAATAATTATTTTCAAAGCTTTTGAATCAAAAGTTAAGTTCAAGTTCATTAAAAAAGTGGAAAAAATTTTAATTCAAGAAACTTATCCAGTATACTTTTCTTAACCAACAAACAAATTCCTCTACAAGCAGCTCCTGTCTCATTTTTGGCTTGTTTTGTCTTGAATTAAAACGTTTTTCATAGAGTTGTACGGTGAATGTGGCTTATAATAAGTTAAATAAGAAATTTTTACAAGAAAAAAAGAAAGAAAAAAAATAGTTTTGACTTTCCCCACTGCATTTTGCTGAAATTAACTCTGTCATATCTAAACAAAAGAAACACTAAAAAAAAAAAAAAAGCAAATTCTTTCATCTTGTTTATTAAACTTAATTAAAACCACATTTTCCTGAGAAGTTGAGATAAATGTCTCACCTTAATACACATGAAAAGTTAAGGCTCAAATTACTTGTAATGTAGAGTTGCAAAACACCAGGAATTTTCAAAATTGAAATCTTTCAATGAGAATTTTCAGAAGTTTATATCAACTGCATTTACCTGGTCATAAGCATGTATAAATATTAAACATTTTGTTTTGCTATAGACAAACATGCAAGCAAACATGTCTAACGCAATATTTTAAATCAAGTCAATAACAAGAAAAACAAAAATCTTTTTCCTGGGAATTTTCTTTAGAAAAATTATTTCAACAAAGTGTGTTAAGACACACACTCCCTTCACCCCCTCCACTTTTCTCTATCTTTTTTTCTCTCTGTATCACTAACTCTCTCTCTTTGGCACTTGGTCAATGAAACTTTATTTTTACTGTACAACAAAGGGATGTCCTCTCACTCCTTTTCTATTCACCAGCTTCATAGAACCACTTGCTGCAGCCATCCACCAGAATATCCACACTAAAGGAATTCAAACACCCCAGATACAGCACAAAATCAGTTTGTATGCGGATGATATTTTACTATTCTTAGAAGACCCTCACATGTCTCTGCAAGAAACAGTAAATCCCATCAAATCATTCTCCAAGATCTCAGATTACTCAATAAACTGGAACAAATCCTCCATCCTTCCATTACCCAACACCCTGGAACGCAGCATCCCAGATATCACCTGTCCCTCTATACACAGGTAACTACCTCACCCCCCCGTCCCTCTTTTCCTCCAACTTTTAATTACACTACATACACAAAACATTGAGGGGAGATGAGAGTGGGCACAGGGGGCCATAGGGATATAGGGATGAGCTGTAGTCTGTCATAGGCTGTGGCACTTCCCTGCTCGAGAAATTATGAAAAAATTACTCAAAGGGTAAAAATTAAACTGAATTTACTGTCCTGGTGCATGTTTCTCCCTACTCTCTGCACCCCAAAATTTCTGTCTCTCTTCTGCCGTCCTGTCAACAAAGGTGAAAATGTGCCGTCACAGACAGTAAGATGACCGACAGCAGCAGCACTCATGGATCCCCAAACCATGATCCTGCCTCCTCCATGCTGACAGTAGGTCCTGTACATGCTGGAGATAATGATTGGTCTGGCCTTCAACGTACCCTCTCATTAGCAGGAGAAAATAAAACTGGACTCATCTGACCCATAGTCTGTATAATTAATGGACATAGTCTCCGCAACGTCATCCATCTGTTCCTGAAACAGACTTTTGAAGCAAAACAGCCGGCACGGCCATATTGGAAATGAGGCAGGCTGTGAGTCTCCACAGTAACAACCATAGGACGCTCCACAGTCACGTGAGTCTGAGCTGTTCCTCTGATTGGACGAACTGGCGAGCTTAATATTGTGGAAACTGCCGAGTTAGGAAAAAACTCACCCCCGTACAGTGTGTGCCGTTAGTGAAATTAGCGATTCAGACGGGAGACATTCTTTGTACCAGGCTGTAAATGTGCTTATTTTGGCTGTGAAAACAGCTTTTTTTGGCTTGGTGTGTGCATGACTTCCGGTACTTCCAGAGCCAGCCTCAAGCGGACACTCGAGGAACAGCAGACTTTAGCACTTCAGCATTGCCTCATATTTTCAGACTGGAGGTTGCCTCTTGATCTGACCACAGGATCTTCTTCCAGTTCCTGCAGGTCCAGTTTTTGTGTGCTTGGGCTCAATGACGCTGGGCTAACCTCTGTCTCTCATTGATCAGGGTCTTCTTGACAGCCTTGTAGGACCCGAAGCCATGATCTAAAGTGGGCCACGTACAATGCGGGTGGAACACTGGACACACATTAGGTTTGACCGCTGCTGCTGTAGCTCCTGTGTTGTCATTTGGTGGTATTTCTCTGCACATGCAGATCAGAATGCAGATTTTTTTTTTTTGCTGAAGAAACCTTTGGACGTCCAGATCTTGGTTTGTCCTGCAAGCTGTTGGTTAAAGGACTGTATCTGCACTGCTGTACCCTTCCTGGCTGAGAATCTGTATATTCAGGAGTGTTTTCTGCATTAGGTTCCTTGTTTTAGACATTTTTATCCCTGAAGAACTTCAAAATATGCTGGCTTTATACTGACACGAAGCACAGCAACACAAAACCGTCTTTTACTAAAAAGCACAACTATCGTTAGTGGATCACTGGTACCAAAAGGACCCAATACTCTAAATTTCTCATGATTTTTGTGGAACTAATCAATCTTAAGTTTTTAATGGCTTTTTAGGATTTGTTTAGTATTTTGGCTATGACTGTACCAAAAGAAATTGCACTTGAGTACCTAAGAGTGATTCTTAATGTAATAATTCAAAGTTGCATGGGGTGTCCAAAGACGTTTATCTACCACTGATATCAACCACCTGGTTTTTACATGCCAGTACAAAAAAAGGTCATTTTACTGTCAAAATAAGTTTCTCTTACCAATACGGCCAAGCAGTGACTGTCCAATGTCTTTGATGTCATTGTATTCATGCAGCATATCAATATGATGCTCCAGCTCTTCTATTCTGTATCCCCTAGAGAAGCAAGCACGCACACACACACGCGCTGCATAAAAGAAGAGCCATAAAAAGTCCTCATGATAGTACACAACATGTCATCCAGGTTGGAACTGATAGACGGAAACAGTGGAAAACAAACACACAGCTGTACTCACTCGTGTTCTAGCTGTGCTATTTCAGTGTCCAGCTGCTCTTTCCTCCTCTCCAGCTCCCTCACCTCCTCTGCAGGGCTAACCTTAGCACTCCCAGACACCTGAAGCTGTGAGGTGCAAAACAGACAAAGATGATAGCAGATTGTACATGCTATGATGAACTATGAATGAGTTTTTTTATCGAGTGTTGCAGATAGAGCAGGGTACTCACGGGTGATTTGAAGTTAGAATTGAGTCTCCTGAGATTTGAGAATGGTGTTCTACGGAGAGAGGGAAGCAAACTGTTACCAAACAGGGAAAATAAGAACAGAAAACATATAAAGAAATGCAGACTTACAGACAGAGTGCAAACCTCTAAATCACTGAGCCATGGTTCGACTTATCACCTCATATAAATCCAACTCAAATTTAGACAGGCTATACAAAGGGGATGGTTTCACACAAAGCGATAGTTTTAAATGCATCAAATTACCAAGTACATGGGACTTAAACTAATAATGTCAGTCCAACATAAACCAGTTATTAGAAAAAACTTGAACTATTATTGTATGTTACCAATTAAAGCAATTTTATTAAGTTGGACCAACAGTTTGGTTTTCTGAGTGTAGGAACAAATCAGTCAGACACACACTTCAAACAGAAACTTTCAGCCACATCAAAATATTACGTCAAAATAGCAACACAGAGTTTTAAATTGATATGATACAAAAAAAAAATTAATTAGTTAAAAAAAGAAAAAAAAACAGTGGAAACCTAAAAAAGGAGTGTGATTTATTTTTTTAAAATGATCCAAAATTCCCTTTTTACAGTGTGTATTTAAAAACTTCAAGCTAAACTAAATCAACTCCCTTTTAATTTACCCTGTAAAGCCTGAATCATCAAAAATAGTCAGAAAATTATAATTTTTGGAATTAAAATATCTATTAGCTTTTTTAACAAAATCCACAAAGAAATTTGCTTTATCGTTTTGTTTATATTTTTGTAACACATTTGATAAATTGGGCGGTTTTGGCTTTTTTTTTTTTTTTTTTTTTTGCACATTTTTAGTAAATATGCATTCTTTCAATGAAGAAAGTACTTATTTTAAAACTGAGAAACAATGTTTTTCTTATCACAACTTCTTGAAAAGTAGCAATGTTTTTCCTGAAAAAATAGTTTACAGTATTGCTACAGCATTTTGGATCAGTTGTTAACAGTCAAGGGGGCATTTACTGGGGCTGATGAAAAGGGAAATACAATAGTCAAGTTGTGAGAAAATAAATATGCAAACCAGCATTTCTTTTTCTGCACATAAGACCATGGATCTGAGTTTGCAATATCACTTAAAAGGAGGAAACATGAACAGGTTCATTAGTTGATGTCCTGAAAAACGCACCCTGTAATTAAAACAGACACCAAGATACCAATAAACAGTGCTAGTAGCAACCCTGGCTGAAATGCAATCAGAGGGAATGATAAGGATTTCTGATTGTTCAGAGTTTATAAGGAAAACGTAGTCATTCTTCCAGTATGAAACGATCAGACCGTTTTGACTATTATCTGGCTAAAAAAATATTATCTGGGAAATAATACACAAGCATCAACTTTTGAACTGAAAAACTTGAAAAGAGGGACAAGTGGATCCACTTTTGATTTTATTTTGAACAGGGGGCAGATTAGCTGCTGATTTGTGGCCACATGTTTGTTATTGTGAGCTGGTTCAAATAAACACATTTACATACATATCAGTCAGTTAAAGCATGTCATTAACAAAATCTATCCGTCTTTATCAAGGGTCGTCTATGAGTATCAAAGGAGCATCAAAAAACAAAGATAAGTAAGAAAACATGTCCACACAGGTTCAGTAACACAGATACTATCACAATTAACGCCCCCCAAAATAGGTAAAGAGCTCAGTGGGAAACGTAGCAGCTCATTAACCTCCCTCAGCTTAATGTCTACAGACCTTCTTACAGCTCCTTTCTTTAAGTTGTTCCCTTCCGGCGTCGAAACTTGACAATTATTTGAACTGCCGTGGGTTTCTCCGGACTGCTCTGTGTTCATATTGTCTTAAATGCTGTAGAATAAATGCGTAGATATTAATTTAATTTATTCTGAGAACTGCCGTGAAAACAGGAAGTTTGCAACTCGCGGCAAATGTTAACAAACACTGGCTGCTGCAACCTGATTGGCTGTTGAAACCTTTGAGGCGGGACTTTTTTTTCTTCTCCTGCTTTGAGGTTTATTATTGGTTGGCCAACAAAGATATTGTGAATCGCCGCCACCTACTGGTAAGTGTGTAAGTCGGGGACGTTCCCTCTCTAGCTCTCTCTCTCTCTCTGAAGGGAACGACAAGAACCTTTTTCCCTCTTCTCTTTTCTTTTTCTGTTTCAGCAACATGTGATGAGTAACGATGTGATGCGGGTTCTGTGTGTCAGCTGTGTTGCTTTTCTTCTTCTTTTTTTTTTTTTTTATATAATAATTTATATTTTGTTGTGATTCTTGCTAAGCTTGTCTTGTTTCGCTGTAAACAGGTAAAAATTCACGGAAATTTTACAGTCAGGGATTAGACCTTTTGGTCCATTTTTTTTTTTTTTTTTTTTACTTTTTAATTTATTTTTTAGTTGTACTGCTCTATGTTGAGTTTATAAATGGACTCAAATAAATATTTTACAGTTGTTACACACACACACACACACACACACACACACACACACACACACACAACTATCTATCTATTTATCTATCTATCTATCTATCTATCTATCTATCTATCTATATATATATATATATATATATATATATATATATATATATATATATATATATATATATATATATATAAGGTTTGTTTAAGTGTTTTGAACTTTGAACTGTATATTTGGTTTGCACTTCGCCGCCACTATAATTTGATCTAAATTCAGTAAGTGAATTGAATCCCAAAATGTGTCAACTTAGCCCCTGTCCATATTCGACCACCAGATGGCACCAAAGAACTGCTGGTCTGGACTTCTTCACGTCTATCCTCATGGGTCTGTTGATCCCATCTTACAATACTGAAATACAAACTCTCTCTCTCTCTCTCTCTCTCTCTCTCTCTCTCTCTCTCTCTCTCTCTCTCTCTCTCTCTCTCTCTCTCTCTCTCTCTCTTTTTGTCTTTAACAACCCACACACTTGTTGACTAGAGGAATGCTGCATAATGTCAGAGCAATGCTGGGGCCATTTATTTGGCAATCTTAACTGAGGCCACTCCGAACTGCTCACCAAACCACTCACGTCGCTTTAAATCCACTTGAGCTCTAAAAATAAATCAGTGATGGATTAACCAAGAAAAAGGTCACATTCAATCCATAAAAAAAAAACCAAAACACAACACACATTTCCCTGTGTACTGGGGCCAGAGTTTAAGTATCATTACATGTCACTGGGTAAATACCAGAGGGAAAGGGACATAAAATGGATTTAGTTATCAAAGCACACACCGAGGCACAGCAGGGGGTGGAAAGAGGGATGGAGTTCACAGGAAAAAAAGAAAACACTGAAATAAAATGTGTTCCGAGGGGAGTCTGCATTAGGGTGTGGGGATAAAATCAAAGTCCATTCTGCTTTATGTCCAGAGGAGTCATTGCTTATTTATTAGTTGTTTTACAGAGACAGAGAGAGGTGGGGAATGAAAAATTCAGACAGGAGGCACAGCCTGTCTCCTTTTAGAAATCGCAACATTACATACTGGACAGTAATGGGTCCTGCACAAAGATCTCTCTCTCGCTCTCTCTCTCTCTCTCTCTCTCTCTCTCTCTCTCTCTCTCTCACTCTCTCTCTCTCTCTCTCTCTGTGATATAGAGAGACAGTGAGGGAGTGATTTTATGGAGGATGGTGAGTTTTCTACGTCACCCTCACAGCATGAAGCATCTGTTTGCTCTTGTGTTTGTGTTACTCCATTACTTTTGTATGGTGAAGTTAATCAAGGACACAGAGTCACGTTTCATTTGTGAGACATGGAACAAAACCTCCTGCAGTTATGACAGGGTTGTTTTTAAATGTCACAGTAAACCTTGTTACTGTCATGGGCAGCTGACAGATATACTTTTGTCTTTGGTCTGGAGAGCTCAATCGTTTGCACACCGCATGTTTTTATTTCATAGATCTCAAAATTTCCCTTGTCATATGAGAGAAGATTGAGTGTTTCTAATGTCAGGGTGACTCAGCCCTAGTTTAGCTTATTAACCACGTTCTTGTCTTACAGTCACATCTCTACAGAGAGAGGAATTTCTTTTGTTTGAAGAAGTGTGTAGCCGTCACGTTTGTTTTGCAATCTAGTGTTCATCAAAGCAATGGAACTACTGAACTACAACTGTATTCATGGGCTTATTAAAGAGGCTGGGAGGACTCTCTGTTTGAAGTGGATCACAGCGACACATTTTGGCTAAAATTGTGTGCACACTTTCTTGATGTCATGACTCTTAACAAGGTGTGTGTTTGTTTTGGAAATGAATGGAGATCAGATCTTCTTTTTAACACTACTCTTCTTAGTTCAAGACAACTTTTACCAGATACAACGTGACAAGGTACGGTATTTATCAACAGTTACACAGTGCTGCTGTTTTAAACAAGACAAAAGTAAACCTTGTCAGTTTGTACTGTGGGTTACCCCTGATTCACACATACTCCGTGAGCGCCGCGGTCCGTCAGCATGAGCCAATTCACACTGCATCCGTCTCAGGAGCGGAGCGCAGCTCAGCGTACTCATAGCAGCTGGAATTCACAAGATCACAGAAGAACCACATGTTCCCGCAGGAATCACACCCATGACAACTACTTTCATGATATTTAGTATGTTAAACTCACCTGCCCTCCCAGAGCTTCATTAATTCAGTCCTTCCCTTTCAGTCTCTGTTGGTGTCCTTATATAAAGGATGTGTTGTATCGTATATAATTATAAGGTTTTCCGCCTCCAATATAAATTTTTCCTCGTACATGGCGTCAGATTTCCTCTGGGTCTGACCCGCTGATGACTGCTGGCCCTGTGCCAGTGCCGTAGCTTTAATATATGAGGATAATTTTACGATCGACAGTCTGAACATGGTGCTTTATTTTGAAAAGACCGGAAACTCTGATCGTTTTTCATGTCTGTTTTCCTGTTTGGTACGATCTGCTCTGCAGAGATTGACGCGTCTCTGCAGTGTACTCCGGCAAGAATAGACTTGCAGCGAAACAGCTGCAAGCAGCCGTTGGTAGCAAGCAGCCGTTGGTAGCACGCGCCGGAGAGGGACCGCGGCATGGGCTGTGTGAATGCACTGATTGACTTGAATGGCAGGGAAATACAGCGCAGTGTGAGGCGCTGACGGACCGCGGCGCTCACACTGTATGTGTTAATTGGGGGTTAATAGCTGGCTAATTTAGTGCCTCTTACAGCCCTTTGTCTGAGACCTATCTGTAGGCTAACATGTATCATTAGCGAATCCTTATGTCCTGCTCATCTACCAATCAGAGCTAAAATAACCTCACTCTTCATCTTATTGACAGACTCTCAAGTTTGATCAGATCACTGCAGAATAACTGCTGCATGTGGGCTGGAATGAACATTATCACAAACAGCTTAGCCCATGGTTTAGCCTTTAGCTTGTGATTTGCCTTTAGCCTGTGCTATCACTTTGTTAGCTGGCCTAGTGTTGTCATAGAGACTTCAATGTGCAGTAAATCAATCCGGTCCTGTCTGGCCCGATTGGGAAGCTAAGAAATAGTGTTTAAAAATAACCTATGTTGGCGCTGATAATCTTATTTTAAGGGCACGGTCACACTGGCCATCCAAACCGTGCCATACTCAAGCATGATTGCTTCCCCACAGCACCCTTCCTCCACTGACCAGTACAGCCTGCGGTCACACTACTCTAATATGAACCAGACTTTAGGCGCATACATGGTCCGCCTACGTCACCATGAAACGTCTGTTTACAAGAAGTGCGGTCTCATCAGAGTCAGCAAACTAAGAGAGAGAGAACAGGATTACAACTTTAGCCACTTTTTTGGCTAAGTAAAGTTGTCTTGGTCTGACACAGCCCTCTAACGCCCCTGTTATTGTTTAAAATGATTGTGGAGAGGAGCAGTCGCAGAATCAGTGTGCTGCAGCTCAATGTGGCAAAGACCAAGGAACTGACTGTGGACCTGAGGAGGACCAAGGTGCCGGTGACCCCTGTTACAATCCAGGGTGTCAGTGTGGACATTGTGGATTATAAGTATCTGGGCGTGTACACTGACAATAAACTGGACTGGGCAAAGAACACTGACGCCCTCTACAAGAAGGGCCAGAGCCGCCTCTATTTTCGGAGACGGCTGAGGTCCTTGACATCTGCCGGACTATGCTCAGGACGTTTTACGAGTCTGTGGTGGCCAGTGCTATCCTGTATACTGTGGTGCGCTGGGGCAGCAGGCTGAGGGTAGCTGACACTAACAGACTGATCCGCAGAGCCAGTGACGTTGTGGGAGTGAAGCTGGACTCTCTGACAGAGGTGTCAGAGAGGAGGGTGCTGTCCAAGTTGCGTGTCTTCCTGGACAGCGTGTTCCACCCACTCCATGACTTCATTGAATTGGATCCTGCACCCACTCTGGATGAATTTTGCTTTCCTGTGAACAAAAATTCCTAGTTCTTTGTGTCTTTTAAAAATCAAACAAAATCAAACAAACAAACAAAAAACAAGGCTATCTCTTTAGAACATTTAAATTTCTTTTATTTCAATGGCAAAGTTATATTGACCCTAAAAGCAAACTTCAACATGTTTAGGCATCAGAAATGCATAGAAGTGTCAAACAGTGCATGGACACAGCTGGGTTTTTTTTAGAAAACAGAAAAGTTACATTGGGCATCGTATTGTTGCCTGTTGATGATACTTGGTAATTAACACATCCAGCAGTTGGCTGTCTGGTCTACATGCATCTTTTGGTTCTCTCGATGTAGAGCACCTTATAACATGTCTCTATGACAACACCACACCCACTGACAAAGTTTAGAGCGAGAAGAGAGATATGTGCTCTTCTCTGCGATTAATTTAGTCGTGATGGTGGAGACTGGAGCTGAACTGACAGACAGAAAAAGGACAGAAACCCACATGCAGCCGTTATTCTGCAGTGATCTGATCAAACTTGAGAATCTGTCAATAAAATGAAGAGTGAGGTTACGTTAGCTCTGATTGGTAGATGAGCACTTCGCTAAAGTTACATGTTAGCCTACAGAACACCAGGCTGCCAATAGCACTAAATATAGCGGTTATGAAACTCCAGTACAAACTGACAAAGTTTACTTGTTGTCATGTTTCAAACAGCAGTGCTGTGTAACTGTTGATAAACACCTTACCTCATCACGTATCTGGTAAAAAGTTGTCTTGAACAAAGAAAAGTAGTGTTAAAAAGAAGATCTGATCTCCATTCATTCAAAAAACAAACACATGCCTTGTTAAGGGTCATGTCATCACTGCAGTGTGCGCATGATTCCAGCCAAAAGGTGTTGCTGTGATCCACTTCAAACAGAGAGTCCACTCAGACCCTTTGATAAGCTCATGAATACAGTATTCCTGCACCTTTTTGTGAGCTCACAGACTTTGAGCACGAATGGAAATACTTAGGGCAGCGCTTCTTAGGGAAGCCAGATATCTCAACAAATTTCAATGCTGTGTGTACTGTTTAGAAACATGTAAAGATGTTTCCTGCCGTGGGCACAGGGACACACAACCACAACAGTAGAACAGCCAAGTGAAGACACACTGGGAAGGATGTCAGCTGGACATCATTGAAGGGGAAATGGAGGTACATGCAGGCTATCTATCTATCTATCTATCTATCTATCTATCTATCTATCTATCTATCTATCTATCTATCTATCTATCTATCTATCTAACACACACACACACACACACCCACACACACACACACACACACACACACACACATATATATATATATATATATATATATATATATATATATATATATATATATATATATATATATATATATATATATATAAATATATATATATATATGTTGTGTAAACCTGAAATATGAAACAGAGAAATTACACTACATTCCACGAGATACTAAATTGGAATATTTATCTTGATACTTGAAAATTTGATCTAAAATTATATGTTTTGTAAAGGCACACAAAGTATTAAACATTCTGTAAACTTTTTGTTTTCAAAAATAAATAAATAACATTGGTGTTTGGTGGACTGTGGAAAAAAGATGATGATGGTGAGTTATGACGTTTGGGTTTTTGAGGCACCGAGGGACGGTTCGTTCAGTGCATAAAACTAGCCAGGACTGCCTCTGCATGCAAGACAGGTTTGTTTAAGCATCCTCGTGTGAGACCAGTGTTTAACCCTTTATTGCCAAACATATCATATTTGATACATGAGCTTCAAAGACCTTTCTTTTCAGGGAGACAAAACCAAACTGAAGAGATGGTGGCAGAGCAGCAACTCATAACCCCAGGAAATGAAATCCATGCTGCTTATTTATCTTTCACTGTTGACAATCTGATGAAATTTTTATATGAGGGTTGTGTACAGTATAGATTGTGTGGAATGAATGGATGCAGAATTAGAAATGAGGCCATAGGAGAAAAGAAGGGAAATCTGTGGAGGAAAGGAAGGAGAATAAGTGGATGAACTGGACAGAAGGATGAAACTGCAGGACAACAAGAGGTGGAGGAGGAGAAGGGAGGCTCTCTCTGGCTTGTAGCGCCAGCTGTAGAGCCTCATATGTATCATGTCCATAATTCATGGAATCCCGGCAGCTCTTCTGTACTGCATCTAAATTCAACTATTCAAGAGTTATGGTCAGGGACTGTAAAATACACACACAAACGCACACACATACAGTACTGTAATATTGGAGAGTTTGGGGGGGAGGAAAAGTGGGAGATAAAGCAGAGGATGAGAATGAGAACAAGAGACAGATAGAGGGGGTGGGGTGGGGGGGTGGGGGTGGCAGCAGAATGAGAGTAGATGAAGGGGATGATTCAAAGCATGTCATAAAACATCGATACACCTTTAAAGGCCGCTCTGCTAACACTGGAGGCGATAATGCTACTAAATAATTCACATTGGCTGCAAAGATGCTCAGTCATATAAATTTAGCTTAAACACTCCAAAAAAATACAAAAAAATGTACATATACCTGAACCTAGCTCTACCCAGAAAACAGTGTATTTTCATACATTATACTTTACAAGCATACCATTAGAAGCCTGTGCTTAACATCAACACACACACACACACACACACACACACACACACACACACACACACACACACACACACACACTTAGAGGTTTGGCTGGCAAGCTGATCATCTGTCAGATGGAAAGATTTGTGCTTATCAAGCAAGGCCAGCATCCAGAGCCAGTGTGAAGGACTGCTAGACAGAGAGCAGCTGATAGATATTGAGGCTGCTGTAGTTATGAGGCAGACTCTGCTGAGGTGGACAAAGTCAGATGTGATGGAGGGTTAATGCCACAAACCTCCAATTGCACTTTTACAACAACAGCTCAATCACTGCAGCGTCTGTGAACCTAATTTCTGCATCATTTTTTTTTAAAATCTACAACCCCACTGCCAATGGAATTGGGACATCATATATATATATATCCTTTTTTTTTTGTAAATATTGACTCATTTTGAATTTGATGGCTGCAACACGTTCCTAAAAAGCTGGGTCAGGCTCATGTTTCCACTGTGTTCCATCACCTTTCCTTTAACAACACTCAATAAGTGTTTGTGAACTGAGGACACTAATTGTTGAAGCTTTGGAGGTGGAATTCTTTACCATTCTTGATTGATGAACAACTTCAGTTGATCAACAGTCCGGGGTCTCTGTTGTTGTATTTTGTGCTTCATAATGCTCCACACATTTTCAATGGGAGACAAGTCCCATACCATCACAGATGCTGGCTTTTCAACTTTGACCTGATAACAATCCGGACCTTTTCCTCTTTGGCCTGGAGGACACCACGTCCATGATTTCCAAGAACAATTTGAAATGTGGACTCGTCAGACCACAGCAGACTTTTCCACTTTGCGTCAGTCCATCTCAGATGAGCTCGGGTCCAGAGAAGCCGGCGGTGTTTCTGGGTGTTGTTGATATGTCTTTGTCTTTGCATGGTATAGTTTGAACTGTCACTTGTAGATGTAGTGATGAACTGTGTTAACTGACAATGGTTTTCTGAAGTCTTGCTGAGACCATGTGGTAATATCCTTTACACAATGATGTTGGTTTTTAATGCAGTGCTGCCTGAGGGGTCAAAGGTCACGGTCATTCAGTGTTGGTTTTCAGCCTTGCTGCTTACGTGCAGAGATTTCTCCAGATTCTCTGAATCTTTTGATGATATTATGGACTGTAGATGATGAAATACATCAATTCTTTGTGATTGTACATTGAGAAACATTGTTCTTGAACTGTTGGACTATTTGCTCACGCAGTTATTCACAAAGTGGTGAACCTCACTCCATCCTTGCTTGTGAATGACTGAGCCTTTCAGGGATGCTCCTTTATACCCAATCATGACACTCACCTGTTTCCAATGAACCTGTTCACCTGTGGAATGTTCCAAACAGGTGTTTTTGGAGCATTCCTCAACTTTCCCAGTCTTTAGTTGACCCTGTTCCAGCTTTTTAGGAACATGTTGCAGACATCAAATTCAAAATGAGTGAATATTTGAAAAAAAAAAAAAATAAATAAAGTTTATCAGTTTGAACAATAAATATCTTGTCTTTGTAGTGTATTTAAGTGAATATAGGTTAAACAGGATTTGCAAATCATTGCATTCTGTTTTTATCTAAATTTTACACAATGTCCAAACTTCATTGGAATTGGGTTTGTAGATGTTATTGACAGAAATTAGCAAACATACTCACCAAACAAAGCAGACAAACAAAGACGACTGTTTTCCAGACTGCAAGGACTGCACTTTCAATCAGCAGACAGTCTACAAATCCTGAATGACTAAAAACTGATCTTCTTTTGTGTAGACTCTATGACCAAAACAAATACTCTACATCAGCTAGCTAGCCATTAGACCTTCCTGGTACATAAATTGTATTATTTATTTTTCATATCTTTATAAATTTATTATTATTATTATTATTATTATTATTATTATTATTATTATTATTATTATTATTATTATTATTATTATTATTATTAATAACATGATTGTTACTGTGCACTTATTGTTGAGTCTGTAAAGCTTGTTATTTTGCACATTCATGTTTCATGTTTTATGTCTTCCTGCTTTATTTTGAAATCACTAACCCCCGTTTCTGTTTCAGCTTAGTTCCTGTCTGCCTGTTTCCTGATTGTCCTCCCCAGCTGTGTCTCATTACCCCTCATTACCTCTTGTATTTAACCTCATGTCTCTCACTGTCTCGTCACCAGTTGGTTGTACTTCACTGTCTTCATTCCAGCCTTGTTCATACAGGTCCTTCTCAAAAAATTAGCATATTGTGATAAAGTTCATTATTTTCTGTAATGTAATGATAAACATTAGACTTTCATATATTTTAGATTCATTACACACAACTGAAGTAGTTCAAGCCTTTTATTGTTTTAATATTGATGATTTTGGCAAAAAAGTGAAGAAAAACCAAAAATCCCTGTCTCAAAAAATTAGCATATTTCATCCGACCAATAAAAGAAAAGTGTTTTTAATACAAAAAAAAGTCAGCCTTAAAATAATTGTGTTCAGTTATGCACTCAATACTTGGTAGGGAATCCTTTTGCAGAAATGACTGCTTCAATGCGGCGTGGCATGGAGGCAATCAGCCTGTGGCACCGCTGAGGTGTTATGGAGGCCCAGGATGCTTCAATAGCGGCCTTAAGCTAATCCACAGTGTTGGGTCTGGTGACTCTTAACTTCCTCTTCACAATATCCCACAGATTCTCTATGGGGTTCAGGTCAGGAGAGTTGGCAGGCCAATTGAGCACAGTAATACCATGGTCAGTAAACCATTTACCAGTGGTTTTGGCACTGTGAGCAGGTGCCAGGTCGTGCTGAAAAATGAAATCTTCATCTCCATAAAGCTTTTCAGCAGACGGAAGCATGAAGTGCTCCAAAATCTCCTGATGGCTAGCTGCATTGACCCTGCCCTTGATAAAACACAGTGGACCACCACCAGCAGCTGACATGGCACCCCAGACCATCACTGACTGTGAGTACTTGACACTGGACTTCAGGCATTTTGGCATTTCCTTCTCCCCAAACTTCCTCCAGACTCTGGCACCTTGATTTCCGAATGACATGCAAAATTTCCTTTCATCCGAAAAAAGTACTTTGGACCACGAAGCAACAGTCCAGTGCTGCTTCTCTGTAGCCCAGGTCAGGCGCTTCTGCCGCTGTTTCTGGTTCAAAAGTGGCTTGACCTGGGGAATGCGGCACCTGTAGCCCATTTCCTGCACACGCCTGTGCACGGTGGCTCTGGATGTTTCAACTCCAGACTCAGCCCACCACTTCCGCAGGTCCCCCAAGGTCTGGAACCGGCCCTTCTTCACAATCTTCCTCAGGGTCTGGTCACCTCTTCTGGTTGTGCAGCGTTTTCTGCCACACTTTTTACTTTCCCACAGACTTCCCACTGAGGTGCCTTGATACAGCACTCTGGGAACAGCCTATTCGCTGAATAATTTCTTTCTGTGTCTTGCCCTCTTGCTTGAGGGTGTCAATGATGGCCTTCAGGACAGCAGTCAGGTCGGAAGTCTTACCCATGATTGCGGTTTTGAGTAATGAACCAGGCTGAAAGTTTTTAAAAGCCTCAGGAATCTTTTGCAGGTGTTTAGAGTTAATTCGTTGATGCAGATGTTTAGGTTAATTGCTCGTTTAGAGTACCTTTTCATGATATGCTAATTTTTTGAGACAGGGATTTTTGGTTTTTCTTTACTTTTTTGCCAAAATCATCAATATTAAAACAATAAAAGGCTTGAACTACTTCAGTTGTGTGTAATGAATCTAAAATATATGAAAGTCTAATGTTTATCAGTACATTACAGAAAATAATGAACTTTATCACAATATGCTAATTTTTTGAGAAGGACCTGTAGTCTAGCTGTGTTTGATCCTTGCCTGTTTGTTTACCAAGTCTTCAGTCTCTTGTCTGCTGGATACCTTTGCTAGATCATTTGCTCATCAGGATAATGACTCATTGTCTCATTATCTTGATATTACAAAGATTGCTGTCTCGTGATAATGAATGAATTAATAATGTGTTCGTCTTGATTTCAACCTACAAGAGCTGCCATGAACAGCTTCCAGTCACTGGGTGTAGCTGTAGTCTACCAGTCAGTTACACTTTGTTTCCTTTAGGGGCTACAGGTTAGCAGCTGAGAGGCTGACCCAAAGAACTATTAAATGAATTAATAAATGTTTAATTACGTCTCACATTACACTGAAAAGTTGAGGTTAGCCTACATTTATGTTACCTTAGCTTAGCTGAAGCAGTCAGATAGATAGGAGATTGTCAGCCTCTCAGCTACCATTCAATATTTTTTCTTTTTTTAATGAAACAAACACAACAAAAAGGAGAGATGGGAGATTTTCACACCATTTTATAAGCAACAATGTGTCTGTTAGTTATACATTAGAAACAAGGACAGAAACATTTCTGTTGTACTGTACTGAGTCTGAAAATCCAGCTGGATCATAAAATAAAGCGAGTAATTCAAATACTTCAGGGTTAAAGCAACACTGCATTTGAATATACACTTGTAATAATTCTAACAATATTCACTGATAATTATAATAAAACTCTCGCTTAAGTCTTTATGGCACTACATTTCTGTTTAAAAAGTAAGGAAAGCAAAGCATTGTGTGTGTGTGTGTGTGTGTGTGTGTGTGTGTGTGTGTGTGTGTGTGTGTGTGTGTGTGTGCGTGTTTTTGTGTATTTGCAGGGAAGCACATGTCACAAAGAGGGAAAAAATTATAACAAAATCACTCACTGTTTCACCCTTGGGGAAAATAAATGAGCATGAATGTTATGAAATTTCTGTTAAGAAATTAAAAGACAGAAAAGAGAGAGAGAGTGAGAGAGAGGGGGGGCATTCAGTAATCTTCAAGTTTCACGACCATCAGCATTTCTTCTTCAAATCAAGCATTAAATAATTTCATTCATGAAGTGTGTGTCCATAACGCTCCTGTTAGAAGACGAGCCTTCCCGTCAGGCTGTTCAGCCGAGCGAAGATAATAAAAAGCATCCCAAGATGAACTCTGGGAGAGTACCTCTGAGCAAGTATTCTTCAGTCCAACGCGTTGAGAGTACAAAGAGGGCGAGAGAAAGCGCAAGAGAGAGAGAAAGAGAAGGAGAGAGAGAGAGGGAGAGACTGGGGTGTATGCTATGGCCTATTAAATATTTATAAATGTTGCTATAAAAGTGAAATTATCTTTAGCACATGGGTCCATGTATCAACAGATTTGGGACGACACAAAGAACGCCGTGTAGAGTCCACCAAATGAAGCTTCCGTGAAGAAATGCAACGATACATGTTGTTGAGTTTTTCTGCACCAACTCTTACCTGCAAATTCAATCTGTGTGTAACATAAAACAATAAAATAAACATTTACAAAACAAAAAAAAGCTCTGAGCTTACTTAAAGTTTCTCAAATGATCTGGTCAAGTCATTCTTGGCATCAACGTAAAAATCAGAGTAACATGGCACACAGAAACCAAAACCATCACTCCGCCCCTTAAACATGAAATGTTCAAAATGTTATTGCAACCCAACGCTGGGTTCAGTTTGACTGTAGGGGGGACAGACTGTGTGAAACCATATTGAGTAAGAACTCTGGTATGACAATTTATCGACTTATACACACCCACGCACTTGCATGCAAACACAGTCACACAACCACACAAATGCAAGAACCAGGCCCCCCTTTTTGGCACCAAGTCCAACCAGCCAGCAAAATCACAGAGGTCTTTTTTTTCTGCACAAGTGTGTATCAAAGAAACCAGCCCCCCATCAAACTGCAGCCCTCTATGAAAGGATGTGGAAAAAACAAGCAGGAGTTTCCTTCTTCTTTGAGCCCTTTATGTCTTCAAATATTATGGCCTAAGTTAAGGGAAGTCTAAAACGTCTGTGGCTGGCAGCTCAAAAACAACATCCCCCTTCCTCCTCTAGCTTTTCCACTGGCGATGAGTGATATTTTATAATCTCTCTAATCTAGTGGATGGAGGAACAGACAGATCATCCCATCATGGGCGGGGGAACCATTGGACTTCACCTAATCATATTTTGTCTGTAGCAGCTATGGCAGAGAGAAAATCCCTGCTGATTATGTCATTCAGACATGGCAGGAATTTGTCTTTTTCAGGCCACGGGTAGAAGGGTTCAGAGGAATCAGGGCTTTGCAAACTTTATCAAGTTGTAAAACAAACACCATTCTTAAAAAATAACTTTAAAAACAAAGCAACAAGTTCTTGTTTTGGATATTTAAACATTTTTTAAATACTTTAAACTTTTTATAGGTCCAAGAGTAAGGTCCTGGACCTCAGCATAGTACCTTTAAAAATCCTGTCCTGAGAGCAATCTGAGTTCTCAATTCTGCAATCAGTGACCAGTAGAAGGAGATCAGACCTGATCACACAACACTAGACTGGACTACACTGATCAAGATGACAAAAACACAGTCAGACTCAAGCTGTCCACCTTCAGCCACCCTCATTCAGTGAGCCGGAGCCTCCCTCCAAGTTCCTCCTTGGCCCAGCTAAACATCTGTGCTGATGCTGCAGCTGCGTTGAAACATGTCCCTCATGGTGACCGAGCGGGCCAGATTGGGTTTCCTGTAGTTTGAAATGTTCACAGGCACAGGCAGCTCCAGGTCCTGCTGCTGCACGCTGCGATAGCTGATCCGATCCCCTCCATTCCTCAGCCCATCTGGTTGATGGAGGATCTGGGGCTGAGGAGGTGGCTGGAGGTAGAATGGCAGCTCATAGTGTGTACAGGACGGACAGAAGGTCTGTGAACGTGTCAGTTTCCTGGCCAGAGGAGGGGTGGAGAAAATGGCGGGGCCATTTTGGATGGAGGAGGCGGCGGCTGTTGCCGCCACAATGTTGTGATTGGAGTGGACTGGCGGGAGGCGGGACGTTACGGCAAAGTCTGGCTCCTCCTCCTCCGACTCGGACTCTTCCTTTTTACAGCAATAATACTGGAGGTGGGGGAGGGGGAGGTAATGAGGGGAGATGAGAGGAAGAAAAGGAGAATGTTAGAGAACTATTCATGACTTAAAAAAACAGACAAACTTACTCAAAAATAACAGAAAGTTTCCTAATACTGACGGCAAGCAATGGATCAAACTTTATAGAAATAATAATGTCCCTATCATTAAAAAAAACACTTGTTGTAATGAGAACAAGATCAACTTTTTAACTGTCTGCATGTTGAATGGAAGTGTAATCAGTCCTTAATGTGCCCCAGAAAGCTGGGTAAATTAAAACCATGCATTTGGCTTTTCTATAAGCATCTTTACAGCAAATGTATCAAATGTTGATTTTTTTTTTTAAACTGTATGTTTCAGAAAGTAAAAACTAAATAATAATAATAATAACAAAAATTTAAGTTAAATAGTGCAATCTATGAATAATTCATTAAAGAAAGATGTGCAATTTGCAGTGAAATAAATGTGTAAAGAAGAACAGACAACAGGCTGTGGCCCATGGAAAGAAAGTGTTCCTGTGTCTGGACAGAGCTCTGTAACGTCGTCCAGAGGAGAGAAGTACAAACATGGATCATATGAATCGTGTCTTTTCAACAGTTTGTGTTCTGTACCTTGAGAAAAATTCTATTTAATTTTTGTTTGAGCACGCATTAAGGCAGACAAAGGCAGGCAAACTGCGGGCCCTGGGCCACATCCGGCCCTTTGGGCATCGCTGTGTGGCCCGGGCGAGGTCAATCATGAATAAGAACATGAATGAAAAAAAAGAAAGCTGTGCATGTAATACAACTGTGTTGCTTTTATTTTGAAAAGGGTGACGTTTGCATTATTTCTGTATGAACGCACCTGCTAGCATGAGCCCTGCATGTGTGATTATATTTCACACTAATTAGTTAAAATAAAGTAAAAAACATTCAAGTTATTATTATTATTTTTTTTGTATAAAGTTGTTTTAAAGGTTTTCAGTATTTGTGGAGACTTACAAGCTAAACATTAAATGAACCAATACAATGATTGTTTTTGTTTTTACTGTTTATTACTTCTGTTGTAGTATTTTCCAATTTGACCTGCACTTCACTTTCACATATTTACAGAATATCCTGATTCTTCTGGTTATTAGTATCAGCTAATCAAAATATAAGTAAGTGTATTTTAAAATGGGAAAAAAAAGTTAATACTGAGCAGAATTAAGTTCACGTTATTCTTGGTGCGGCCCTCAGACACAATTCAGGTTTTGCATATTAGCCCACCCCTGCATTAAGGTCTTCAGTTAAATAGTTTAATTTTGATATATATATATATATATATATATATATATATATATATATATATATATATATATATATATATATATATATATATATATATATATATTCAAACAAAAACTGAGACATGTTTTACACCTAGTTAAAGTTACAAACGATTTTCAGAAAGTGAAGAAATAGTGATACAACAAAACAGGCATAAAGCACAGATATCTAAATATTCTTATAAAATCAGGTGGTAGTGGTGAGACAACGATTTTGTCAAAGAAAATTCAAAGCCTGGCAAAGCCATTGAAAATGGGATTGTTGTCTACACACATATACTGTATATGTCCAATCCTACATAGATAAACTTACAAACATATACCTGCACATGTATAAACCCACATACCTATTCAGGCAAACTGATAAATTAGTGAAAAAATGTAGATAAGATTAAATTATATATACCCCACGTAAATGTACACCAAAGTTTACAGCCTTAAATCATCACATACTGAGAAGTACTCAGAAAAAAACCCTATGAAAGTGATTCATTAAAGAACAATCTTGGCGGTTAAAAAAACAACATGTTTTAATTCTTAAGTTGCTGTGAAGATACCAAATGGTTTGCAATCCACCAAATAATAATTGAAGTTTTTCCTGCATGAGCAGCATTAGCTGACATTGTGCTATCTGTGCTCAAAGACACTGTAATCATTCATCTGATGGATCACCTGTTGTGGTGTCAATCAGGGTTCTGTCCTGGGTCTTTTGTTGTTTGCTCTGTAATGTCTTCATCCAGAGTACCTTATAGGATCTTCTTAAATGTAACAGAAGGTTTTTTCTTGCCGCCATGATGGAGGGATTCATGATTGGCTATATGGATTCATGTTGGGTGTTGGATGTATATATTTGTATATATATATATATGTATATGTGTATCTTTATATGTATATATGTATCTATGCATATATGTATATCCTTAAAATGAGGAGCTTTGTGCTCTATTGTAAAGTGTCTTGAGATAACACTTGTTATGAATTGGCGCTATTCAAATAAAGATTGATTGATTGATTGATTGATTGATTGATTGATTGATTAAATGTTTTTCTGTCGTTTCTGTTAAGATTACATGTCTGTACATCTCTTTTTAACTTAGAGTGGTCTGTGCTACATACCTGTGTGAGCAGTTCACCATCTTTGGATAGCTGATGATTTTCTTCTGCTCAAAACTGATAAAACCAAGGTTCTTATCTTTGCTCTTCTACTCTGTTGTTCCAGAAGTGAAGAGACATATAAATCTGGTTTATTATCCTGGGCTATTAAACCTGCCCTGTGCAATCTTGGAGACCCAAATGGGCTTGGCTCTGAGCCTGGACCTGCATATAAATAGTATCTCCTCGCCATTTATGAAATATATTTAAACTCAAACCTGTTTGGACTGAGCTATAAGAAAATCGTTCATGCTTTTGATTCTTCTTGGCTAGTTTGGGATTTCTCTTCATCTTTGTCTCAAGCCTTAAATGCATAGTTAGAAGTATTTAGGCTTAACAGGAGTTCCACTGTTGAATAAACACACTATGGACCAGTAGAATGCATTAATTGCATTATTCATAATTGATTTTAACCCATTATTCTGGTCTCCATCCCCCATGACCTCTGATGTTCATACAATTTGTGAAACTGCACATAATAAACTCTTGTTAAAAAGGTTTAGCTTCTTGCATTTTCCGTCTTTACTCTCTCTCGATCTATCTTTTTTTTTTTTTCTTTTTTTTAAATTGTGCCAAATCCCAAAACAATTACTGCACAAACCGTCTTGTTTACATAATCCACTTTTCAGGAGAGAATTTGTGGTTGCTATTTCTGGCTGACAACATGTAGCTTTCAAGTGAATTCCTGGCATCCAGCCATCCAATATAAAGTCATAATATGAGGATTAGTTTGGATTCTGCTGTGAAGTATAAGAATCTTAAGAAGTGCAATTAGCTCTAAGTGGAGAGGCTCATGTATCTTCCTCCATGGACAGTTTCCAGCAGATCCTGGTAAATGGACTGTATTTACAAAGTCCACTGGTTTGATCAAAGGTCTTTGAGTGTTCTCTACGTCTCACTCATTGGCTTTATATTGATATGGATGGCACACCTCAAAAAAAGAAAAACAAAAAAAGAGAGGCCAGAATACTGTGGGTTTGGGGGTGCTGACATCATGTGCTGTTGACTCACTGTATTTTAGAATGAAGGCTTGCACAGAAGTGATTTGGCTGTGATAGGACGCCGGATTGAAGCTACACCTAAGCTCACTTTTAACTCTGCAGTGAAATGTCGAAGATCCCAAAGGACAACAAGTGGAACGGGAAGTCAGGCACCAAAACAACATAAAACATCGAACTGACTGACAGAATAAAACACCCTGCGTCCTCATTGGTCCTCATTTATCAAACCTGTGTATGACTGAAAACAGATGTACGCTCATTTCCATCTGTAGATCACCATTAATCAATCAGAACGTGGGCGGAAGATATGCTCATATCCTACACCACATCTGAGTCTGTGTTTTTGTTTAGAAGTTTCATGTCAGAGAGGAGCGCAGTATAGAGAATGTGATCTGTCTGTGGAGGAGAATTATTTGATGATTTGTCACATCCACAATGCCGACACCTGCAGCTATTTTCTTATAGGTGAGGTTCTTCAGACTTCTGAGGAGGTAAAAACATGTAGTCAACTGGTAAGGCTCCAAAAACTGAAAAAGAGTGACTTTGTTTTTGAAATACACCATGGAAAATGTTAACTAACATGAATGTTACTGTGCACTTATTGTCATGTCTGTAAAGCTTGTTATTTTGCACATTTATGTTTCATGTTTTATGTCTTCCTGTTTTATTTTGAAATCTCGAACCCCCGTCTCTGTTTCAGCTTAGTTCCTGTCTGCCCTGCTCCCCCTCGTCTGTCACACCTGTTTCCTGATTGTCCTCCCCAGCTGTGTCTCATTACCCCTCATTACCTCTTGTATTTAACCTCATGTCTCTCACTGTCTTGTTGCCAGTTTGTACTTCACTGTCTTCATTCCAGTGTTTTGTTGTAGCCATTGCCGTGTTTGATTCTTGCCTGTTTCTTTACCTAGGCTTTAGTCACTCATCTGCTGGATATCTTTGCTTGATTGTTTGCTCACCTGTGTACTGAACCCTGCTTGTCTCATTAAACCCTTTTGCCTTTTGGAACACTCTCAAAAATTTTGCATTTGTGTCCGCTTTCTGGGTCATAGTTCATGACAGGTTGCTATCGGGCTGCGATTGGATTCAGCAGGACTCAGCAGGTCTCTGTAATCCTCAGTGTTCAGCCGGATGAGGAAGTAGGTGACCATGATAAATAGGGTCACTGCTCTCACACAGTCTGTGGCTCCAACTCAACAAACACACACCATGACACACACATCAATAAAAACATGAAGAGCTACAGCTGCATCCATCTCAGCCATCGTGGTTAGAATGTTGTTTTCTCTTCAGGTGAACAGAAACCAGTTTGATACACACGCAGCTTCACTCATCAATAAAGGACACAGCGCCACCTATTGAAGCAGAGGGAGACATTCTCAGACAGAAGTCTGATTCTCTTTACTGCATGTACACACAGACCAGACCAGACCAGACCAGACCCCCCCACTGTGGCTTTAAACTCAAGCTATGACCTTACCCAGACTGGAAGCCCAGTGCTGGGCACTTACCCCAAAAGTAGGAAAATTATCTCCTCAAATCGAGCAAAGTTAATTCAACAATCAGATCTACTTTAACTTCACATATTAAAAAACCCCCATTATAATCCTGAGTATCATTTTTTTTTAAATCTTACAGGTAATTTATTAGAGTGATAACATTTGATTGAGTTCCTTAAGAACATGTTTGTCCAAAGTCAACTTATAATGTACCAGCAAATCAAAATGTTGAACAGTTCACATTAAAATAGAAAAAGCTTCCATTAGTCTAATGAGCTCAAAGAGGTGATTTCAAGTATCCGAATGTGTGATGTGAAAACATCCAGTTCTTCTCTCCAACTTCACAGTCTGCTGCATTCAGACAACTTCTGCTTTTTCTTTTGGTCCAAATTTGTGCCTGTTGGTAAATATTAAGTTTACCAACAGCAACATTGTAACTTAGCTCATCCTTAAATCAGGTTATAATCATCTTACAGGGCCCCATTAAAAAAACAAATGACTTACAGATTCTTAATTTCTGATGTATGAAAAGGACAATACGCCTTTGTAAAAAAGGTTAGGTTATTTGTAAGCAGTTTCCAGGCAACCAGGAGAAATTACAAGAAGTTCACGTTTGCAGCCAAGAAATCACATAACCACTGTGTAACCAGTGCACAACCAGTATAAACTAAAACATGAGACTGGTTGGAACTGATTAAACAAATAAAATAGTCCACAGTGCTTCGTTTAGATGCAATGAATGTTTGCTAAGTAACCATTGGACAGAGCAGAGTTATCTTGGGTTTCAGCTAAGCTAACTGGAAGCTGTGTTATTTGCATGCCCTACCTGAACACTATCCATCACCTTAACCAGAGTATTTACCTGTTTTCCACCACGTGATCTGCTTCTGTTTGGTTTCATGGATTATTTGCATTTCCACTTTCAGACCGATATTTTGACTTCCCTTTGTTGGGGTGCTGCTCTTACACCATCTCTCTGCACACCTGACATTATTTGATCAGCAAAACTACACAATTCCAATGAAGTTTCAATGTTGTGTAAAAAGTAAATAAAAGCAGATTACAATGATTTGTGAACTTTAGTTGCCCCTGTCCCAGCTGTTTAGGAATGTGTTGCAGGCATCAAAGTCAAAATGAGGCAATATTTGCTAAAAATAAATAAATAAATAAATAAATAAATAAATAAATAAATAAATAAATAAAAAATAAGTTTATCAGTTTGAACAATAAATATCATGTCTTTGTAGTGTATTCAGGTTAAACTGGATTTACAAATCATTATATCCATTTTTTTTTTCTTAAAATACATTTTACACAACGCCCTTTTTTTTTAAGCAAAAAACACTTTCTCTTAAACAGAAAAAACATCTTTCAGTCATTTTTAACATAAATTAGCTTTTTTGTTTGTTGCATTCCTTTTTCTGAAATTAAGATTACAAAAATAAGTGAATTAGATTTTTTTTTTGCTTATAATTAGTTTATTTCACTCATCATTATGCTTTAGGAGGTTCCTCAATTAGTATTTTAATGTAGACATGAGCATGTTTTTAGCACTTGTGAATACTTTTAAAAGCCAGCTTATTTCAAGATTGGTTGTCCAGTAAGACATGTTCTGCACGGATGGATAATTTCACTGGTTTTGAGACATTTTCTTATCAAATTTTGTGTCTTTATCTCATGTTAAGACTTTCCCTTTTTCCAGATTATTTCATGCTGCTGAAAATCTTGATAAAGTCACTTGAACATTTTTTGAACTCACACATGCAGCTAAGTCAGAGAGTTGCAGCACATTTTAAAGATTTTTTTTTTTTGCATGTATGAGTGTATCTGTTATGATTTATGGAGATTTTTGTCATGCATCAGCTCTGCTGTAATTTGGGGCTACATAAAATTGATTGATTGACTCCAATCCAAGACAGTATTTCTCTAGAGAGGCATTGATTTGTGTTTTCTTTGGGTATAATGAGGGTAACAGTGCTTCACTATGGGGCGTCTTTCACAGGAAGAACTGTGTATTTTCAGAGAAAATATAGCAGAGGTTCAAATCAGCTGTCTTTACCTGCAGCCTACAGTAGCACAGCACAGCAATGATAAGGAGTAATATAACCGTAGCAAGAATTCCACCAGTGATGACCACTGTCCCGGCTGTCATTCGAAAGGCTCTCCATCAACACCCTGCAGAGAGAGAGAGAGAGGCGAGGGAGCGAAAGAATAGAGAAGAGGAGGAGAAGAAAGAGAGAGAGGATCAAAGAAAAAAGAGCAGAGAAGAAAGCACACAATTCATCAGCACAGAGGTTTTATTAAGTAGATTATGAGTGTGTGTCATCTCACTGCTGTTTATTGAATTATCCAGCAGTTAGAAGACATGTAATAGAATCATCCTACAAGTGCGGCTCATAATTTAGACAGGATACTGGGCTGGAACAGGTCAAAAAAAGAGTGTGTGAGAGAGAGGGAGAGAGAAGGGAGGGGAGAGAGAAGAGATTAATGGATGGTGGGAGTAAGGAGAGCTAAAGTGACTGAGTAGGTGAGAAAAAAACAAAGATGCAGTGAGCAGCGGATTGAGATGAAGCGAGTGGGAGAAGGAGGTCGAGATGAGCTGGGTAACAAGCCGAGAATGGGAAGTGATGAATGGATATGAAAGAAGGGAAACAAAATGACGGAGGGAATGGAGAAGAATCTGCGAGAGGCGTGAAATAAACAGAGCAAACTTGGAAATGAGGGTGAGAGTGGAGGGGCAGGAGGGATTCTGCTGAGATTTTAGATTTTAAGAAAAATCCAAAGTCCAGTGACAAGAAAACAACATTTTTTATGCATGCACCCAGGACTCATGAATTCCAAATCCTTTTGTCCATGGCTTCAAAAACAACAACAAAAGAAGAAAAGAGCAAAAACATGAAAGAAAGTCTTGGTCAGAATTTTCAAGGTCTTGAGACCAGAGCAATTTTTTTTTGTAACAGGGATAACAGAGAAGGAAGGTTGAGAAAACTTTTCCTCTCCCAGAATATATATTATTACACTTAACCCCTTACTGCCTGAATTAATTTAGAACTCTATTAAAAATGTTTTGGGGTGTTTTTGTATTATTACAGATGTTAAATTGAACAGAAATTATAAATATGAATATAGCATGTACAAGTGCTGCTTGAAAGTTTGTGAAGCCCAGAAGACATGGTCACTGTTTTTGTAAAAACATTAAAATAAGCTTATTAAATGCACATCCGAATCCCAATTTGTAAATAAAACATTTTCAAATAATGGACATACACAGAAAAATATATTTTTATCATTTAATTCAACAAACGTGGATTATTTGACAACAACTGAGAATTTAATATGTGCAAAAGTATGTGAACCCTTGTAGTTAGGAGGGACATGTACCATCTTCTTAAGGTCTTGCCACAACATTTCAATCAGATTAAGGTCTGGACTTTGACTGGGCCAGTCCAGAGTACAGATCCTCTTCCTCTGAAGCCATTCCTTTGTAGTTTTGCTGGAATGCTTTGGGTCATTGTCTTGTTGCAGAATCCATTTTCGTCCCAGCTTCAACTCCCTGACTGATGGCAGCAGATTCTGGTCAAGAATTTCTTGATAGGCCTGAGAATTCATGGTTCCCTGGATAATGTGGAGTCGTCCAGGTCCAGAAGAAGAAAAACAGCCCCAGACTTTTACATTTCCACCCCCATGCTTCACTGTTGGGAGGAGGTTCTTCTCTTGAAATGCAGTGTTGGCTTTTCTCCAAACATGGCTGTTTTGATTGTGACCAAATAATTCTACTTTGGACTCATCTGTCCAGAGGATGGACTTCCAGAAGGCCTCGGGTTTGTCCAAGTGCTCTCTGGCAAAGTTGAAACGGGCAGCTTTATTCTCTTCTGAGAGCAGAGGCTTCCTTCTGGCAACCCTCCCATGAATGCCATGGATATTCAGTTTTCTTCTGATTGTAGACACATGCACATTTGTCCCAGATGCTACCAAGGAGGTCTGCAACTCTCTGAGGTGATATGTGGGTTGGCTTCTACCTGATTTATTATTTTTCTGGTGCTTCTGGGTGATGTTTTTGATGGGCGTCCACTTCTAGGCAGAGTTGCTGTAATGTTGAAGGCCTTCCATTTGTAGATGATTTGTCTTACAGTGGATGGATGGAGCTGGAATCTTTTGGAAATGGTCTTATATCCTTCACCAGACTGATGGGCTGTCACTACCCTCTTCCTTATGTCATCAGATATCTCCTTCCCTCTTGGCATTGTTGATCTGTATGGACCTAAAGTGGTTTGGCTGGTTTCTTCTCTCTTTTAATTAGTGCTGGTCAGACCCTTTCTCAAGGATGTCTCATGCCATTGGTCTGCTGAACTGATTAATGAAGCACCCAAATGTGTTTCACCTGAGTCCTTTACCTGCAGGACTACCAGTGCAGCTGGGGGTTCACTTACTTTTGCATATACACCACTTCTATGTTTTATGTAGTTTGTACCCAATGGGGCGCCCTAGGTGAGCTTTTTAGTTCTTTCTATGAACGGTTTAAATACACTTACAAAAGACATTGAAAAGCATTGTTTTTACCATTACCTGTAATTTATAGGAGAAAATTTTTCTAATAGATACAAATAAGCAAACATAAATTCTATTCATTGGAGTGTGGGCTCACATAATTCATGCCCCCCTGCATAAGTCAGTGCCCTGGTCGGGGCACCCCAGTCTAAAACATCTGGAAACACCCTTGCTTGTCAGCCTATACCTGGTTGCAGGTACGTTATGTTGCTTTGTTTATCAATGGATGGATTTATACTGAATGGAGGGTTCAGTTAATGGAATAGATGGAGTTACAGAGCAAGTCATGACTCAACTTTACTCCAGGTAAAAGTCAAACAACTTCTCAAGCATTTATGTGCTCTCCTCTCTCCAAAGTTAATCCTTTAAACCTGAGGGTCCCTCAACTGGAGGACTAGATGTCAGTTGGAAAACACAGTGTGAAATAATGCACTCAATACAAAAGAATACAGAAATTTTGCACATCAAATTCAAAAGCAGACACCATTCTACACAACTATAAAACCTTTCTTACATCCCACAAACAACTCAATCACGACGTATCAAGTTCCGCTGCAACGCTACATGTGGAATGAAAAACAACACCTCAGAAAAGCAGAGACTCCACAGATTCTAATGATATAAACCAAAGCTCTCTACAGCAAAGTATCCGAGAGAGGCCAAAGAATCACAAACACAAAAAAGAGCTTCATCCAGTTTTGTGGATGAGAGAATTCAAATGACACAGATGGAGCCAAACTGTGCCAAAAGAGAGCTCACCTGAACTCTCTGCACTACTTTGCCAGTAATACATACACTCATATTAACACATCTCAACAAATCTCACGTTTTCCCTTTACTATGACACCAAAATGATTAAAATAGACCTTGTGGTTGCAGAGATATACCCATTTTATTTGAGAATGAAGAGATGCTCATTGACCACTTGTGGTCCGCAGACCACATTTTGAGAAACACTGGTGCAGAATATGATTAAAAAGACATTATTGGGATACATCATCTCAGCTGCATCAAGACCTGATGGGGTATGTCCCAAATTCACAACAACCAACATCAAGGGGTTAATATGATAAAATCTTATACAAGATAATTAAAATGTTTTATTCATAGTTCATGCTGACTTTGAAGTATATATTCCAATCTATGTGACATACGTTTTCTTCATTTGTATAAAAACCTGAGTAAGAAGCAGAATTCACTTGAAGTTTCTGTTTAACTATGATCAGCACCATGCAGAAATCCACCGGTTGCACCAGCTAAGTAGCAAACACTGATTTTTTTTTCCTCCAGTGCTTTTACATTACACATGCAAACAGAAATGACTAGAGTTGGCTTCTACTGAACATCATAATAACATTTTGCAACAGTGTGATTGACTTGAGACTGAGCTGACCTCATTCTGGGTTTTATTAGATCGATGCTTCCCTTTAATGAGCTCTCTTCAGTCCCAACGGCAGCTGGATTACTGGAAGAAGCCTTGAGCCTGGAGGCTTTAAATATTTCTTTAACTCTCTAAGGTGATGTACATCAATCACAAAAGTTTAATACTAAACAGTATTTCCTCTGTTCAGCCTCAACCTCTTGTGAAAAAAAAGAAAAAAAATTGGGATGTAACAGGCTGTGTTTGACCCCTACAGCAGTGTTCTCATCAACAAACTCTGACTCTTTATGACAACAACAGTTCAAGAGAAGCTCCAGCCTAATTCCTGTAAGTAAGTCACTGCTGTCCTGACATTAGTGGGTCGCAATCACATCAGCAGGGTCACACAGTCTGTAACACTTACTGCTGACAAGCCTGACCCATCAAAAAACAGACAGAAAATTCTAATTCTTTGGAAGTGAGATGTTTATTAACCCTTTCAAAAATCCACAAAAATACTGCTATATCAGTTTGTTCATGATGTATTTTTTTGTTTTACATTTCATAAATTGGGCAGTTTTGGTTCTTTAGTAATAATGCATTCATTCAATGCAGAAAATATTTAATTAAGAAAATGAGTAACAATTTAGACCATTTAATTCTGACTTTTTGCCTTTTTTAAAAGACTTTTCCATTAAAATAACACTGTGACAGACAAACAACCCCACAGTGTGTGACAGCCATCCTGTGATCTGGTTGGTTGTCTCAGTGTGTCAGAGAGTCTTTGATGGTTAATTTCCTCTTTGTTACAGTGACTCTGAAAATCAGTGGGACACACATTTCAACCAAACACCTTAAGCTTCAGTTTAATGTAGGAATGACTGTTGAAAGATGTTTTGATGATGAGTAAATTAGGGATGCACCAATCCAACTTTTCTGGTCTCGATACGGATACCTGGGCTTTGGGCATCGACCGATACCGATCCCAATCCCAATCCAATACCAGTGTTAAAATAATCACCTGCATGCCCTGCTGTGGGATAAGACTGGTCATGTTTTGGGTAGAAGGCAAAAAATGAGTACATATAGAATTACTGAAGTTGATATTTATTTAACTATAAAGTATTGAAATGTTTACCATCAGTTTGGTTAAAAAAAATGTGACAGAACTCACAGAAATTAATATTCAGTCATAAACTTTTACACCCTGTAGTCTGATAATACAGCAAACAAAACTGTGTTACACAACAGTTTGTAACCACATACTGTAAACAAAATGGCAAAATAAGGCAAACAACCTTGTTTGATTTAATCATAATTTAACTTTAGTGTCAAGTTCTCTAAGTGACGTCAAAAATTCTGGGAAAAAATATGAGAGTGCTGGTTAAAAAAGACAGAGCTGGTTGCCTGGAATCGTCACCACGGATCGGCCCTTTCTTATCGATTCCCGATCCAGCTTTGAGGGGCCCGATCCAGGCGATACCCGATACCAGGATTGGGATCGGTGCATCCCTAGAGTAAATCACACGAGAGTAAAAACTAACCCTGTTCTCCCCTAATATTTTATCCCCCAGAGGGTCATCCTGATGGGACTTGAACATGTTAAAGCCACTGAAGGGGCACCAGAGAGGCAGACTTTATTGGTGCATCCAAAAGTATTAATAGTATGATGATATGTCAAATTACGTCATTCTGTATCTTTTCACAGACACAAAGTTGCCACAGAGTTTCCAGTTTTCTCTTTCCACTGTCTAGTTATGAAACTAGAAGAATCCTGCAGACACTGGACAGATGTGGCTAACAGACCCTTTCTCCCATCAGTACATCCACAATCTGGAAGTGTTATAGCACCACACCATCACACTGCATTGTGGATAATTGCCTGCAACCAAAAATAGGCCGGCAGGCTTGTTGCTAAGCTATGACTCAATGGTGCAATCCATTATCAGCTGCAAGCACACAGCAGCACAGGCTCATGTTGTCAAGATCTAAGTTAACTGTGACATGATGGTCCCACCCATAAATAGAGACCTCCAAAAAATGAGCAGACTGCTGTGAACGTTACAATCTGACTAAAAAAGTCAAAGAATAGTCATGGTGTTTCCTGCGTCACCAGAATGAGGTTTAGATTGATCTGTTGCAGTTTTCTGGCTCCACATCCTGAAAACAAGGCCCTCCATCTGTCAGCTGACACGCTACTGTAAGATTGAGTGTTATAAAGCATGTAGGTGGCAGCTGTGACCTTTTGACCCTGTATCACCTCTGTTGAATTCCTACGTGGCTCACCAGTCAAAACCGTATTAGTTTAAACCATGATGCATCGCTGCAGAGATGCTCTTTGCAGCTTGAATGGATCAGATTGTCTCAGCGGTGTACTATCTGCTCTGTCTACAAACACATCGCAGCTACTCTCCCCTCAAAATGGAACACAACTGGACACTAATCCAATCTGCAGGCCACACAGTCCACCAACCAAATCAATATGCTGGGAAAACAAGGAGAGAGCGTTTTGGCCTTGAAGGCTTCGAGTTAAACGGAGGAGGAAATGTGACAGCTTTGTGACATTTTTGGTGTCAGGAAAACACACCATGAAATGTAGAAGTTTGACTTCTCTGGGGTTTGTTTGACTTCGAGGCTGAGAGTTTCTGTTGTGATGCAATGAAGGCTAATAAAGAGTTTAAAGCTACAACAATCAGTAAGTTCACATTCATGATGGGACTGATGATGACATGTAGCGTAGAAAAGGTCATTCGTAATGACAGAGCTGCAGAGAATAAACACACCTCTGCCCTCAGTCTCCCCTCAGTGAAGTTTAGCATCTTTCAGCCTGTTTTGGTTTTGCTGCAAATTCAAAAACCTGCTGATACCACCTGCCCAGCCCCAGCACACAGCAGAGATACATAATTAGAAACCAGCTGGTGAACAAAGGGAGCATTTAGCAAATAAAGAGCAGCGTGTTTTCATTTAGAGACCGAGCCCAAAGAGGCACATTTCCTGCCAGTGAAAGAAAAAAATGGAAAAGGCTCAGCCTGGATGCAAGGAAAGAAGAGGAAGTTGTTTCTTGAGATAGAAAGTCATAACTTTAAGAGCTCCTCCTCAATCTGCTCCTGTCTGACCCAATCAGGAAGCTAAGAAATAGAATTTATAAATAACCTATATTGGTGCTGATAATCTCATTCTAATTTGTAGATTACGATCAATATCTAGAAGTGAGACTTTTTCAAGCTCACTTAGTAAGTCCTCACCGGGACTTTAATTTATAAGAGAACATGTCACTCAATTTACATTAGTGCTGCACAATTTGGCAAAATTGTGCAGTTGTTATTATTTGGACAATATTGTGATTATAATGAATACTAATATGAGTGCCTGCACCTCTAACATTTGCCTGCACTGCCTGTGCCACTCAGAGCATTGACATGCAGTTTCACAAATCAGACTATGAGTTTAGTCAGCGCAAGATCGGACTATTAAAATGCATGTAAACAGCTCAGCCTGACTGAATACAAACTGATCACAGCTCCATTAACACACTTAGATAATGTGGTTGCCATCGAGCTGTGGTTGGATTCAGCAGGTCTCAGTAGTCCTCGGCGTTCAGCCGGATGAGGAAGTAGGTGACCATGATAAATAGGGTCACTGCTCTCATACAGTCTGAGGCTCCAACACAACAAACACACACCATGACACACACATCAATAAAAACATGAAGAGCTACAGCTGCATCCATCTCAGCCATCGTGGTTAGAATGTTGTTTTCTCTTCAGGTGAACAGAAACTAGTTTGATACACACGCAGCTTCACTCATCAATAAAGGACACAGCGCCACCTATTGAAGCAGAGGGAGACGTTCTCAGACAGAAGTCTGATTCTCTTTACTGCATGTACACACAGACCAGACCAGACCAGACCAGACCAGACCAGACCAGACCAGACCCCCCACTGTGGCTTTAAACTCAAGCTATGACCTGAGCTGGACTGCTGCGTGCATGTAAACGTGCTGACTGATAATTACCCAATTACTCTGACTATTTAGCACATAGTTTAGACTTTTTCCTTCACACTTTTGGCTTAGTAATCTCTAACTTGTGACTTTTTTCTCTCTATGATTTTAACCTTTAAGATTAGAGATGATCACAGATTATGATCCCGTCAGGTCATCTCTTATCCAGGCTCCCCTCTTCTGGTCTCTTGTTTCCTGACAGAATTTGCCAAAAACACCAAACAAAAACCAAACCAAAACAAAAGAAAAAAAAAAAAAGTATTTTACATCAACTTCTTATCGTCCCTGTTTGCATACAGATTAAAAAAAAAAAAGAAAGAAAATCAAATTCATCCAAGAGCTCAGGGTTTACCCCAAGACTTCACCCCAGATGGACATGCCTGAAACACCTCTAAAGGAAGGTGTCCAGGAGCTCATGACCGTAGGTCAGGGTTGGGATGGAGACCGACTGGTATACTGAGAGCTTTGCCTTCTCACTCTCTTCACCACTTTGCCCTCACTCCTGAACAAGACCCCAAGACACCTAAACTCCTTTGGGCACAGACTCGCTCTCCACCCACAGAGAGCAATCTAACATTTTCCAGCAGAGAACCATGGCCTCAGACTTGGAGGTGCTGACTCTCATCATTTGCTCTGAGCTGCAAACCACCACAATACCTGCAGGAGGTCCCAACTGTAATCCACAAAACAACATTGTCTGCAAACAGCAGAGACTACATTCTGCCCCCCCCCCCCCAAAAAAAAAAAAAACAAAAAAAACAAACTTGAAAACTCCCTCCCCCTGGCTGTGCCCCAGGATCCTGTCCAAACATTCGGTGATAAGAGGGCAGCCCTGGAGGAAGCAAACGCATCAACAGCATGTCTGACTTTAGAGCCTTCTGTTGATCAGGAGTGAAAGACGTGGTCAGCTGGTGAAAACAGAGAAACGGCAATAGGCTCTCTGCAGGCATCATTTTCACAGTGGTGTAAGGAGGTGTAAGGAGGTGTAAGGAGGTGTAAGGAGGTTTAAGAACAAGAAATACGTCATGGTCGCTAGTGCGTATAGCTCACTGGTGTAACCAGTGTGTCTCATAAATAAATAAATGAATGAATGAATAAATGAATCAATCAATAAAATCTGATTTTATGCCAAAAAGTTCCTATGAACAGGATTTTATCAGTGTACCACACTGTAAAAAGTGAAACTTAAAATGATTTTAAACCAACTGAGCCAAAAATATAGAGAAAACATGGATGACTATGCAGGGCAAGCCCTCCCTTCACATGAATTAAGAGGCTACTTAGGGCCTCATATTGACGGTGTCCACTGTTTGTGTTCATGAGCTATCATGAAAAAGTTTAAGCTGAGTTTTGATACCAACCCTGATCTGTCACTGACTCTCACAGAGATTGGAAAACCCATGGCATTAGTTCCCAAACCCCATACAGCAGCTAAGCCTAAAACTTAAAGCTACTGAGGGGCTGTCTAGACAGGCTAAATTCACACACACACACACACACACACACACATCTTGAAATGGTCCTTACACCCCACACACCTGCAGACTCCCCCACGAGACCCTCTGAGGGTCATCATCATAGACATTCTCCAAATCTACAAAACACACAGTTTGCACTTTATTACCTCTCTATATAAAATCTTTATATCATCTCTCCCATAATTTAGTCTAGACTTTGACTTTGCTTGAAAAATAAATCCTGTTTAGAATGCAGAGAACAAAATATTGCCTAATAATGAGAATTATTTATGAAAAGTTTTCACCAACAACAAAAAAATAACACAAACCAGTCAGGAAAGTCATTACTCATACACACAGACACATACACACACACACATGCATTAGTCACTGTAAAAGGAGGCAGGCTGTGTGTACGTCCTCCAGCTCCATTATTTAGAACAAAGTGTGAGGAATGAGCTGCAGCAGAAAGATGGGCAGTGTTAATTATTTAACCACATGCACACACAAAAACATGCAACTCTGACTGCATTGTGAGAGAGCACTGCAGAAAGGCTAACTCGCCTGCACACACATACACACACACACACACACACACACACACACAGATGCACAAACACTCACATGCAATAATTTTAGTGGTAGCTAACATGCTCAGACAGTGGGCTTTGGAATAAACTGCCACGCTCTGATGAAACATGGCAGGGATCACAGCAGAGGTCTTGCTGGGAATAATGGCTGTTGACAGGCTCTCAGCTGAATGGGGTACAAGCACACCGGGGGTGGCGGGTTCAAGAAATACACCAGAGACGATAACATGCCCTGAGAACAATGGAAAGAGCTCCATTACAGCTGTACCTGTCAGCGAGGGAGCTCAGCCATATATTTGCAGCCGTATACAGAGACAGAGCATGCACAGATACAGAGCTCTACAGACGAATCACACCAGACAAAAAGTCTGAAAATGTGTCAGAAGTTTCTTTTTCAGAAGTTTGTTTTTGAGTAGTCTTTGTAACAGAGCTGGACATCGTGCCTCATCATGATTAAACCAGCTTGATTCCTGCGTTTGTCTTCGATTCACCTTCGTCACCTCTTCAGTGAAGCGCGTAATCAGTGAGTACTCAAAGTGCCACATCATCCCTCCACCTGCATAACTTCCAGCTACACAGGCAACAATCCTATTCCAGGATATTAAAAATAAATCAGATTTCCTTTCACCTCATTTGCCATCAATTACTGATGTGTTTCGCACAATATATGAGCCATCATGAAGACTGCAAAGCATCACGGTGATCCCATTTGTACAGCTCATTACGGTTGCTGTGGAGCTCAGTGCGTCCTGCTGTGACATGCTTGTAAAACAGCTGTGAGGCTTTAAAGGAAAAGTTCACAGTTTTAAAATCCTTCCTCTCTGACTTCTTGTTCTAACTTAGATCAGAATATGAATTCCGTCCATCCTGTCCTGACAGCATGAGTAATAAAATCAATCAATCAGTAACAGGCCGTGACTACATAGAATGAATCTCTGTCATGTGATGGCCCTGTTTTCCCCGTCATGTTTGACTTTTTGTTTGACTGTTTGACTTTCATCCCTGTTGCTTGTGTGTGTTTGTTAAAGAGCTGATAATTCATGAAGTTTCAGTTCCTTTGTGACTCCTCTTCATTTCACTACAGAAACACGGGGAAGCAGCTGCTGGGTGGGAGATAATGAGGGGTGCTAGGAGGACCCAGGGAGAAGGATTTTATGATTTTAAGGATCCCAGGCAGTTTTAAGCAGGGTTTTTTGTTGTTGTTGTTTTGTTTTGTTTCTTTGCCTCTGTCACATTTTTACTCTCTGTGGTCTCATTTTTCTCAGCAAAGTGAAGTCCTGCCTCTTTATCGACTCAGGACAAACATTACTACAGACTGATGTAACTCTCTCATGTCTTCATGCAGTGAAACAGAATTTTAAAGCTATAAATCATTAAAAGAAAAATAACAATTCTCTGATTTTATCCTTTTAGAAATTGAAAAAAATAAGGAATCAGTGTATCCAACACATTTTCAGGCAGCCTCATGCCTAAGGAACAGGAAAAATATTACTGGTGGCTCTACATTCAAAGAATCCACAAATTTTTGATATTTATATATTTTTGTTACTCACTGTGGTCTCATTTATCTCTGCAACATAAAGTCCCATGACTCTTTGGCTTCAGAGAAAATTCAAAGGATTCTTGAAGCTTGAATACAGGAATACAGTCATCACTCAGGACTTGCTGAAAGCAGTAAGAAGTGTAAAATCTTTTTGTATTTATTTTTTAATTTTTTTTTACAGAACTTATCTTGAGAAAATGTTTTATTAAAAAAAAACCCTGTGTAATGTCTTGTGAGCTTCATTTATTCTGTTTTTCTTCTTCTTCTAATTACCTTATTTAGCTATTGCCCTAATTACGGCATATTTACATTGATGTGTTTGTGAAAATGTTAATTGATGTGTACTTTCCTAATCAAACAAAATAATTAAAATTAAATAAATGAATAAGACAAGAAAATCAAAGCAACAATAATAAAAGAAATTCTTCTGTCTTCTCTGCTCTGTTTACATGTTGCTGACATCACTGGTGATAAATTCAGGTACCCTTGGAAACTTGAAAATCTTACGCCATTTTTTTTTTGGTACTTTTTCAATGAAGTGTTCTGACTTAACTTGTGTTGACTCATTTTTCTGTACATGAAGTCGGATGTTAGACGCTAAAAAAAATCATTCTTCAGACATCTCAAACTGGTCTCCTGCACACAGCTGACAGCACCGAGGGTGAGTTATGTGACTTGAGGCATGCAGTGTGGACATTAGGTCAAGTGTTAGGTCAAGATGCAAGTGTGGAGTTACAGCCAGGAGGCAGTTAGCCTTAGCTTAGCATAAATAATTTATTTAAGAGGAAAAATCACGCCTGCTTCGATTTTATGTTCTTGTGTATCCCAGTGACCATTTTTAAGTTAAACTTTAAAAAAAAAATCTCTGGCAAAATGTGTTAAAACACCTTCCAAAAAGAAACCATGGGAAAGTTTTTTTGGAGCTCAGTTGCAAATGTTGGCTGCTACAAGCGTGGTACTTTCGTGTGATGAGTGAACCAGCTGTTTTTTCTTTTTGCTGGGTGGATTGTTTTCACTATAGGGTATTATCCCTGTGACATCATCCACGTGTTTCTGAAGGGGACCTTTAAAGCCTGTTGTCGTCACGTACTGTGTTGGAAATACTTCTGTGCTGGTGGTGTGAGGTTCACGTACCCACCTTTCAATCATGTCAGCTGTGCCTCTGATTTCACAAAGTCATGATCTTTATTTTGTAACGATGTTAATTTGGGCTGTAAAAGTCAGTCTGTTTAATGGATGTGTGGTATTCTGCTGAGCCGATGCTTGAAAAATTAAAACCTGTGGCTGGACTTGAAAAAGAATTCTTTACAGGGTTTAAAGACCAGTAACTCGTGTGAATGAATGGAGCTAAATGCTGCTTCCGTTGACCAGTTGTGTGATCTTTATGATGACGTAGGTTGCGAAGGGGTCGATAACCTTAATGTGTTGATACATGTCTGTGTGAGACAGATTACACACACAGTAGGCAGAAATGTCCTGCTTTTTAAACATCTGACAGATCACCCACTGACATTTTCCTCCAGTCTCGTCTCTCCAACAAAAACCCCAAAAAGGTCTCGTCATTTAAGAACCATGTTCTTGGGTTTTGTCATAAAAAAAAGTGGCATCAACAAAATAATTTCATCATCGTTGACAAAAACAGCAATGGTTCACACCCAACGCAGGCTGAGAATGTGACAGAGCTGGAGCCATGAAGAACAGAGAAACACTGCAGTGTCCAGATGTGCCAGCCTGAATGAACAGGCTTAAAATGCAAATTCTTGTCAAATAGCCAAATTACACTGCCTGTGATTTTTGCATAAAGCAACAAAGGAAGAAAACACGTAGGCATTGTGAGTCTCTGCTGTTGCTCACTGCTTTCCTTTAATTAAAGTCTCCACAAAATTCAACAAACCTAATTCAATCTGCCGCTGTTTTATATTGTATCTAAAGAGCAGAAATGAAAATTAATTCAGATTTTCTTAATGCAACATCTTCTCTGCCATCAGTAACCGGAGTGTGACACGTGTAATATATGCACCACCATGAAAGTAAAGAAGTGTTGCTGTCGTCTTATTTCTTCATCTCATAGCTGTCTTTCAAGCTCAACCTGTCCTGCTGTGACATGAAGATAATGCAGCGGCGCAGCTTTAAAGGGACATTTCCCCTTTTTATTCTCATGCTGTCTTTTTGTAAGCTGAATGAATTAACACAGATGTTTATGGAGTCAGGAAGAACTAGCCTGTTTTTCTGTAGAGATGTGCATCCTGTGAGGAGTCTTTAGCTTGTGAAGAGACAGACTGATATTAATACCACTGCCTCTATGTGGCCACCAAGAGGAGGCGAGACCATAACAGCATGATCGATGGTTTCTGTATGGTAATTTTTAATGCAACCCCTACTGCTGGGTAAGCCATTAACAGCATGCTGCCAAACAGCCTTTAATTACAATTTATAATTCTCAGATTCACAGGGAGCAAAATGTCTGAGAGACAGCAGGATGAGATTTTTATCAGAGGACACAACTCACAGAAATTCTGGAGGTACTGCTCTTTATTTCAACACATTGTGAAGGTTCCTCAGAAACAGCATCATTGCGCTCATTGTTTTGAATGGGGATGTAAAATATGGATTTTAATGAGCCAATGCAATCACAACCTGCTCCTGATGGACATGTTTAGATCGCTGCGTTCCCAGCATGCAGGCCTGCTCGTCGTACCTATGGTCTCTAAAAGTAGTCTGGGAGGTCGAGCCTTTAGTTATCAGGCTCCTCTGCTCTGGAATCATTTACCGGTTGAGTTTTGGGGAGCAGACACCCTCTCTACTTTTAGGAGTAGACTTAAAACTTTCCTTTATGATAAAGCTTATAGTTAGAGCTGGATCAGGTCTGAACCAGCTCTTAGTTGTGCTGCCATAGGTTTAGACTGTCCAGGGGGAACTGACACACAAGGCTCCTGCTTCCCTCTCTTCTCCACCTGTCAGTCTAACTTCTAACCTTAATGTCCCATTAAAGTTATTAACCATGGATCTCTCTGGGAGTCTCTGAGTTTGTCTGTTAGGTTCTTTGGATTGTTGCTGTGGACGGCCTGCTGCCATGGACCTGACAGACTCCAGCTGCTACGGCTTCTTACAGTGTCTCCATGATCATCACTACAACACAGAAATATGGACTCTGTGTTTATGTCTTCCTGTGTCTGTGTCTCTCTGCCCCCCCCCCCCCCCCCCCTCTCTCTCTCTCTAATCCCATCACAGTCTCCTCAGATGTCTGTCTAACATGAGTCTGGTTCTGTCCGAGGTTTCTGCCTGTTAAAGGGAAGTTTTTCCTCTCCATTGTAACTTGCTAAATATTGCAAAGGTCTGTACTCATGGTGGGTTAAGATGAGATCAGACTTCTTATCTTGTCTTGATGTTGGGTTTCTGTTGATAAATTTTTATTACCATTTACAGGTCTAGACCTGTTAACGCTTGGAAAGCTTCTTGAGATAACGTTTGTTATGAATTGGCGCTATATAAATAAAGACTGATTGATTGACTGATTGATGTTTGTATTTTAAAATATGATCATTTATACACACCTGAGAGTAACAAAGGCTCAGATCAGTGAGCATCCTGAATTCAAATTCATATTAATATTTTTATATTTTCAGTAATGCTATTGTTAATTTTAGTTAATTCAAATTTCTAAAGTATGCTCCGTTTAATTCCACTTTCATTTTTATTTTACTTAACTTATTGTTAAAATGAGCCTTGTGTATTGTACTTTTTCACTGTATTTCACTGCACTGCTCTCTCACTTTTCATTTGCTGTATGCTGCAACAAAACACTTTCCCCCTGGAGATCAAGAAAGTCTTATCTTATCTTATCTTATCTTAACTTAACTTAACTTAACTTAGCGTATCGTATCGTATCGTATCGTATCGTAACGTAACTTATCTTATCTTATCTTTTCTTATCTTAACTTAACTCAACTTAACTTAACTTAACTTAACTTAACTTAACTTAACTTAGTGTATCGTAACGTAACTTATCTTGACTTAACTGAACTGAACTTAACTTAACTTAACTTAACTTAACTTAACTTAACTTATCCTATCCTATCCTATCCTATCTTATCTTATCTTATCTTATCTTATCTTATCTTATCTTATCTTATCTTATCTTATCTTATCTTATCTTATCTTATCTTATCTTATCTCACCAACTATGACGCGACTATAAGGCGAAGCCGACTGTATCTATCGTCATCATCCTCACCTCTAAGCTCACCACTTAACGGTTTATATGTTGCTCATAAAATCAGCTCACAGTGATGACTCGTGGATGTTTTATACCACATTCATAATGTTAGAAATGACAAAACATCTCTGCACACTAATTTTCTAATCAAAATTATTATTTTTTTATTTTGGATCGTGCATTCGTCAGTCCTTCATGATGCAGTAACTAAGAGGTCTATTTTCAAACCTCTAATGGTGGAAATTAAATAATAATATTTTTTTTTTACATCTGTATGCAAATTAGTGTTGTTAAAGGATTATACTTCAGGCTCGATGATGCCAGGAAATGCTCATATCCTGAGCGTGTGTAAATGTTCCTGAAGGAGGCTGATGGTGGCTTCACTAAACATTTACATGATGCAGAAAATGAATTGTTGGGGGGAAAAAAAGCTTTAGCTGATGCCTTGGTGTAACATTACTTTGACTGGATGTTTATTTTCATGTTTTTTAATCTCTGTTAAGCCTGAATGCATGCAGAAACGTAGACCCAGAAAATCGTCACCAGCCCACCTCTTCAGTGCAGCTACACTCAGCACACGATCCAAAATGAGCTTACAAAATTCCTCCTTGAGCCTCATCATAATATCACCCTGTCAGCCTGCTCCGACCCTGACTGCAGCGTCGCTCTGTCCTCTCGCTCAGCCTCCTGGATCACTCTGGCACAGCGTAAAATCTCACAAACAGTTGTTTTGCCACAGTTTCTTTGTGTCCCTGCATCCATCGCTCTGAAAAATGACAGCACAGAGGTGGCCTCAGGTAAACGTCTCCTTCCTCATCCATCGACTGAAACATATTTAGCAGCTTAGTAAACCCTAAGTCTGACCTTTCCTTGGAAAGCCCAAAGGCTGTCACAGAAAGCGGGAGATATGAGGAAGATTTAGAAATGTGAATAAAGACGGACTTTAATTATGATGTGAGGCGAGAGCTGGAAACCAGGAATAGATTTTATCCTTCTCGTGTGTTCCAGCTTTGCAGGCAGCATTTCTCTTATTACCACCCTCTTGTGAATAATATGTAATAAAAAAGGCTCCTGGCTAGTATGACTATAGTAGCATAAAGACAGGGGAAAGCACACATAATAGTGACCTGGGGTCTCTGTATTTAATTCAAGAGCTCACTAAATGTCTCTCATCCATCTGCATGACCTTGCATAGCTGCTTTTCCACTTCAGATGGCATGCTGTCGTAAGAAGCACTGCCGCAGCCTTCAACCTGCTTTTCAGTAGAAGTGACAGAGCTCAGAATCAAATTAATTTTCCAAGTAGTTTTTGTATTATGAGGAATTTTAAACAAATTGCGTAACATAAAATAATATTAAGAATATCCAAAAATAAATAAATAAAAAATAATTTTAAAATCTTTGCATGCAAAAGTGGAAAAAAAGCTCATTTATTGTCCACTAATAACTGCAGGGACTTTTTAAACGTGTGCTTAATCCGTCGGGTTAAAGATTGGATGCAAATCTGTTGTATAGACCTGTTCAGAGTCTACGTCATCATTAAGATGTGCACACACTGGGGCAACAGGAGCAGCGTTCAGCTCCATTCATTCAGATGAGTTCCTGTTCTTTAAACATTAAATTCAAACAGTCAGCAGCATAAAAATGTCTGGTCGTTCTGTGGTCGGTTGTCAGTGTCAAATGATACTACACAATGGAGTCAACTACTATGGAGTTCTGAGTGTTACAGAGCAACTGGTGTTTTGGAGTAAAGAGTGACCGTGCTAACTGGAGACTCTCAGCCAAACATGTCAGTGATAGTTGGCTGAGAGTCTCCAGTTAACAGGGTCACACTTTACACTGAAACACCAGCTCCGTCTGCAGCTGTGTTATTAAATGTGTCTTCTTTATCCAACCTCAGTGAACCAGGTTTGATCACCAATAATCAATATTAACTGCTGATATTCTAAATCCAGTTTTTACTTTGAGTGTTTGATGAAAAAGTTGGTTTGGAGCCGAGGTTCTGACCAAATATGGACTCACTATGGAGAGGAAATAATAAGTGAAGCTATAAATGATGATGAACAGAAACAGATTTGAAGTTCAAGGTTAAACTACGGTATATTATCAAACTATGAATCAGTCTGATTAGTAATCTGAAAATATCAAAGCATTCATATTCTGATAGATTTGGAGCAGTTCTCTGTCTGGACCTGGTTTTCTGGATCCTTTATTATGACCCAGGTCTCAGACTCAGCTCTCTGTGAGCTCTTTCTGGTTTGGGAGGGTTTCTGCTTTATTGACACAGTTCATGTCTTTATATTTCACAGTCTGCTCAGAGTCAACGGATGAGGCAGTCATAAAACGGAAACTCTTCTCTTGGGGATTTCTCCATTAAAAATGTCTGTCCACTGAATATCTGTCCACTTGTTAATGTTTTCCATCCACTCACTGATTTCTTACGAACCAGGGAGTTGTTTAACATCCATCAAATTGGTGTTATTTAGGTAAAAAAAAGTTTCTTTTTTGATGGTTAACATCCTCACGACCCTTGACCAGCCATTGTACTCTGCAGCACTTCTGTTGCCAAAATACACACGCACCAGTTGAAATGTCTTCACTGTTTACAAACAGGAAAGGGGTCTATCAACCTGTTTCTTCAGAAGCCTATGGGTGTTGACTTCAGCCGGCGGTTATCAACTTCTGGTTGCCTTGCAGTGATATGGCTGACTGCCACCTGCAAGCTAGCTCAAAACAACTTGTGTGAAATCATCAATGCTAGACAGGACTCAGTGTAAACTTTTAAAACATCTGCACTATGACTCCACCTCTGATTTTTGTTCATTTTGTCACTTTCTTGCTGTCAAAAGCTGGTATTAGAGCGAGTATGACAGCTGGGCTAACAGCATCAGCTTTGTGTTCTTCATGGTGATGTAAACAGAACGTTCAACCAGAAGAGCAAAACCGACAACTGCTATGAGTTATGGGTAGTCAGGTAGAAGGTGGATAAGAACAGGTTTTCAGCCTCCCTTGAGGATTATGATCCCACTACAGACACATGAAGTCTTATTTTGGCCCTTTTAAATATGCTGCGCTCATGAAATTATCCACACTTTTTTTTTTCAGGAAAATCTGTAGTAAGTATAACACCTAAATTGTTACTCTTTTTTAAATAAGTATTTTATTGCATTGAAAGAATGCATATTTACTTAGTAATAAGTAATATATGTGTAATAAGTAACACGTTTATTTTTTCAGCTAAGTGGTGTTAAAATGTCTTTATCAACTTTGATCCTCCAGGTATTAACTACCCTTTTTTCCTGAACATTCCTGTAACATGTTTATACTAGTGAAAGCACAAACAGTCTTTTTCAGTACTTAATCAACTCAATTAATGAATGAATGAAGGGCCATCTTCAAATGCATTTTCAGAACTTTTACATTAACAGTTCATCTCAAATCATAATCACTAAACTATAGTGACCAGAAAAAAACTGAGGAAGAAGAGAGAAAAAGAAAGAACATTAAATATGAGCTGGATGGAAACACAAGTGACACGGATCTGTCAGCAGATGATGAGGATGAAGAGGATGAGGATGGACTCCTCAGGACATAAATGATGATGAAATGTACAGTATTGATAAGGAAGGACATCGAGACGAAAGTGCAGCACAGACAAGCAAAGATGTTGAGGTTCCATCAACACAGGACAGAATCAGAGAAGAGTCAGTGGAAGGCGACGCAAAACGAACAGATTCAGATTGAAAGAAAAGAATATGAAGCTCCATCTGTTCAATTTATTACACGTCTTTAAGACGGCACAGAGGACAGGTGTGACTGGACACCTCACAGTTTGTCAGTGATGAAATGCTCCAGGAAACTGCAGAACAAACCTGCTCAGTGTACAAGAAGGGGACAAGTCAGTAAACACAGAGTGCCAAAGAGACAGAGCAGGTCGTGTGAGAAGAGATGGCACTGAGCATTTTCCTCCATGGGAAACCAAACAGAGATGTAAGCACTGCACCAGCCATCACTATTCACATCTCTGCTGTGGGAAGGCTAGAGTGCATCTTTACCTGACCAAGAACAGGAACTGTTTTAGCGCCTACCAGGAAGTGAAATAAAAAGGCTGTAAAAAAACAAAGAGGAAAACTTCCTGTCATGTTTCAGATTAAAAATTACACAAAAAACGAATCTATGTTTCTAAAATCAACATTATTGTGGAAAAAAAAAGGTGCCAAAACCACTCAATGTAGCAAATCTGATACAAAAATATATCATTATTTTTTCTGGACTTTGTTAAAAAGGTCACTAAACATCTCAGTTCCAAAACACTAGAGATTCTGACTCTTTTTTGATGGCTTAGGCTTTTAAATGTTAAAGAGCCTGAAGGTTTTGTTCCAGATTTTTTTTTTCTCGTTTGGCTTGAGACTTCATTTTTTTATGATGATATTACTGAAGGCTGTAATCGTAGCACCAGGCAATGCAAAGGTTGGCAGTATGGTCGCCTTTATTCAACATCCACAGCATTCAGAGAGCTCTTTTTCTCCTTCTGAAGACGACTAAATCTGATTTTAACTGTTGCTCCTGATATTTTTGGTTAACCACGCTATTTCACTCCAAGCCTTTGAGTTTGATGTGTAGAATAAATCTTGTCTATGATTAATGCTTTCTACCATGAATAATTCACATCGTATCTGCTGTAACTGTCAACTGTGTCCAGAGGAACTAAAACGTCTTTTAATGCACTATTACACAAGAGCTCCTTGTGGTTTATGTGTAACCAAAATCATAGCAGTAATGTCTCTTTCCTTATATCAGTTAGATTTATTTTAAGCTGCAGATAAAATCTAAAAATATGGATATGCACAGTATTTTTTTTCCCCCTGAACATCTACATAACAAGCTTTTCCTTTCAAATCGTGTCAAAATAATTGTATTTAATCACATTGTGTCAGCCTGCCACTGTACTTCCTGCTCCTCCCCTCTGCCACACCATCTCTGCCCTCCACTGTGCAAATAATACCAGCGGTCTGTGTGTGACAGGCTATAATCTGGGTCCCAGCAGGAGCTGAAGTTGGTTGGCAGATATTACAGTTCTTTGAACCTCACAGCTGATGGATCGAAGAGCACTTCTCTCAGCCTTAAGTTGCACTGATGAAAGGTGTACGCAACGCCGAACATCTGTCATCGTGAAAATCTGTTGAACGATTCAGGGCTTTTAAAAAAGCTGCTCATGGGTTAACGTCTGGAACTACATATTTTCTAATTTTGGACCAGTAAACATGCTGATTTCTTCACCTTGAATGATTCCTGAATGATCACACTTAGAGGAGCCAGATTTACCCAAAATGTGAATAAATTAGGCCTCACTGCAACAGGTATGAGATTCAGAGGTATTTCCCCAGTATCTGACTCTGCTGCTGATTCAACAGGCTCAGTGAGCCTCTGATGAGCCCTGAGTGGTGTCAGCAGTGCTGGACACACCACAAAATCTACAGCCAGTGGTCGGCTACAGAGCCTGAGCAATGGCTCAGCGCCATCGGATTTATGAGAGTCAGCTTAGAGTGTCTAAGTCAATTAGATACACATAGTAAGCAGGCAACAATAGCTGACAGACTGAGTAAAAACAGGCTTATTTGAGGATATAACCAGAATAATATGTCTGTGAGTGACTGCATTTGACTGTTAAGGTCATAGCTGAGAGTTTGAGCTGAGTGCAAATAGCTGCTCATCAGCGTGTGTGTGTTTGTACAGTACAGTTTACCGTTAGCTGGGTGTCACCTATCAGTGACAGACTTTGTATCAGCAATAACTGATACAAAGAGGTGATAGCATCACTGTTCATGTCTGTGTAAGCTAATTTTAGCGCCCTTGCAATAACATCCAGCCCTGAATTTATTTTTAGAAACTCCAGAAAAGCAAATATACGTATAGATTTGGTGTAGGTTAGCATAAGTTAGCACATGAATGAAACTATTTTCTGTTAGAGCAGCTGTATCTCTTCGCATTAAGGGGGACATGTTTCTTTATCTATGCATTTAATGTCAATTTATAGTTTTATTGACTTTATTTTATTTTTATAAATACATATTATATATTTATAAAAATAATACATATTATATATTTTATATTTTTAATTCTCTTTTCATTACTTTGGCCTTGTGGTATTTCCGGTATTTTAATTCATCTCCAACTTTTAACCTTACTTTTCATTTATTTAACTTACTTTTGACTTTTAAAACTTTAAAAACACACTTGATAGGTGTACATCACTGTCTTCACTCTAAAATCTTTTTTATATATTTTTTTATTTTTGTAATAGATTTTTTTTTTCAACCACTGTAAAGCACATTGAACTGCATTTGATTGGTACCAAATTGGCATCAAAATCGTCATCTTTGGCGACCTCTGCTGGCCACGCCCAATGAGATTATAAAATTCCTTTAATAACTTTTATTTGTCAATAAGTCTAGTATACACACATTTCTTTTTTTTTTGAGATGATTGGAAAAAACAGTGGGAGGGTTTTGATGTGTAGCCTAGTCAAATACGTAGCATAAAAAAAAAAGGCATAAATCAGATTGGAATTCACCATGGTCGTAAGAGACTTTTTTGTAGGTCTTGGCACGATGGTTATGCAAACCAAATTTCAGGCCCGTAGCTCAAAGTAGCCCGAAGGGCTGCAGTTTAAACTCACTAGGGTGCGCTGCGGAGCAGGTATCGGCATGCAAACACTGGATTCATAAATTTTTGACCAAGAGCCATCATTGTGCCCAGTTTGGTGTGTTTTGGTGCATGATGAAGGCATGCAATTGGGGTTAATGTGGCACAAAGAAAGAAAGAAAGAAAGAAAGAAAGAAAGAAAGAAAGAAAGAAAGAAAGAAAGAAAGAAAGAAAGAAAATAAAAGAATTATCACAAGGGTTTCTTGGGGGCCTTTGCTGCCTCTGTGGATGGCGGGCTCGCGCCCTAAAAAAAAATACAACATATTTTATCTTCAGCTCCCGTCTTGAACCTGGCTGAGTGAGTCAGGTCAGATAACAGCTGTTAGATATCAGTACAAAATAACACACACATTTCACCATAGGTAATGGCAATGCAACGTTTGAAAAAGTAACTCATTAGATCAGCTGTTCCTAGAAAACAATAATGGCATTGGTAATGCTGTTATTTTTTAATGCTATTATTCCTAACACTGGTTTTTACATAAACAAAGACTTCCAATTAAGATGAGCATTGATGGTATTTGATGCTAGCTTTAGCTGAAAGCTTGTCATAGCATGTCCTATTGTGACATAGTGACACAGTGACATAGCCTTGAGTCAAAATTTGGAATAATGAAGAGTGGTTAAGTTAGCTAGCAATAGCACCACTCAAAAGTGTTTTGAGAAAAACTTATTAGAAATGTGTGTAATAGCTCTGTTAAATCTTACTGCTATCGAACTGGTACTGACTTTGATGTCAGGCTAACTCTTTGGAGAGAAAATTGGGGTCGCAGTTGTTACTGTGAGCTCTAACATCTTCCCACATTCACTCTCTATCATTCACACACACACACTCAGAAATCCCAGGCAACTCCACTCAAATAACAAACAGTTCTGCTTCTGCTCGGTGCTGCATAAATACAGCACACGAGAGCGGAGCCATTACTCGACAGCATCTCCAGTCTCAGGGCCCTGCGGAAATAAACTGCTGCTTACGACAGAATATCAGTCTGCTGAGAGACAGATATTTATGCAAACTCTCTGCACTATTTGTTCTGTTAGACTGGATAATAAAAAGAACAATAATGGAAGCAACAAACAAACCAAATCTCAGCATGTTTACCCTTGACGCTGCAGAATCTCTGTATAGCCTGACTGCAGGTGTGACTATTTTGTTCATTTCTAACTCCATAACAGATGATAGCTGTGTAACAGGGGCTGCCTGCCACTTGTGTACTTCAAGTTTATGAGTTCCATGTCAGTCAAGTCTTCCCCTGAGATACTGCTGTGACAGAGGAAGCGGTTTGTTGTGACACTCTGAGCCGTGTCAGGACCTCCTGTGGGAAAAACTGCAAAACCATGTTTACTATACAAGCAGCTAACACCTTGCTGAGTATGACCTCATGAGAGATTATACACACACACACACACACACACACACACACACACACACACACACACACACACACACACACACACACACACACACACACACACACACACACTCACAGACACAAGTCTTCCCTCTGGCTACATGCACTGTTCAGGGTAATACACTGACCTCAAATAAATTGAATTCCTTTTCCTCTTCCTGAATTAGATAAGAAACCTTAAATTACATTTGCTCCCTGACACTTGACAACGAGATCATTCCGGTTTTAGAATTTTTTTCTCACTGGACCTTCTCTTCCCCAGCAACAGTAGTGAATACAAATGTAAATGATGGACTGCTCTTACAATACAGAGTGTATTTCTATTGACTCTGGAGATTGGGGACTGGTGAGCATAACTAGTTTTGGCTCAATACGTTGTGCAAACACCACCTTCTTCACAACTGAGCTCTGGCTAAGTCCCGCCCTCAAACACAATGAGCCAATCACGGTGCATATAACCATTCCCATATACTTAGACATTCTCTGCCGGGAAATCCATGAAAACACATTGCAGAGAGTCAGTTTTCGGTTTGTTTTTTTTTTTATGTTTTTTTTTCTGAGATTTTAAGTTTAAAAATGGTCACATGGTGTTCATGGGGTACATGCAACTCTGACACAAGGTATCCTGAGAGGCTGGGTGACCCTTTTCTAAACCACATCTCAACCCAGAAAAGTGTTGTCTTTGGATAAAGTTGTGCAGTAAACCACAACATCAACTCAACATGGATCAAATGAACAAGGATGTTTACGTCTGTTCTAAGGTAAGTCACCATCGTATGTGAGGCAACATGTTGTCACTTTGCTGGAAAGAAATATAAAGTGATCTTTAACACTAGAACCACCACAGCAGTCTGACGGACAGTTTTGGATTGTCTCTAACGTTAGCTAATGTTAGCCTAGCATTGGCTCCTAGCTGTGTTGTTCATCATGTCTCTTTGTTTGTTGGAGTTCATTGGCCTGTTTTGTTCTAGTTTTTGTTCTTTGGTGATCGACAAAATGTCATCTACTGTAACACCTGCCATAGCGCCTGTCACTGAATGTTTGTTATGTGAGGACGTAGCACTAACAGCTGTGGCAGTGGTAACATGCCATGATGGGTGCACAGGGCGAGGGCCTGCTTATCGCTGCTTGCGGCTTTAATTTCATTTTGAAATGATATGAATGTGCATCATAAAAAATATTTTTTCCTTTGAAACTTTTTGTTAGTATCGGAATACATATGGCATGAAAGGTTGACGGGCCCTAGTTGGAGGGGCCCCCCGTGAAGTTTTGACGATAGGGCCTTGTTAGAGCTTGATTTGTAACAATGACCTGAAAAGTAATTTAAAAAATGTAATAAAACCCAAAATGTAACAAGTTGATACATTTTGGGTTCAGCATCTTGTTACATTTTGGATTGTTGTTACATTATCAACCAGTTATTACATTTAGTGTTTTATTACATTTATTATTATTATTATTATTATTATTATTATTATTATTATTATTATTATTATTACATCCTCGTTGTTATGCTTCAGGTCATTGATACATATCAGGTCCCAAGGAACTGTAGAATTGCCTGGACCTCTGCTTTAAAGTAGTCTACATCCATGTAAACACAGACACACTTTCACAACAATTTCACTGTTTTTCTGCAAACATCACAGTGAAAACTGAATTTCACACATTGTGTTCAAATCCAAACAGCCTCTGTCAGCATGAAGCCTCTGAACAGTTTGCAGGTGACTCTGGTTTTCATATCTTATCTCGTTTGCTGTTGTGCGTACAAACGGCCTGCTGTTTACATAGAGGCAGCCTGTTGCTTTTCTGTTTCATTACCATTTCTCATCATCTGTGGTTCTTGATGGATATTTCAGAAGTTGAGCTACAGCCCACACAGAAAGCTCTCTTCATGTGACAAACAACTCTTTTAAATGAAAGATAAGCTCTCGAGAGTCGAAGTCAAGGACACGTAAGCTGCTCATGATGTCCTTATTCTACATAATGGATACTTCATGTGATGTTTAATCTAAATGTGTGCATTAAAATGCTCCATACAATACCAGAGGGGATAACTTTGCGGACACACACACACACACACACACTTTGGCCTGGTGCCAGGGTAAATGTAGTGATACAAGAGGTGGTGTTGTGAAGGTCAAGTCATATTTTAGCTTCATAACCTGGTTAGCTCACCAGCGCTCACCACTACATAACCCCGACTGCTGCTGCTGTTGATGCTAACATCTGGCTAAACAGGTTTTTTACAGTGAAAAGTGAAAGCAGACCTAATGACGAAGGTTTTGTGTGTGTGTGTGTGTGTGTGTGTGTGTGTGTGTGTGTGTGTGTGTGTGTGTGTGTGTGTGTGCGTGTGTGTGTGTGTTTTGGGTGTAGTGCAGTATACTGTAGGCTAAACTGGCTGACAGCTGCCTGAATCTTTTTTTTCTTTGCTTCGTCTTTTGCTAAAAGCTTTCTGTCAAGCCAGCTGTGCACCTGCTCTGCTCGGCTGCTCTCCTCCATCTTTTTATATCCACATCAAAACTTTCGGCAGACTGCCAGTCGTGTCACTCACTTCTTTTTTGGTCATTTTCTCTTCACTTTGGCGTTCCTCCACCTGCTCTTCTTGCTGTCTCTTGTCCTGTAACCATTTCTGTTTCTCTTTAGTCTCTTTCATTGACTTTAGTCTTCTCAGCCTGTTCTACGCTGGTGTACACACATCAAGCCTCAGAGGGAGCATGGCCAGGCCTCTCTGTGCTTCGAACAGCAGGACCACCTACGAGCAGAGAGCAGCTCCGACGTGCAGATTTCTAAAAGTCACTTTGCATATTCAGAGGTGTATGTGATGTTTACAAGAAGTCAGTGAGTCAGAAGACTCAGACTTTACTGTGTACATGATCCTGATGAAATCATGACACAGCTGTGACAGATGGTAGGATGCGCTTTAAGAAATGATACACGCAGCTTATGTGACTCCCTTGACATTCTTAGAAAGCACTCCAGCACTTTTTCTGCTTCACAAACCTGGACCAGAACCAGACTTTGGGATTTTCTTGCTGACCTGCTCTCCTTCAGTGTTTCTCTGGAGTCATAAAATGATTCTGCTGAATCCAGATGTAACAGTGCATGAAGTTAACTCCATGATTTTAGTGTGCCAAAGACCTGGCACACTTCCTCTAAGCAGGTCTACGGTGCCCTATGAGGCACAAAATGTCAAAGTGGCACAGGTAAGAGAGATGACTGATCAGAGAAATGCCCACTCTCTGAGTTTCTGTTCCTTGCACCCACATGTAAGCAGAAACCTAAATGTCAAACTGAACTCTCCTCTGGCCTGATCTCCTCTGAGCAGCCCACTCAAACCTGAAAAACAAGTCTGCTCAAACAGCACAAATGAATGTTAGTTTTTGTGCATCAAGGACCTCTAGTTGCCATGAAAACCATAAATCATTAATTTCATTAGCAAGGCCCAGTCCATGTGTATGTAGCTGCTAAACACAAGCAAATTTGATACCTTTAAAATTTAGCAGCTTTGCTCTGTTTTTTTTTTTCTTTTGTTTAACCAAAACAATGATCTTCACCTAAACCTGCAATACAATTTCACTTTTCTTATGGAACTCACACAAATGATGCTTCTGGGTCACTATTACAAAGATTACCTCTAGATATTAATATAGACCCCTTCACAACCTACGTCTTCATAAAGACGTGCACACATATAATGCATATTGTTTAACGATATACCAGCAGCTGCATCGCTGGAATGAGCTCCAGATGTCTCTGCTCCATCTTCATCATTATTTTAGTTTAGTCTTTTTGAAGTGAATCCAAAGTTTTTGATAATTCACTGGCTGGCTCCACAATTTGAGGACAGTGACCACACTAAACAGAAAGAAATCATCTATTGAGCTGTATGGTGGGATTGTGCAGTCTTTGTTGCAGAGCATTTAAAACAGCCCCGCCCTGTCTGGAAACTATATCAGTAAAATGATGCTTCAGATTCCTTACATGTGATTAAATTCTTTACAATGAACTTACTGAAAACAGACATGATGTGCTGTCATAAATATAAGAGAGAGAGAGAGAGAGAGAGAGAGAGAGAGAGAGAGAGAATTATTATTAGACAGTCTCTGTCTGAAACACTCTGTTTTAGCCGCTGTCTTTTTAAGGCTTCCTGCACCATAAACCCCCTTGCCTCTGATTGGCCAGCTCTCTGGAGATCAGGGGCAGGGGCTATAAGAAGACCTCAGTGTTTGAGGCCCATTCCTCCCACATGCCCCAATGGGCGACTGTGGATCATTGGTAGAGTTGTCGTCTCTTAATCGGAAGGTTGAGGGTTCGATTCCCAGCTCCTGCAGTCACATGTTGAAGTGTCCTTGAGCAAGACACTGAACCCCCAATTGCTCCCACTGTTGTTCAGTGGTGTGTGAATGGGTATGAATGAGTTAGATAAAACTGATGGTTTCTAGCTTCCTCCTCCCATCAGTGTGTGAATGTGGTGTGGATGGGTGAATGAGGTTAGCAGTGTAAAGCTCTTTGAGTGGTCAGAAAGACTAGAAAAGCACTATATAAGTACTGGTCCATTTACTGGTCCATGTCATGAATCAGAGAGAAGATCATCATGCTATGACCTCATTCTTTCAAAAAAGTCTCCTGACTTCTGCTTTTTTTCTAGAATGGGTCATTTTGATCAGTTCACAGACATTCAGGAATTTCTTCAACATATGACAATGTAGAGGTTTGAAAATCCACACACGTTTAGTTTGAACATCCAGTGTTGTTACTTTATTTCAGTGTTTAACCCTTTAGCTCTGGATGTGTCGGCATCTGCAAATTTGTGCAAGCGCACTTTGAATGACTGCTATTCCTAAACAGTTTGCACAATGGGAAAAGTTCCAATGGTTTGTGAAAGTAGATACGTTGCTCTTTTAGTTAATATGCGGTTATTACAGTAATATCACTCAGGCATTTCAGGAGGCCAAACACAGGAAGCCACAGGAAAACACACAGAGTGCGGAGCAGACGGATAAAAGGAAAGCACAGAGAAAACAGAGCTGAGTTTGTCCAAAATTGCCAAAAAGGGGATTCTCATGGGTTATAAAACCTCCACTGAGGTTTCAACATGACTTAAGGAGCAACTGAAGGAGCAGCTGAAGGAGCATCTTCATGTGAACAACGTTAACGTTGTTCACATGAAGTGAGCTGGGATGAATTTCTGGATGGATGAAGCTCTCTCTGTCTAGTTTTAACTTCATAACTGTTTGTGTAGATTTTGTGTGGTGATTTTTTTAGAACAGTGTACCGAGTCTTATTTGTACAATATGTGTGTGTAATTCAATGTTTATAGTAACATTTTAATAACAGAGTACCGTGCTGTGTTTGTACTTTGTATGTGTATGTGTGTGTGTGTGTGTCACGCACCGCATCATAAGGCGCATGTATTTTTTGTGCTATTTTAGAGCAGTGCACTGAGTGATCATTTCACTCTGTTGGCATGATTTGAGGCTTGCATTGTGTGCTCACCTTTGTAGAATAACGTACTGTGCTTTGTTTGTAGTGTACGTTGTGTGTGAGCAGCTGAATATTTTTCTCTACTCTCAGTTTGTGTGGTGGAGAGGAGGAGACATCCTCAGGTGGTTTGTGTGCTCAGAGAGGAAGAGGCCGCGGGGATGCTGGAGGTTCTGCTGGTGCTGTCAGAGACCTTTGTTTTTACACAAAATGAGAGTCAAAGACTCATGTGTTGTTGTACATGTTTTATATTGTTCAAATTTTAAGTTTATCTCATGAAATTTGTTTGCTAGAGCCCTATTTTTATTTATTAATGTTTGATTGCAGTGTTTTTTCCTTCACTAGACCTCTGAAATCAAATTCTGTTTTTGTGTTTTTCTTCAGTTTAAACTGTTGTACTCTCATATAACATGCAGTAAGTTGAAATAACTCCAGATATTGAGAGTTCCAAGTATTCCAGAAAATAATGGGGTTCAACTTTTACTCAGAGGACATTTTCTGACAGTTTTACTGTCAAAATAAACACAAAAGGTCCAGGCAGGCATTTTGAGGCTCGGGTGTTGAAGGGTTAAAATATGGGAAAGCATGATTCCTCCTTTTAAGGAGACCTTTTCACTTTGAAAATCTGAAAATGTTCAGTCCAGCTTTAATCTTATGAGACTAATGTGGGATAAACCTTTCAGATTTGCAGAATCAGTGTTTTCCATCACTGCTCACTGATCCACATTCACTCGTATTAACCTTTATTTATGCAGAAACAGCCAACACTTTGCCTGTGTGTACGACATATCCACTGTCTTTGGAACTGGAGAGGAGGTGTGTCCAACGGTGGAAAAGCATGAGAAGAGTGGTAAGTGGGAGGAGACGGGAATAAAAAGAGGTAGCAGAGGCAAGAGAAAAGAAGAGGTGGAAGAAGATGAAGAGGAGTCAGCAGACGGCAGCTTTCATGAGAGGATGAGGAGTCCTGAACGTCATGTAAAGAGGGCTGAAGAAAAGGAGCACAGAGGCGCAGCACTGATGATAGCTTAGCTGTTAGCCTTAATGGTCAGTGCTCAGGAGACAGCATGTGTAACAGTACAAACGGGTCCTCAGTTACCATGGCGACGGGCTATTACAGACTGACATTTTACCGTCGCCTTTGCAGATTCATGAGTGGGCGGTTTGAGCTTAAAAGTTCTGGCTTCATGCACTTGAATCAACTTTTCACAGCTTGAAAAACTGCATTTTATTCTCTCAAGTCTGACGATGACGCAGAGAAGACAAAGTCATATGAAAATAAGATGTTACCTGCCTTTTCATGTTCACACTGAGCTCACATTTTAGAGCTCTACAAGCACCAGCACTTTCTATCAGCATCATGTTGATGATTGCATCTTTTACAGTCTCTTTCTTTACTTCTGGTCTCATCATTTTGGTGAAGGCTTTGGTTCATAGTGTTGTAAAGAGACAGTCTCTCGTTTTTTTTTTTTTTTTACTGTACAGTAAAACATAAGTTATTCTGAAAGGCGTGATGTAAATGTGAAATCTTCTTTAAGCTGCCTGCCGTTATAAATGCTGAGTAAAATGTGCAGCAGTCTCACAGCAGTTGTTTAAGAATACCTGAAGCTCAGATCTGAAATGAAAGCAGTGGGAGGGCTTGAAGGATAAAGAAGTGGCAAAGAAATCTGACAAAACTGAAAGAAAATCCCAAGTGAGTCCGATGTTGGTTTGTCTTATTTTAAGATCTGGTTATGCGGCTGTGATTCTGTGAGTTGTTGCCCCCAATCAGTAGGTCGTGGGTTCGATTCCAGCTCCTGCAGTCACATGCCGAAGTGTCCTTGTGCAAGACACTGAACCCCAATTTGCTCCCACTGTTGTTCAGTGGTGTAAAT